>CM063500.1:80175110-80220110 GCA_032207245.1 Pardosa pseudoannulata | reverse complement strand
TGAGACGGACTTCTCGATGGGTGGTTGCAGTCAAGAACATAAAAATGATACCGTTTCAGCTAAAGACCTTTCTTAAGATATCGTTGGAGGACGGGTTCCCACTTCATCATAGGGACAAGACAAACTGATGGATCAGCTAGCATGAAGCTCTATGTACAAAACACGTAACACCTGGGTCAACATCTGTGTGTTAAAATATCTCTAGAAAAATCTGTCTCCGACAGCGTGTATTTCCTTTTTATTTGGAAATTTCCTAAATTGTCCTCTAGGACCATATAGGTTTATAATTGGTCAGGCCCCTTCTCTGAGGGCTTAAACTGTAGCCCCAGTGGTCAATTTAGGTTAGGGGTTAAAAAGGGGAATGCAAAATGACGCAGGAATTTTTAGCTCTTGATTTAAGTTTTGAAAACCCCTGAGAATTTTCCTTACACACACACACACACACACACACACATATATATATATATATATGTGTGTGTGTGTGTGTGTGTGGTATTGTTGGAACGCCTGTTGCGAGAGTTGAAAGCAAACCTCATGGTGTAAAAAGAAAGCATGTATCCAATTGGCAAGAACAAAAGAGAAGTAACACGCTTGAAACACAGATACAAAGAAAGAGATGAACAAGGAAAAATGGTATGTGATAAACAGAAAATTACTTACCAATGATACCTTAACAAGTAACTAAGTATTTCCCCTAAATCCTCGCAGCACACTTGTAAATATCTCGTAGTGCACTAGTATGCAGCGGAACACTGTCTCACAAACATCTTTAAAGAGTCCCACGAACTTTCAAATATATGGTAATATGGTTTTGTGATCAGGATCGATATTTTAGGATTTTTACAGCTGTGTGAATGTACTCTTTTAATAGGTGAGACTACTGAAATCAAGACCAAAAGCTATTTCTGTTTTAAAATTCTTTTTACACGTGCTTTGTTTACATATGACAGAAAATAAGTATGTTATGACGAAGTTTTTCTTTATGAACGAAATTGTATGTTTCGGCGTTCTAAACAAAATCTCTACATTTATTTACAGATTTAGTTTACTTTTTCCTTATACACACAAACACACACATATATATGTATATAACAGAAATTTGAAGTAGGCGAACGCCTGTTGCCAGAGTTGAAAACAAACCTTATGGTGTAAAAAGAAAGCATGTATCCAATTGTCAGGGACAAAAAAGAAGTAACACGCTTGAAACACAAAGAAAGGACTGAACAAGGAAAATGGTATGTGATAAACAGAAAATTTCTTACCAAAGATATCTTACCAAATAACTAAGTATTTCCCCCAAATCCTCGCGGCATACTTAAAAATATCTCGGTGCACTAGTATGCAGCGGAACACAGTCTCACAAACATCTTCATACAAAGAGACCCACGAATTTTCAAATATATGGTAATATGGTTTTGTCATAAGGATCGACATTTTAGGATTTTAACAACTGTGTGCATGAATGTACTCTTTTAATAGGTGCGACTACTGAAATCAACACCAAAAGCTAGTTCTGTTTTAAAATTCCTTTTACACGTGCTTTGTTTACATGTAATAGAAAATAAATATGTTATGACGAAGTTTTTCTTTATAAACGAAATTGTATGCTTCGGGGTTCTATACAAAATCTCTACATTTATTTACAGATTTAGTTTACTTTTCCCTTACACACACATACACACACAAACATATACAGTAGAACCTCGGTATAACGACCCCTGTGGGACCAACATGATATGGTAGTTGTAACGAATTGAAAAAATAATAATAAATATGAGCAAAGAAATGACGCAACAGTACATAACGTAGAGAACACTTCTATTTATTTGTATTTCCATTACTGAATTTTTGAAAAAAAGTCATTGATTGATGCCTATTTCAAGTTAATTTGGGAATTTTTCATTATCACTGATTCCATATCTGTTAGATTTTGAAGGAAATCTTCAGAATTAAATTGTCCTTCAAAATATTAATTGATTGCATTGAATGTTTCTTTGTCATTCATTTTTTCAAAAGCTTGGACGATTTCTTCTCCGTCGTCGGAATCGCAGATTTCTTCATTTCCGGTAATACGGGCCATAGAATCGTCCTCATTCAAATTTTCTTCGCAGCACTGTAAATTTCGTCTACCGTAACTAACTCATCAAAAGATAATTGAAGATCCGGAAATTTGACACTGAGGAGCTGGGTCATTTCATTAGTGTCTGGACCTAGCTACTACATCTACCTAGGACATCAATGTCGTACGTGACGAAAGGGTCTTTTAAGCAAACACAAAGAGAGGAGTACACGTTTCTTGAAGTTACACCACAGTACAATAGCCCACTTGATCACAAGTTCTGCGGTTTAAAATTGGCGGTCGCTGTAACGAAAAATAATACGCTTGGGGTCATTGTAATGATTCAAAATTAACATTATTCCTATGATAAAATAATTGGGACTTTTTAAGATGGTCGTTCTATCGAAGGGGTCGTTAAAAAAGGTTCTACTGTATATATATTTTTATATATATATATTTATATATATATATATATATATATATATATATATATATATATATTATATATATATATATATATATATATATAATATATATATATATATATAATATATATATATATATATATATATATATATATATATATATATTATAATATATATATATATATATATGAATGCATATAACAGAAATTTGAAGAAGGCTAACGTCTGTTGTCAGAGTTGAAAACAAACCTCATAGTGTAAAAAGAAAGCATGTATCCAATAAGGCAATTTGCCTCAACGTCACGAACTACTATAATACCCTTCCTATTCATTTTCATGTTTACAACAGCCAATAAACAAACAATAAACTGCCCTTCCATTTGAAACTAAAGCCAGAATTGTCATAATTTGAGAATTTGCCCTACTACGTGAAGTCGCCTTATTGTCAGGGACAAAAAAGAAGTAACAAGCTTGAAACACAATGGACTGAACAAGGAAAATGGTATGTGATATACTGAAAATTTCTTACCAATGATGCCTTACCAAGTAACTAAGTATTTTTTCAAATTCTCGCTGCACACTTGAAAATATCTCGTGGTGCACTAGTATGCAGCGTCACGCAGTCTCACAAACATCTTTAAAGAGTCCCACGAACTTTCAAGTATATGCTAATACGGTTTTGTCATCAGGATCGACACTTTAGGATTTTTACAGCTGTGTGCGTGAATGTACACTTTTAACAGGTGCAACTACTGAAATCAAGACGAAAATCTATTCCTGTTTTAAAATTCCTTTTACACGTTCTTTGTTTACATATGACAGAAAATAAAATGTGTTATGAAGAAGTTTTTCTTTAAAAACGAAATTGTATGATACTTAAAGGGATGGTGGACGTTACAAAGTTTATGAGTCTAAGTGTTAACTTAAAGTTTTACAACTTCGTGTGCATATAAGTTGCAGTATACATAAATTAAACAAATTAAATGTTTTAAAATCAAATAATTCTTTGTAGTAGCGGTGGGAAAGTGATTTATTTAACTGGAGTATATACGATGGGTTCAACTATTATTTTTTTATTTAGGCATTTTTCTTTTTTTATATACTTCTTGCTGAATTTGTCTTCCCTCGCTCTTAAAAAGAAATGTTGTTAAATTGATTCAATGAAAATGCTATTGCATTTTGAAGCTGTATATCTTTTCAGAACATATCTGTAGATTCCAGCTCTCCAAAGGAGAAGTAATTCCTTCTGCAATGCATTTATATCTAGGTGTTCCGTCTAACAGCCATGATGCTACAGCAATTGCTTAATAGTTTTGTAAACTGTTTATTTTTTTACCGTTGAGCTATTCGATTGTGTTTATGTATTATGTATCCCCCTCGTTCATATTATTCTTATCTATCGTACTGTGTTAAAATCTTAAATTTTAGTAGTCATTAATTCTCTATTGTTAGTAATATATTTGCTTTGTAATGACAAATCCTAATCTACAATAAACTGTTAGCAAATCTCTTTTCTTTGGTTATTTCTCAATCACAAAGTCTTTATTTTAGTTTATATATTTAATTATACATTCCACTAATTCTTAACATCTCCCACTAGGGAATTTCAGAATTTTTTTTTCAGAAACTTTAACATCAGAACTGAATTTACCTTTGTGTCTATTTGTTATTTTATCACAACTTTCCTTTCTAGAAAATAATCTTTTTTGTTTGACATCAACATCTTCTCTTTCTTCATCCAGTTCATTTTCCGTTAAGACATTATTGTTATTATAATAATCGTATGCATTGAACAGCGCCCTATAAATGTCTTAAATATTTCATTTCTTCATCATGACTGTGGCGAATCCCAGCTATGCAGCTCGGTATGGAGTGTTTTTTTTCAGAGACAATACCGAGGCGCCTAGGCCGTGTCAACATTTCTTCTCTTCCGAGCGGTAGCAACGCCGACGAACTGGACAGAGAGAGGGAGAGAGGGGTCAGACGTCGAGGAGAAGTGATGCTAGGTCGAGTGCTGTACGCAACTTCCCATTCTGAGAGCCTATCATTTTATGTTTGTGCGCTTGGTAAAATTGTATATGAGGTGTAGCATCAGTGCAATAAATGTGTCTGTTATTGTTACCCTGGAATTCTTGATTTATCCCTTGCAGTCCCACCGAACGAACCTGTATTTCGGGTAGACTTGGGGCATCATAACACAATAATGACTGCGATAAGTTGAACAGTGCCGGAATGGAAAAGGCTTGTAAATAATACGTGGTGTGATATGACAAACGCTTGTGACCTGCCCACCTACTAAACTGGAGCAGGTACGACGATGAAATTCTTTCTATGTTGTATCTGGGATGCATAAATCACTCAGCTTTCAAAGTTAATGGGACAACACAAGTACGACGCGCATCCAGGAATTAAGTTTCCCAATTTAAAAGAAAAAAAGAACTCGCACTTTCACGGACATATTTATTGGCAACAAGTACAGCAATGTTTAGATATTTTTCAACATAGCCACGACCCGAATTGAGACACTTGTCGTATTGTGGGATCAACTTTTGTATACCTCCGTTGTAGAACTCTGCCGCCTGTGAATGGAACCAGCCTTCCTGTCCCAGAACATAATGCACATCCCTTTCCGTACCGACAGCGTCTGTTTGAATTTGGTCCTGACCGAAGATCCACTATGATGCTAATGAATTGACTGCTGCTTGGTTTCCGGGGTAAAGTGTGTAATACAAGTCTCATTGCCAGTGACGATCCTGTCGAGGAACTCGTCAACTCGTGATACCTTAGCAGAAATGTCAGTGCTGCTCCTAAGCATTGAATTTTGTGTTCGGATATCAGTTTCGGCTTATAGACCTGAAGAGCTGAAGATGAATTTCAATTAGCGTAATGCTTTGTGCATTCAAGATCACCGAGCCTTGCAGGCGGCTGGAGAAGGAATTAGAGTTTCCATTTCGGACCTCTGCTACCCCGCTACTGGTACGAATCGGGACTTGTCCAGCTGACACGTGATTGATACGTCATAGATACGTTATTCACGCGCAATTGACCCGGCTAATTACGTTTACTTTAAAAGGGAAAACATCGGGAAACTTCTGGATGCGCCTCGTATTTATTTACAACACATTGATAATTAAAATGCAAGAAAATAAGTACACACCAATTTTGGGTTCCGGAGCCTGACTATCAGTAACCATAGTTCATGGACAAGCGGCTTCCAAAACTTGTAGCGACATCAAAACGTTAGGTAACATTTTTTTTTTATTTGCTCTGTAAAGGAAAAAATTCCTTTGCAAGCGAGAGATGTTACTCCGTCCACGGCTCACGGTGATGTTTTCTTCTCTTTGCTCTGTCCCGTTGTCAATGCTCCAATTTTCGTAACATGATCCCCTCAAAAAAAGAATCGACCACTTCAGAAATCCTTGTCTTGGAGTTTTGCCGAAAGCACTTACACTAGCATCCCTTTCACAACCGTCATTCAAAAGTGTCAAACCCGAAGACTTTATCAGCTCTGTAGTCGGGTCGAGGTGTCAAAAGGTCGACTCTCTCATATCGGGAGTGATGCACATCTGCAAACACTGGTCATTACATCTGCAAACACACACGTTATTACTTACGATTGCACCCAAACCAATGTATAAAAACATCATGTGCGGATTTTTCACCCAAGAAGAAGCCTTCGGGAGATGATGCTATAAAAAACTGCATTTCTCATCTTCAAAATTTATTCTTCGTTTTCTTTTTTGGCTACGTTATTACTTACGATTACACCCAAGCCAATGTGTATAAATCGTCATGTACGGGTTTTTCACCCCAGAAGCCTTCGGGAGATGATGCTATAATAAACTGCATTTCTCTTCTCCAAAATTCTCTGCATCCATTTTTGGCGACTGCACTCAAGCCAATGTGTATAAATCGTGATGTATGGGTTTTTCACCCCAGAAGCCTTTGTAGACGATGCTATAATAAACTGCATTTCTCTTCTCCAAAATTTATTCTTCGTTTTTTGTTTGGCCACGTTATTACTTACGATTGTACCCAAACCAATGTATATAAACGTCATGTACGGATTTTTCACCCCAGAAGCCTTCGGGAGATGATGCTATAAGAAACTGCATTTCTCTTCTCCAAAATTCTTCGTTTTCTATTTTGGCGACTGCACTCAAGCCAATGTGTATAATCGTCATGTACGGATTTTTCACCCCAGAAGCCTTCGGGAGATGATGCTATAAGAAACTGCATTTCTCTTCTCCAAAATTCTTCGTTTTCTATTTTGGCGACTGCACTCAAGCCAATGTGTATAATCGTCATGTACGGATTTTTCACCCCAGAAGCCTTCGGGAGATGATGCTATAAGAAACTGCATTTCTCTTCTCCAAAATTCTTCGTTTTCTATTTTGGCGACTGCACTCAAGCCAATGTGTATAATCGTCATGTACGGATTTTTCACCCCAGAAGCCTTCGGGAGATGATGCTATAAGAAACTGCATTTCTCTTCTCCAAAATTCTTCGTTTTCTATTTTGGCGACTGCACTCAAGCCAATGTGTATAATCGTCATGTACGGATTTTTCACCCCAGAAGCCTTCGGGAGATGATGCTATAAGAAACTGCATTTCTCTTCTCCAAAATTCTTCGTTTTCTATTTTGGCGACTGCACTCAAGCCAATGTGTATAATCGTCATGTACGGATTCTTCACCCCAGAAGCATTCGGGAGATGCTGCTATAATAAACTGCATTTCTCTTCTCCAAAATGTATTCTTCGTTTTCTTTTTTGGCTACGTTATTATTTATTATTGCACCCAAACCAATGTATATAAACCGTCATGTACGGATTTTTCACCCCAGAAGACTTCGGAAGATGATGCTATAATAAACTGCATTTCTCTTCTCCAAAATTCTTCGTTTTCTTTTTTGGCGACTGCACTCAAGCCAATGTGTATAAATCGTCATGTATGGGCTTTAAACCCCAGAAGCCTTTGGGAGATGATGCTATAATAAACTGCATTACTCTTCTGCAAAATTCTTCGTTCTCTTATTTTTAAATCTTGAGTATCATATACATTTTATTTAGGATACATCGTTTTTTTTTGATACAATAAGTGCTAGATAGTAAACTATTACCAGACATAGAAATAAAATATTTGAAAAAAAAGGATGAAAATGAAGAAAAGAGAGAAGCAAAAAGGAAAATAAAGAAATATTAAAAATATGATTTTCATTCATATATTGCAAAAAATAAGTATCTAAATATGAAATGTACAAGAATCGACTGTGAAACCGGCAGTTGTGAATATAAAGCTTTTAAAGAGCATTTTTTGGACAAGACTTTTTAAATTTTCATGAGGATTATTTTAATAATTTTTCTAGTATTTTTAATAATTAGCAACTTTGCAATTAGAAAGTTTTGAAGCAAGAAAGTGTGGGGAATTTTAAACATGTATTTTAATTTTTTAATAATTAAAGTTTCTTTCATAAACTTCAAATGCGTTCTTCTCAGAACGGTATTTTTAATAAAATGTTGAAACTTGAAATGCGATTTCTGAAAAAGTTCTTAAAATATTTTGTTGAAAATTATTATGAATGCTTTTGATAGTATTTACTAGTGAATGACCTAAAAGCTTTAAATTTGGATAATTTTTAATGATGTTACACTCATAGTTAGATATAAAGGTAATGAAAATTCGTTAAAAATTTAATGTGTATGATTTTGAAGGACCAAAATATTTTACCAAATGTAAATTAAGCAAAGATTTTAGGTGATTCACTAGTCCAGTGTATAAGAAATGTGTTGCATCAAAAAATATTGAAAT
This sequence comes from Pardosa pseudoannulata, assembly GCA_032207245.1. Classification (NCBI taxonomy): domain Eukaryota; kingdom Metazoa; phylum Arthropoda; class Arachnida; order Araneae; family Lycosidae; genus Pardosa; species Pardosa pseudoannulata. The sequence goes on along the minus strand of CM063500.1, from coordinate 80,211,817 downwards.
AATTTAATTTATTAAAAATTAGACCTTTTGAAAAAACCTAATTTTTTTTTACTAAATTTTCTTCATTTATTAGAAATTTTAAAAAACTTCTCCAGGAATAAATTTTTTTAAGTGCAATTCTCTATGATAGTATAAAAAATAAATTTAAAAATGTAAAACATGAACTAGTTTCTACGTTTAAAGAAAAAAGTTCTCCGAACGTAGACGGATACCTTAATTTAAAAGCGCATTTTAGATAGCAAATGTTTAAAAGGCATTTCTGAAAACAAATGTTTAATTTATGATTGCAGAATTTAATTTCTAAATTTAATTTTCGTTATATTTTGCTTTAATTATGGCTTAAAAATTAAGATTTAATTGACATTCACCGTATTATTATACCATGCTTGTTGAGAAAACACAAAAGAGAAAGACACCAGATACAAATGAGTGAAGACTTACCCTTTTGCGCTGAATCTTTATTTACAATATTAACATGTGTGAGGTAACACGCTTATTGCTGCGATTAACCCAACATGGCTTCTCAATTTGACAAGAAAAAAAATGAGAAGAAAATCCCTGCTACAGAGGATTAGTCGCTGCTTTCTCCGTCTTCGCGTGCTTTCTCTCCCTGCTGCTCTTTCTGCACAAATCTGCAGAAAAGTCCGTTTAACTGGTACCGTCGAGAGAGACCGCACGACAGTACCATACTGCACAGACTGCCGCACTGATACACGTCTGGATAATTAAGCAACGGTGGAGAGTCCCTGTTGACCAATGAAAATGCAGCAACTCATTTTGTAGCAAAATCAATAGTAGACTCCGCTTAATGTGATGCAGGTTAATGTTATCAGTTGCTTATTGCTATCGAAATCACTTGGTCTCGATTTTCTCTATTCATTTGTATGTTAAAATGATCTCTTTATGTGATCATTACATCGGTTAATGTTATCAGTTTTTGAACCTCATTTTCACTGGCAAAGGAATATTCACAATATATTCAGAAGCTACCCATTATTTTCTTTCCTTCCGCTGTTGTTTGAATTTCCGAGAATTCTCTCTCATCCACTTAGGGAAATGAGGAATGAACAATGGAGTGGGGTACACGTTCCTGGAATTTTCCAGAAAGGCGCACAACCTGCTGGCGGTCAATGGTTGTCAGATAAGCAGAAGGCAAAACATTCTTATCGGAACTGAGAAGGAGAGTATACACATTTTATGCTTTGATTTTGCGAAAAACATTACCAGAAATCTCAAGAAACAGAATTAACAGAATCTGAAATCTGTTAGATTGTCATAGGAAAACAGACGAATGATGGAACTGATGAGTCAGATGAAAAATCTCTTGATACTGAGCAGCCTCCTACAAGTTCTGAAATGAGAAATGCATTGAAAGTGTTGAAACGTGGAGTACAACACCGCTCCGACGACTTTAGAAAACATTATGATTACGAACAATTTATCAATGAGCTTCTTAGAAAAAATTGTAGGCAGCCAACAATTGATCAATTTTTTTTAGTTATGTATGCATTTCTTATGTTTTAGAGGATAATGTACAGTATATAAATATAAGGTGAGTTTTTTCATTTTATTTTAAAATTTAGAAAGTGTGAATTAAAGGGGGGGGGGAATTTATTTAATTTTGCATATCGTTTATTGTTATCAAAATTACGGTGGCCCAAACTGATCACATTATGCGGAGTCCGTTTCGCCAAGACATACAAAACACACCACCATACCTGACAAAAGACAATCGTGAGTGTTTAGGTGAATAGTATGTGGTATACACATGATTCCATGGAAGCAAATTGTGTTTGATCAAATAAAAAAAAATTACAATGCAACTACATTTAATGAAAATACAATAAAGAAATTAATAAATATTGAAACTTCTGACATCCCGTTGTCTTAAATTCAACGGCTTTTTCATGTTGTTAATTTATTGAAACAATAAACAATTTAAATTTCTTTTTAAATAGATATTGCTATCGGTGTCTTATAAGCCTTTCAGATAAATTTGTTTTTATGAAAAAAGCATAAATTTTATTTAAACTGTAATTAAAAGAAATTTATCAGTGATCTTTGTTATCATTTTAAGCTAAAATTTGTTGATGAAAGAGGTTATTTCATAAGCGTTTTTAATTTCGTTTATTGAATATTTAAGAATGGTATCTTTCAGTGCGAGCCGCGGTAGCTCCCACAGTAAAGGCAACGTTCTCGTAACTGAGAGGTTGTGGATTCGGAACCCGAGCCGACCTAAGATTCGCTGTGTTCGTTAAAGGTGATTAAGGCACGTAAAATATGTTCGTGGTCACAATGTCCTCTGTGTTCTCTCAATCTATACCCGGGGGGTGACAGGCCATGTCTATGGGTCTTCTGCTTGGTAGCTGCCTTAAAATTGCGAGACCCACTTGAGCAAAGTCGTTTTTCACCTTAACGGTGCTCATTAAAACGAAAGGTGCTCCCCTTAGCCTTGTAACGGAGTGATTTAGTGGTGTGTCGACATCAAAGAACTTTGCTTTGAGAGGTGGACTTCGCTTGTGTGGATACAAAGGGGTTGTTTTAACCTGGCACTACGATGTCTAAACTTTTGTGCCCTACAGTAACGAAACAATAGACTAGACAACTCGGCACCCTGACTGACAGCCAGAAATATCATTTTCGGAACTACAAAGGAATTGCTGCGACTTTGGATCTAGCCGCTACGAATTCCAAGAACCCCTGGGTTTGCGGCCGGTGATTGATAAACCCAGACCAATTCAGTTGGTTGAAAGTGAGGTCATCGTTAGATGATCCAGTAATGAAATTGTTTGGTGAGGACCCTCTTAGAGGCTCTCCCCTAGAAAGAGACGAGAGAAGTAGTGAAGGAAGTTAGTGCTAGCAACCAGCTAATTCACGTCCTACCAGTCATCGAAGAGCTATAAATCTTTGGGATCTGAGAGTAGCCAGCTTCGGCTAACTCGGAGGTCGCCTCGAACAGTCTCTCCTCGGAGAGTTTTATTTAGCACCCACCTTGGGATATATCTCTTGCTGAGATTGAGAACGTTACCCTGTGCATTGGGTTTCATTTTTAATATAATCCTCTTCAGGATTGCTTGCATAGTTCCCTTAGGAACTCTAACTGTGTTTTGAAATTCTTTGAAGAAAACCAGTTGTGATCTCTACTCTAGACGTCTAATTGAGAGTTTTATTTTTACTTCATTACTTCAGTGAACTTTAACGCGAGCTACCGAATTGTTTCTTTCGTCGGATCACCAATATTTCGGCAGAGACAGATCTTAGATATTGCACGTCTCTACTCAGGCCTACGTGTATCGAATCACATACCTGTGATCTGAAATTTTTTTTTTTTTTTTGTATTTGTGAAATGATGTATATAGCAGAGGTGTAAATAAATTCATTATTCCAGATGCACCTGAATCTTCACTGTGCCTTCATTTTGCCATTCCTGTAACACATGCACGTTCCCTCATAGCCAATAAAGTAACTTTTGCAGACATTTTGTGGCGAGGTAATTAATCACCCCGATCAAAATGTGTTGGAACAATTTTTAGTTCAGGACACTCTTTTGATATTGCATTTTTTTGCTGAGAAAATAGGTTTTAATTTACTAGAATAGGAGATAGGAATTTGAGATATTTTTTTTTTTTTTTTTTTTTTTTTTTTTTTTTTTTTTTTTATATTTAATCATAAATAAAATAATTTACAACATGTAAAATAATCGAATAGTATATTAACCACAATTAGTCTAATATTTATTTCAGAATAATCTTCAGTGCCTTCATTTTGCCATTCCTGTAACACATGCACGTTCCCTCATAGCCAATAAAGTAACTTTTGCAGACATTTTGTGGCGAGGTAATTAATCACCCCGATCAAAATGTGTTGGAACAATTTTTAGTTCAGGACACTCTTTTGATTAAGACATTTTATTCCCGAGAAAATAGATTTTAATTAATTAGAAGGGGAGAGAGGAAGTATAAAAAAGAGCTATTAAAGTGAAATAATTTTGATATATTACATATATATCTACAACAATTCCATTTTATGAATTTCATAACTGTTCATAGATTAACAACAGAACAGTTAAACATTAATAACTATCCTTAAATAATCATAAAAAAATAAATTACAAGTAAAATAATCGAATAGTATATTTACCACAATTAGTCTGATTTTCAGTATAATATTCGTGCATTTTGCCATTCCTGTAATACATGCACATTCCCGCATAGCCAATAAAGTAACTTTTACAGACATATAGTGGCGAGGTAATCAACTACCCCGATCAAAATATGTTCTAACACTTTCATATTTTCATTTTTTTTTACCTAGCTGAAGACGCTAATTGGTGAAAAAAGGATTTCTACCGATAGTGAAGTAAAGATTACTGTCCAGTTATTGGCCAAAGACTACTTTTTTACTTTTTATTATGGTGTCAGGAAGCTCATTACAGCTTCAAGAAGGCGCCGAATATACTGTTAATGCGTTGGAAAAAAGTATTTTTCCTGTCTAGCCGCAAATGAAATGAAGTGACAGTTTTCTTTAGTAGACTAGCTTGTTGTTCATTTATTACTCCTATCTATAATTGGGATTTTTTTATTTCGCAACCCTAGGTAGTAAATATAAAATAACGATATAAAAATGTATTTTCAATAAATGATATAGTTTTTAAAAAATTATTCATTTTGGATGAAGTAGTCATTCATAAACGGTAAGGTGCAGGGCCGTAGCCAGAAATTGTTTTACGGGGGGACTAATATTTATTATTAACATATTATAATTTATTATAATTTATTATTTATTAATTTATTATAATTTATTATTAATATTTATTATTATGTTTAATATTTATTATTAATTGTTAAACTGTTTAGTACATTGTTATTTGTGAATGATAATTGAGTAAAACAAAATTAAGGTATTAAGGCTTGGATGATGTATGACAATTATTCCTTTTTAATTCAAATAATTAAAAAGATTTGATGTCATTGTTACCTTCCTAACGAGAAAAGACAAAATAGAATTGACTCCGCTTAATGTGATCAGTTTAGGACATCGTGATTTTGATAACAACATCCGATTGATAACAATAAACGATATGAAAAAATTAGATAAATTCCCCCCCCTTTAATTCCCAAGTACTAAATTTCAAAACAAAATGAATAAAACACACCTTATATTTATGTACTGTATATTATCCTTTAAAACATAAGAATTGTATACATAATTAAAAAAATTGATCAATTGTTGACTGTCTACAATTTTTTCTAAGAAGCCCATTGATAAATTGTTCGTAATCATAATCAACCTGTCATAACGATTTAAAATTTCGATCTTTTGTTTTAATGTTAAATCATTTCGCTTTCTGGCTTCCATATCGACAACTTGCATGTAAGCGAGCAAGGCATAAAAAATGCATATGCTCCTTCTCACTTCCGATAATAATGTGTTGACATCTGCTTATCTGTCAACCATTGACCACCAGCAGGGTGTACGTATTTCTGAAAAATTTCAGGAACATCTAATACCCCACTCCTTTGTTCATTATCCCTTTCCCTAGGTTGAAGAAGATAATTCTCGGAGATTCGTACAACATCGAAGGAAAAGAAAAGAATGGGTTTCTTCTGAATACATTGTGAATATTCCGTTGCCAGTTAAAATGAGGCTCGAAAGCTGATAATATTAACCGATGTAATGATCACATAAAGCGATAATTTCAGCATACAAATGAATAGAGAAAATCGAAACCAAGTGATTTCGATAACAATAAGCGATTGATAACATTAACCGCTATCACATTAAGCGGAGTCCACTGTATAAGTATAGAAAAGTGTATAGAAAAGTTGTACCGGGCCTCCGAGGCTCGGAGCGTGTTCTCGTGTAGCTGTTGAAAAGGTTTATCGATAAAAAAATATCGATACAAAAATATCGATACAAATTTTCATTTTGGTCGTAACCTTATTTCCTCATATGCAAATTTATTTTTTTAATTGCCAGCTGTTGTATAAATGAACTTTCATGGTTAGCTCTGGGGTTCCCTTACACTTATTGCTTGGTGATGTTCAGAATGTTACGTCGGTCATAATAAAATATGATGTAATATATACAGTAAAATGCTTGAGTTTATTTTAATATCGTGTTTAAATATATTTTTATCGTTTGAACTGAAGGAATAAATGTCTAGTCAGGGAAAATTGAACTGCGTTTTAGAACTGTTTACATATATCCAGACCACAAACATAATATGACGCTGTGCGTTCTGCAAATTAGTTAAAATTTAAGTTAACAGTAACTCCTGGATGCGGGTGTCTTCGCGGGTTAAGACGGAATTTGCTAAGTATGGAAAGAAATTTTTTTAAGTATACCAAAATTAACTATAGAAAATTCCTATGAGACGATGTCTTTCTATCATAGTTTGGGGTTAAATTATCTGCATAGAAAATGAAATCTTGGTACTAGATTTAACACTGCTGGTCATAAAGCATTGACGAGCGCCATTTGGATTTAATAAGCATTAGGACTGAAAAAGACGACAGAGATGTACGCGGCTATTGAGTGACAGGAGTTTATTTCAAATTATGCTTATTTAAATTTACCTCAAGTAGATTTTCATGGCTCAAATATTTCGTTTCCCATACTTTAAAAGAGGTAGTTTAATAGATGTCAGATAAGATTAAGAGCTTATTTTACTGGAATATTCACTGTCAATCCACTTCACTATTAATGCACTCCTATTTATAATCAGTGAACCTTCTACCCTTATAATGTAGAAGGGACGTTAGATCCCAATTTCAACGTAGAATTACTACAATTAATCTTTTAACACTTCGCGTGTAGGCAACGTATTTTTACGTTTTTTGTTGTCACTGGAGCGCGGGTCACGTAAAAATACGTATTTAGTAGATTTGTTGTGAATACCCACTAACCACAACACATCTACTAAATACGTATAATTATATGTATGTGTGACATTATATGCGAGTTGTTTGCGTTGCTATACAAAGCTTTGCATTTTTTTCTTTCCACAAGTTATGATTGTCGAGTTACTCGGTCTTTTGTTGCGTTATTTCGTCTCCAATCGGATTTCTAGCTCCAGAACGTACAAGTCGTGTTTTGTCAATTTGAAGCTTGGTTTTTTATTGTTGAATACAAAATTGATAAAATGAGCCGTTGTGACAAAGATAGTGATGAAGAAATATGTGCTGACAGATTATCGGACTTTAATTTTAAAAATCGTTTATTTTTGTGATTTCGTAAAAATGTTTTTTTTTGTTAAATAATCATACAGTATATATTAAAGTGTAAAAAAAAAAGTTTCGTTCATAAAAACAAAGTAGTTTTCGATTTACTGCGATTTTTCTGAATAACTAAACTTTCGCGCGATTCACGAAAAAACGCCCGCTGCACGCGTAAGTTGGCGGTGAAGTATACCCGCATGCCAAGTGTTAACTGGTCCAAGAATGAAAAAAAACTTTAAAATTTTAAATTTAAGTATATTTCAATTTTTATCACCAGTTGTTACCAGAGGAAAATATAACGCAGCGATTTACTAATTTTTTTTACACAAAGATGATACAGTTAAAAATAACTATACTCAAGTATTAGACAAAAAAAATGTAAATGTTACGGCACTTTTTTTCAATATTTTATATGATTTTATAAGTGTTAAATTATTTAATACTGTTTTATTCTATACTGAGTAAATCAGGTTATTAGTTTCAAGTGTTCCTATAAACGTCGATATCTCAAGTGTTTACGTTTTATACAAGCATCTTCGGCTGTAGATGAAAAAGCTGTTGATGCTTCATTCGCTTCATGAGCGTAAACTGTGAAACAACGGGGATCGAATTTCTATCAACATTACGCTTTGATACACTGTCGAATCTTTACTCATAGATAAAAACCTCAAGGTTCTAAGAGAAACTAAAGTCCATATATAGAAGAAAATTATGTAATATATGGGAAAGAATTATCCCATTATATAAGATTGGATTGTCTATTATCAAAATCCTTGTTATCAAATTTGTTTTTACCTTTGATGAGTGCCTTGAGGAAATAAATTTTGCATCTTTGTTCTAAATGAAATCACTCCGATAAATTACTCGATTGCTTGTTACTCATGTGAACGAAAGTGTAATGGTTCAGAGAAAGTTTATTCGATGAACAGTAGATATTACAAAATGTTTTTGTGAATTGATGTGTCTTAGGATTACTGACGTGCCAAAATACGATCATAAATTAGTTTTATTAGTAATGTAAGGTTTCAGGTGTTGTAAAGCTTTGTATCCCAGAACTGCCTTTCTGCAAATATCTCCCTCCCGACTCCAAAAAAAAATTTCATAGTAATATAATTTAAAAGGCTGTTTAGTTGATTGTTGCTAATAGTAACATTACAACTAGCACAATTTTCTTGTAAAACCTACAATAAATAGCGATACTACATTTAATATTAGCAACAAAGTTTAATTTATGTTCACTTTATTCATCGTATTGATCAGATAGACGTAATAACTAAAATAAATTTTGAATTTTTATTAACACATCAGCGCGGGACACGTACAAAAATAATGGTTTTCTGACGATTGATATTTGAGCGCGGGTCACGTACTAGTACGGGTTAGTGTAACAACATGGTTTGTTTGTGGGTACAAAAATAATGGTATATACAGGAAAACGAAGCCGAATGTTCTTGTCTATTACATAGATTCTGGAAAAATTTAGAAAAATAAAACTAGTTTTTACATCAGTTGATACGGAACCACAGAACGGGTTTTGGTTTGGTTTGGAGCGCTACGGTCTGCTCTTTGCAACCCGAGGACTAATGAGACCGTGACCTACTGCTTAAAACCGAACATCCATGCCATAGTGGGATTCAAACTCACGAACTCCGGTTCCGAAGGCCAGCACTCAAACCAATCGGCCATCATTCGGCCCCACAGAACGGAAAGGTTGATTAAAAAAATCAGTTGAGATTTAAAATTAACTTTTTATTTATCCTTGAGAAAATTATATATATATATCTTATATATTTTTTGTTTATTTGTCTATTTATATATTTGTTTATATATTTCAATATAAAATACGAAAAATTGGTTAAAAAATTAAATAATTTTTGATCTAATGAGATTCAACTGAATAACTAAATTTACGAGCAAAACGCCCGCTCCCGGTACAATTCCGCTGCGAAATGTACCCGCACACGTGTTAAGATGTCTTCATTTAAATTATTCCCATTATTAAAGCTTTGAGTCTAAGATAACAATCAATTCATGCTACGGCATGTGAAGTTACAACAGTAAGAATGGACTGCAAAACACAATACTAAAAATACTATTTGGCTATATGTGATGGTTCCGTTCTATTAGAATGCGATGTTTTGATGTTTTGTTTTCCACATCCATGTAAAGTTCTAGACATCTTCCAAAATCTATTTTATTTGAATCATATAAAACAAAAATTGTATATACAAATGATATATATTACATTATTCTTACACAGCTTCTTTTACCTGCACATCCTTTTTCGAGAAACAAGATTCCAGAAGCCAAAGAGCTGAAGCTGCCACAGACAATGTTCCAAGTATGTAAAACATGCTGGAGTACGAGCCGATGCTATCGCGAAAGTAACCTTCAAAGAAAAAATACTTGTTACAACACGAAATCTAAAACAAAATCAAGAAAAACAATTAAGATCCTTGAAGGAACCTTTGACCCATAAAAATTAACGGCCTTGCTACCATTGTTTCTCAACTAGAGATTACAACCCCGAGCTTAATTTACTATTTATATTACTTTATATAACTGTAAATTTACTATTTATATAACTTTAAATGTCAAATCTCTCTATTAACCCTCCGAGTGGAACACACCGATTAAAAAAAAGTCTCCAAAACTACACTAAAGGTTTATTATTATGTCAATGGCCAAAGCGTTCTATGATTTTTTACTTCACCCTTTGTCAAGTAGGATGGAATACTGGAAACCCACCCTCGTTATTGTCCCTTTACTTCCGGTTATAAATAGATATATAAATAGATATTATAGATTGTTAATTTTTAATACACATAAAGCTCGTCAAGTCTCGAAGATCATCCCATAAGAAATAATGGATTCTAAAAGTACAAATAAAAATATTCTTTAAGATAATTATTTATATTTTTTTACGAAAGTTATCCAAGATATTTAAGTGGTGCAATTAGAGATATCAAATCTCTCTATTAACCCTCGTTATTAAAAAAAAGTTACTGGGTCAAGTAAAATACTGGAAACCGTTAAATAGGGTATAAATAGATATATAAATAGATATTATAGATTGTTAATTTTTAATACACATAAAGCTCGTCAAGTCTCGAAGATCATCCCATAAGAAATAATGGATTCTAAAAGTACAAATAAAAATATTCTTTAAGATAATTATTTATATTTTTTTACGAAAGTTATCCAAGATATTTAAGTGGTGCAATTAGAGATACATCTGTTACCGCAAATGAAATACTTCGAAGTAGAGATTTACAAAGCCATGAAAAACTATCAGCGTCTTTGTACCTGAGGGGGTAGGGGTGCATCCCTCAATAAATGTCAGTCAAAGAGGGATGCAATTTCTGAAAAATCGACCTGACCCTCCTACCTCAAACACTGTCAGAAATGTACATCACATCCATTTTCAGAACGTTTTTGGAGGTCATCAGTTTGGCGGAATTGTACGTACGAACCGCTTAGAGGGTTAAAGATCTACAAGTAAAATTGGCTCGGAAAACTATTTTACTACTATCACATAAACATCTGTATTAACTAGTAGAAGATAAACAAGTTAAAGCAAAACGATATAACAAATGTATTCGACGTGATCAGTAATATTTCGATTAATTTCCATTAATTTATTGGAATATTAGTAAAATTTAGGTATCCTTTAGAGGATATTTAAATATCCTCACATTTGTTTTACTAAACGGTGATAATTCCTTTTTCATAAATTGTAGAAATTACGTTTGTAGGGATAAAATACTGTGAAATATGTTAAACCGTTAACTAAATTAAGATGATTTGGTTTTGTTTTGGAGAGCTATGGTGTACTTTTTGCAACACGAGGGCTAATGAGACCGGGACCTACTGCATAAAGCCGATTCCTAATGGCTACGAACATCCATGACATAGTGGGATTCGAACCCACGAACTCCAGGTCTGAAGGCCAGCACCCTAACCATTCGGCCATCGTTCGGCCTAAATTAGGATGAAATTATTTAAAAAGAAAAGAGTGACTTGTTTGATTATTTGTTCCTATTCAGTTTACTTTTTGGGATATCTTAAGGTGGCTCATCACGGTGCATTACTTTAGGACAAAACTGATTGGACGCGATGCTTTTGGACAATGTGGTCTGGATGGCATTGATTGGACGGAGGACTTTGGACACATGCCATCTGGATGGCACTAATTGGACGTGGTTATTGTAATATGTATTTTTCTTTCTGCTGTTTCTCAGCAAGGCTGATGGAATATAACAAAACTTAATAAGGAATGTTTTTCTGCAAGTAAGTCATGTTCATTGATACCATAAATATGTTGAGAACGAAACAAAGAAAAGCAAGGCACTGTTCCAGAAGGCATGGGAATGACAACAAATGCCACGGTAGATGGTTTACCGATACCGTCAATAGCTTTTTCGGATTATTTCTAAATAAACAGCACTTGGTGGTATTACTGCAGGTGTTGAGACTGTTCTTGCAATAACTTTAAAACAAAGATAACTTTGCTATAATATAGTGTGTTTATACGGTAATTTAATGCCATTGTCAATGTAATAAGGAATATTAATAAAATATGCTATAAAATGTAATAATTTGCAATATTTAATGCATAACATGTAAATAAAAAGGAATAAAAATAAATCAAATATGTGCAAAGTGTCCAAATGGAATGGGTTGGAGTGTCTGGCTTTCGAACGGCTCCTTTTGTCAGTTTTGCGGGGAACAGAGGAATTTCAAATCGCTGAAAGAGGAATGAGTGCGTACTGTTTCTGCTTCGAACCTACCAATCTCAAATCTTTTCCAGCTTTTTTTTCTGTTTATAATAAAGGATCATTATAATACTAAGAAAAAAGAATCGCGTTATGCATCTTACCTATTAGGAATGGTCTTGTGAAGGAAGCAAATCCATTCAAGAAACACATACAGCCGTAAGCAACCGCATGCATCTCAATACCACAGTAGTCCACCAAGAGTATAGGGAACACAACCATCGTGCAACCTAGCAAAATCCCGTATAAGGAACTGACAATGATGAGAGAAATGTACCCATTGGCGTAGGGAAAAGCAAAGAAAACTATGCCAATCATAGTCATGCATACCATGACGAAACGGGAACGACTTATGAACTTGCGATCGGTAATCCACCCCAGGGATAAGCGACCCAGCAGATCAGCGATGGAAAAAGCGAACAGAATGTTCTTTGTGTCGATGTCCGGTACATGTATGTCCAAGGCATAATCAACAATGATCACGACGTACATGTGGTAGAGGAAGTAGAAACACACATTCGTTGCTGCTGTTACATAGAACATGGGAGAAGACAAAACTAATACGAAAGACTGGAAGATACTGGACGAACCATTTCTGGCTTCATGAGTCGAGTGACTTGACTCTAAAACCGAAACTAGTTTCTTATCTTGAAAGTCACTGGGCATAGAATCAGATTTATTTGAATCATCAAAGTTAGGAAGATGTCCAGCAGGAATGCCATCTGCGTGGTTAATAAGATGCTCAACTTCTGCTCTTTCCAGATCGTTGTTAATAAATTCAGATTCCTTCAGATCTGCAATTCCTTTATCAGTACAGAGAACCAAATTATTTTCTTTTACAGTGTTTGAAGTATTTCCATCATTACCACAGGGTAAAGGTTCGTATTTTAGCAACACAGCTCTTTTCTTTTCTCTGGATTGTTTAGCAAGAAGCCACGGCGGTGGCCGCATCAAAGCTCCAGCAACCGTTAAATGAAGAACAATGCCTCCTGTCAGCAAAAAACACCCGGAGAGTCCATATGAAGAGATGAAGCTTTCAAATACTATTGGAAGGATAATAGAACCAACACAAGATCCTGAGTTTGCAATTCCATTGGCTGTAGCTCTCAGATTTAAGAAATAAGCATTTAATATGACTGGCATTAGAGTATTGATAAGACCATAACCCATTCCTGTAAAATAGAAAATGAAATTAATAACTTTGAATATTTATTTAAAACAACAGCTACTAGCACATATAATTGAATGATTGGTTTGGTTTGGTTTGGAATGCTACGGTCTACTTTTTGCAACACGAGCGCTAATGAGACTGGGACTTACAGTTTAAAGCCGATTCCGAAAGGCAACGAACATCCATGCTACAGTGGGATTCGAACCCATGAACTTCGGTACCGAATGCCAGCACCCTAACCAATCGGCCATCGTTTGGCTGTATAACTGAGTACTAGAAATAGTACGTAATATTGCGATAAACAAAAAACCAACTCATGTTAAAGCAATTAGATAAAGCTTACATGTTAAGCAATAGTACATTTTTTGTGCTACGTTACAATACGTTTTATAGATTGAAGTTCGATTATTTAGAGGATAGGTGAAGGAGATTTATATCTTGATAGCTCTTTCCCGGATCCGGGTAACACACCTAAATAAGTTTGAGTATGTGTAACACAGTATCATTGGATCTGTTATTCCAAATGCTATTCGCCAAGCGCTTTCATTGGCGAGTATCTGGTGACGAGTGGGTTTTCGACGCCAAAGTTTGTTAGTATTGTTAAAAGTTTTGTTCTATGTAGTCGCCTTACGGCAAGCGGGTGATCAGTCCCAGTAATAAAGGAAGAAATATTTTTTAAGTCTTATGAAGTTGAATTAGTTTTCTTTTGAAGATATCTTTTGAAGAAGTAAAAATTACAGCCCATTTCATAGTTATCGAACAGGATCTATACGTCAATGATCTATATGCAAAATTTCAACTGAATTGGACGTTTTTTAGTGAAAGGCTCTCTTTTCCTAAGATTGCTTAAAATTCTATAGCAATGCATTGATTCAACACATTTGGGGACGTTGATAGGAATTTACGTCATTTCAAGTTCTATTCCCGGTTTTCGATGCTGTGAATTTACGTCTTTAAAATCTATATTTGGCTGCCACTGATATGAATTCACGTCCTGCAATTTTTGTTTCTGAATGCGACAACATTATCCCATTGTTATAAGAAAATAGGAATAAGAGGAAAAATTCACATAATTCCATTTTTTTAAAATAGTAGTTTAATGTTTTTGTGCTTGTTGCTATTACAGTTTTATTCTCGCTTTAACCGCTTCCCTTACAAGTTTTTTTTTTGAAAAAAATTGCAAAAAATCACTTTTTATTTTATTATTAAATACAAGGAAATGAAACAAAACATAATATGTAGGTTTCAAGTGGAATTTTTAATTTTTTTTACAGGTTTAAAAGCATGTAGTTTTAATATTAGTTTACTATCCCGAGTTATCTCGGGCAAATGGGACGAAAGTTAAACAGTCTTTGATAGTGTTTTTAAAACAGGGACAACACAAAGTGATACCTGACATTCTGTACACTAGTATCTTGTCCTTTTTTTATTGGCTTACCTCTGGAATCTGATTTACGGGAGCACAGAGTACACTGTCTCGTTGGATTTGATGTTTTTTCAGTATCAGTAATAACATCTAGAAAATGCCTTGATGTTAAACTTAGTGGTAAAAGACTTATGCTGGGTTTTCGTGATATGGCAGAAAACTCGTCACTGATTTTCTGAAATTACTTTTTCAATCATTTTAAAACACGTGACAAGCCCCGCCAAAAGAAATCAACAAAACTTTGCAAACTGCCAATCAAAGCTGAATATTCCCTTTCATTTTCTTCAGGGCGAGTAAAACCGTAATAAAAAAATCGCACTGACAAATTCTGCTTCGCCCGAGTTTTCTCGGGATAATAATTAACTGCATTATATACGAACACGAGATAACTCGGGATAATCAGGCAAGCGGTTAAGGATAGTAGTGAGTGGCAACCAGCTTAAGAACCTGTATATTTTCTCCAAAACTCAGTATTAACAACAAAAATTGTTGGTAGTGAATCTGATAAGAATTACACGTATATGAAAATTTTAGCTCGGTCGAATGATAATCTTAAAATTAGAATACAAATTTTTGACTAGAAAAACCATTACAAATATAAGAACATAGAAAGTTGCATAAAATATTGTAAATACTCACCAAAAACACCTCCAAAGAGAACGGTTATTACTTTAAGTGACGTCGTGAAGTAGCAGGACGATATTCCTATAGTAGCAATAAGGGCCCCAATAATTACTGTTGGGCGAACACCGAACTTCTGTCCAAGCATTCCAGAGAATGGGCCTTAAAAGTTTTGAGAAAAAGGTAAATGAATGAGAAAATGGAATCATAACACTATAGAATATAAAAAGAAGTAAAGTCTTTGTTCCAGAATATATATATAAACGTAAAGATAACGAAAAAGTGGCACAAATACAGAAAGATTAAAAGCAAACATCTGTTTCGTTTATATGAACAAACTACTTTATCAATACGACCAAAAAACTCAGTGATCGGAGTAGACTGAGTCGCAATCTACCCTAACATCTTGCCTCAAGGCTCCTGACCGCATGCTTGTTTGGAGCACTCTGGTCTACTGTTTTGATAGATGAGGGTCAATGAGAACTACTGATTAAAGCAGATTCAAAACGGCTAAGAGCCACCATGCCATTAGTGGGATTCGAATCCACGAACTCTGGTACCAGTGAACTGAGAAGATTTTCAGTAAATTATCTGAAAACTCGATTTTGATGAAAGTTCTTTGTATTTAATGAGTTTTTCTAATTGCAGAGTTATTCTTTAAGCAACATCATTATCTATGCGGTGTGACGATCCGCTTGTTCAGGACACTAATGACAGAAATCAGCCTAACTGGGTCCCACCTTCTTGACCAGACTACAATAGAGCGGAGACTCAGTGTCTGGGAAGTTGACAGTTCGGCTGAATAGGTTTCAAGCACTGATTCTCGTCTTAATGATTCCGGAGCATTGCTTTGAGAATTTTAGCTAGCGAATGAGAATTCGACTAATTAACTAGCTGTAACTTTAGCTGGAGTTTCCAGGTAACTGACCAGAAAAGCGGTTGGCGGAACCGTAACTGACCCCCAGGTATAAAAAGCCTAGAATTTTGCTACTCGGGGCTTTTTTCAACATTTTTTACGTTGGTGCTCTGATCTCGTGGAAGCGTCCGCGTGGAGACTTGACCGGAACCAGCTTTTTAGCAATTACGTTCGGGAGACTCAAAGTCCGCTCATATAAACACACACATATATCAATGTGTTGGTCATCTAGAAAACAAAACTTCAATTTCTTAATCTGAATACATAAATTTAAGTCTTAACATATAGCTTTAAAAAATTAAATCACATAAATTATTACTGTTCTTCGGGAGAAAAAGATTTGTGGACACGTCAAAAAAGAAAAAAGGGTGAGAAAAGATAAAACTTTCTAATTATCTTCAAATTTATTGATATATTTTTTATTTAAAACTGAAGACGGTTTTAAAAAGCATTTTTTTTCAATTTTCATAAATAGATTCTTTTCAAATTTTCGAGGGAAAAATAATCTGCTTTTTATAATTTTCGAAAAAAGTCTCACAAATTTTCGGATCAGAATCACCCCTGATATTTGTCGATTATTGTTTATTGTTTTTTATTTCTCACGTGTATAAGAAATAGTATTATGGCATACATTATATCTTTATGTTGAGACTTGTTAAGTTTCTGAATTCGAACACAAGCAGTAATATTTATAGGTGATTCTTGCAAATTGTGTAATTTGTTTATATGAGCTGAAGTATTGTAAGATATTTTCCTTTATATTTTAATTCTTGTATAAAAAACTTTCTAGGCATTATAAAAATATTGTTATGGCTTCGACCAGTTGACAATTTGACATTGATGATTGGAATTATAACATTTTTTGTTTTTGAAATATTTTTCGTAAATGTTCAGAATTAAACTAAGAAATACATATTTAAATTTCTACTTTCCTCTATCAGCGTGATACTTTTAGCGAATTCTCTAAAAATCCTGTTGGCAATCAAAGGGTTAAGCTCGCACACTTAACACATTGTATGCAGGACACGTACTAGTACGTTTTCTGACGATTGACACTTGAGCGCGGGTCACCATACTAGTAAGGGTTAGTGTAACAACATTGTTTGTGGTTACAAAAATAACGGTATATACAGGAAAACGAAGCCGAATGTTCTTGTAAAATTTAGACATATAAAAACTAGGTTTTACATTATTAGTTTTATGATTGCTCTTTTCATTTTTTTATAATGTAAAATGTTTATACATAACATTCAAAATGTTTATATATAACATGTTCGAAAAAATTAAAACTGTATATTACTATATCTATTTGACTTATTATATTTACGATACTATTATAAATTTATTCACTAAAAAAATATTTTTTGTTTACAAAAATCTTATGGTTGTTATTTATATATTTCAATATAAAGTACGAAAAGTTGGTTAAAAAATTAAATAATTTTCGATCTATTGAGATTTGACTGAATAACTAAATTTACACGCAAAACGCCCACTCCCGGTACAATTCAGCTGCGAAATGTACCAGCACACAATGCGTTAATAGGCTGAATAATTATCGGATGTTAATAAAGTTTTTAAAATTATGACAATATTAAGAAAATTGAAATACCTGTGAGATTGAGAACAGCAATACAGACTACCATAGGCCATGATGCTTCTTCTCTGTTTACCCCGTATGTACTGATGAAAGCCACAAAAAGGACGCCTGACGTTCTATTTGGGAAAAATAATTAGTGTAAGTGAGGATGGGATAAGTGTGTAATGCGTACATACACGCAAACAGGCAAGTTTTAGGGTGACATATGGAATTAAAATGTCATAACATGAGTTTTTTTCAAAAGTACACTGCTTAGAGCAGGGGTGCTCAACCTAAATCGGTTGGTGCCCCCCCCCCCATCAAAAAAAAAAAAAAAAAATACTGAACTGAGGGGGGCCGCACATATAAAAATAAAACAAATTATTTAAAATATTTTATTATAGTGCAATATTCAAAATATGCATTTTTACAGTGCCAGCTGCGACTGTACATAAAAGTTGTGTTATACATATATCATAACTACAACGACGATAAACATTAACTATACTGTATTTATAATCACCCCCAACACCTTACCTTCCTCCCTAATCAGGAGGGTTAAAATATTATATTTATACTATAAATATATATTGTAGTTTATTCACAAGCACTACCAAATGTATTAGTTTAAAATTAATGTGAGATTTGTTTTTGTATTTTACTAGAGATTTTGTTAATATTAACGGATAATGTAGTCGACGCGTATCGTAGCTGATTGGTCATGTTTATATCAAGATACCTGCTGCAACACTTTGCTTTTTCCAGGTTTAATTTCGAAAACATTATTGGCAGTGATAAGTAGTTCCAAATGTTGATATAATGCACATTGCCAATTGTCTTAAATTTGGAAATTTATCTTCGGCGGAATATTTTTGATAATACTCAATCTTATTCCCTTCGTAGAGGCATTTTAGCTAAATGTTTGATTGCAATTCTGGTTGTATAAGTAATGGCCTATTGACAGAATATTCTAGAACGCTCAAATTTTAACGTAACCTGTCCAACCCTACTCAAAGACCAGATTTACGTTGGTTACAATCAAGCCTTAACGTACTTAATGTAATATTTATTATTGCAAACATTAACAACTAAAATTCTATGTTTCAACTGTATATAGTCAAAATGACTAAAACTATATAGACAGCTGAAAATTTCAACTAAGCCACAAAAAGTTTTTAAATGGGCCGCGGGTTGGACATGCCTGGCTTAGAGTTAGATTTTTCCTTTCACATTAATATTAAACACATGGGTTGGAACTTTAATAGTGGCAACACTTCTGTAAAAACACTACGCAACCAAACCAAAGAATGTCGCGTATGACACGTGAGCGACATACCTACCTTACCTCTCAGCAAAAAGACTCACCTTTCCTACGTCACGCGCGTGCGGAGTGACGAGAAAAACTGATTCTTGTATTAGCTTGCGGTCTAAAGTATTGTCCTCATGTTTTCAAAACGAGAACAATGAAGTTGGATAAAAATTGAATGTCTTACGACAATGTCATCTAGGGTTTCAAGAGGCTTGGGAATCAGCATTGTCTGACCGAACTGTAGTAAGATGTGTAAAAGACTTCAATGAAGGATGCCAAAATGTGGTAGACATACATCGGCCAGGTCGTCCTACTGTAAGGGAATCAGAAGTGCATGCTATTGCCGTATTAATGGACAGTGATCGACGTCATCTGACGTGCTTTACCATCCACCATATTCCTCAGTCTAAGCCCTTGTGACTGACTTAATTCCTAAGATGAAGAAACCACTTCGTGACATTTGTTGAAAGGCAGTGGAAAGCCTGAGCATGAGAAAAGTTCTGCACTATCTTCAAAAAGTCCTTACCATTCTGTATGACAATGCTAGGCCCCATACAGCACAAGCTGTCACTGATTTGTTCGATCGATGGGGATGGGAAATTCTTTACCATCCCACATACTCCCCAGGTCTAAGCCCTTGTGACTTAATTCCTATGATGAAGAAACCACTCCGTGGCATTCGCTTCAGAACTGTTCCAGAGATTATTGCGGTAATGGACAGGTCTGTTCGAACTTTTTACCGAATATGCGCTGCTACAGGTGTTCTGTGACTTCTACATCGTTGGAAACGTGTTATATACAATACTGGTGGTTATACTGAATGATTATAAAACATGGTGACATGAATCAATTTTGTATTGTATATAAATAGTTGTCACAATTACAGTTCCAACCCTCATATAAATCTGTATTTAAAAGAGCTGAAATGAGTTTTTCGAAACTGAAATGATTGTAGCATGTTTGATAATATTAACCCACGATGACGCGCGCTTGTCTGAGTTATGTTAGCCATATGTTAGGTTGGCAGCAAATAATCGATATGAAAATTACACTTCTTTCGATAGACCGATAAGACCTGTTGATGGTTAAGCTAGTTGTGTATATATACGTGTGTACTTCTTACCACTAAAATGGGATGGTAGACTTATTTTTATTTTCGTCTGCATGTTTTGTGTTTATTATTTTAGTTATAAAAATAAATGTGTTAAAAAAATAAGCTGCTTTCTAATGATTGCCCACCTGTCAACAAGTTACTCAGAGGCCCAGTGCAACTTCTCTGAGCGAAATACCAACAAGTGAAACTGATCAATACACTTAGAGTATAGAGTAGCTCTTATCAGCAGTTCTTCATAGGGAGTACTATAATATTTCTGTCAGAACTTAATCAGCATGCTGGAATATTTAAACTACCCCAACTCTGTGATAATGGAAAATTACCCGATTTCTTTGTTTAATTTGACACTTTAATAGCACAAATTGTCATTTTAAACTTAAATAAGAAATAAACTATTAATAAATACTTTTACACAAAGAACTTTTACAGTAAAAAAATTAAAAAGTTAACTACCTAATCCCTTGACATACAATGACGTCTGGGAGACGTCAGTCAATTTCATGCGCCAAAGGAGAATTTGACGTCTCCTAGACGTCAATAGCTGTTCCCGACAGATATCGTGCAGCATAATATTAAATCATTTATTCAACTCATGCTTCTATTCTGTTTTGATTAGACTGTTCAATATCCCTGTGACCTTAAAAATAATGTAGGAAGCGGATTATCTTAGACGTGTACAAAATGTCAGTTCCTCTACCTATTCGAAAATGATTCGAAATGTTACATATTTTACAGAAACGCAAATTTTGTACTATTATTTATTTTCCATTAACATGATTTATAAACCTCATTAAATGTTTTATAGCAACGTAAATTTAATAATAAAACGTTCATTTTCTCATCTTGCACAGAATTTGTTCAGTTGAGCCTGAGCTGAATAACATCAAAGAACTGAATACCAAAGAACAGAATGATACCAAAGAACAGAATGATAGCAAAGAACTGAATAACATCAAAGAACTGAATAGTTTGATTTGGTTTGGAGCACTACGGTCTACTTTTTTGGAACATGAGGGCCAATGAGACCAAAAATTAAATAGTATTTTTCGGACACATCAAATTCCTCTTTATTTGTATGTCAAAGAGCTAAGGGGTCTTACAATTATAGTAAGTGACCCTTAATCCATTTTGGTACATGCCGAATGTACCTCTTTCGATAGTCCATAAAACATTAATTATACAGAAATTTGAGACATTTAAGACTTGTTTCAACTCAAATATTTCATAGTTTTGTATATTTGCAATAAATATTCAATAACTTATGATCGGCTAAAACCGGCACTCTTTCAGCCAGGGTTGTAATTGTGATCGGTCAAAACTGATTTTGACCAGGACACTGGATAAAAGTGGTTAAAAATGGTCAGAAGTGGTCAGAATTGTTAAAAATATTTTTAAATGGTCTTAATATCTATCTATCTATCTATCTATCCATATCTATCTATATCTATCTATATTCTATCTATATCTATCTATATCTATATCTATATCTATATATCTATATCTATATCTATATCTATATCTATCTATATCTATCTATATCTATATCTATATCTATCTATCTATATCTATCTATATCTATCTATCTATATCTATCTATATCTATCTATCTATATCTATCTATATCTATCTATATCTATCTATATCTATCTATCTATATCTATCTATCTATATCTATCTATCTATATCTCTATCTATCTATATCTATCTATATCTATCTATATCTATCTATATCTATCTATATCTATCTATATCTATCTATATCTATCTATATCTATCTATATCTATCTATATCTATCTATATCTATCTATCTATCTATATCTATCTATCTATCTATCTATCTATCTATCTATCTATCTATCTATCTATCTATCTATCTATCTATCTATCTATCTACCTATCTATCTACCTATCTATCTACCTATCTATCTACCTATCTACCTATCTATCTATCTATCTATCTATATATATATATATATATATATATCTTTTGCAATTAGAAGTAACTTTTAATAAGCAATAAAATAGTAGTGCAGTTAAACAAAATATTACGCTAACAAGTTCATGAGATTTAACATGCTTTTACAGTATAATAAGAATGTTTGAATTTTAAAAATTAACCATGCACATACAATTGTAAAAATGTAATCCAGTTACAGTGCACTTCGACCTAATGTTTGGTGGGCAGCAATGAAGAAGGTTAAAGGCATTAACATAAAATTTGTTGATTTTACAATACATCTAATGAACTGTTGTGCCAGCTCTTCATCTATAGAAAGATTATTTTCAAAGTTTGGAGTCATCCAAAATAAATTACGAAATCGTTTAAATTTAGAGACAACTACAAAACTTGTTACTTGTAACCGTTTTTTGAATTCAACATAAATTACATATAAAACAGCTTGTATAAAAAATAAGTAAAGCATTTTTTTGTATCTTTGTGTTATGTTATATTTGTTTTTTGATGGTGTTATTTATATAATGACACTTTTAACAAATGTAACTTGCCTTTATCATATGCTAGTAAAACCACTGGTTTAAATCCCCATGGTTAACCCTTTAAAGTTCACACTTAAAAATTCTTTAGCATTTAATGGAAATCGTTTATAATGTTACCTATGAACCTTATAAATGCAAAATTAGTTTAAAAAAATTTACATTCCTTCAGGGGTTGTATATGTGACAAGTGGTTTAACTGAAAAATCTCCCCTTATACGAGGTGAAAATAATTATTGCCTAAAATTTAAATTATATTTTATGAATAATGAACAATTATCATTAATATGATGCAATAAATAAATGTATAAACAATTTATAAGTTTTTTTAAGTACTTTTATTTGGGATAATAAAAAACGAAAATCAAATTTCTTATCGTTTTAAGCAAAGCAAATTTAAAAATGTATATTTGAAACTGAAAAATTAATTATGTGTAGTGCTATTATGTATTAATAGTTTATAGTGTCAAAATTGTAGAAAATCCAAAAAATTATTCATATATATTTAAAAAGAAGAGAAAAACAACTTTAACAACTGGTTTCGCTGTGAAACCACTGTCCTTTAAAGGGTTAAAACCGATACAAGCCTGCTTTCAGCTCACACCAAAACGCTTTTAGAAATTATAAGACACCTTACGATTTTACTCAACCCTTCAAATTAATCGAAGACAAAATTATACTCGTAGATGCAAAAGTTATCTAACTCGTTATACTATCATGATAAATACTCGCATCGTAAATACAAGAGTACAACTTTTTTTTTTAACCTGAAGACAAGTTCAAGGCGAAAAAAAGAGTTGACGGAGACATGAATGAAAGAATGAGGTCAAGTCTAAATTCTCCCCAGTCTTAATGGAAGTGATGAAGCCATTCTTTAGAGTCAAACAGCAATTGCTGCTGACAGCTTCAAAGACGTTCCAGATAGAACTAATGAAAAAGCTGAAACTGAATGAGTTGACGTGCTTGATGTTTTCTTTCATGCCAGATTTGTAAAGAAGATGTTGAAACTTTTTTTCCCATGCAAAACGTTGAAATAAATTATCATAGAAATGAGAACGTAACTGAGTCAGTGTTCGTTCCCCAAATGTAGGAAAGTTTCCAGTAAAATGTTTTAAGTAAATGTATTAAAAAGAAACCATGTAAAATACGAATTTGTTGGTTGGAACACCTATAGTCGACGTTTTAATTTCTCGAGAGTTCATTAGAGATATTCTAGTTTGATTTAATCTGGAGTGCTACGGTTTTTTTCAGTAATACGGCAAGTAATGCATACGCTTTCATTAAAACGGTTTTTTTTGTTTATAAAAGTTACTTTTAGAAAGTATATTTTAATTACAAAATGTCTCCGAGGCGTAAAAATACCCATATAAAGTAAAAAAAGAAATTTTGTCACATTTGTCTTAAATCACTATTAATAAGTATTTTTACATGGAGCACCTTAGCTGTACTTAATGTTTAAACAACGTAGAATATGCTTATATATATACGATATATATAACGATATATATATACGATATATATAACGATATATATATATATATATATACGATATATATATATATATACGATATATATATATATACGATATATATATAAATACGATATATATATATATATATTCTATATATATATATACGATATATATATATATTATACGATATATATATACGATATATATATTTTACGATATATATATTTACGATATATATATACGATATATATATACGATATATATATACGATATATATATTACGATAATATATACGATATATATATACGGATTATATATACGATATATATATACGATATATATATATATAATATATATATATACGATATATATATATATACGATTATATATAATATATACGATATAATATAATATACGATATATATATATATACGATATATATATATTTTTACGATATATATAAATATACGATATATATATATACTATATATATATATTATATATTTATGATATATATATATATATATATATATTTATGATATATATTTTATGATATATATATATATATATATATATATATGTATATATATAATATGTAGGTAATGATATTTTAGTCTAAAACTAACCCACTTAATTATAATTAAATTTTAAAATAAAATACAGGGCAATACTATTCTTAATTTACAACCTTTGGTAAACTCTTTTGGATTTTTCTCAACTCTTTGTCATTTTGGAAAATTGGCTACTTAGCATACGCCAAAATTAATTCTTGCTTGCCCTATATAACTCCTTTATGTAATTAGTTTCTCTTCTACATGACTAACTATTAACACATTAATTGGGAATGCTCACACCCCTATATAAAGACACGTACATGTTTTAAGTAGGCAGAAGCCCATTAGATGAGATGCTAAGACAAACTCAATCTTATTTCCAAATTTCTGTGTCTTCTCATTTTCCGGCCAATCAACTGCATATGATAAAGTTTTTCTCAATTGTGGTGGTTTAAAAACCCATTACACATACGCATATATATAAAGGATTCAAAATGGAAACTTATACTGCTACAAAATTTTTCCATTTTATGAAAACTTAAAAACATGATTTTGAGTTTCATATTTTGTTGGATATTGCCACCCTTAATGTGAAGTGAATTCCAAGCGAATAAGCAAAAATCGAACGAGAATTTCTCAATAAAATTAATGGTAATGTTTTATTCTTCAAAATGGTCATTCTTGTGCAGCCTTTAAGCAAAATATCACAACTTCTGAGGCCTTAAAATTTTCTATAATGATCAAATTTAAAGACTTAGACGGAGATTTAACACATGTATGCGGGACACGTACTAGTACGTTTTTTTGACGATTGATACAGAGCAGATCACGTATTAATAAGGGTTAGTGTAAACAACATGGTTTGTTTGTGGGTACAAAATAACGGTACCTTCTGGAAAACGAAGCCGATTATTCTTGTCTTACTACATTCTGGAAAAATTTAGACAAAAAACTAGTTTACACCAGTCGATGAGGAAACCACAGAACGGGAAGGTTGAGTAAAAAATCAATTTAGATGTAAAATTAACGTTTTATTTATCCTTGTGAAAATGATAGATATATGTATAAATAATATATAAATTTTTTAATATATATATATTATATATGTATTATATATATAATATATATATATAATATATGTATTATATATATATATTATATATATATATATATTTTTTTTTTTTTAATATATAATAAATATATATATAATTATATATTTTTTAATATATATATATATATATATATATATTTTTTTTTTAATATATATTATATATATATAATATATATATATATTTTTAATATATATATATATATATATATATATATTTTTAATATATATATATATATATATATATAAATATATTATTTAATATATATATATATATATATATAAATATATATAATATTTTTATTAATACAATATATATATAAATATTTTTTTTTAATATATATATATACTATATATATATATATATATATATATATATATATATATATGCTTATTTGTCTATTTATATATTTGTTTATATATTTCAATATAAAATACAAAAATTTGGTTAAAAAATTAAATAATTTTCAATGTATTGAGATTTAACTGAATAACTAAATTTACGAGCAAAACGCCCGCTCCCGGTACAATTCCGCTGAGAAATGTACCAGCACACAATGTGTTAACGACTTTAGGGCAGTTCTAAAGCAGGTACTAACAGGTATTGAAATCAGGATGTTTTGAATCATCAGCTGGATATTAAAAAGTTGTTGAAATTACAAGGTGTCAGGCGTTAAGATTTATATTATCTTTTAAAATGTTAATATAGACATACTGATCTATCGTTGGTCATATAAACACTAACTAGTGAACACCTGTTGCAGACATACATCCACGAGCGTAATTTGGGAAGGTCAAGGTGGGGTGGGTCAAATGTCCCTTTCAGAAACATTAGAGAAGGGGAAGATTTGCTGTTTTGCCCCTCCAACTTTGATGTTTATTTACATTTTACAATTTTAATTCAACTTTTGCCTTCTCAGTTGAAACTCTCAAATTATGCCGTTGCATACATCCCTTTACTGTCCCGTTCCATCCATGTTTTACAGTGGATTTAATTGGCTGAATTAATTTCTTTAGTCATATTTCGCCCTGCTTCTATCCATTAATTTAAAATTAAAGTTATTTACATTGAATGGAAACCCCAGGTGGTTGCCCTTTAGGCGGATCGCGTCGTTCTGCCTACCATTAGTAGGCTTGCAAGCGGACATATTAAATGCCTCTCTTTTGACAAGGGGAAAAAGTCTATTTGACATGTTCGAAATGCAACTCTGTACAGGCCTCTCCGAACCACTTGATGAACTGTGCGGGTCTCGACAGGGAGGACATATTTTGCAGTCCTCTTCTGGTTTATGATTATTTGAAGATTTTTGAGCTCGTGGACCTGGTCTAGCCTGTGGCTAGATTGGGTGAATTAAGTCAACAACAACATCATTGAATGGAAAGATGACTGAAGTGAAACGCAGATGGCGACTTTAAGATGAACTTTTAAATTATAAGATTGGACAGAATTAAACGTTCCCTATATAATAATAGCCTAATTTATGTGTCCGTCTGTATTCGAATTTATGAAGTGGTTGGGCATGGAATGGATAGAGCATCGATATTGGATTCTTGATGAGTTAGGGTTAGCAAAATTCAAAGCGAGTAAAGTTTATCTTTTCAAACTATTGATCCTATTCTAAAGTAAATTGGTGTAAATATGCTTCATATCACAGTGAAAAATACTGTCGCCTTTAAAACGTTCGAAATCCACCCCTTCCTCCCTTTTCGAGTGTTTAATGCCATTTTTTCAAGCCCCATTTTCCCCAGTTAAGAGCAGGCGATTAAATTTATCAGTTTGTCACATAATAAATAGTTAAAGTATTTTTTTCTAGCATTGTGACGTCATTCCTTTAATCATCTTATTTTAAATTATTTCAATATCGTCTGCATTATTTTCATACGTTTTATCAGTTTTATAGTATTTAAACTGACATTTTAAAATGAAACAAATGTTTTTTAAATTTAAATTATAAATTTTGTTTAGTTTACTGTATTATGGCATACTTTATTACTACATGATGGCTAATTAGACCAAGAACTACTGCTTAAAGCCCGTACCGAACGGCTAAGGACATCCATGATATAGTAGTCTTTCTTTGAATCACTTTTGCTAGGGAGCAGTTGGCCGTAGTTTGTAACCATTATGTTTTTACTAACTGCCAGATTAAAAAAAATTTTTTTCCCCATAAAGTTACAATTTTGCATGTAAACAAACATACCATTAAATTTTACCAAACAGTATAGGGATGTATGGTTATAATAGATTTAAAAAATTAATTCCCATTGCAGATCTTGGTACATTACATATAAATAATTGCATATTATTTTTATGAACAATAAGAAATAACACACTAGGCATGTTATACAAAATCACACATTGCGGTTATTCTTACAGCCTTATTCTTTGTTTTGTTACCTGTTTTTATAAAACATTTATTTAATCTATTATATCTCACTATTCAGGTTGCAGATATAGATATATCTTTAAAATTTTTCATCAAATCAAAACACAGGAAAAATTTATCGTAAAATTTATCGAATCTTCTAGTTTGTATATGGGTGTTATCTAATTCAATATAACATAAATACTTAACATAAGTATCATTTGCTTAATTACTAGCTAGGTAATCGTCATAGATTTCAGCATTACATCATCATCTTGTAACATCACAACATATTGCCCATTGTCTATTTGTAGTGCAAATAGTAAATTATATTAGATTACAATAATCCTTCAAAACGGGTTACATCGTATTTTTTTAGATAGTCAAACTTTAAGATATTTTTCCAGTTTTGTTGCTTTGTTATTCAAAACCAGTGGTGTAGTGAGAGGGTAAATATGGGAGTTATAACTCCCTTCATAAAGACTGAATTATACATATATATGTAAGGGTTGCTGTATTAACTTTGAAATACGAGTTGATATTCCCTATGGTAAATTCCTCGCTGTACTCCTCATTGGAATACAAATACATGCAATATCTACCAAAAAAAGTAATTTCAATATAAAATAGTAGATATGCAAATATTTGAAAGCATCATTTAAAAGTAAAGTTAAAAAAAATATACTTGCAAATGCTTAAAACCACCACCAACAAATTTAAATATACGTTATAAGAAGACTTATGTCAACACAACTTTAAAATTAAATAAACTCAGAAATTAGGGGAAGGCAGTATTAGAACCATTAATGGTTTTTAAATTGGATCTATGGCAAGGAATATGCTAATATTAATGCAACCTAACCTGAAAATATCTCTCTGTACTCGGAAAATACCTAGCTGTATGCATGAATGGAATGCAAATACATGCAATATCTACCAGAAAAATAATTTTAGCATAAAATAGTAGATACTCAAACGTTTTAAAACGTCATTTAAAAGTAAAGTTTAAAAATAAATGTCAGATATATGCACATACGTAAAACACCACTAAATAACTATACGTTGAAAAAAGACTTATGTGAACACACAATTTTATAACTAAATAAAGTCAGAAATTAGTGGAAGACAGTATTAGAAGCAATAATGATCCCTAAATGGGACCATGGAAGGGAATATATTAATACTCATGCAACCTAACCTGAAAATACATCGCTGTACGCGAAAAATTTTTGCTGTACTCATGATCGGAATACAAATATCTACTAGAAAAAAATTTCAGCATAAAATAGTAGATATGCAAATGATTTTCAAGCGCCATTTAAAAAGTAAAGTTTAAAAAAAAGTCAGATACATACAAATGCTTACACCACCAACAAATTTAACTATACGTTAAAAGAAGACTTAAGTGGACACATAACTTTAAAAGTAAATAAAGTAGTAGACAGTATTAGAAACAGTAATGATCCATAAATGGGAGCCATGGCAAGAAATATGTAAATGCTAATGCAACCTAACCTGAAAATCCCCGCTAGCACAAGGCTTCCAAAACAGCAGGCCAAAGCCACTACCCAACTCCATCCTTTATCCACTCCTTCCAGCTGAGTCTGTCCATGCTTCTTCATCCTTCGACCACAGGCGTGGAAGGAACAAGCTGACCACGTTTCATCTGTCGAAAACCACTATCTTTACGATGTCATCCTGTACGTTTCACCTTCACTCACTCTCACACTCGCTTACTTTTTCAATGACGCGCTTATCTGATTCCCCAAAGGCGTACACACTGTAAGAGAGAAAAACAAGTTTAACAAAATGTTTGTTGCATAACTGAACGGAATTATGCGCGGTCTTTTCATCTTTGAAACACTTTGATTCAAAATAGCTATCTGAAGACGTAACTAAAACATAGTCTTAAAAGTTGAGCTGTATTAGGTTACTGTACAATGATGGGATACACGAATAAACTGAAGTTTTTACATTATGCAATGTCAGACAAGCCAAAATTCAGGCACATGTGTCCGGAAACATCGTGGTTTAAAATTTTAAAAAATGCTAATTACAGGTTATACATTAAGTACAATCTTATCGATTTCTAAATTAAAATTAAATTTAAAATATCTACACAGTAGTAACTTGTAAAAGGCAAATTAAAATTCATGCATTTAAAATTTATGAGTAGCTTTTTTATCTTTAACAATAATTTTTCAAAACAGATTTTTTTATAGCAATTTGACCTTGATATCAAATATTGCCATTTTTCTATTATTAGGAATTCTAGTGTTTGTCTACTCAAATTTGACCTCATTCAGTTCGGTTTTCCTCACAGTACTGAATATTTCAACATGCTGTGTGAAAAGAGTAATATTCAGCATTATGTTTTTTAGCAAAAATTTGTATTTAATTGCTGAATTATGATCTTTTAGCTGTTCAAAAGTTTTGTTCCTTTACGGGCAATCTAGGATTTTCCGGAGTTTATCAAATTTTCTCATTTCTCCGGTCAACGACAGATAATCTGGTGTAGTGGCATGTCTGCAATGTCAACGAATAAAGAATTTGTATTCATTTTAAGTTGATCTGTGTATATGCTTGTTTCCAGCTCTTACAGAAGTTTTACAACGATTGTAAATTTGCATGCAATTGGGGACGTAATATTATCAACTATATATGATAATTTAGAAGTGGACATGGTACAACCTTAGTTAAAAAGAATACAAACATAAATCTTTCACCTCTTTTATTTGTCCTCTCTAACCCTATTCTAGCCGAACGATGGCCGATTGGTTAGGGTGCTGGCCTTCGGAACCAGTGTTCGTGGGTTCGAATCCTACAGTGGCATGGGTGTTCGTAGCCGTTCGGAATCGGCTTTAAGCTGTAGGTCCCGGTCTCATTAGCCCTCGTGTTGCAAAAAGTAGACCGTAGCACTCCAAACCAAAGCCAAATTGCCAAACTAACCCTATTCTAGTTTGGTTTTATCAAAATGCTAACAATAATGATAAGTATTGCCAGGTAGTAAAAGTTTTACAAGCATTTACAAAATAACATCTATCAATTAGTGAAACATTTTAAAATTAATTATTTACATTTAAATTAATTATCTTTCAATTATGACTAATTCTAAATTAAACATATTACATATCAATCAAAACTTTTTATCAATTCTTCTATAAATAGGAGTAATTGAGTATAATATTTTTAAAGCAAAATATTTGGGTGTAATGTTACTGATTTTGTTGTTATTTGACATTATACAGTTGGATTGTATTTCTACTCTTGAATAGAGGAATGTTTTCCTTAGTTAATCAAGTAATAAGTTTTAATTATACGAGGGTCACGCTGAGATTTTTGTGATACAACTAGGTTTTTAAGTTATATTTACAAAATTTTAGGTGTGTTTAAAGTAGTATCCTGCAGCATGAATGCACATTTGTAGCCGAATTTTCCACAGATTAAATACCTCAGGCCATTTATTTCTTGGAATAGATGAAAAAATGCATTTGTAAGCTACATCAATCTCTTCTTCTAAATGAAAACGATGTCCACGTAAGTTTTTTAGAATAAAGAATAACCTAAAGTAACTCATAGCTAGATCGGGTGAATACGGCGCATGGTCTATCACTTTAATCTGTATTTGTTTGAGAAACTCAACTGTTAATCCTGCTGTATGTGAAGATGCATTGTCAGGGTGAAGCATTAGTCCCCTAACATTCACTTCTTGTAGAATTTGTGGAAGACATTTAGTGGTATACCAGTTTGCTGTTACTGTCTTCTGTCCTTCCAACTTGATGGCTTTGACCAATCCCGAACTTCTGAAGAAAATGGTATACATAACTTTTTCAGTGCTCGTTGTCTTTTCACCATTGTCGGAGTACAAATCATCTTCAAAGACCCATACTTTGCTTTCTTGACGTGTTGGAACTTCAAAAAACTGTATGTACGTTTCATCACCAGTTACAATTTTAGAAATGATGCGGTGGCCACCATCATTTAGCAATTTAAGAGTTTCTTTACTGATTCTGACACGCTTCCCTTTTTGGTGCTCAGTTAGATTATGGGAAACCTAACGGCAAACTACTTTTTTCATATGTAATTCTTCATTAATAATTTTGTGTATGACTGCGGATCCAATGGTAAGTTCCTTCTGTATAATTTGATAGGTACAACGATTATCATCCATTAACATTTTTCGTATGGCAGACACATTATCCGGGATTACTGCCGACGGCGGCCTTCCTGTGTGTTCTACATCCTAAAAAAAATTGCGAACTCTGCTAAATTCTTTAAACCATCTGAATACAGTAGCACGAGCTGGAGATTCACCACCCAATGCCAATTGCAACAGTTGAAAGCATTCTTCTTGATTTAATCCTGCTTTAAAATCGTACAAAATAGTAGCAAGAAAATATTCTCGCGTCAACTCCATTTTCTCTCCTGTTTAAAATTTATTCTACGATAACAAGTTGAAGTAAGTCAATAAAAACTTGTCTGCTGTATGAAAATACTTTGTATTTTTTTTATTATATAAAATTAAACCGTTATTTTTATTTTATAAATTTTTATAAATATCTAGTCTGCGAGTATCTCAAATATTTCGGTATCCCTCGTATATTAACATTTTAATTTCATGCATTTATCAATTTTTATATTGTATATTGAGTTCATATATGTATTAAACACAAAGTTTCATTAAAAAACAGTAAAAAAACTTTATTCAAATATAATAAAAAATATTTTTTAAGACATTGTTTAAGCTCATATATGGATAAGTTATAGATAGGTATATAGATAATACCTTTAAAAGCTCAATAAGACGGGCTATATTTTTACTCCAGCATATGGTCCGGATGTTTAGTCACATCAGTTGTAAAAGAAACATTTATCATTAACTTTGATAATTTGGAAACAAGAAATCATGACCATGAATTACAATGATAGTAAATAACTAACGCGTATACAAAGAAACTTCCAGAAAATCTTCCTGTTACAACGTATAAGAATAACAGTTCTTCTGCTGTTTGAGATATTGTAGGAAACACTAATCACCGAAAATGTTTATAAGACAAGAAATATATGACAAGTTGAAAGGGCAAGGCTAGCTAATGCATTTCGGCTTATAAGTAGCTTTTAACCTTAAACAGACGACGCAGAAATCTATGTTTTGATAAGTTAATGTTGCAGATTATTTTAGACTTGCATATGCAGAAACAGTGCTGCACAAAAGGAAAATTTGCGTTAGATAAAAACTACTGCATTTTTACTATTAGAACTATATTTTGCGCATGTGAATTTTTTTCTGAAATTATTGCATTTGCATGCTGTTATTTAGCATGGAAAGTGCTGTTTTGTTTCATTAACACCTCGCGTGCGGGCAACGTATTTTTACTTTTTATGCAGTCTGTCACTGGAGCGCGGGTCACGTAAAAATATGTATTTAGCAGATTTGTGGTGGATACCCGCTAACCACAACAAATCTACTAAATACGTATAATTATATGTATGTGTGACATTATATGCGTGGTGTTTGCCTTGCTATGCAACTCTTTGCATTTTTTTCTTTCCGCAACTTATGATTGTCGAGTTACTCGATCTTTTTTTGCGTTATTTCGTCTTCAGTCGAATACTTAGCTCCAGAACGTACAAGTCGTGTTTTGTCAATTTGAAGCTTGTTTTTTTTTGTTGAAAATTGATAAAATGAGCCGTTGTGACAAAGATAGGGATAAAAAAAATATGCGCTGACAGATTATCGGACTTTAATTTTAAAAATCGTTTATTTTTGTGATTTCGTAAAAATATTGTTTATTTTGTTAAATAATCATACAGTATATATTAAAGTGTAAAATAAAAAAAGTTTCGTTCATAAAAACAAAGTAGTTTTCGATTTACTACGATTTTTCTGAATAACTAAACTGCGAAAAAACGGCTGCTGCACTCGTAAGTTGGCGGTGAAATATACCCGCATGCCAAGTGTTAATATTGCTATTCAATGTTATTCAAATTGTTGAAATTCATGTTAAAAATATTTTCAATCGAAACAAATGCTAACTACTCTTGGTATATCTTATCTGTATACGTGCACATTAGAAATATATTTCGTAACTTACCTTTGAGAAAAAATTACGTCATTTGCAATTGAAAAAAAAAACTAAAAAAGCTATTAGCTTTCGTTTTCTGGCTCACATTTCTCATAAACGATTTAGAAATATTCCACATACCATGAGCTCTAAATGGCTGACGTGATAATAGGTTTTCACACTTTTGGGCATATGACATCTTCGAATTTCTTTCTAAAAGAAAACCTGTCCTGAAACTTAAGGTCTTTCGGATTAGAATCTGTCCAGATTCGTCAAATCATCCAAAGTAAGTCACATGCTGCACGTGATCCTGTTACCTGTTTACCTTTCAAATATCCCCACAGTTGTCGTATACAATTAAATCTCTCAAAAGTTGCATTTTGGATCTTTTTACAATGGCTTTACTTGTGTTAGAATTTATCCTTGAAATCATCCAACCAAAAATGCGACGTTAGCAAAAGCGTCAGCTTAATTTAGTGCTAATTTTTACCCATTTTGAATCTCGACAACTCTGAATTAACTCATTATTGCCTAGTTTACCTTATCAGGGGCAATTGTTGCCGTCTTGTGCCATTTGTCAAACTTACTCGTATTAAGGCAAAGGAGTGAGCCTTTCTTTTTTGACGAGCACATCAAGGGTGAAGGTTAGACTTAAGCTCAAGAGGGTCCTCGTAGTTTTGAAGCAGGAACCAAGCAGAGGACCCATAGGCTTGGAGGACATTGTGACCGCGAACCTATTGTACGTTCCCCAGTCACCTTTAACGAACACAACGGATCTTAGCCCGGCTCGGGATCCGAATCCGCTATTCTCCAGTTATGAGAGCGCTGCCTTTTCTGACAGAGCTACCGAGGCTCATCTAGGGCAATTAAATAGTTTGTAGAATAGCTGTCTATATTGCATGGGAATTAGAATATAACATTCGCACCCAATGCGCTTGGGTTCAATTCCTGAGTAAGATTAGGATTATTTATCAGGCACTGAATACTTTTTACTGAGCCGCTGCTTTGTCTATTTAAACATCGGTTTGCCGAACGATGGATCGCATGGGTAGGGAGCTGCTTTTAGGTTGGGTTAGAATTCCGTTTTAAGCTGTAGGTTCCGGTCTTATTAGCTCTCGAGTAGAAAAACAATACATCGTAACGCTATAAATCAACTAAACATTCGTGAATACATGCACGCAAAGACACACCAGCATAGGCACTTTTCTAGTATCTTAGGTTAGTAGCGCACTGGGTACTGGTAAAATTTTTTTTAAATATTCCATGTTGCTTCCTACCCTAAAAGTTGATTGACCTTTAAATATTCATTTTACGTCACCTATTCAATGTGTTTTTCGTGTAAACTAAGGATGCTACCATATTACATTCGACATATGTCACTGGTGACTTCTGCGTCATAATGATGTCACAGAAGGAAATCTATGGTATAAAATTCCCATCTCTGGTGATTTCTGACGTCATCATGACGTACTAGTCACCAGTAGTCACCAGTGACATATGTCGACTGTAATATGGTAGCAGCCTAAAAGATAGGCGATTACTCTCAGCTAAAATTCGTTTCAACTTTTCCTTTTTTCGTTCCCATGGGGACCGTGGTGGTGACCAATAGCTACTTGCCCTAGTTTTAGCTGTTTGTTTCTGCAGCGTGTTTAAGAGGTATGCAGAAGTGAACGAGTGAGAATCATGTTAGATATGACAATTTCCCATTGGTAGGCATTCTCCTTCTTGATTGGCTGTCCTGCTATCGGCAGAATATCATTGCTTAATAAAAGTACTCATTCTCGCAGGAATCTCCGACGTGAACGAATCTCTCCGGCAACCACAATATCGTGTCTCTAAACTATCTGCTCTAGTTGTGTCATGAACTCACGAATCCACCACTATCTTTCTTTTACCCTATTTAGTTGTTTTATTTCTCGATCGCTGCAATTCAGTCTCACTGAAAGAAACTCAAGAATGACGGGCTTGGCCCACAGATTCCTGTTGACACGTTTATTGAAGGTACTAAACGAGTAAGAATAACTTCAACTTGTACTTCTAATGTAAGCCTTGCTGCCAATGCCAAATTCTTTTTTTTAACAAGTGCCACTGACTGATTTTTCTTTAAGTGAGATGTATTATTGTTGTTTCAAGATTCCATTTCTGCTGTTGAGATTTTTTTAAAAGTAAAAGAATGACTGCTGTTTGTTTCCTGCCAATTGCCTAACATGTTCACTTTGTTTAAGGTTAATTTTTTTTTTGTTTAAGAAAATGTTAGCTTTTAAAATCTGTATATTTTATGCTCGATATTAAGTAAATTATATAAGAACGTTTGAAATTTATCTTCTAATTTACCTTTACCTTTTACTTTTCCTACGCCACTGTTGTCTCGCTAAACAAAATACTTAAATAAAATACTAGAAAAGTGTGTCCCTATTGTGCTATTACTGCGAACTCACACCTACGGATGTTTGTATAGACTTCTTAGGATAGAAAAAAAGCGGCTCAGCAAATTATTCAGTGCGTCCTAAAGCCCCGT
>CM063500.1:80167610-80170110 GCA_032207245.1 Pardosa pseudoannulata | reverse complement strand
TACATGATTTTTTGTTAAACTATTCTGTAATGTGTCGTGTAAGTAATTTATGTTAATTAAAAATGTTTCGTCTTATCTAAGGATTCATCCCTTTTTTTCCCTTGACAACAACTATGGATATCCGAGAAATTAAAGAAACCGATGGCCACAGGCGGCCCCAAACGAACCTTTCGAAGTAAAGAGGTAAGTGAATCTTTTTTTACTTACCTCCTCGCTAATAATTATTAAGAATTATTTTACATTGTGTAACGTAATACCGTAGACCCATAGTTCCAGCACTGCAGTCGGGAACTTTGTATTTATTCTTGGGTATTGTATCACGTTGTACACCAAGTTAATATTCGTAAAATATATTTGAAAAATTAGAATATCTTTAGAATTAATGAAATAAATTCTGTCACTTTAATGTTTATTTTGGATTTTACTATGTTTGTACATATGTCACTTTCGTTACCATCTTTGTATATATTTGGGTAAATATTGGTACATAGGATGTGCTACTTTAGTGCTTATTTTGACTGTGCTACCTTTGTCCATTTGACACGTGAGACCGTAGACCATAGTTCCGGAACTGCAGTCGGAAATTTTGTATTGATTCCTGGGTAACTATTGTGTCCTGTTGAACACTTAGTTTAATTATTTGTAAAATATCTTTGGAAAATTAGAACATCATTACTATTAAATGAAATAATGTCACTTTAATGTTTATTTTGATTGTGCTACGGTTGTACATGTCACTTTCGTTACCCTCTTTGTGCATATATGGGTAAATTTCAGTATATAGATTGTGTTACTTTAGTGCTTATTTTGATTGCGCTACCTTTATTCATTTGACACGTGACACCGTAGATTCGTAGTTTTGGAATTGCAATAGGAAACTTTGTATTAATTCCTGGGTAACTAATGTGCCACGTTGTACACCGAGCTTAAATTTTCCTAAAATATCTTTTAAAAATTAGAACATCATTACAAGTATATGACATAAATTCTGTCACTTTAATGATTATTTTGATTGTGCTACGTTTGCACATACATGTCACTTTCATTACCATCTTTGTATATTTCGGTATATAGGTTGTGTTATTTTAGTGCTTATTTTAATTGCTACCTTTGTTCATTTGACACGTGACACCGTAGATGCGTAGTTCCGGAACTGCAATCGGAAACTTTGTATAAATTCCTGGGTAACTACTGTGTCAAATTGTACAAAAAGATTAAATATTTGTAAAATAGCTTTGAAAAATTAGAACTTCATTACAATTAAATGAAATAAATTCTGTGTTACTTTAATGTTTATTTTGATTGTGTTACGTTTGTAAATATGGCTCTTTCACTATACTCTTTGTACACATTTGGGTAAATTTCAGTATATAGGTTGTGTTATTTTTGTGCTTATTTTGATTGTGATAACGTCGTTCATTTGACAAGTGACATAGTAGACCCATAGTTCCGGAACTGCAGTCGGAATCTTTGCGATAATTCTTGGGTAACTATTGTGTCACGTTGAATACCGAGCTTAAATATTTGTAAAACATCTTTGAAAAATTAGAATACCATTAAAATTAATGAAATAAATTCTGTCACTTTAATTTTTATTTTGAATGCCCCACGTTTGTACATATGGCACTCTCATTACCCACTTTGTACATATTTCGGTAAATTTCAGTATATAGGTTTTATTATTTTCGTGCTTATTTTGATTGTGCTAACTTTGTTAATTTGACACGTGACACCGTATATCCGTAGTTCTGGAACTGCAATCAGAAACTTTGTATTAATTTCTGGGTAACTATTGTGTCACCTTGTACAAAAGGCTTAAATATTTGTAAAATATCTTTAAAAAATTAGAACATCATTACAATTAAATGAAGTGTCACTTTAATGTTTATTTTTATTTTGCCCCGTTTGTACGTACGTCACTTTCGTTGTCCT
Organism: Pardosa pseudoannulata; assembly: GCA_032207245.1. Taxonomy (NCBI): domain Eukaryota; kingdom Metazoa; phylum Arthropoda; class Arachnida; order Araneae; family Lycosidae; genus Pardosa; species Pardosa pseudoannulata. Next base: position 80,168,178 of record CM063500.1, on the reverse strand, counting down.
CTTTGTACATATTTGGGTAAATTTCGGTATATAGGTTGTATTATATTAGTGCTTATTTTGATAGTGCTATCTTTGTTCATTTGACACGAGACACCGTAGATCCGTAGTTACTGAACTGCAATCTCAAACTTTGTATAAATTCCTGAGTAACTATTGAGTCATTTTTTACAAAAAGCTTACATATTTCTAATACAGTTATGAAATCACGTGTCATGAGATGAAGTTTTATATTTACCAACTAAAGACAAGTTTATTAATGATTAACGATTGACGATTAATTAGAAAATATAATAACGATTATTTTATTAAATAAAAGAATGACAGAACTTAAATAATTTACTTTATAAAAATAATAGAGGTGATTAATTGTTCACTTCTAAAAGATCCATCAAGTGAAATGTTATTTATCCTCTACAGCACTATTTAGCGGTTTTTTTCAGACACTCATAAAAAGACAAGTTATTCGATAATGACAATTAATACAATTATGATATCACGTGTCATGAGATGAAGCTTATATTTATCAAGTAAAGACCTGTTTAGGCTTGACTAAAGAACTGGGTTCCAA
>CM063500.1:80157830-80167510 GCA_032207245.1 Pardosa pseudoannulata | reverse complement strand
GACATTCGAGTTTAATAGTCTACTGCCTGCGAAATGAGTGGAAAAATGGACATTTGATTTTAATAGTATACTGCTACGAAATGAGAGGAAAAAATAGATATTCGAGTTTAATAGTAAATCGCCTTAATTTTTTTCTATAACATACACAAATATATGCATACATACATAAGTTATATATATATATATATATATATATATATATATATATATATATATATATATATATATATATATATAATAGTATATTTATTATATATATAATATTATTTACTATATATATATATATATATATATAATATATATGCAGGTTTATATATATAAAATAAATAAATTAATATATATATATATGAAATATATAATATAAGCAGGTCTAATACTAAATTGTTTTTACAAACTAAAGAGGGGTAATATGACCTTCAATGATATCTATAGAACACAATATCACATTCTAATTTGAGAGGCAGAAGAGGATAAAATTACAATTACACTTTCAACTTAACAGTATTGGGAAAGAACATAAACGATACCAAAAGTTGCGCGATCGGATTTATTGTCCAAAGAAAAATTCACAACGAGTATTCAAAGGGTTGGTCACACCTATTGTCACCCCGTTCACATGAGCGAATAATTGACAGTCTTTAAAGTGTAGATTTCTTGGAGCTTTTAAAAGACAACATTTGATCTGACTGGCTCTCTACTGAATCTACTAAGAGCAAATGTGCTGCTGCTTCTCACTGAAAATTTGTAAAATTACCGTGTACGAATTTTCAGTGTGATTTTCAATGCTTGAAAATCTTTCTCAAGGCTGTGGTCAGAAATTATTTTCGAAGGGGGACCAAGGAGAAAGACTTTTTATGAAGGTGTTCCGTCCAGCAGCCATGGTGATGGATCAGCGGCAGCAATTGCTTAACAGTTTTGTTGCTCAATCGTTACCGTTGAGAGTAGAGCCATCTGAAAAAGAAAGAAAAATATAATAGTGTTTGCTTAGAGCGCAGAACGGGGGGATTAAATCGGCTACGAACCAATATACTCTGTCTTTTCTTGATGTTTCTTTAAAGTGGATGGTTTGACGACGTTTGGATTGAAAATATTCAAAGTCATTTGCAGTAAGTAAATTCTTAATTCCTTTAATCATGAATCTTATTCGGTTTTCATTTTCCCAAAGCTGATTCAATCTATATACATTTAATTCTATTTGATTGTGTTTATGTATGTTGTATCTCCCTCGTTCATATTATTCTTAACTATTGTACTGTATTAAAATCTTAAACGTTAGTAGTCATTCTCTATTGATAATTATACATTTGCTTTGTAATGTCAAATTCTAATCTACAATAAAATGTTAGCAAATCCCATCCCTTTGGTCATTTATCAATCACAAAGTCTTTATTTTACTTTATATATTTATTCATACATTCAACTAATTCTTAACATCTCACAGAAGGATACTTCAGTAAAACTACAGGTTTTCTTATGTATGCATACCTCTTTAATAAGTACCATAACACAATCTGGTTTTAATACAACAAAATGATTAAAAAATGATATAATGAATAAATTTTAATCTTAGAATGAGTAATGAAGTATCCACAATGAATTTAATAGTAAAATTAACATTAAAAACCGTTTTTACATTTATTCGTTTAAATTTCTCTCTCATTTAGCTATATACCAAAATCTAGTCTAACATAATAAGTTGAAGTTATTTTAGAAGATATAATCTGTGTTAAAAATATTCCCCATGGAACACCTCAGACAGGTAGACGATATACAATAGATTACGGAAAATGATCTAGAGACAAATGACCCTAGGAGATGGGAGTGTGGGGTAGATAAAAGCATGCTGCTCCATAAGACATTTATGGCTGAAGATGTCTCATTCTGAGAACACTGCTGTCTATGCACAGCTAGGTAGATGACCTACCCACACAAGTAGTCAATTTTTTCTATTGTTTTTCAGAATTTTTCAATTTCGGGGAGGGACTAGTCCCCTAAAGCCCTCCCTTGCTTACGGCCTTGATTTTGCTTACAGATGTGCTACGTTGGCAGATACAAGATGACACCATGTCGATTATTTGTTTATGCTTGAAGTGTTTCTACCTCTTAGAGTAGATGCGACTATGTTACATGATGATTATTGCTTGTCCTGATGGGTACTATGCCCTTCTTTGCTCACCCTTTAAATAAACATACATATATATGTAATATGTCAAAATTATTAAACTTTAATATTTCCTTAAACCCCCCTGTCCCATTCTAATTCCTTAAAATCTTTTTCCCAGCCTCTAAATGTCTTAATCAAAGGAGCGTCCTAGACTTAAAATTCTTTCGATACATTTCCCAAAGCTTTCTATCCTATAGATGTAAATTTTCTGTCTATTCGACACGTTTCCCAGCTATCGACGGCAAATGGCTCCGCGTTTTTCCTGATCTTACACTTAAATTCGCTAAGTAAGTGGGAAAATTCTTTCTGTCTTCGCTCTTGGGTGCACATCTGTTCGAGCAGAGTGATTTTTGTGTCTTTCCTTTTTCTGTGGTTGACTAGTAAAGGTGTCTGTTTTAGCAGCTCTGAAATAAAGTCTTAATTAGACTTTTGTTGTTCTCTTCAATGTGACCAGCTGCATAGTTCATTATTATTGTTAGTTGATCAGGATTCTCTTTGTCCAGTAGCCCGGGCAAGTAAAAATAATAGGGGCTACATAATTATTGTGAGTAGAGGAAATAATTGTTCCATATATGCATTCCATATATAACATTAAAAATGCTAGCTTTACAAGTGTGAATCTTAAATAATAAAATGCTCTACATAGGATAAGTTTATAAAAGAGGATTTTTAAAAGTTTCAGGAATTGTTTATAGAATTCCCACCCACCCCTAATAAAAAAGAAAAAAATCTTTTCAAAGGCTGCTACTCATCTACACCACTAGATTATCTAATGACGTCACTAGAAGTGAATGTCGGCACTTTGGGTTAGTCGAAGAAAGGAGATTTTGATACCCTGGGGTGATTTTCGTCATAATGACGTAGCCAGTCGAAAAAAATCGACCATTTCGATCGTTTAGAGTCCCTGTCAGTAGCAGTCAAAAACATAAAAGTTTTGTAAAACTATCTTTTAACTGTCTTAAAATAATGGTGTTAGGCATAAATGAGGGGCTTACTCTGGGCGTTGCAAGTTGGGCCAAACGTTCGTTGTGACGTCACTTTGAAGTCATCTTGATCATTTGCTCGCATAATGTCCGCATGCTGGCGTCAAAATGACGTCACAACGAAGGTTCGTAACGAACCGCATCTTCAAGAGTAAGGGCCTGAGTTAACTACAACTGCCACTGCCACGTTAGGAAACAGTTAATGGTTTTTTCAATGAAGGAATAATTGAATTGTTGTCACGACAGATACACCCAACAACTTCTATATAGTTCTTGTAAGGCCGTTTTCGTAAATGCAGGCAGAATATAATCGTCATTTATCTTTTATGGAATTACCTTTGATCTGAAAATAATGTCTGGGAATAACTATGGTATGATCCAGCAAGTTTTCGCTTCAGCGATATTGTTTGTCAAAAATACATGTTTGAATGTTGTAGAATGTATGTCATCAGGTCTCCGGGATATGTTTACCTCGTCATTTTACTACATGAGGAAGTTTCCAGATTTATGCTTCAGCAGTCAGATACGGCACGTGGAACCACCCACCGTATACGCCGATACTTTGTTACGTGCTGTTCACCAAACTTTGCAGGACGCCAGGTTCCTGCCTGTCGTGGTACAGTTGGTCCTGGAGGTGATATTCACGACGGCTGTTTACGATTCCCTATATCACGTATGCAAAACTGGTCTTTTTTGGATCTCGCGAATACTTCCTGAGAGCATTCAACGTTATTTAGATTATCCTATATGGAATATACCTGTATTGACTTATTCGGTTTTAACGTTAGCAAGGTGCAGTCTAGTGGGATTGGTGCGAGATCTTTGGGAAGCTCATTATAACATGTTCGATTTTCCCGATCCGAACGTACTTGTAGAAAAAAGTGTGACTTTAATCTTTGTGAAATTCTTCCTTGGAGCTCCTGCAAGTTTAATATGCCTCTACTGGACTTTAATAATTGTATACCAGTATATTTTTAAGTTCGAAAGAAAGACTTATGAAGATTTATTATTACTTTCTCTCTTACTTCTTATTTATGTGGCAATTGTGGAATGGATTGGGGGTTTCTTCGCGTTGTCATTAACATATCTGTTCATTTCTTACATGATATACTTTTATTGGCTATTATCCTGACACATATCTTCTTAGATATTTGATTCATACTCCATAGATAATTCATACTCCATATTTAAATTTTCAGGCACTTTTGATTAGACCTTTTAAAAGGCGTCTTACTTAATACTAAACATTTTCTGAATTAGATTACCAGTTTATAGGAATTGACTTACATTAATAATTTCTTCTAAAATATGAAGGCAGAAAAGTTTAAAATACTTTACAAAATAAAATATATTAGCAACAAGAATCTGATCTATTTTTATAACTTAACATGTTAAACAATGCATGTACTTTTCAGATATTTGCTACTTTACGCACTGTCTGGTGTTCATAATGTTTTAATATAAAAGTTCTTAATAACTGTAGAAATATATGAAAAGCGTTAAATGAAGTTGTGCATTTTGTAAGTTGTGCTTTCTTGACGTTAATTTTCGTAAAGTCGAGAAAGTATAAAAGGGAAGGCAAGAACATTTGCGTAGTACTTAAATGTAACAACATATGCCATAAAAAATTTCAAATACTTATTTAGATACGATACTGTGGATAGAGAAATATTAAATGGTTTTTAAATTAAACAAATTTAAATATGGTTAAATTTTACTGACCAATTTTTTAAATAAACCTTAATATGAGATATATGCCTGTTAGCTATAAGGTATGTTTTATGACTGTTATTGATATAAATATAATTTTTCATAAAGGTTTTTATGTATCATCGTTAACTTTGACATTTGTACATTTCCTTCAGGCAGAAACATTTAAAATACTTAAAAAAATAAAAATATATTAGCAACAAGTACCTGAATAAACTTAGACTTTTAGAAACTGAACGTGATACAACAGTGTCTTTACTTTTTAGGTATTTGATATTTTTCGACCTGTTTAGTGTCTATGATTTTAGAATGCAAAATTTCTTAACAGTTGAAATTTAAGAAAAATGTTAAATGTAGTAGCATAATAGGTAAATTCTGCTTTCTTGACTTAAATAATATCAAAGTCAAGTAAGTATAAATATATAATGTATATAACGTCATATACAGAAATATATACGTAGTACTTAATGTCAGATTGTGTGAACTTTTCAAATATTTATTTAGACACTATTCTGTAAAGCCTAGAAATTTAAATGGTTTTTAAATGTTTACAAATTTAAATACATTTGACTTTTATTGACCGAGCTTTTAAATGAACTTTAATGCGAGTATGTTTGCACGTTAGCTATATATTTGACCTTATGGTATGTTTTTATGAGCGTTATTTATTTGGATGGAATTTTTAAATTTTTTTTTGTACCATCGTTTACGTTGATATTGATGTATTTCATTCATAAGAAACTTTAAAAATATATTTTATTTTGGTATATTCTTAAAAATGACTGAAATTCGTATTTATATTTGAAAATGAAAATTTTTTATATTCTTCTAATAACTCAAGCAAGAACGTTGTTGATGAGTGGATGACTTAAATTTCAGATTAAAAAAAATTTATAAGCTTATATATAAGCTTATTTTTGAATAATTATTTAACCTTTATAAGTAATATTTTGAAGTAAAAAATTGATACTTAAATCCAAGAATGTTTGTTGAAATTTGTACTTATTTTGAAATGACATGAAGAAGTTAACCGACATTATGGGATATGTATTATTCATATATGTAATTGTTGACTTACAGTAAAATGCATTTTGTTTTGTTCCAACTTGTTAGTACACTTTTGTGGATGAATACTGAGATAAGATTTTAATACCCGACTTTATATCAAGCAATAAAATTTTAAAGCACTGTTTGTACCTCTTTCCTTGTTTTATGTATTTAACCCTCTAAGCGGTTCGCACGTACAATTCCGCCAAACCGATGATGACTTCAAAACGCACAATTTTCGACCTCCAAAAACGCTCGAAAAATGGATGTAATATACATTTTTGACAGTGCTTTCCTCCATGGAGTTTTGAGGTAGGAGGGTCAGGTCTATTGTTTAGGAACTGCACCCCTCTTTCACTGACATTTCTTGAGGGATGCAACCCTACCCGGAGCCACAAAGACGCTGATAACTTTTCATGGCTTTGTAAATCTCTATTTCGAAGTATTTCGTTTGCGGTAACCGGTGTATCTCTAATTGCACCACTTAAATATCTTGGATGACTTCCGTAAAAAATATAAATAAGTCTCTCAAAGAATATTTTTATTTGTACTTTTAGAATCCATTATTTCTTATGGGATAATATTCGAGACTTGGCGAGCTTTATGTGTATTAAAAATTAACAATCTATAATATCTATTTATATATCAATATATAATCGGAAGTAAAGGGACAATAACGAGGGTGGGTTTTCCATATTCCATTCTAGTCGACAAAGGGTGAAGGTAAAAATCATAGAACTCTTTGGCCACTGACATTAGCGTATTTTGGAGAATTTTTTTCTAGATGTCTTCCACTCGGAGGGTTATAAGCATTTCATAATAAAATGGATTGTATGAGTGCGTGTGCACGCTGTGTAACAGTGTTCAGATAAATCTGCCATATGCATACACTTGAGTTTTAGGAAGACAAACTTATTTATAGAAATGAATGAAAGACTAAATTTTAGAACTTTATTTTGTAGTTTTGAAAATTTTAAGGTAAACCCACAGTAGCTCAGTCGCTGAAGGCTGAGATCTCACATCCGGTAGGTAGAGGCTCGTGTCTGCTAAAAATGCTCTTTGTATATTAACACACTGTATGCGGGACATGTACTAGTACGGGTTTTGCTGTGTACCTCTTCATAGAGGAAAATGCTTTGAACGTTACCATACTGTAAAACATTAGTTTTATGATTGCTCTTTTCATTTTTTTATAATGTAAAAATGTTAATATATAACATGATTTGTGGAAATTACGTGAATTTTAGAAAAAAAAAAACTTTAAGAACTGACACATTTTTAATTCAAATTAACCAAACATTATTGAATTTTCTTTGAATTAACCCTCCGAGTGGAACACACAGAGGAAAAAAAAAGACTAAAAAAAATAAAAGATTTATTATGTCAGTGACCAAAAATGTTCTATGATTTTTTACTTCACTCTTTGTCGACTAGAGGAATTGGAATACGGGAAACCCACCCTCGTTATTCTCCTTTTACTTCCGGTTATAAATAGATATATAAATAGACATTATAGATTGTTCATTTTTAAGCTCGTCAATTCTCGAAGATCATCCCATAAGTAATAATGGATTCTAAAAGTACAAATAAAAATATTCTTTAAGAGAATGATTTATTTTTTTACGGAAGTCATCCAAGCTATTTAAGTAGTGCAATTAGAGATACATCTGTTACCGCAAACGAAATACTTCGAAATAGAGATTTACAAAGCCATGAAAAGCTATCACCTTATTTGTGCCTCAGGGGGTAAGTGTGCATCCCTAAATAGATGTCAGTCAAAGAGGGGTGCGGTCCCTAAACAATCGATCTGACCCTCCTACCTCAAACACTAGCAAAAATGTACATTACATCCATTTTCAGAACGGTTTTGGAGGTCGAAAATTATACTTGACAACAGCTTTGATGACATCATCGGTTTGGCGGAATTGTACGTGAGAACCGCTTAGAGGGTTAACCTCGTAATTTCAACATTAACACATTGTATGCGGGGCACGTACTAGTACGTTTTCTGACGTTTGATACTTAAGCGCGGGTCATGTACTAGTACGGGTTAGCGTAACAACATGGTGTGTTTGTGGGTACAAAAATCATGGTATATACAGGAAAACGAAGCCGAATGTTCTTGTCTACTACATGGATTCTGGCAAAATTTAGACAAAAACTAGTTTTTACATCAGTCGATGCGGAACCACAGAACGGGAAAACATTAAAACTATATACTATTTCTATTTGATTTTTCATATTTACGATACTATTATAAATTTATTCACTAAAATATATATTTTTTGTTTAAAAAAATCTTATGGTTGTTATTTATATATATTTATATATTTGTTTATATATTCGTTGGCCCCATGGGTTAATCGAGGTTAGTCGTTAAACGACTTTGGTGAGACCGGCCTTAAATAAGAGGTACTATGTTTAAGTATTGTGTGAAGTTCTTTCGTAACAGTTGTTTTATGTACTTTAACCCCTTAATGCACAGTTAGGGTACTAGCCTTCGGAACCGGAGTTCGTGGGTTCGAATCCCACTGTGGCATGGATGTTCGTAACCGTTCGGAATCGGCTTTAAGCTGTAGGTCCCGGTCTCATAAGCCCTCGTGTTGCAAAAAGTAGACCGTAGCACTTCAAACAAAACCTTAATGCACAGATTTTTGAAAAATCCTGGCCAAAAACAAATCCATTTTTTTAATGCAAAAAGCACAATTTAGATCGTTGTCTTGCCAAGAAAATTACAAAAATACGAAAATAATCAAAATTTTTAATGCAATTTTGGATTTTGATAACATTGCAGAAAATAGTCGAATATATCGTATAATCCTTACGAATGATAAATATCAGTAAATCGATTTTTTTTCCGCATTGTTATTTTCAATTCTTGATTGCATTCAAATGTGAAAAATTACAGCAACATGAAGTACAATGCCGCTCGAATTATCTCGAGTGTGCACAGTTTAGCCAGTTTAGCGCGCTGGAGTTAATTTGAGCATGCACTTTAAGGGTTAACTCCTTGAAATATAAGTAAAATGGAATTTTATGTACCCGAAAAATACTATTTAACTCGATCAACTGAAATACCATATGTAAACTTTGAAACGGAACATTTTATTTTGAAATTTTGAATTATTTTTCTTACAGTACCACAGACATGTCCAAAAGACATGTACCATAGAGAAAATCCCAAAGGTATACCTAGTTTCGATTCAATGGATCTGAGTTAGCGGATTATCATTTTTTTTTTTTTTTGATTAGAGACTTAACTTTCTTGATATTTTCTAGTGTTCGAACAGTTTTAGAATGAGGTAATGCAGTCATATTTTCGTTTTCACTTTCAGATATATCTGGTTTCGTCTGGAGATCTACGGTCCACGGCTACTCTTCGGTACCGAGGTACGCTGGTTCGAATCCCGCTGGTGCCATGGATATTCGTAGCCGTTCGGAATCGGCTTTAAACAGTAGGTCCCAGTGTCATTAGCCCTTGTGTAGTAAAACAGTAGGCCGTAGCGCTCCAAACCAAACCAGCTACGGTGTACGTTTTCGCAACGAGAACTAACGAGACCGGAACCTACTGGTTAAAGTCGATTATGAAAGGCTACGAACATCTATTCTAGTCATAGTGGAATTCGAACCTCGAACTCCGGTATCGAACGTCACCGCCCTAACCATTCGGCCGTCGTTCGGCTTCAGATAGATATTTTTCCCTTCCGAATTTAACATATTATAAATGCCTTTTTTTAAATGACATGGCTGTGATCTTTTACTTAGCTGTATGATTT
>CM063500.1:80140330-80152830 GCA_032207245.1 Pardosa pseudoannulata | reverse complement strand
AAAGAAATATTTTTATTGTCCACATGACCTTGAAACATTTTTATTTACATTCTTAGTAAAAAATCATTTCCCAAGCTTCTTTAAGTTCAATAAAAATCCTATTTCCGGGAATAGCGACAGAGCCAAAATTCTAGATAACAATATAAGCGGGAAAACGACGAATACAGAAACGATCAAGACGGAAAAAATAACATACTTTCTACGGGGATAAATTAGGGACTAAATGAATCCAATTATAAATATGGGAAAAATTATTGAGATTTTACGGTAATTCTAAATGTACGCTTTGAAATGTTCCGTAATCTTTTTACGCATTTCATAACATCTATTCAGGGTTCATCTCAGATAAGAATATCACTTTTTTTAAAATTCTCTTTTGTTCTCTGGCGTAAATATCCAGAGCTTGCAACAATCCCATAAATCAGACAAATCGTATTACTTTGACAGGTATAGATTATTTACAAAACGTTGATATATTTTTTTAAGAATAATTTCACGGTTCTTAGTTTCGTGTAATATATACGGATTGTTTTCACTTGAGTATAGCTACTGGAAAAATAGTGTTTTGAAGGATGAACTGCAAGGAGAGAGTGTGTTCATGATTCCTTTTTTATGACATATGGCCTCGTATTTTTTCCCCTAGCTGGTCAGTTGAATTCTACAGTTCTCCTTAATCTATAAAGAAAAAAGAAAGACAATTCCACGGTCTGATGAGTTGATCTCATAATAGTCAAATAAGAAACGTTGATGAAATAAAAAATATTGCTCAAGAGTAAAATTTTCTTGGTTTATCATATCGTGAAGTGAAAAAACAGTTTCTGACATTAATCTTCGCGGTACATAAATTACAGTGTATCAAGAGTTTTCAAGTAAGCATATCTGATAAAGTACGGTTTATGCTTTCAGACAGTTATGTTACTTATAAGGGCAAGAATTTTGTCTGCGACTAGTTGACTCATAGTTTTTGAGTTTGTGTTACCAAGAAATGGAAAAAGTATTCTTAAGAAAAAAAGTTTGGTTTGTCATATGGTGAAGCGAAATAAAATTTTTCACTTTGATCTACGGGCAAGATAAGTTACGATGCAGTGAGAATTTTCAAGTAGGGATATCTTATAATGTAGGGTTATAGCTACTCTCAGACTGTTAACTTGCTTATAATGGCACGATTTTTGTCTTTTCGAAAATTTACTCACCATTATGGCTGCTGAGGACTGTAGAAGCTATTGCTGAAGAATAAAATTTTTTCGTTTTCATACTGTGTGGTGAAATATAGTTTAGATACTGACCTCAGGAACGATAAATTTTATTGTAGCGAGAATCTTGCAGTAGGGATATCTGATAAAGTAAGATTTTTTTCAGACTGTGACTTTTAAAGACAAAAGGCTTTATAAGTGACATAAAAGTATTTTGTCTGTCTGATAGATCATTTATTATAATTGGGTTAGCTATACTGCAAATTGGAGATGAATGTTTGACTTTTTTTGTGTGTCACCCTTGCTATTTTGGTTAGAAATTTTTATATTTGCATTGAAAAGTCATACATCTGTGGTCGAATCCAGAATTACTAAGTAAGTAATTTTCAAGTATGAATATCTGATAATAATGGTTTTTGTTTTCAGACAGTTATGTTACTTGTAAAGGCAAGAATTTCGACTGCAACTAGTTTAAACATCGTTTTGGGGTTTGTGATACCAAGAATTGGAGAAAGTATTCCTTAAAAAAAGTTTGGTTTGTCATATGGTGACGCGAAATAAAATTTTCACTTTGATCTCCGGGAAAGATAAGTTACGATGCAATTAGAATTTTCAAGTAGGGATATCTTATAATCTAGGGTCTCAGACTGTTATATTGCTTATAAAGATGAGATTTTTGTCTTTTCGAAAGTTTACTCACCATTATTGGGTTAGGGTTGCTAAGAATTATTGAAGCTATTGTTGAAGAATAAAATTTTTTCGTTTTCATACTGTGTGGTAAAATAGAGTTGTAGAAATTGACCTTCAGGAATGATAAATTTTATTGTAGCGAGAATTTTCAGTAGGGGTATCTGATAAAGTAAGATCTTTTTTCAGACTGTCACTTTTAAAGACAAAAGTTTTTATAAGTGATATAAAAGTTATTTGTCTGCCTGATAGATCGTTCATTATAGTTGGGTTAGCGATACTGAAAATTGGAGAAGAATGTTTGAAGTTTTTTTTGTGAGTCACTCTTGCTATTTTGGTTAGACATTTTTATCTTTGCATTGAAAAGTCATACATCTCTGGTCGAATCCAGAATCACTAAGTAAGTAATTTTCAAGCATGAATATCTGATAAAGTAGTGTTTTATTTTCAGACAGTTATGTTACTTATAAGGGCAAGAATTTTGACTGCAATTAGTTTAAACATCGTTTTGGGGTTTGTGATACCAAGAATTGGAGAAAGTATTCCTTAAAAAAAGTTTTTTTTGTCATATGGTGAAGCGAAATAAAATTTTCACTTTGATCACCGGGAAAGATAAGTTACGATGCAGCGAGAATTTTCAAGTAGGGATATCTTATAATGCAATGGTATAGCTACTCTCAGACTCATGTTGTTTATAAAAACGAGATTTTTGTCTTTTCGAAAATTTACTCACCATTAGGGCTGAGGAGAACTGTAGATGCTATTGCTGAAGAATAAAATTTTTTCGGTTTCACACTATGTGGTGAAATACAGTTTTAGATATTTACCTTCAGGAACGAAAAATTTTGTTGTAGCGAGAATTTTGCAGTAGGGATATCTGATAGAGTAGGATTTTTCTTTCAGATTGTCACTTTTAAAGACAAAAAGCTTTATAAGAGACATAAAAGTAATTTGTCTAATAGATAAATCATTCATTATAGTTGGGTTAGTGATACTGAAAATTGGAGAAGAATGTTTGACTTTTTTTGTGTGTCACTCTTGCTATTTTGGTTAGACATTTTTATCTTTGCATTGAAAAGTCGTACATCACTGGTCGAATCCAGAATCACTAAGTAAGTAATTTTCAAATATGAATATCTGATAATAATGGTTTTTGTTTTCAGACAGTTATGTTACTTGTAAAGGCAAGAATTTTGACTGCAACTAGTTTAAACATCGTTTTGGGGTTTGTGCTACCAAGAATTGGAGAAAGTATTCCTTAAGAAATAAAAAGTTTAGTTTGTCATATGGTGACGCGAAATAAAATTTTTCACTTTAATCTTCGGGCAAGATAAGTTACGATGCAGTGAGAATTTTCAAGTAGGGATATCTTATAATGTAGGGTTGTAGCTACTCTCAGACTGTTATGTTGCTTATAAAGATGAGATTTTTGTCTTTTCGAAAATTTACTCACCATTATTGGGTTAAGGTTGTTAAGAATTATTGAAGCTATTGCTGAAGAATAAAATTTTTTCGTTTTCATACTGTGTGGTGAAATAGAGTTGTAGAAATTGACCTTCAGAAATGATAAATTTTATTGTAGCGAGAATTTTCAGTAGGAGCATCTGATAAAGTAAAATCTTTTTTTCAGACTGTCTCTTTTAAAGACAAAAGTCTTTATAAGTGACATAAAAGTATTTTGTCTGTCTGATAGATCGTTTATTATAGCTGGGTTAACTATACTGAAAATTTGAGAAGAATGTTTGAAGTTTTTTTTGTGAGTCATTCTTGCTATTTTGGTTAGACATTTTTATCTTTGCATTGAAAAGTCGTACATCACTGGTCGAATCCAGAATCACTAAGTAAGTAACTTTCAAGTATGAATATCTCATAAAGTACGGTTTTTTTTTCAGACAGTTACGTTACTTATAAAGGCAAGCATTTTGACTGTGACTAGTTTACTCATCGTTGAGGGGTTTACGTTACCAAGAATTGAGAAAGTATTTTTTAAGAAATAAAAAGTTTGGTTTGTTATATGGTGACGCGAAATAAAATTTTTCACTTTGATCTTCGGGCAAGATAAGTTACGATGCAGAATTTTCAAGTAGGATATCTTATAATGTAGTGTCTCAGAACTGTTATATTGCTTATAAAGACGAGATTTTTGTCTTTTCGAAAAGTTTACTCACCATTATTGGGTTAAGGTTGTTAAGAATTAGAAGCTATTGTTGAAGAATAAAATTTTTTCGTTATACTGTGTGGTAAAATAGAGTTGTAGAAATTGACCTTCAGAAATGATAAATTTTATTGTAGCGAGAATTTTCAGTAGGAGCATCTGATAAAGTAAAATCTTTTTTTCAGACTGTCTCTTTTAAAGACAAGTCTGTCTGATTTTTTTGTCTGATTTTGTCTGTCTGATAGATCGTTCATTATAGTTGGGTTAGCTTATACTGAAAATTTGAGAGAATGTTTGACGTTTATTTTTGTGTATGCTTTTTGGTTAGACATTTTTATCTTTGCATTGAAAAGTCGTACATCACTGGTCGAATCCAGAATCACTAAGTAGTAATTTTCAAGCATGAATATCTGATAAGTATATTTTATTTCAGACAGTTATGTTACTTATAAAGGCAAGAATTTTGACTGTGACTAGTTTATTCATCGTTCTGGGTTTTGTTTTACCAAGAAATGAGAAAGTATTCCTTAAAAAAAAAGTGTGGTTATATGGTGACGCGAAATAAATTTTCACTTTGATCTACTAAGATAAGTTACGATACAGAATTTTCAAGAAGATATCTTATAATCATTCATTATAGTTGGGTTAGTGATACTGAAAATTGGAGAAGAATGTTTGACTTTTTTTGTGTGTCACTCTTGCTATTTTGGTTAGACATTTTTATCTTTGCATTGAAAAGTCGTACATCACTGGTCGAATCCAGAATCACTAAGTAAGTAATTTTCAAATATGAATATCTGATAAAGTACGGTTTTCGTTTTCAGACAGTTGTGTTACTTATAAGGGGAAAGAATTTTGACTGCGACTAGTTTACTCATCGTTCTGGGGTTTGTGCTACCAAGAATTGGAGAAAGTATTCCTTAAGAAAAAAAAAGTTTAGTTTGTCATATGGTGACGCGAAATAAAATTTTTCACTTTAATCTTCGGACAAGATAAGTTACAATGCAGTCAGAATTTCAAGTAGGATATCTTATAATGTAGGGTTATAGCTACTCCCAGACTGTTAAGTTGCTTATAAAGACAAGATTTTTGTCTTTTCGAAAATTTACTCACTATTAGGGCTGATGCGGATTGTAGATGCTATTGCTGAAGAATAGAATTTTTTCGTTTTCATACTGTGTGGTGAAATATAGTTTAGATATTGACCTCAGGAACGATAAATTTTATTGTAGCGAGAATCTTGCAGTAGGGATATCTGATAAAGTAAGATTTTTTTCAGACTGTGACTTTTAAAGACAAAAGTCTTTATAAGTGACATAAAAGTATTTTGTCTATCTGATAGATCGTTCATTATAGTTGGGTTAGAGATACTGAAAATTGGAGAAGAATGACTTTTTTTTTGTGTGTCACGCTTGCTATTTTGGTTAGAAAGTTTTATATTTGCATTGAAAAGTCATACATCACTGGTCGAATCCAGAATCACTAAGTCAGTAATTTTTAAGTGTGAATATCTGATAAAGTACGGTTTTTGTTATCAGATAGTTATATTACTTATAAAGGCAAGCATTTTGACTGTGACTAGTTTACTCATCGTTCTGGGGTTTGTGCTACCAAGAATGAGAAAATATTCTTTAAGAAAAAAAATTTTGGTTTGATATGGTGACGCGAAATAAAATTTTTCACTTTAATCTTCGGACAAGATAAGTTACAATGCAGTCAGAATTTCAAGTAGGATATCTTATAATGTAGGGTTATAGCTACTCTCATACTGTTATGTTGCTTATAAAGACAAGATTTTTGTCTTTTCGAAAATTTATTCACCATTATGGCTGCTGAGGAATGTAGAAGCTATTGCTGAAGAATAACATTCTTTCTTTTTCATACTATGTGGTGAAATTGAGTTGTAGAAATTGACCTTCAGAAATGATAAATTTTATTGTAGCGAGAATTTTCAGTAGGAGCATCTGATAAAGTAAAATCTTTTTTTCAGACTGCCTCTTTTAAAGACAAAAGTCTTTATAAGTGACATAAAAGTATTTTGTCTGTCTGATAGATCGTTTATTATAGTTAGCCGAACGATGGCCGAATGGTTAGGGTGCTGGCCTTCGGAACCGGAGTTCGTGGGTTCGAATCCCACTATGGCATGGATGTTCGTTAGCCGTTCGGAATCGGCGTTAAGCAGTAGGTCCCGGTCTCATTAGCCCTCGTGTTGCAAAAAGTAGACCGTTGCACTCCAAAACCAAACTAAACGTTCGTTATAGTTGGGTTAGCGATACTGAAAATTGGAGAATGTTTTCTTTTTTGTGTCACCCTTGCTATTTTTGGTTAGACATTTTTATCTTTGCATTGAAAAGTCGTACATCACTGGTCGAATCCAGAATCACTAAGTAAGTAACTTTCAAGTATGAATATCTCATAAAGTACGGTTTTTTTTTCAGACAGTTACGTTACTTATAAAGGCAAGCATTTTGACTGTGACTAGTTTACTCATCGTTGAGGGGTTTACGTTACCAAGAATTGAGAAAGTATTTTTTAAGAAATAAAAAGTTTAGTTTGTCATATGGTGACGCGAAATAAAATTTTCATTTTAATCTTCGGGCAAGATAAGTTACGATGCAGCCAGAATTTCAAGTAGGGATATCTTATAATGTAGGTTTATAGCTACTCTCAGATTGTTAAGTTGCTTATAAAGGCAAGATTTTTGTCTTTTCGAAAATTTACTCACCATTCGGGCTGATGAAGACTGTAGATGCTATTGCTGAAGAATAAAATTTTTTCGTTTCCATACTGTGTAGTGAAATAGAGTTTTAGATATTGATTTACTTCTAGTTGTTTTATTTTAACCGCACCGTGTGAATCCCTTCTGAGAATGGTTTTATATATGCTGTGATCCTTGCGGATACTTCTTTAAGAATCATCGAGCCATAGAATGTTACTTTTCCCATAAATGAATGGGAAAAGGATAATTCTTAAGACCAATAATACAAAATTAAAGAACCACTCCTATTACATCTAATATAATAAGGGTACAACAAAATCACGTGGTGTCCATATCAGGTTATTTATTACTTACCCTTATATGAGCTTCAGGGAAAGGAGAGGTTTGATTGGTAGATCCATCATTTCCTCATTCTTGTAGGTTAATTGGACTTTTCTCTTTTCTCATTTACTTTCTTAATTTTGTCTATTTAATTTTGTTCATTAATGTTGTCTATTATGTCCTAGAATTTTCATAAATTTTACATTTTCTCCGTCATTCCTTTGCTTAAGAGTAACAACTTTCCCGTCTTTCGTTTAAGTACAATAATTATTTGTACTTGATCGAGAATTTTATAAGTCAAGAAGCATAGAGGCAGCATAATTTTGTGATTACTTTTGAATTAATATGATGAATAATAAAGTAAGTTTATCGAAATAAAAATTCAGACTTTGTTACAACATGTAATCAAGAGCTATAAACGTGCTTTGAGACCTTCGCTTAGCGACATGACACAACGTTATTCAGCGTGATAAAATAGATTAAAAATCTCTTTTACTAATTTCACCGAATATCGAATGACAAGTGATTGTCATATTAAGAGAATATAGTAGAATAAATTAAGATAATGTTGGTGCATTAATTGCGATCTTGTGGACTATATTTAGGAATACTTGTATCAATTGGAACGGAGTAATTCAAAACATTATGAACTAGCATATAGTCCGTCATGTGACGCGATCAGTAAAAATTTTAATTTTCCGGAATTGTAAAGTACCATATGAGGCAGGTAAAAAATGATTTGTTTTTTGACTGAGAATTATCTGGTACACTCTCAAAAATTTGTTTATCTTCATACTTCTCTAAAGTCTCCCGATACAGTGAATGCAGTTTAGAATCAAGTTGTATTCATTTAGAAAGATGATTCAAAGTTTTCTTCACAACGTCAAAATTATTGTTAAGTTGTTCCCAATTTTATTACCATAGTAATTAATGTAAGTAAATGAATGAAACTATCATTTTCACTATACCCAGGAGCTAGATAGAATTTGTTGTTATAAATATTTGATCACAACAAAAAATAATAGATAATAAAATTTTAAATTATCACATATGTACCTAATCTATTATTTAAACCAAATATAAAAGAAAATTATTTACGTAATATCTAAGTTCAGTGATAAAACGTATGAAAATTATGCATACGATAGTTAAATAATTTAAAATAAGAAATGATTCAATGAGATGGTTAATAAAGGAATGACGTCATAATGCTAGAAAGAAAATGTTATTTTTACCTATTTATTATGGGATAAATTGATAGAATTAATCGCCTGCTCTTAACCGGGGAAAATAAGGCTAGAAATAATAGCATTAAACTCTCGAAAAGGGGGGAAGGGGATAGATTTCGAACGTTTTAATGACGACAGTATTTTTTGGCTGTGATATGAAGCATATTTTACCTCGCTTTGAATTTTTCTAACCCTATCTCATCAAGAATCCAATATGAATGCCCTTATCCATTCCAGGTCCTACCTCTTCATAAATTCGAGGACAGACGGACAGATAACTTAGGCTATTATTATATAGGAGATAATTGAAGCTAAGACATCACAAAGTTAAGGACATAAACAAGAAAACTACTCCAATTTTTTTTCAGTGAAAATCAAAATATGACACAAATACAAATGATTATCGATAACACATGCTTTAGGATAAAGAAAACAAAAATTAATTACAATTTTTTTCCTACGTCTAGACACAGTCAAGAGACCACATTTCTCTAAGTACAGCCCAACAGAAAGTTGCCTTGTTAATCCATTGAGTTAAAATGGTAGTCCTTCAAATAGGTACATATCACGAGATGAAAAAAATCCTTTTCTTATTTAGATGAACATAGAGGACACTTATGTGAGTCTACTAAACCAAATAAAAGTTACAAATTTTGAATTTGAATTAAGATTAAAGTTTGGCACAAATACAGGGTGATTAAAAATGACCAGTATATTTGAAAAATCAATAAAAACTAAACTGACAGTGCTAGAAATTCACAGTTTATTGCAATATGCTTGGGAAAATAGTCAATTTTCAGGCAGATAAACTTTAAAATTAGTTACAATATTCCACAGCAGATGGCGCTGAAGTCTGAAAAA
Organism: Pardosa pseudoannulata; assembly: GCA_032207245.1. Classification (NCBI taxonomy): domain Eukaryota; kingdom Metazoa; phylum Arthropoda; class Arachnida; order Araneae; family Lycosidae; genus Pardosa; species Pardosa pseudoannulata. Next base: position 80,143,665 of record CM063500.1, on the reverse strand, counting down.
ATTTAAACTATGATATTTGTTTGCGGGTACTTTTAAAAGACCAAGTGTACCGCCATTATCCAGAAACAACTGAATAACTGCAACAGTACATCTGTTCTGCATGTGTAGCCATCCCGTCTGAGACGTTTACACGGGTTTCTGATAATTTCGTTCTGAGAATACGCCATATTATTGCCGTGCATGGTGGATATCTGGAAAATATCGTAGTTTAGATTTTTCCAGACTGCAGCGTCATCTGTTGTGGAACATTGTACCTAATTTTGAAAGTTCGTCTGCCTAAAAATTCAATATTATCCCAAGCATATTGCAATAAACTGTGTATTTCTATCACCGTCCGCTTAGTTTTAATCGATTTTTCAAATATACCGGTCATTTTTGAAACACCCTGTACAAACATACGCAAGCAACGTAACTAATAAAGACAAAACATACTATAGACTCAGAAATTGAAAAAGAATTCGTAATTTTTTACTTGATTTAAAATCAAATAATGACACAAATACAAACGAATATCGACAACACACATTTACGGACATGACCCACAAAAATTAGCTAAAAAATTTGAATATAAATTAAGATCAAAGTATGACGCAAATATAATTGTATGCAGATAGCACATACTTATGGTACAGACAGCAAAATTTAGTTCACAATTTTTTATTTGAATTAAGATCAAAATATGACACAAATACAAACGAATCCAGACAACATATATTTACAGGCACAACCAACAAAATTGAATTATCAAATTTTTATTTAAATTGAGATGAAAATATGACACAAATACAAACACAGGTAACACATACTTACGGGCACAGACAACAAAATTATTCCAAAACTTTGAAGTTGAATTAAGATCAAAATATGAAACGATTACAGGCTATTTCCTAAAATAAAGTATAGTATATATAATGCCTTATATATATATATATATATATATATATATATATATATATATATATATATATATATATATATATATATATATATATATATATATATATATATATATATATATATATATATAATGAATATATATATATATATAATATATATATAATATCAATACATTTTAAAAATATTACATATATATCGTTATATATAAATTTCTTCTGTCAGTGTTTGAAATAGAACTTCTCCTAAACGACTGGACTGATTTTGAGGAACTTTTGTGTATGTAATAAAGTCCAGGCCTGAGGATCTTCTGCTTGGTCCCTGCTTCTAAATTACGGGGACCCAGCGGGGTTAATGTTACTCGCGGCCGTAGCATACCTTAAGCTACACGTTCTCCACGGGTGGGGCTATATGAGTAAGAGGTTCGCAGCCTTGTTAAGACGTTTGGATAATGTCTGTATCGCCTGCTGCGTTGGAAAAAAAAAGTGTACATATACATAAAAATATATCAAAATTATTACACTTCAAATATCTCTCTGCAATTATCATTTTTCCCATCTCATTTCTTTCATATCTATTTCATATATTCCCAACCACAAAATATCTTATCTAAAGGAGTGTCCACGACAGAATTTCTTTCAACCCATTTACCAAAGCTAACTCTGAAATAAAATGCAAATTTTCTGTCCAGTCGCCACATTTTCCATATGTCGCGGACGAATAGTACACTTTTTCTACTGATCTAAGTTCCTTTCTGGCTATTAAATTCGCTTACTAAACTGCCAGTTCCTTGGAAATATTCTCTGAGTCATCGGGCTGTGAGGTCCCAATTAGTGTTTTCATGTATCATTTCGTTCTCCGCTCTTGCAAGTGTAACATATGTTTTTCTTAGATCTTAAATAAAAGTTTAGTTCCGCTACGGACTCATTGCGTCTTTTTATAGAATAGCCCGACTACATCTTCAATATTAGGATTATCAATTAAGCTTCTTATTGCCCAGTAAGCCTGGGCAAGTTAAAATAAAAGGAGCTATTTTCAAGTGTAACTGAAGGATAATTTTCGCCTTGATTACTTACACACACACACACACACACACACACACACTCACACACACACATATATATATATAATTCTTCTCTCCGTGTGTTTGTAATAGAATTCCTCCTAAACCGGAGAACTGATTTTGAAGAACTTTTGTGAATGTAATTAAGTGAATTCCAGAACTGTTTAGATTCACAATTCGATCCGATAGAAAAGGTTTTTTTTTCATTAAAAATCCTGAATTGCACACTTATTGAGATTATTATAATGCCGCTTAAAACCCTTCACTGTCAACGTATCTGAGGCCCAGTGGTCAGCGCAACGGACTTCAGTACGAGAAATTCCAGGATTGAATCCCCGTACAGACGATGTGGGAATTTTAATTTAATCTGATTACGCTTGTGGTGACTTTATTCTTGGTGGCTTCAAGTATTTTTAGAATAATTTTTTCCCCATCAAAACGGTCTAATATATAATTTATTTAAAAACATTTTACAATATTTGAATTTACAGCGTTAAATCAGGACACCACCTGTCGAGTCGTCTAGTATATTTATGTATTTTTCTACTGTTAAAATAACTGCTTTCTATTGTGTAAGGAACTGATACATTAAAAAAACCAGGGAAGAATTTAACTTATTTAGAAAAGATATTTCTTCACAATCAGATAAAATACATTTCAAAATCGGATTGATTATTTTACATAACATGTGTTAAGAAATTTATCAGGTTCTAAAACGAAGTTCATTCGATTGCATTAGCATCATGGATATAATACTTTACGTCTGTACTAAGTCTGCTCATTGTTTTCAAACTCTTTGGAAGAGAAAAAATCCAGTTTACAATGAAATCTTTTTTTCAGAACTGTTTTCACGAAACACTTATTCCTGCAGGCTTGAGATTTTTTTTATTGGTGTTCAGCATTACGCAAAAAGGGAGACTTGCCAACTAACGAATTGAATGCTGGCACTTCTTAGTTTTAATTGCACATAGTTCAAGGATATCTCCAAAGAAGCATGCCATTGATATTAATATGGTTTTTACAGAGTAGGAAAAAAAATTGTTTTTTAAATTTTTACGTTGTTATTGTACAAACATTTAGTGATTTCCGTGTTATTTCATTGCTATATCTTTCTTCTATCTACTTTGTGTCATATTTGGATAGAGTGAAATAATAATTTTGAGAGTAAAACACAATAGAATATTTGGGAAATCTATTTAAAAGTTTCTGAAACATTAAAAACTAATTAAACATGAACAAATGATCATAAAATTGTATCAATCAGCTACAAACACGCACATTAAAAAAAAAATCATTTTGGTCAATTTGATAAGCTTTCTAGTATTATATCGATGAAATGTACATGTATGATATTGTAGCATTGATTGAAATTGTGAAA
>CM063500.1:80110330-80125330 GCA_032207245.1 Pardosa pseudoannulata | reverse complement strand
TATAAACAAATATATGAATGGAAATATATAAATAGCAACCATAAGATTTTTGTAAACAAAAAAAATATTTTTTAATAGATAAATTTATAATAGTGTCGTAAATATGAAAAATAGTACAGAAATAGTAGTATATAGTTTTAATTATTTGGAATTATGTTAGATATAAACATTTTTACAAAAAAAAAAAAAAATCAAAAGAGCAATCATAAAACTTATACTGTGAAAACTATTTTTTATTTGTCTAAATATTTTCAGAATCTATGTAGTAGACAAGAACATTCGGATTCGTTTTCCTGTACATACCGTTATTTTTGTACCCACAAACAAACCATGTTGTTACACTAACCCATACTAGTATGTGAACCGCGCTCAAGTATCAATCATCAGAAAACGTACTAGTACGTGTCCCACATGCCCTCGTGTTGCAAAAAGTAGACCGTAGCGCTCCAAACCAATCTAAACATAATATTTGGGTTAAAAAAAAGAGTATATTTCATAATTAACTCAAACATTTATTTCTTTTTAAGCATTGTATCACTTAAAAACCCTTTCTTTTCCTCCCGAGATAAACATTATTAACGTAATCACGCTAAGTAAGCTGTCTTGAAATAAAACTATTTTCCTCAATATGCTTAAATTACCCCAGAAAATTGAAAACTTAACCCCCATAACAGTTTAATGTCATTTTATTGATCATATCTAAAAAGGAGCAACTGTAGTTCAGTCAGTACAGGCAGTGAATGACTATAAATCGTCAGAAAACTTACTAGTACGTGTCTCGAGCTCAAGTATCAATCCTCAGAAAACATACTAGTTCGTGACCCGCGCTCAAGTATCAATCGTCAGAAAACGTACTAGTACGTTACTAAATATATTTTTATTTGATTTCCACACATAGAGAAGAGAGAGGGTTAAAAATAAATTCAAACATATTTTAAATGTCTTTGATGCATGAAGAGTATATTGTTTATTTTACTAAAAATGTACCTGTCATGCAATGACTTGAAGATTTCCAATAACTGTAGTTTGAGTAATCACACTCTACGTAGCACTACATGACTGATCGCAGCTGACATGTTCATAATATCGATCATCATTATTTACGCAGCTGTGGTAGTTTTTTTTTTTGTGTCTGACTGTATAAATTTTGCTTTAATCTGTTTGATATTAAAATAGAGAATATAAAATAAGCTGTTTCTATGTGGTGAACATTTCAGTTTATAATATCTCAAACCTAGTCAAATTTATCTAATTCGAACTTATTTCGAAATTTTAAATAGTTTGAATTGTACAAGTTCTTTTTTAATTATCTGTACAGTTTAACACATTGTGTGCCGGTACATATCCCAGCGGAATTGTACCGGGAGCGGGTGTTTTGCGCCTAAATTTAGTTATTCAGTTAAATCTCAATAGATCGAAAATTATTTAATATTTTAACCAACTTTTCGTATTTTATATTGAAATATGTAAACAAATATATAAATAGAAATATATAAATAACAACCATAAGATTTTTGTTAACAAAAAATTTATTTTTAGTGGATAAACTTTTAATAGTATCATAAATATGAAAAATCAAATAGAAATAGTAGTATATAGTTTTAATTTTTTCAATAACTCATTTCCCATATGCAGTTTAGGATTTCATGTTCTAAGTAATCTGACTATAAATACAAATTTTTCTAATTACAGAAATCAATTGAAAATAATCCTTCGTAATAAAAGTAAATTTTAAATTTTTTTCACATAAAGAATTTCCAGTGATCATTGTTTTTCAATAACTCATTTCCCATATGCAGTTTATGATTTCATGTACTCAATTTATAAATAATCTGACTATAAACACAATTTTTTTATTTATAGTAATCTATTGAAAATAATCCTTCGTAATGAAAGTAAATTTTAAATTTTTTTCACATAAAGAATTTCCAGTGATCATTGTTTTTCAATAACTCATTTCCCATATGCAATTTATGATTTCATGTACTAAGTTCATAAATAATCTGACTATAGTAACAAATTTTTGTACTTATAGAAATCTATTGAAAATAATCCTTCGTAATAAAAGTAAATTTTCAATTTTTTTTATATAAGGAATTTCCAATGATTGTTGTTTTTCAATAACTCATTTTCCATATGTAGATTATGATTTCATGTTCAAAGTTCATAAATAATCTGACTATAAACACAATTTTTTGTACTTATAGAAATCTATTGAAAATAATCCTTCGTAATAAAAGTAAATTTTCAATTTTTTTCACCTAAAGAATTTCCAGTGATCATTGTATTTCAGTAACTCAATTTTTTCACACACAGAATTTCCAGGGGTCATTGTTTCTCAATAACGCATTTCCCATATGCAGTTTATGATTTCATGTACTCAATTCAAAAATAATCTGACTATAAGCACAAATTTTTGTACTTATAGAAATCTATTGAAAATAATCCTTTACACAGGTTTGTTTGAAAGTCAGTACAATCATTACAAGCATTTTTTTAACAGCTTGGAAAAACAAAGTAATATCAAATGGATGTTTCTGTCCCTAACAGAAGTGAAGCAAGAATAACCGGATTTTGAATTTATGTCTGTGAAACATCCTTTTGATGACACCGCAACTTTCTTTTCCTAAATGCTTTGTTCACTTGTTCTCTACTGACAAGTAGTTTTTAAAATACAAGCATTTATTTTTCATTTTATTGTTCTCTTGTCACAAAATATCCTTCACTGATTTATTTTTCAGGTTTTCTATAAAATTAATCTTAATGAAGTATTAAAAAAAGGAGAGTAATTGAACTTTCGTTCCTTAACGGTAGATCAGTGGCGTAGAAAACAGAGCAAAAATTATGTGGTTATAAATCCCCCTATAAGGATTGCTATATACGTATATATCTATATCTATCTATCTATCTATCTATATATATATGTATATATATATATATATATATATATATATATATATATATATATATATATATACACCGTGTAGCCATAATTAAACTGACAGTGCTCACAGTATTCTGTAGCGTGATCTATTTTCGAGAATGACGCCACATTTTGTAGGAAGATTAAACAAGCCAGGGAACGAAGGATTCCGCAAAAAAAAAACAAATTAGTTCCCGAAGTCACCATTAGTGAAATATTTGGCGTTGTGTTACAGAAAATAGAGTGTTAACAAATGCAAATTAATGGAGAATAAAATTACCTTTTATTATGCACATTTTCTGATTTAGTTCAAGTGAAATATGGCAACACTTTTAAAAAAGCGTAAAATCTACATAAACACCGATAAAGTCTCGTGATCTGCAATATCACGTACGCTGAGCAGAAGAAGAAGATCTTTATTCAAATTTCACATTACGTCCATTGGCACAATTAAATTAATTTCCGTATTGATTTGCATTTGTTAACACTCTATTTTGTATTACACAGCGTCAAATATTCCCCTAGCGGTGATTTTTAGAACTAATTTGTTTTTTCGCGGAATCCTTCGTCCCCCGTCTTGTTTAATCTTCCTACAAAATGTGGCGCCATTCTCGCAAATAGATTGCGCTACAGAACACTGTGAGCACTGTTAGTTTAATTATAGCCACCCGGTATGTATGTATATATATATATATATATATATACATATATATATATATATATATATATATATATATATATATATATATATATATATATATATATATATATATATATATATATATATATATATATATATATATATATATATATATATATATATATATATATATATATATAAAGATAACTGTATTAATTAAGAATTGAAGAGAAAAATCCCCTCCAGATGATGAAAAAATTCTCGTTACTCCCCTATGAAGGTTTAATTTCTCGAAGCGGCTAGTCTGTATGTAATGTATTCCAAAGAGTTTGTTTAGTTATAGACAAACATGATTTGCCGAGTTTTCGTTTTTCAAAACGTATTATAGAGATTGAATTTAATAAAAAGACACAAGCTACAACTAGTTAACTATGAAAAAGATAAGGCCTGGGATGGTATGCCTTCTACTATTCCGAGTTTTATTCCTACTTCTGCTGTTGCAATGTTTTTCCTTCCTGCACACGACTACCTTAGTACTGTGGTGTCCAGACTTTGCGACTCCATGGTGAGCAGCCGATTACCACACAACTCTACAACTCAACTCTAACGCTCGCGCAAAGCTTTCCACAGACAAAGAGTTGGATCGGTCGCATGACGCTGTGGATCCCAGTGTTTTTGTTCAAAAGTTAATAGACTGTATGGCGGTTCTAACTCCAACTCCCTCCAGTGCTCACTCCAAAAAGGCAGTTTTCGTGCACAAAAGTTTAAGTTCGTCGACCCACGTGTTTCTTCGGGTTGACTCGCACAGAAAATCTTTAGACCCGGTTTATTCTGGTCCTCATTTGGTTCTGGCTAGAGACTCTTCAACTTACCGGATTTTAATCAACAATAGCGAAAAAGTGGTTCACACTGATCGCTAAAACCTGCGTTCTTGTAGGCACCTGAACTCACGACAGCTACATCTTCCACAGCTACAGCCCCTACGGTGGTTGCGTTGCCAGCGGCAGATGAGTATAGAGAAAGTGCATGTTTGTAAACAAATACGAGTGCTGACTACAACTCAACTTTTCTTTGGCAAAACATTGCTTGTTTTCATTGTACCTTATGAGCTTCGATATGGATCACGTATGCAATAAAACTAATTTTTATTTAAGGGAAGGGGAAGGAAACATCAGAAACTGGCCAAGTAATTCAAAATAAATTTTTTTAGCACTTACAAAATTATACTTTTTTTTAAAAAATTAAACACTTTACACATAGTATTAAGTATCATAATCAAAGGATAACTACTTTGATTATATTAACAGGCACAATAAACTATTACATATATAAGAATCTAATAAAAATGTGCAAAACCTGATCATTTTAAGGACAAAAAATAATCACATTTATAGGTACAATACTTTTCACAAAAGCATTGAAAATACATTAGAAATATGAAAAAAACCTGAGTAATAAAAAAATTCTTAGAGCATCTATTACATTACTGCAAGGTTACATTTTATTACCATTCTGAAAATGTTTGCCCCAAATTCTTGAAGAACTACTTGGAGTCCTGTCTTGCCGTTACAAAGATTTTATCCAAAGCATTCGAATTGTAGGATCTTTAGGAAAGCAGTAAAATCCAATATTTTCACCTTTTTTGAAAAGCTTTGTACAGCCATACGTAAAACAGCTTGTTACTATTTTCAGACAATTGACAAAATTAAAACTCCAATAGCAAGCACAATCCGTAGGAAATTCAAATGTTTTGCCAACGAGGAAGTTGAGCTGCAATTTTTGCTGCACCTGACGTCATGCACACATTCTCTATACAAGAAACACTCTTTGCAAGCCCAGTGAGTCATCCGGTCATTCTATGACGACCGGCTCAGGACAGTTTAACCTACCGTTGTCACTGGAGGGGGAGTGATGTGGTGTCCAGACTTTGCAACTCCATGGCGAGCCGCCGACTCCCACGTAACTCTACAACTCAACTCTAACGAGCGCACAAAGCTTACCAGAGACAAAGAGTTGGATCGGTCTCATTAGGACGCTCTCGACCAACGCTCTCGCTCGTACTTCTATTTATGTGTGAATGAATAAATGTTTATAAAGTTAAATGGAGTCAGTCATCATTCACCTTAATACTTATTTGTTTAGGTTTGCATTTAATGACTCTCTTTTTTTAGTGTATGTAATTCTGGACGACCTATCAAATTGGAACCATTTGCAGAGATGTATTGGAGTATATTATTTTACTTCTGTTCAAAAATATTGGGAAGATAGGAAGGCTAGTAGCTTAGTTGCCAAAAGTCTGACATTTGAAATATCATAAATTATAATATTATGAGTCAATGATTTCAATGTACACTATTCAATATGTACAATATTATAATGTATTCAATGTTGTGATTTCAATGTACACTATTTACTTATGATATTAAATTATAATATCATAAGTAAATAGTGTACATCAAAAAAACAACAGTTAATGTTCAAATACATGAAACTAAACCGTTAGATCTCTAAATATCCGAAGATTATCCAATCTGTTTCTATATCTAAACCTTGAACAAGACGGACCAGTCTTTGACCTTGCCAGTGAACCAATGGACTTTGAAACACAATTCTTAACTCTTTCCCACTGTTTCGTAACTCTCATATTTTCACCACTTTCACCAGAGGATCACAAAGGGAACTAAATGCTAGAACAAGGTAATGAATCAGCGTTTCAGCGAGATTAATGAGATAATAAATATTTAGAAGGCTTTGTTTACGTTTCGTGGATTGCAATAGACCGATCATCCGATAACAAGAAACAAATAGATTTCAACTTAAACTACAAACTTTACCTAAGAAAATCTGTCAGACATTGAGCAAAAAGTAATTTATTATCTTCCTCATTAGGCGAATAGAGAAATGTAAATATTTGATCTATCTTTCAATAATATTTTAGATAAAAGTACTTTTATCTGAGATTGTTTTGTTTTTAAAGTGTCGTAGCATATATTATATTTGATTCACTGATTTTCTTGTAAACATAATGGTGGATACTTTTCTAAGTTTTAACTCATGACAATATATATTTGAATACATATACATTGAAATATAACTAAATAAATCACAGTAAACTTTGTTAAAAATCAGAAAATTAATTTAGAAAGGGAATTTTGGGACATCTAAGAAATGATTGTGGTTTTAATTATCTTGTTTAGTTTTTAAGTTAATTTGACTTATTAAAATATATATTTTTATAATTTCATTGTTTTAATGCCTGTACCGTGCATTTATAGAATTATATCGTATATATAAGTTCCTAAAATTTGTGTTTGGTTTGGAGCGCTACGGTCTACTTTTTGCAACACGAGGGCTAATGAGACCGGGAACTACTGTTTAAAGCGGATTCCGAATGGCTACGGACGTCCATGACACAGTGACGTTCGAACCCACGAACTCCGGTTCCGAAGGCCAGCCCCCTTATCTTTCGCCATCGTTCGGCCCTAAAATTTGTGAGTAATAGACATGTGCTCTATATTGTGTTGATTATAATGCACTGCTCATAAAGATTTAATGGCAGATTATTTGTCACCATTCAGACATTTACGCTCTTTATCCCACAGTTCATTGGAATCTTGACAATTCTTAGCTATTTTACCTTTGTTTATAAACCTAATAGCCTGTACCGTGCATTTATCGAATTATATCGAATACACATGTTCCTGAAATTTGTGAGCAATAGACACGTGCTCGATGTAGTGTTGATAATAATTCACAGTACATAAAGACTTAATGACGGATTTTTTTGTCACCATTCAGACATTTACGCTCTTTATCCCACAGTTCATTGGAATCTTGACAATTCTTAGCTATTTTACCTTTGTTTATAAACCTAATAGCCGGTACTATGCATTTATCGAATTATATAGAATATATAAGTTTCTGAAATTTGTGAGCAATAGACACTTGCCCCATGTAGTGTTGATAATAATGCACAGCTCATAAACACTTAATGGCGGAATATTTTTCACTATTTAGAGATTTATGCTCTTTATCCCACAGTTCATTTGAATCTCTTGACAATTCTTACGTATTTACCTTTGTTCATAAACCTAATAGCTAGGAAGCAAAATTTTTTCCAATTATATAGAAAAATGGGGATATAACTTTCTAAAATTTGTGAAGAAATAAATAAAGTAAAACTTAACATGTAATGTTGATAATAACGCACAGCTCATAAAGACTTAATGACAGATTATTTGTCACTATTTAGAGATTTGTGCTTTTTATCCCACAGTACATTTGAATTTCGTGAGAATTCTTACGATTTTTACCTTTGTTTATAAACCTAATAGCCTGTACCGTGCATTTATCGAATTATATCGAATACACATGTTCCTGAAATTTGTGAGCAATAGACACGTGCCCCATGTATTGTTGATAATAATTCACAGTTCATAAAGAGTTCATAAAGACTTAATGGCGGTTTTTTGTCACCATTCAGAGATTTAGGCTTTTTATCCCACATTTCATTTAAAACTCTTGACAATTCTTACGTTTTTTTACCTTTGTTTGTAAACCTAACAGCTAAAAAGCAAAATTATTCCCAACGTGTTATAGAAAAATTGGGAAATATTAGTCAGATAAAAGAGAAGAAATAAATAAAGCAAAAAACTTAATAGTTAATGACAAATCAACACTCATAAGGGCATGATACACTTTCTAACCATTTAGAAATTTAAGCTCTTTATCCCACAGTTAGTATGAATCTCTTGACAATTCTTACGTTTTTTACCTTTGTTTATAAACCTAACAGCTAGAAAGCAAAATTTTTCCCAATGTGTTAATGAAAAATAAGGAGATACTGGACAGATAAAAGAGAAGAAATACAGTAAAATATTTAACAGTAGACATGACAATACAACAGTCGTGAGGACATGATGCTGGTAACTTTGTAACCATTTAGAAATTTAAGCTCTTTATCCCACAGTTCACTTGAATCTTTGGACAATTCTTGCGTTTTTTACTTTTATTTATTAACTTAACAGTCAGAAAGCAAAGTTTTTCCCAATGTGTTGATGAAAAATGGGGTAATACCTCACAGGTAAAAGAGAAGAAATAAATAAAGTAGAAACTTAACAGTAAACATGACAAAACAAAACTCATGAGGACATACTGCACTTTGTAACCATTTGGAAATTTAAGTTCATCATCAAACAGTTCATTTTAATATGTTGACAATTCTTACGTTTTTACTTTTGTTTATAAACCTAACAGCTAAAGAGTAAAATTTTTCCCAATGTGTTAATGAAAAATATCGAGTTACTGGACAGATAAAAGAGAAGAAATAAATAAAGTAAAAACTTAACAGTAAACATGACAAAACAAAACTCATGAGGACATACTGCACTTTGTAACCATTTAGAGATTTATGCTCTTTATCCCACAGTTCATTTGAATCTCTTGACAATTCTTACGTATTTACCTTTGTTCATAAACCTAATAGCTAGGAAGCAAAATTTTTTCCAATATGTTAAAATATAGAAAAATATGGAGATACTGGACAAATAAAGGAGAAGAAATAAATAAAGTAAAAACTTAACAGTAGACATGAGAAAAAAACACTCATGAGGACTTGATGCACTTTGTAACCATTTAGAAATTTAAGCTCTTTATCCCACAGTTAGTATGAATCTCTTGACAATTCTTACGTTTTTTACCTTTGTTTATAAACCTAACAGCTAGAAAGCAAAATTTTCCCCAATGAGTTAACGAAAAATAGGGAGATACTGGTCAGATAAAAGATAAGTAATAAATAAAGTAAAAACTTAACAGGAGACATAACAAAACAACCCTCATGAGAACATGATACACTTTGTAACCATTTAGAAATTTAAGCTCTTTATCCCCCAGTTAGTTTGAATCTCTCGACAATTCTTAGGTTTTTTACCTTTATAAACCTAACAGCCAGAAAATAAAATTTTTCCAAATGTGTTAACGAAAAATGGGGAGATATTTGATAGATAAAAGAGAAGAAATAAAGTAAAATATTTAACAGTAGACATGATAAAACAACCCTCATGAGGACATGATGCTGGGCACTTTGTAACCATTTAGAAATTTAAGCTCTTTATCCCACAGTTCACTTGAATCTCTTGACAATTCTTGCGTTTTTTACTTTTATTTATAAACCTAACAGCCAGAAAATAAAATTTTTCCAAATGTGTTAACGAAAAATGGGGAGATATTTGATAGATAAAAGAGAAGAAATAAAGTAAAATATTTAACAGTAGACATGATAAACAACACTCAGGACATGATGCACTTTGTAATCATTAAGAACTTTAAGCTCTTTATTCCACAATTAATTTGAATCTCTTGACAATTCTTAAGTTTTTTACCTTTGTTGATAAACCTAACAGCCAGAAAGCAAAATTTTTCCCAATGTGTTAATGAAAAATAAGGAGATACTGGACAGATAAAAGAGAAGAATAAATAAATAAAGTAAAACTTAACAGTAGACATGACAAAACAACACTCATGAGGACATGATGCTGGTAACTTTGTAACCATTTAGAAATTTAAGCTCTTTATCCCACAGTTCACTTGGATCTTTGGACAATTCTTAAGTTTTTTACCTTTGTTGATAAACCTAACAGCCAGAAAGCAAAATTTTTCCCAATGTGTTAATGAAAAATAAGGAGATACTGGACAGATAAAAGAGAAGAAGTAAATAAAATAAAAACTTAACAGTTGACATTACAAAACAACACTCATGAGAACAAAATACACTTTATAACCATTTAGAAATTTAAGCTCTTTATCCCATAGTTCATTTGAATCTCTTGACAATTCTTACATTTTTACCTTTGTTTATAAACCTAACAGCAAAAAAGCAAATTTTTTCCAAGATGTTAATGAAAAATGGAAAGATACTGGACAGATAAAAGATAAGAAATAAATAAAGTAAAAACTTAACAGTAGACATGAGAAAAAAACACTCATGAGGACATGATGCTGGTAACTTTGTAACCATTTAGAAATTTAAGCTCTTTATCCCACAGTTCACTTGGATCTTTGGACAATTCTTGCGTTTTTTACCTTTATAAACCTAACAGCCAGAAAATAAAATTTTTCCAAATGTGTTAACGAAAAATGGGAGATACTGGACAGATAAAAGAGAAGAAATAAATAAAGTAGAAACTTAACAGTAAACATGACAAAACAAAACTCATGAGGACATACTGCACTTTGTAACCATTTAGGAATTTAATCTTTTTATCCCACAGTTCATTTGAATCTCCTAACAATTCTTTACCTTTGTTTATAAACCTAACAGTCAGAAAGCAAAATTTTTCCTAATGGGTTAATGAAAAATGGAAAGATACTGGACAGATAAAAGGTAAGAAATAAATAAAGTAAAAACTTAACAGTAGACATGATAAAACAACCCTCATGAGGACATGATGCTGGGCACTTTGTAACCATTTAGAAATTTAAGCTCTTTATTTCATAGTTAATTTTAATCTATTGACAATTCTTACGTTTTTTACCTTTGTTTATAAACCTTACAGCTAGAAAGCAAAATTTTTCCCAATGTGTAAATGAAAAATAGGGAGATACTTTACAGATAAGAGAGAAGAAATAAAGTAAAATACTTAACAGTAGACATGACAAAGCAACACTCATGTAGACATGATGCAATTTTGTAACCATTTAGAAATTTAAGCTCTTTATCCCCCAGTTAGTTTGAATCTCTCGACAATTCTTAGGTTTTTTACCTTTATAAACCTAACAGCCAGAAAATAAAATTTTTCCAAATGTGTTAACGAAAAATGGGGAGATATTTGATAGATAAAAGAGAAGAAATAAATAAAGTAGAAACTTAACAGTAAACATGACAAAACAAAACTCATGAGGAGATGATGCTGGACACTTTGTAACCATTTATAAATTTAATTTTTTTATTCCACAGGTCATTTTGAATCTCTTGACAATTCTTACGTTTTTTTACCTTTGTTTATAAACCTAACAGCTAGAAAGCAAAATTTTCCCCAATGAGTTAACGAAAAATAGGGAGATACTGGTCAGATAAAAGATAAGTAATAAATAAAGTAAAAACTTAACAGGAGACATAACAAAACAACACTCATGTAAACATGATACACTTTGTAACCATTTAGAAATTTAAGCTCTTTATCCCCCAGTTAGTTTGAATCTCTCGACAATTCTTAGGTTTTTTACCTTTATAAACCTAACAGCCAGAAAATAAAATTTTTCCAAATGTGTTAACGAAAAATGGGGAGATATTTGATAGATAAAAGAGAAGAAATAAAGTAAAATATTTAACAGTAGACATGATAAACAACACTCAGGACATGATGCACTTTGTAATCATTAAGAACTTTAAGCTCTTTATTCCACAATTAATTTGAATCTCTTGACAATTCTTACGTTTTTTACCTTTGTTTATAAACCTAACAGCTGTAGCAAAATTTTTCCAATGTGTTTGAAAATAACTGAAAGTGAGAAATAGATAAGTTGATAAGAGAAAATAATGCTCAGAGCATAAAAAAAATTGTATCATTTAGAATTTAGCTCTTTATCTACAGATCATTTGAATCTCTTGACAATTCTCAGGTTTTTTTAGGCGAAATTTTTCCCAATGTATTAAAATATAGAAAAATGGTGAGGTACTGGACAGATAAAAGATAAGAAATAAATAAAGTAAAAACTTAACAGTAGACATAACAAAACAACACTCATGATTAGAGAATGCTGGGCACTTTGTAACCATTTAGGAATTTAATCTTTTTATCCCACAGTTCATTTGAATCTAGCTATAGGCCAACATATGATCGTTACCTTTAAATATAGGTTGTTATAATAAATATCTCATTAGAAATGAAAAAAATTTTAAAACCCCACAGTTCATTTGAATCTCCTGACAATTTAACGTTTTTTTACCTTTCTTTATAAAAACCTAACAGCTAGAAAGCAAAATTTTCCCCAATGAGTTAACGAAAAATAGGGAGATACTGGTCAGATAAAAGAAATAAATAAAGTAAAAACTTAACAGTAGATATGATAAAACAACACTCATGAGGACATGATGCTGTAGCTTTGTAACCATTTAGAAATTTAAGCTCTTTATCACACAGTTCATTTGAATGTCGTGACATTACTTTATGTTTTCTCTTCCGCTTACGAACCCATCTGATTGAAGAAGAAATATTTCACAACGTGCGGAAGCAAAATGTAGATTTACCGAAAGAAAAAGTAAAATAAATTTATTCACGACTCTGTCACACAGCTGGAAAAGATTTCTACAAGATGTCTGCGACAGATGACTGATAAGAGAAAAAAAGCATGTCTACCTGATACACTGAAATAACGATTCGTCTAACCTTTTTACGTCATTTCCAGACTCTTCTATGATTACTTTTAGAAATCAAAGCGGAATTAATCTAGAATTTAGCATTCGATAACAATTGCAGCTCCATGTTACAGCATACTATAAAATAACTGCCCGACTATAAAGCAACTAAGCATATAGGATTTAAAAAAAATAACCGTATCTAATATAATATCCTAGAAACAAAAGTCATGTATAGTTTGACATCAGAACACGATACCCCGCCAACTTAGCGATAAAGCGCTAAATATGTCAACTAAATTTTTTTCTCGTGATTTATACTATGTCTATATTTTGATACAGACTATAAAGCAACTAAGCACATAGGATTTAAAAAATATAACCGTATCTAATATAATATCCTAGAAACAAAAGTCATGTATAGTTTGACATCAGAACACGATACCCCGCCAACTTAGCGATAAAGCGCTAAATATGTCAACTAAATTTTTTTCTCGTGATTTATACTATGTCTATATTTTGATACAGACTATAAAGCAACTAAGCACATAGAATTTTAAAAAAATAACAGTATCTAATATAATATCCTAGAAACAAAAGTCATGTATAGTTTGACATCAGAACACGATACCCCGCCAACTGCACTTAGCGATAAGCGCTAAATATGTCAACTAAATTTTTTCTCATGATTTATACTGTCTATATTTTGATACAGACTATAAAGCAACTAAGCACACAGGATTTAAAAAAAAAACCGTATCTAATATAATATCCTAGAAACGAAAGTCATGTATAGTTTGACATCAGAACACGATACCCCGCCAACTTAGCGATAAAGCGCTAAATATGTCAACTAAATTTTTTTCTCGTGATTTATACTATGTCTATATTTTGATACAGACTATAAAGCAACTAAGCACATAGGATTTAAAAAATATAACCGTATCTAATATAATATCCTAGAAACAAAAGTCATGTATAGTTTGACATCAGAACACCATACCCTGCCAACTTAGCTATAAAGCGCTAAACTTGTCAACTAAATTTTTTTCTCGTGATTTATACTATGTCTATATTTTGATACAGACTATAAAGCAACTAAGCACACAGGATTTAAAAAAAATAACCGTATCTAATATAATATCCTAGAAACAAAAATCATGTATAGTTTGACATCAGAACACGATACCCCGCCAACTTAGCGATAAAGCGCTAAATATGTCAACTAAATTTTTTTTCTCGTGATTTATACTATGTCTATATTTTGATACAGACTATAAAGCAACTAAGCATATAGGATTTAAAAAATATAACCGTATATAATATAATATCTTAGAAACAAAAGTCATGTATAGTTTGACATCAGAACACGATACCCCGCCAACTTAGCGATAAAGCGCTAAATATGTCAACTAAATTTTTTTCTCGTGATTTATACTATGTCTATATTTTGATACAGACTATAAAGCAACTAAGCACATAGGATTTAAAAAATATAAACTTATCAAATAATATCCTAGAAACGAAAGTCATGTATAGTTTGACATCAGAACACGATACCCCGCCAACTTAGCGATAAAACGCTAAACATATCAACTAAATTTTTTCGTGATTTATGATAAGTCCTACAGATACATGTATAATTACATACGATATACAATATAATATCCGAAACAAAATGATCAGTTTGAACACCATGATTTTGATAATAATAATAACCGTTATGATAATTTTTTCTTTGAATAAACCGATATTTCAAAATTAGATAAATCTAACTCCGCTTAATGTGTTCACATTTTTGATAACAATAACCAATTTCAAAATAAAATGAAAAAGTTCACCTTTATTCACACTTTTATTCAAAATAAAATGAGGTTCACTTTAATGTACATATATATCTTTAAGACATAGAAATTACATTAATAAACATAATTGATGACTGTACATACAATTCTTTCTAAGAAGCTCATTGATAAATTGTTCGTAATCATAATGTTTTTTAAAGTCATCGGAGCGGTGTTGTACTCCCCGTTTCAACACTTTCAATACAATTCAGAAGCTGAGAAATGTTTAACTGCACTG
>CM063500.1:80100330-80105330 GCA_032207245.1 Pardosa pseudoannulata | reverse complement strand
TTTAAAGGTCACCTTCATAAATTCTTTGGAATTTAATGAAATTTATTCATAAATATTATCTATGTGCCTTATGAATGAAAAATTATTAATTTTTTAGAGGGGTTTGCTTTAGAGGATACCATAAGAGGGATTGAGGGGGGTGGGGTTAACTGACTAACACCTTACCTTTTACAGTGTGAACACAATACTTTTTAAAATCTAATTTATATTCTAAAAACAATAAATAAGTGTTCTTAAAAAGTATAATAAATAAATAGCCGAACAATTTATAAGTGTTATTTGAATAGAAAGTTTTATTTTGGATCATAAGGGAAAAAATCGAATTACTAACTTTCCAGTTACAGCAGGTATAAATACATATATTTCAAAAGAAAAAATAAACTAATTGCAGTACTATCATCTATTGTGAGTTTTAAATATCAAAAACCTAAAAAATTGAAAAAAAAAATACTTATATTTCTCCAAAAATTAGAAAAAAATAAAATGTTTAACGAGAGGTTTCGCTGTGCAACCACTGTCCGGTAAAAGGTTAAAGCATTAGATTCTTTGCCTTCATTAATTTTTTGCGTAGTTGTTCATTGTAAAAAAGATAATTTATATTATTTCAGTTTTTGTTTTCATAAGAAATAATTTGTGTGAGGAAACAGTTTCTTAGAGGAAATTATCATCTGTTAAGTTCATTAATTTTAATTTATAATTTTGGCTTTCCAGAGAATCAACGCTTCAGTTGGGAAATAAATTAGAGTTTCCTCTTTCTCAATGTCAAATCCTAATTTAGAGATAACGATGCTGCGCAAGATTTGAAAATTCATTCTTGAGTAGAAGAAAATATAAATAAACCTCATTAATGATCGTCACCAACCACTCCCATAGTTTTCTAATTTTAGATGAGACTGCAGCATTAGGTTATATAATATTCTAACTTTTATATTTCATCATCGCAATTAGCTAGACGGTCCAGAGACGGGCTAGTGACTTTCTTTGATTAGTTATTCCTATCTTCTTTATTTATCAGTAGATTGATATAAGAGTGTTTAAAATATACCGAATGTTTAATATAGTGCTGTTGTAATGTATTTACAAAACAAACACGTTCTCAAAATCTCTGATCGTTCAAAGATGATCGATGATCAATGATCGTTCTCAAAGGGGAAACACAGTAAAATATATGATATGGAATTAAAAGAAAATACCTAATATTTAAACTAAAACATTTATTATGTACAATATTTACAAATTACTGCATCTCTTGATTCGTTTTTAACAAGACCTGCAATTATTTGGTTTTGCTATTCATCAGTACTCTTGAAGTAGTATTCTTTAGCAAAAGATTATGAGATCCAGGTAATAATTACGAATATTATTAAGTTTACTTCCAGTAATTACAGGGGAGAGAGGCTGGAGTTGTCAACAGGCTGGATCTCGGTGCGGGCGTGCGGCCGTTATTTTGATGTACGTCTATACTATCGTGTAGATCCTACGCATGCGGATTCGTGAATCGATCACTGGCTTGCTCCTTTCGATGTCCAGCAACTCTTGAATCAAACAATAGAGTCATTTTTACACTTCCTTTCTACACCTTTACACTTAGGTTCAACGCCCCCTTTTTTTGTCTCCGTCACAATCACTTATTGGTGAAATTTTACCACATCTGCACCCACTTCGGGAGTGCAGGTGGGCTCAATCAAATGGCCCCTTTAGGCCTTTGGGTTCGAGAATCGATTGCTGGTCCGAGCTCTCTTGCTTGCTCCCTGGCTCTTCATGTCCAGCAACTCTTGATTCCCGCCATCGAGTCATTTTTCCCACTTTCTTTCCACACCTTTACACCTCGGTTCAACGCCCCCTTTTTTTTCTCTGTCCCAATCACTTGTTGGTGAAATTTTCCCACATCTCAGTGGGCTCAATCAAATGGTTCCTTTGGTGAAAGTTGAAATTATTTCTTAGCTCCTGCCCCATATCTCACGGTTGCATCCCTACCTGGGATTGACCGTTACACTTGTGCCACTCCGTGTGCTATAACTCCTCCGCAGGGGTCCCCACTAAAACTCGAAGTTAACAGCTGTACCTTCTGGGATTCTTCATGGAAATTTAGTGTACAGCTGTATATTCACGTACTGACCATCGTGGAAAAGTACATCGGTACAAGTGCATCAACCATAACAGGGAATGAATAGAGACTACTTAGTGGCAAGTTTAAACAACGAACTACCATTTGAACTACCCAATGAACTACCGTCTCGCTGTATCCATTAGTTGCCGAGCTATAGCCGCTGAAGTGACCACGATCACAAGTTGTTGATTATAAAACTACAAAGTGATAATGACAACGTGTTAATGCTTGTGAAATATTGATAAAATCTTGCAAAGCGTTTACAATAGCACATCAATTAATTAACCAAATATACGGCTTTGGTTTGGTTTGATTTGGAAAGCTACAGTCAACAATTTGCAACACGAGGTCTAATGAAGCTGACACCTACTGTTTAAAACCAATTCCGTACACGTCACAGTGGGATTCGAACCCATGAACTCGATACCGAAGATGAGAGACCTAACCATTCGTTCACCGTCCGGCCCGAAAATACGGGATACAGGAGGAAATGTCAGTGTCAAATACAGTTCTGTGATTAATGTAAATATTTTAAAAGGGTATAACGTCAGTCTTTAAGGATCTTGGTCAAAGACCAAGGCATGTTGGTTGTTTCTCATTAGTAAGGCATCGCACTTCATAACCACGTGATCAAGTGATATACAAACAGGCATACAAGGAAATTTCAGCACGCTTTAATAATGATATAGTAGAGAGAGACCAGAATTGTAGAAAAGTGAGACTTGGCTAATATGCAGTTATGTGCCAAAAAATCAGATTTCCTTAATGCCCCATGAATCCTCACCAACAAATAGGTACAATTTAATAGCCAAATAAAGAAATTATATGATGTCCACATCAAATTCTTATTTACAAGATGCCTTTGAAAAATTAGAATTAAAGGTCATAATCAGTATTGAATCATGTTGAAATAGTTATTATTATAAGTATTCGCAAAAAATGCTACAAGAAAATAAGGTCCAAATTATTTTTAATAACAATGAAAATATCTATTTTTCCAGTATAAGATGTTTCAGACACCTATTCAAGAACAAATTTGACAGACTAAGAATATCGAAGCATTTATTTAAGGAAATTTGTATCTCATATTCCATAAGATGAAAAGGTGATAATTGAATAAGAGAATAAGGAATTTAATATAATTTAACAGGAGAACATGGAAGTTATATGATGTCCACATCAGATTTTTAATAACAAGATGCTTTTGAAAAATTAGAATTAAAGGTCATAATCCGTATTGAAACGGCATTGAAATAGTTGTTATTGTTATAAACATTCACAAAAAATACTACAAAAAAATAAGGCCCAAATTATTTTTAATAACAATTAATATATCTATTTTTCCAGTATAAGATGTTTTAGACATCTATTCAAGAACAAATTGGACAGACTAAGAATATCGAAACATTTATTTAAGGAAATTTGTATCTCATATTCCATAAGATGAAAAGGTGATAATTGAATAAGAGAATAAGGAATTTAATATAATTTAACAGGAGAACATGGAAGTTATATGATGTCCACATCAAATTCTTATTTACAAGATGCCTTTGAAAAATTAGAATTAAAGGTCATAATCAGTATTGAATCATGTTGAAATAGTTATTATTATAAGTATTCGCAAAAAATGATACAAGAAAATAAGGTCCAAATTATTTTTAATAACAATGAAAATATCTATTTTTCCAGTATAAGATGTTTCAGACACCTATTCAAGAACAAATTTGACAGACTAAGAATATCGAAGCATTTATTTAAGGAAATTTGTATCTCATATTCCATAAGATGAAAAGGTGATAATTGAATAAGAGAATAAGGAATTTAATATAATTTAACAGGAGAACATGGAAGTTATATGATGTCCACATCAGATTTTTAATAACAAGATGCTTTTGAAAAATTAGAATTAAAGGTCATAATCCGTATTGAAACGGCATTGAAATAGTTGTTATTGTTATAAACATTCACAAAAAATACTACAAAAAAATAAGGCCCAAATTATTTTTAATAACAATTAATATATCTATTTTTCCAGTATAAGATGTTTTAGACATCTATTCAAGAACAAATTGGACAGACTAAAATATCGAGACATTTATTTAAGTAAATTTGCATCTCATATTCCATAAGATGAAAATGTGATAATTGAATAAGAGAATAAGGAATTTAATATAATTTAATAGGAGAATAAGGAAGCTATATGATGTCCACATCAAATTTTTATTTACAAAATGACTTTATAAAATTAGAATTAAAGGTCATAATCAGTATTGAAACGCCATTGAAATAGTTGTTATTATTATAAGCATTTACAAAAAATACTACAAAAATAAGGCCCAAATTATTTTTAATAACAATTAATATATCTATTTTTCCAGTAAAAGATGTTTTAGACATCTATTCAAGAACAAATTTGACAGACTAAAATATCGAGACATTTATTTAAGTAAATTTGCACCTCATATATTCCATAGATCATATATATCCCATATATATCCCATATCATATATATCCCATCATATATATCCCATAAGATGAAAATGTGATAATTGAATAAGAGAATAAGGAATTTAATATAAATTAATAGGAGAATAAGGAAGCTATATGATGTCCACATCAAATTTTTATTTACAAAATGCCTTTATAAAATTAGAATTAAAGATCATAATCCGTATTAAAATGTCATTGAAATAGTTGTTATTATAAGCATTCGCTAAAAATGCTACAAGAAAATAAGGACCAAATTATTTTTCATAAGAATGAAAATACCTATTTTTCCAGTATAAGATGTTTCATACATCTATTCAAGAACAAAATTGACAGACTAAGAATATCGAAACATTTATTTAAGGAAATTTGTATCTCATATTCCATAAGATGAAAATGTGAT
>CM063500.1:80092830-80095330 GCA_032207245.1 Pardosa pseudoannulata | reverse complement strand
TCTTATGGGATGATCTTCGAGACTTGACGAGCTTTATGTATATTAAAAATTAACAATTTATGATATCTATTTATATATCTATATATAACTGGACAATAACGGGACAATAAAGGGACAATAACGAGGGTGGGTTTTCATATTCCATTCTAGTCGACAAAGGGTGAAGGTAAAAATCATAGAACGCTTTGGCCACTGACATTAGCGTATTTTGGAGAATTTTTTTCTAGATGTGTTCCACTCGGAAGGTTAAAGGCGGGAGCTTTAGTAATACGATCTATCTCGACTGTAGCTTAAAAACGGGAGTCGTAGTAATACGATTGCGCAATCTATGCGCCACTTTACATTTGTATTTAGTACGTTTTGTAGTTTAAAGTTGTTCGATTGTTCAAATTCT
This sequence comes from Pardosa pseudoannulata, assembly GCA_032207245.1. NCBI lineage: Eukaryota > Metazoa > Arthropoda > Arachnida > Araneae > Lycosidae > Pardosa > Pardosa pseudoannulata. The sequence goes on along the minus strand of CM063500.1, from coordinate 80,094,936 downwards.
ACTTACAAAAAAATTTGAAATCCTTCAATATGTTTTCACGCAAAAATAAAGATATATATGCAGATGATTTGTCATAAAAAAGAAAGTTGACTTGCTTCAAATGCGAGTTTTGCAATGCACCTCTTCACTGTGGTGAGTGTTCTCAACATTATCACACTCATAAAAAATACTAGATTCCTCTCATAAATATGTACTTTAAAACACTTTTTGTAATTGCTGTTTAGTTCTTTTTAATATTTCTTGTAGTATTAAGAGCTTAAATAAACTTTTTTGAGTCTAAATTTTTTATGATTGCACAAAATATCGCCCGCTCTAGGAAGAAAAACGAGGCGAGGTGGTTGTCGCTTTACCTAGCATACTTTTATCAAGATCCCCTGCCTTTAATGTGTTAAATATCATACATTAGTCTATTAAACCAGAGGTCGCAAACTTTTATAGGACATTTGAAATCCTTACAAAGACTACATTTCGTAAGCTAGGTTGCAAATTCGGAGAGGCATGTTTTTAAGAGGTCGATTAACTCAAAAAGCTAAATCAAACATCATGTAACTCTTAATTTGTTAATACTGTTGTATCTCGTTATGACTTCCAAGTAGTCAAAAGTTTATTTTATTATACACAGTGGCTTGATGACCCCGAACAATTAACAAAAATATTTTCTCTCAAAAATAATGTCTTCATTTACGTAAGGTATTTAATAATAATCTAATTGAAATGTATTTATAAAAATATACTATACTGACTAGCATAAATTAAATCAAACCAATCAATTTCCTATTAGACAGACAACAAAAATGTTTATTTTACATTTAAATGTTGCATCTTAATTGATACAGAAATAAACGGTAATCTGCTAACGTGATGCCTATTCCAAGAAAATATTTTAACAAACAAGATCAATCACTTGCATATTTAAGACAGAAAGGGAAGAGGACAACAATAATCTGCACATAGAAATTTCTTTCCCTTCTAAGTGTATTTTACTACTATTTGTATAGCTTACTGACTTCAATTGCTAACGAATTAGCACGTACTTAAGGAGCGATTCTAGTAAAAATTCGGGAATTATAAGAAAAAGACATGCTATTCAAAATTTAAAACTTCGATTCTGAATTAACTTTTAATATTCTTGAATTTTTTTAAAAATTAACCTTGCGGTTTATCCCATAGCTGAATTATATTTCAACTTTATAACCAGCAGCTCCCAACGCTTTTAAGTCTTTTAGTTAAATTTTACTTGAAATAAAAAATGGGGAAATTTATATAAGGGAAATAACAAGTTCAACTGTAAGTCAGTTTCATTTACACTAACTGTTGTATTTTGGATTTTTCAAGTGCATGAATATGTCTTAAAAGAATTTCCAGCAGGAAATACTGGTTTTCTTTCATCAGTTTCTCACTCAAGCACAAAAAAAAAAAAAAAAAAAAAAAAAAAAAAAAAAAAAATGTTTCTCTTGTTCTATTAAGTATTTTTATGTTTGAACATCTATTAGTTTCTACTTTGGAAAAATGCAGAGTGAGATCCTGAGATAAAAACAGATCTCGAGTCACATTTAACATAGGAGTTCATAAGGTTAACATACACACAATATATGTATGTATACATGTAGTAAGACGGACTTCGCAATGGGTGGCCTCAGTCATTGCCCATAAAAATGACACCGTTTTAGTCAAAGACCTTTATTAGCAGAACGTTGGATGACTTATCCCCACTTCGTTATAACGACAGGAGAAACTGAGGGGTCAGCTAACATGAAGTTCTAAGTTAAAGGTTTTTAACACCTGGTCAATATGTCAGTCAAAATCTCCTTTTTGTTGCGGAATTTCTTAAATTGACTGGCAGGGCAGTGTAAAGCTTTAATTGGTTAGATCCCTTCCCCGAGGGCGTGAACTATAGCCTCAATGTTTTATTTAGGTTAGGAGTTAAAAAAGGAAAGCAAAGGAACACTAGGTTTGTTGTCTTTGACTTAAGATTTGAAAAACCCTGAGAATTTTCTTGGAACTTAATGAGGGCGTTTTTGGTGTTTTATGCAAAATACCTACATTGATTTCCCGATCTAGTTTACTTTTCCTTACATACATGCATATATATGTATATATATGTAA
>CM063500.1:80070330-80082830 GCA_032207245.1 Pardosa pseudoannulata | reverse complement strand
AAATTGGAGTCAACCAGTGGAGAACTGTGGAGGCGGATGGTTCCAGATGGTCCAAAAACTTTTAGAGACAGCTTTGGCCTGCTATAGAAGAAGAAGATATGTGAAAAGTAGTCTTTTCCGATTATAAAAAAACCCCCAAATGAACTGTTTTTCTGCTTCTTTTTTTAAATAAATAAACATAGTTTAAAGGTAAGGTAAAAATAACATGCATATTATTAATATAGGTAAACTATAACAAAAAAATTAAATTTTTTGGTAAATTTTTTTGAAATATTATGTTTATTTTTTGTAATAAATCAACTAACAAAAATATATTTTGTTTATAGTACAAAAATTCTCTCGGATTAAAAATATTTAGTCACATTTTCTGCCAAATAATTTTAATTTTAGCAAAAGAAACGTTGAAATATTTCCTGTTTAAAATAGCAAAATCTACTTAACTAACAAAAATATATTTTGTTTATAGTACAAAAATTCTCTTCGATTAAAAATATTTAGTTACATTTTCTGTCAAATAATTTTAATTTTATTAAAAAACGTTGAAATATTTCCTGTTAAACAGGAAATATTTATATAATATATTATATTTATTATATTACTTTATTAATTATAATATTATATTTATAATATTATATTATAATATTATATTTATTATATTAATTTATATTATTGAAATATTTATATTTATAATATAATAGCAAAATCAACTTAACTAGCAAAAATATATTTTGTTTATATTACAAAAATTATCTTGGATTAAAAATATTTAATTACATTTTTTTGTCAAATAATTATAATATTAGCAAAAGAAACGTTGAAATATTTCCTGTTTATGTTTAAAATAGCAAAATCTACTTAACTAACAAAAATATATTTTGTTTATATTACAACAATTATCTTGGATTAAAATTATTTAATTACATTTTTTTTGTCAAATAATTATAATATTAGCAAAAGAAACGTTGAAAGATTTCCTGTTCACGTTTAAAGTAGCAAAATCTTACTTACTAACAAAAATATATTTTGTTTATAGTACAAAAATTCTCTCGGATTAAAAATATTTAGTTACATTTTCTGTCAAATAATTTTAATCTTAGCAAAAGAAACGTTGAAATATTTCCTGTTTATGTATAAAATAGCAAAATGTACTTAACTAACAAAAATATATTTCGTTTATAGTACAAAAATTCGCTTTGATTAAAAATATTTAATTACATTTTTGGTCAAATAATTTTCGAATTAACACAACAAACGTTGAAAGATTTCCTGCTCACGTTTAAAATGGCAAAATCTACTTAAAATTTTGAGAACTATTGAACAATTTGAAACAACACAGGGTGTTGGATGCAACCTTAACACAGTAAAAAGTTAAATGCATAGCTGAGAATGAGTAAGATTCCAAAAGATAAACGAGCTTAAGAGTGATTTATAGTGAATGACACAGATTTCATTCTCAAGATAATAGTAATCCTTAGCGATGTTTGTTTGGAAACTTAGCTTTTGCTTTAGTATTTCGTAAATCTTAGTGAACTACCATTCGTACAAATTAGCACAGAAACGATGTAATTGATATATTTGAAGGAAATATGAGAGGCCATATTCGTTTAGGAACTATTAAATGAAATAGGCCTTATTAGCAATGTAAAATACAGAAAATTAAATACATTAGAACTCACTCAGAGGGAAAGGGATATTCTTCACATAAGTGAATACTTTGTATCCCCTATATAATAACAGCCTAAATTATCTGTTCGTCTGTCCTCGAATTTATGAGCCGTTGGAACTGGAATGGATAGAGGCATCGATATTGGATTCTTGATGAGTTAGGGTTAGCAAAAATTCAAAGCGAGTAAAGCTTATCTTCTCCTAAACTATCGATCTGATTCTAAAATAAATTGATATAAATATTATTCATATCACAGCGAAAAATACTGTCGTTTTAAAGCGTTCGAAATCTATCTCTTCGAGCGTTTAATGCCATTATTTCAAGCCTATTTTTCCCGGTTAAGAGCAGGCAGTTAAATTTATCAATTTATCCCATAATAAATAGATAAAAATATTATTTTTTCTAGCATTACGATGTCATTCCTTTAACCATCTCATTTAATCATTTCTTCTTTTAAATGATTTAAATATCGTCTCCATTTTTTCGTACTTTTTATCACTGAACTTAGATATTACATATATAACTTTCTTTTATATTTGGCTTAAATAATAGACCTATGGGATAATTTTAAAATTAATCATCGATTATTTTTTGTTGCGATGAAAATTTTATCACCGTTATAACAACAAATTCTATCTATCTCCAAGGTGTAGTGGAAATGATAGTTTCCTTCCTTTACTTCCATTAATTACTGTGGCAAAGGAATTGGGAAGATCTGAACGATAATTTCAACGTAGATTTAAAAAATGGATTATTTCGTGTATTATAATAGATTAAAAATATGTATTTACCGGGAAAGGAAAAAAATCTATAACTGAATATTTCGTTTGTAAGTGAATTTAAATAAATATTTTATATAAGTTATTAACAAAAATACGGAAATGTTAATTATTAAAAATAACAAAAAAATTTGTATATGAATATTTCGTGTAAGTGAAAAGTAAAATGTTTCCACAGTATAAGTTTATCTTCTAAATAATTAATATAACAATGTAATACTAAAGGTATCTATAAAATAACGAGAAAAAAATTTTATTGATTTTCGTGTGTGATTTATTATAAATGAGTACAATAATTAGACTAACAATGTAAAATACGAAAATGTTAATTCTATTAAAATACCGAGAAAAATTTCGTATAACTGAATATTTAGTGTAAGGAATTTAGTATAAATGAGTTTCCACAGTATAAGTTAGACTAACAACGTAAAATACGGAAATGTTAATTTTATTAAAATGACGAGAAAAATTTCTTATAACTGAATATTTCGTGTAAGTAAATTTAGTATAAATGAGTTTCCACAGTATAAGTTGTACTAACAATGTAAAATACGGAAATATTAATTCTATTAAAATAGCGAGAAACATTTCGTATAACTGAATATTTCGTGTAAGTGAATTTAGTATAAATGAGTTTTCACAGTATATGTTAGACTAACAATGTAAAATACAGAAATGTGAATTCTATTAGAAAAACGAGAAAAATTTCTTATAACTAAATATTCCGTGTAAGTGAATTTAATATAAATGAGTTTCCACAGTGTGTTTTAGACTAACAATGTAAAATACAAAAATGTTAATTCTATTTAAATGATGAGAAAAATTTCGTATAACTGAATTTTTGGGTAAGTGAATTTAGTATAAATGAGTTTCCACAGTGTTAGACTAACAATGTAAAATACGAAAATGTTAATTCTATTAAAATACCGAGAAAAATTTCGTATAACTGAATATTTCGTGTAACTGAATTTAATATAAATGAATTTCCACAGTATAAGTTAGACTAACAATGTAAAATACAGAAATGTGAATTCTATTAGAAAAACGAGAAAAATTTCTTATAACTAAATATTCCGTGTAAGTGAATTTAATATAAATGAGTTTCCACAGTGTGTTTTAGACTAACAATGTAAAATACAGAAATGTTAATTCTATGAAAGTAAGGAGAAAAATTTTGTATAACTGAATATTTTGTTTAAATGAATTTAGTATAAATGAGTTTCCACAGCATAAGTTGTACTAACAATGTAAAATACATAAATGTTAATTCTATTAAAATATATAATCTTAAAATTTGTTCACTTGTAGCAAGAGAATATTTTGCTCCCACTTTATTCTCCGTCTTAGAATCTGATTAGAAATAAGTGCCGTGTAATTGCTTAATGAAAACGAAAACAAATCCCGCGGTAGGATGCCTTGAAATTTCCGTCCAAATACTTGGGTTGTGAGAAAGGTGTTTCCAAACCCTCCTAACCCAGTTTAAAAGTGAGTATATTCATTCATCCAAGAAGAGAAGCTTTTTCATTTGTATGCAAGAATGGGAGACAGTGTGTTATTTGTTTCACTTCTGTTCACGGACGATAGTAAATCTGAAAGGACATGTGACAGTTATCCTTTTTTAAGTCATTCATGAAACTGGGCGATTAATGTCGTAGGCATAAGCTAATTCCTCTAGATGTTCACAGTGTTTCCACGGATACGAATATTTTTTGATTAACCAATTCAGTTAAAACCATTTATGACAGGTCAATTGCTTTCAATGATGTGTCTCATGAACTTGATTTGAATATTTAATGGTTAGCTACGAAACCAATGCGGCTAAATCCACTTTATGACAGGTCATTTCCTTTCAGTGATGAATGTTTCCTATGAACTTGGAATGAATAGTTAATTTATTAGATATGAAATCAATGCAATTAAATCAAGTTTATGACAGGTCATTTGGTTTCAGTAATGTTTTTTAATCACTTATATTGAATATGAAATGAGTTGTCGCGATGTTGGTAATATTTTTTTTTGAACGATAAAATTAAGGTAGATGTTGAAATTGTATGGATGGGATTAATTTTATTTTTTTACCTTATTTTTTTACCTTTTACTAACCTTCCTACAAAAAATATGAAGGAATACTCCGCACATAGAAGGAGATTTTATTGAACTTAATGTAAATTTATTTTTTACATCTTTTGCACATATAGTAATTGTGAAATATATGTGTAATATCTTTTTAATTAAAAAATGATCATAGAAGCTGAAATTTTTATTTAGTCTGTTATATATCTAATGTAGACCTCTCTTTTGAATGTAATTTTCACATTAGGTAAAAATTTATAACATGTTTAAATGTTGTCAAGCATAACTCAAAATCAATTAGTCATAAATGTTCAGTGCTTTTTAGGATACAACAGATGTCAATTTGCGGATAACGGATCATTATGTCAGTAAACTTTCCGGATGTCAGTATGTTTTGCACTTTCTTTTTTTACATTTATTTTAAATAAATCGTTTATGACTTTATTTTTGCAACCAAATTGGATTTTTTCACCTATATTTTTTAATTAGCACTATTTGTATAAATTTATTTAAATTTTTTCTTAAGTTTCAGTAGTCAATCTCAATTTGAATTATTTAATTGGAAAATGAAATGTGATTAAAATAAATTCTTTACTTTTCTTCTTTAATGGTTCATATGTTTTTATATGGAAAAATTTCAAAAAACATACTCAGTAAATCATTCTATATAAAAAAAGTAAGTTTTGTGTTCTCTATACAAACAATTTCAGTGATCTTGAAAATTTATGATTTTTTTGTAATGAAATGTATAAATAAACCTAATTTTTTCCATAAATCTTTTATTTTTTAATAATATTCAAAACTTATATGGTTTCAATAGTATATTGTTTAACAGTTGATTTTTTGTGTTACTTTACAAAGTGTAAATTAATGGCCGGCACTGTCCCAAAAACTTAATAAAATAATCAATTTGCTCAAAATACATACCCAGATATCTGTTTAACATTTTATTTCATTTTTTTTGTTTTATTTATTATTTCTCTTTTATAATTTTTTCTGTTTACTGATGCTCCAAAAATATTCTACAATAATACATATTAAATTTAAGCTTGTCATATAGTATATGTTTAACATTTTGCATTTTTTCATATACTTATTGTGATATCTGTTGTATGTTATCCAATCTTATAAATAATACATATACAGATCAAATATTATAGTTTGTCATATAGTATATTGGTTAACATTTTGCATTTTTTTTTGTTTAATATCTTATTTCTCGATGTATAATTTTTGGCCTTGTATGATGCTAAAATACTTAATACAGAATACATAATGCAACATACTTACGGCTTGTTTCATATAGTATATTGTTAACATTTGCATTTTTTGTTTTATATTTCTTTTTTCTCGGTGTAATTTTTGGTTGGTTGTACTGATGCTCCAAATACTTAATAAATAATAATGCATGCATATAATAAAATTGTATGCCATGTCTATACAACGTTTTTCATACTCCTATACGGACTTGAGCGTTTTAAACTATAAACAATTTTATATTAAATTAAGCAAATAAATTTATGTACCTTTACTTTGCGCATAGAGGAATTTTCTATTTTATATTTATTTATAAATAATTAATAAATATTTTGATTTTTTTGTTTTTAATCAGTCTCGAATTTAAATACTAAAAATGAAATTCCATTTTTTGCCAACTGCTAAATGAAATCATATGTTAAAATCTTAAAATTTCAATTGTAAACAACGTAAGTAAATTGTCATTTTAATCTATTTATCTCTAGTAAAAATATTTATCTCCTAGCAAATCCTAAATTTTCTTCGGTCTGAGAAAATGCAAGAATTTTTCGTAATGCAATAATCTGTATTTATATTTATATGGATAAGACATTAACATATGAACATTTATTAAATTTTGTTTTATTTATATTCATATAATTTTTTTTAAAAAACAATCTGTACTTTAAATTTTGTTTATTAAAAGCCACTATAGCTTTATTATCAAGCTATAATTTAGTCTTTTTTCATTTTTAAATTTGAAATTTTATGTCAAAATAAAATTGTAATATAACGAATATAAATTTAATATATAACGATTGTATAAATAAATTCAATAGATTACAAATTTTTACAATTTTTACTAGAAGTATCAAAATATCTAAAGCATTTTTGTAATGCTAGCACACTTTCAGCGAATATATGCAATTTCTAAATAAAATTCAGTTGTTTCATTGAAATTAATATGTAAAAATTCACCATATTACATTGTTCATATAAAATGTATATATTTTAAACAATTCATTTTGTTTACATGACAAGTGTAAAATTTGCATTTTGATAACAGCAAAAACAAATTATATTCCAATTAAACGCACAATAATGCACCAAAATACTTATATTCAGAAACATTATTACTGAAATTTTTGTTTTATAGAAATATTAACATTCCAATTTTTTTTATATTTTCATATCGATATATTTGTACATAACATTTATATTTTTTTGTTTTATATATATATTAATTCTTTGGTCGCATTTTATTTAAGAACAACATATATTCATACATACAAAGAGCTCTATACGGTTGTTTCATATAGTATACAGTAACATTTTTGCATTTTTTGTTTATATTATTGTTTATTATATATCATGTTGTACTATAAAAAAATACTTAATACAATAATACATAATTCTCCAAAATACTTATACGGCTTGTTTCATATAGTATATTGGTTAACATTTTGCATTTTTTTTGTTTTATATATCTTATTTCTCGGTGTATAATTTTTGGCCGGTCGTACTGATGCTCCAAAATACTTAATACAATAATATATAAGGCTCCAAAATACTTATACGGCTTGTTTCATATAGTATATTGTTTAACATTTTGCATTTTTTTGTTTTATTTATCTTATTTGTCGGTGTGTAATTTTTGGATGATGTACTGCCGGATAATTGCAATATCGGCTACTGTTAATTATCTGGTATAGTGGCCTGATATGCCGGATTCAGTACGTTGGCCAGATAAGCATTGCATTCCTAGTTCTTACCTATTCGGAATCGGTTTTAATCAGTGCATCCCGGTCTCATTAACTCTCATGTAGCAACAAAAGTAGACTGCAATGTTCCAAATCAAACCATATTTGGTCATATCAGTCGCTTTCGGTGATATTGCTTAGTCACCTGATTTGAATATCATATGTCTCTCAAATGACATTATGGTTAAATCCATTTTATGACAGGTCACTCTCTGACAGTGATTTTTAATAGTCACATGATTTAAATATTATATGAGTCTCTAAGAAAGCAATGCAATTACATCTATTTTATGACAAGTCACTCGCTGTCAATGAAATTTCTTAGTCACCAGATTCGAATATTTTATGCTTCGCTCAGAAGCCAATGCGGTTGATCCAGTTTATGATAGGTCCCTAAATGTTAGTGATTTATCATTTTATCTTAATTATGAGTCACTCAAAAGTCAATTAGATTAAATCCATGTTTTATTAGATTAGATGCTACCAGTAATGTTTCCTGTTCATTTGATTTTAACATTATATAAGTCACACAGAAGCCAATGCGGATAATTCTATTTTTTGATGGTTAACTTGCTTTCATTTATGTATCGTAATCATTTGTTTGAATATTATATGTCACACAGAAGCCAATGCGGATAATTCTATTTTTTGATGGCTAACTTGCTTTCATTTATGTATCGTAATCATTTGTTTGAATATTATATGTCACTCAGAAGCCAATGCGGATAATTCTATTTTTTGATGGCTAACTTGCTTTCATTTATGTATCGTAATCATTTGTTTGAATATTATAGTCACAGAAAGCCAATGCGGATAATTCTATTTTTTGATGGCTAACTTGCTTTCATTTATGTATCGTAATCATTTGTTTGAATATTATATGTCACACAGAAGCCAATGCGGATAATTCTATTTTTTGATGGCTAACTTGCTTTCATTTATGTATCGTAATCATTTGTTTGAATATTATATGTCACACAGAAGCCAATGCGGATAATTCTATTTTTTGATGGCTAACTTGCTTTCATTTATGTATCGTAATCATTTGTTTGAATATTATATGTCACACAGAAGCCAATGCGGATAATTCTATTTTTTGATGGCTAACTTGCTTTCATTTATGTATCGTAATCCTTTGTTTGAATATTATATAAGTCACACAGAAACCAATGCGGATAATTCTATTTTTTGATGGCTAACTTGCTTTCATTTATGTATCGTAATCATTTGTTTGAATATTATATAAGTCGCACAGAAGCCAATGCGGATAATTATATTTTTTGATGGCTAACTTGCTTTCATTTATGTATCGTAATCATTTGCTTGAATATTATATAAGTCGCACAGAAGCCAATGCGGATAATTCTATTTTTTGATGGCTAACTTGCTTTCATTTATGTATCGTAATCATTTGTTTGAATATTATATAAGTCGAACAGAAGCCAATGCGGATAATTCTATTTTTTGATGACTAACTTGCTTTAATTTATGTATCGTAATCATTTGTTTGAATATTATATAAGTCGCACAGAAGCCAATGCAGATAATTCTATTTTTTGCCGTTTCACTTGTTTTCATTGATGTTTCGTAATTATTTGATTTGAACATTATATAAGTCGCACAGAAGCCAATGCGGATAATTATATTTTTTGATGGTGAACTTTAAAACGTTCGAAATCCCCCCTTCCTCCTTTTCGATCATTTAATGTCATTATTTCAAGCCCTATTTTCCCCGGTTAAGAGCAGGCGATTAAATGTATCAATTTATCACATAATAAGTAAGAATAATTTTTTCTAACATTATGACGCCATTTCTTTAACCCTCTCATTTAATCATTTCTTATTTTAAATTATTTGCATATCTTCTGCATTATTTTCACACGTTTAATCACTGAACATAGGTATTAAGTAAATAATTTTCTTTTATATTTGGCTTAAATTATAGAGTATGTACATATGTGCTAATTTTAAAGTTAATCATCGGTTATATTTTGTTGAAATGAAAATTTTATCACCGGTATTAACAACAAATTTTTTCATAAAAGTCTAGGAATCTATTTCACTGACTAATAAATATCTACCGTTTAAGTTATATATATTTGGAAATTAAGAAGTTTGTTCGTTTGTGAGTTTGTTTTTAATACATAACCACACGGTTTGCAATCGATTCGCTGAATCTTGGACATCCTTCATATATACCGCTTCTTATACACATATACACCTTCGTATAATAACCGTCAGTATTAAAACCTCCGATGTCCATCCTGTCACGTAATATGACAAGATAAATTAAAGTTGGCTGCTAACATGCGGTCAGTGAAGATAAACAAATTATTGATAGTCTACCAGATAATTATCAGCCAAACAAACAAACCATTTTTTACCTGCCTCATAGGATTCTTTATAATTCTGGAAAATTAAAAATTTTACTGATCATACATAACCACATGGTTTGCAATTGATTCGCTAAATCTTGGACATCATTCATATATACCGCTTCATATATACATCAGTGGCGTGCGGTAGGTTTTCATGCAGGGTGGGCAGAGAATATGGATTTTCCAATAAATCTTTAATTATTGAGACATCTGAGTTCTCCATTCTGAAATGGGTTATTTGTTATGAATATAAATTTAAAATTACAATAAATAAAATATTTACCTACGAGTAGTCGAGTTATAACTATAAAAACAGCTAAACGTATGAGAATTCTACTAGCACTGAAGCAAAAATCATGTCTTTTGTTGTATGGTGGCATATCGGCTTCGAAAAAGCAACGCTTCGGGCTTCCACGAAAAACTTATATGTTCAGCAAACGTAGCACCACATGGCACCCGTATGCTCATTGGTGCCGACAAACCGAACGTCTATTCCACGTGCAGAGGATTTCGCTGCACGCTGGCAAAATAAAACGATTTGTTTCTTGTTCGGTAAGTGGATTAAATTATATTTATTAATTGTTTTTAACATTTGAAAATCATATATTCTAAGAAAAACATCTTGATAATCTTTAAAAACAAAACCAGGGATATGGTGTTGCAGATATAACTTGTATACTGTAAGACACAATGAATAGTAAAATTTGGACTGTTCTGTTAAAATTCGTTTCTTTTTTATCTAACAAAACAACATTGTTTTTCATCTAATTATTTCAATAAATATCGTACATCACCGAAATTACTTTACCACACTAAAACATTTCACTTTATATTGATGAAATACTTTTTTTATATTTCCATGAAAACAAAATCTTACAATATATAAATTTAAACATTAACCGTCTGCAAAATCGTATGGTTAGTTAATCGGCTAAAAAACCAAAAGCGCTTCAGCACGTAAGTCCCCGCTCCAATACAAAGCTTAATAAACCGTACCTTCGGATGATTCTGAATGCCAAGTGCAGGAAAAATAGCTGCACTTGTCTCAGTGCTATAGTATGCTGTGCTTCTCCAGTAGCCCATACATATAAAGCGTGATTTTCAATTCAGTACCGCACGCACTGCGGGAATACAAGCAAGAAAATCAACATAATATTTGAATATATTATAAATAATATTTATTCTATACCATATAAAGATAGGTAGACATAGGTGCAGAAAATTATTGTCCCTCATAATTTTGCCAGGGTGTGCAGTGCACACCCTGCACATGTGGACCGCACGCCACTGATATACATATACACCTTCATATAATAACCGTCAATATTAAAACCTCCGCTGTCCATCCTGTTACGTAATATGACAAGATAAATTAAAATTGGAAGCTAACATGCGGTCAGTGAAGAAAAACAGTTTATTGATAGTCTACCAGATAATTATCAGCCAAACAAACAAACCATTTTTTTTACCTGCCTCATAGGGTTCTGGAAAATTAAAAATTTTACTGATCCCGTCATATGACTGGCTATATGTTAGTTTTAGAGAAAAAAAAATCATTCGTTATTTCTTATGAATGGACACTGATCGCGTGATTTCATCCACATTGTCACAAACCTTTTGTTTTGTTTGACATATTTTCTCAGTATTCTGCTCAACAATCCTTATAAGCACGAAAGCAGTAAGTTACACAAAGTAATTCCGAAGAATAGGCTTATTACATTTACTAACTAAGCCTGTCATTTCCTCTTCAAGACAAACCATACTAAAACCACGCTGTACGACTTCATACCCGAAAAACCTCGTGTTTTGATCACGTGACAAGGAAAAGGTAGGAGGTCGTTGACCTACTAGCTTAGATCGATTTCTGTTTACAGTCGGTTTCCGCCAAGCGGCGCGTTGGAAGAGACGTACACAAAGTAATGCAGATGCGTTTTGATAATACTTTAATGACATTTGATTTCACTCACATTGATTTGTTCTGCTTTCGAATATGGAATTATTTCAGAATTCCCTTAAAGTGACATAGCACCATAAACGTCTTCAGTAAAATAGTATAATTTTTCTTCAATGTAAAATAAAATATTCTGTTCTATTTAGAAAATTGTTTTTAGATAATTAGTTAGTAAGGATCTACATGTATAAAAACCAAATTTTATTATTAATCTTTAAAAAAATTAATTTTAATTTATTAATTTAATTTATTAATTTTAATTTATTAGTTTATTAATTTTAATTTATCAATTTATTAATTTTAATTTATTAATTTATTAATTCTAATTTATTAATTTATTAATTTTAATTTATTAATTTATTAATTTTAATTTATTAATTTATTAATTTTAATTAATTAATTTTATAATTTTAATTAATTAATTTTATAATTTTAATTTATTAATTTTAATTTATTAATTTTAATTTATTAATCAAATTTTATTTTATTAATCCCCCACATTTTATTATTTAAAGTAATACTTTTTTAAAAAACATAAAATATGTACTTCAAGGAAAAAAATTGAAATGAAATAATCTTAAAGATAACTTTTAAATTTTGTTAATTAGAAACTAATTGTTTATACCAAATGTTAGCTAATTAGGATGATTATTTTGA
>CM063500.1:80047830-80062830 GCA_032207245.1 Pardosa pseudoannulata | reverse complement strand
ATGGTAACTTTTAATAATTTAAACCAGTACTTTTTCCTTTAAAAAATGTTACAGGTTCTCTGAGTTTGACTCAAGAATATCACAGTTTTATCGTTTAAGTCAAATACTGTACTTAGATTGGATAGACATCTGTAATATGTTTGAAGTTAGTTTAGTGGATTTCTAAATTTAAAATAATAATATATTTCGTTTTATTTACACAAAATGTTTAGGTTATGTATACCTGTCAGGATTATTTAAATTGATATAGCAGCTTATAAAATAAAATCGCTCTCGAGTTCAAGAAACGTAAGATGTATAGTGGCCCCCAGAGGTATAAATCTGACCCTGCCCAGCAGTTATATAATTACTGGATTACATGTATATACGCATGTATGCATGTATACATGTACCCATGTATTTTTGTATGTTTATCTGTGTGTATAATTTCTCTATATGAAGTCCGCCGTAAATTTCTGGAGTATTTCTCCCTTGCAGTACCTGCAAGCAGCGATTTTTCTCTTTCCGCGTTGCTTCGCTATTCATTTAGCATGCAGCTCACGCTCCAGTGAAATTACAAACAGGTGGATGGATTTACCTGTCAGATAAAACGTGACTCGCTTCACAATGAGCTGTCAAATGGTCCGTTAAGTCGCTTCAGTCTGTCTGTTTGTCTACGAATGCAAGAGTCAGAAATGAATCAGAGTCGGGAGGATTTACCTGTCGCGTCAGTGCAGTCCTGATAACATTAAAGGCGTTTAGACCAGTCATTCTCAACCTTTAGAGTCAAACGATGGTATAGCTCTTCGGTACTGGAGTTTTTTTTTAATCCTGCTGTTGACATCAGGGCCTTGATTAAAGCACGGGCCAACGGGCCTACGCCCTAACTCCCTAAAATTTGGTACTTGATTATTAAATTTTAAATAATTAACAACATTTGAAAATGTTTTTTTGTTAATTTAAGTAATATTTCATTAAATCTTATTCTGAAATTAAATAAAAACAGTTAAAATGTTGATAATTTTATCTAAAACACACAGCACGGGCCAACTGGGCCTAGGCCCTGCGCCCCCTAAATTTAGGGCCCCCCCTAGAGTGGTAGAGCTCTTCTGTACTGGAGTTTGTGGGTTTTAATCCTGCAGTTGCCATGGATGTTCGTAGACATTTGGAATCGGCTTTAAGCAGTAGGTCCCGGTCTCATTAGCCTTCGTGTAGCAAAACGGTAGACCGTAACTCTCCAAACGAAACCGAACCTAATATTACTGATCTTGCCCTAAGAGAAAATTTTTTTCCGTGTCTCCCAGTCACCTATTTTATAATCCCCTATATTACAATAGCCTAAGTTATCTGTCCATCTGTCCTCGAATTTATGAAGCGATTGGACCTAGAATGGATAGAGGCATCCATATTGGATTCTTGATGAGTCAGGGTTAGCAAATTCAAAGCGAGTTAAAAAACTCTCGAAATCCACCCCTTTCCCCCTTTTTGATCGTTTAATGCCATTACTTCAAGCCCTATTTTCTCCGGTTAAGAGCAGGCGATGATTAAATTTACAAATTAAAACATTATAAGTAGATGAAAATAACATTTTTTTCTAGCATTATGACATCATTCCATTCACCAGTTTATTTTTTAATCATTTCTGATTTTAAATTATTTAAATATCGCCTGCATTATTTCATACATTTTATCACGGAACTTAGATATTACATCAATAATATTTTTTTTTATATTTGGCTTAAATAATACATTAGGTACATATATGATAATTTTAAATTTAATCATCGATTATTTTTTATTGTAATGAAACTTTTATCACCAGTATAACAACAAATTCTTTTCATAAAAGTCTTGGAGTCTATTTTACGGAGTAATAGATATCTAGCGTTTAAGTTTTATATCTTTAAAAATTAAGGAGTTTGTTTGTGTTTGTTTTTTAAACATAACAACTGTTTGACTAGATGAATTCAACGTGATTCTAAACAGTATTCAGAGTATCGGGAGACTTTAGAGGAATGTAAAGATACACAAATTCATGATTAATGGAAGGATTAATGAGAAGGATGACATTGTTTTTGGTGATGAAGAATTTCTAACATAATGTAATGTACTATTAATTAACTATAATTAACTGTATGTCAGAAAATTTGGAAAAATTGAAATAGAAAATTGGCATTGTTGATAAAAAATTGAAGTGTCAATAACAATAAATAAATTCGAAATTAAAGTAGAAACTTTTCATCAGCTTTTTTAACTTTAATGAGAAGAAGGGGATTTTTTTTTGGTGATCAACAATTTCTAACATAAATGAAATCAATTTTAATAAAAATCTATGTAAGAAAATTTGGAAAAATTGAAATGGAAAATTGGAATTCTTGATAAACAATTAAAGTGTCGTTAATAATAAATTCGAAATGAAAGAAGAAACTTTTTATCAGGTTTTTTAACTTTAATAAGAAATATAACATCCTTTTTGGTGATCAAGTTTCTCAAAATTAAAGAATTGGTAATGGCTAGCTTTCAAATACAGTTGTCCAAATATTTATTAGCCAGTTACTGTACTTGTTTTCATAAATATCACACAGAAAATTGAAGTTTCACCCATATGAACATTTCCTTCACATTTAGACCAACCTAGATCCATAATGAGTATTTTACAAACAAGAGGTTTCACATTCTTAATAGTTTAAAAAAAACACCTATTCTACTTTAAATAATTTTAAATCGATTTTAAAATTAAATCATCACCCCGGGATAGCCAACCTGAACTTTGCACAACTGTCTAACGATAACCTCCCCGAGAGTGACTTGAATAATTACTTTCATATATATACTTCATTATTGTTCTAATGGCAGAATTTATAAATTTTCCACGTTCGAAAAAAATAGCTGTCTGTGTTTCAGTACACAAACATAGATAGACCCTAGTAGCTTACCAGTGACGGTTCGACCATCTCTGGTGTAAATATCAGTCGATCAATCATGCGATACTAAGGCTTTTATTAAGGTCACTCTTTCTTACACCTCTTTAAGATTTCATGAGAGGCAAACAAATAGCAGTTAGAAAATTAAGATCTGAAGGTAAGAAGACTGTTTGTAATTCAGCAGAGGACGTAAACATCTATAAATTCAAGCCATAAAAGAAATTTCGCAAAAAGGTCAACATTAAGAGTAATATGTTGCAAGTACATAAATCCACAAAAAATGTGAGCAATTAGTCCTTTAGGGAAGCTTTTAATCATTTACTGTAGCCCAAAATGTCATTGAGCAATTGAACGTTTGTTTACAAAAACGCAGTTAGATTTTTCTTTTCGAACGTGGAAAATTTATAAAATGTATCATTAGAGAAATGATGGAGTATGTATATGAATATAATAATTCAATGAAATTATTCAGTGAAACCTTCTAATGATGTTTTTTAGCGACGTTTATTTATATTCACTGTTAAGTTCATCAAGGTATCAGAGCAACTTTGATACACATATTTTGTAGTATTGGTGCAAAATATCAAATTTCTATCTTAATTTAAAGCTACATTTACAGATACTTTTTTTGTAACCGGAATTTACGGACACCCGTCAAATACGGGGGATAATTAATCCTTGTAGGAAACCTTGTAGTTTTAAAACTATTAACTAAATTAAATTAATTTAACTTGACATCTTTGGCTATTATACAGGTTTATGATCAACCCCTAGATTACCATATTTTAAAATTTTGCCACATGTTATTGTCAGCCTCAGTTTCTACTTCTCTTACCTTTTGAACTGTACCAAGAGAGTAAGTTGTACCAAATTATGATTTTGAATCTGAAGTAAAACGCACCCTTTTCCTGCCACGACATATATAATATTTTTTTTTTTCATCATTACTGTATGAAGATTTTTGAATATCTTCACCTTGACATCAAATGATTCCATGCTCTTAGAAGTTTGTGCCAGACCAATCTTTGTTGATACTAACTATTCAATGAATCTGAAGTAAAACGCACCCTTTTCCTATCACGACATATATAATATAAATTTTCTTCATCATTATTGCATAAAGATTCATGAATATATTCGCCTTGATATAAAACAATTCCATGATCTTAGAAGTTCGTACCAGGCCAATCTTTGTTGATACCATTTTCTTTAGCTGATACTAACTATCCTCTGAATCTGAAGTAAACCGCACCCTTTTCCTGTCACGACATATATAATATATTTTTTTTCATCATTACTGTATGAAGATTTTTGAATATCTTCACCTTGACATCAAATGATTCCATGCTCTTAGAAGTTTGTGCCAGACCAATCTTTGTTGATACTAACTATTCAATGAATCTGAAGTAAAACGCACCCTTTTCCTATCACGACATATATAATATAAATTTTCTTCATCATTATTGCATAAAGATTCATGAATATATTCGCCTTGATATAAAACAATTCCATGCTCTTAGAAGTTCGTACCAGGCCAATCTTTGTTGATACTATTTTCTTTAGCTGATACTAACTATCCTCTGAATCTGAAATAAACCGCACCCTTTTCCTGTCACGATATATGTAATATAAATTTTCTTCATCATTACTGTATGGAGATTCTTGAATACCTTCACCTCAACATAAAATGATTCCATGTTCTTAGAAATTTGTACCAGACCAATCTACGTTGATACTAACTATTCTTTTAGTAATTGAGTACATCTTCTTCAATAACTCAGGACGACTAAAGAAGAATATTTCGCATAAAGTAAAAATAGCACTTTCCTCTAATTCTGTTATGATTATTCAGAGTAATCTGATAATTTCTTCACGATCTTCTCTTCTCGTACTAACTAAAAATATTTTAAAACTTTTTGGCATTTTGGAATTCAACTCACTGTAACTCAACGACTGCAGACTGTAACTTATTTTTGTGCCTAACACTTTTTGTTTATTCCTTAGGTACGTATCATTGACATATAATAACATACTTAATATATTACCTACTCTGACGAACCGTTGAACAGGACCGTAACTAGCACGTGGCAAAAGTGGTATTTGCCACGGGTGCATCAGTTTTAAGGGCGCCGCACCGTGAAAAAATGGCATCCTAATGAGAACGATTTGCCCCAAGTAGAAATAAGGAAAAGTTGAAAAAAACTTTTCTTATTATAAAATTCAATATGTTTAAAAATCATTTTCTATAAATTTTCTTATTTTTTTTAAATGCTTCTAGAGACTAAACCTATTCTAGATTCTTACAAAATGTTTACGAAACACACTTAATATACCTTAATATAATACTGGGTATTCGTTTTAAATTTTGAATTTATTAACGTTATTAAAACTAAATTTATGTTTAGAAATTTACCAATTTTTTTACGAAAATTCAACGTCTAAATAAAAATAGTCCCCTCAAATAAACTATTCAGTTTATCAGCAAAATAATACTCCCAAAGTGTTCAAGAATATTTTTAAGTGAAAAAATAGAAAAAAATAAAATGAATTAAAATTCTAGAAACATTTCAAGAACTAACAAAATATTTTGTGAGTTCATTTTGAATATATATAATATATTATATAATATATATATATTGTGTGTGTGTGTGTGCATATACATAGATACATATACATATATATATATAATATATATATATATATATATAGATATATAATATATATTAATATATATATATATATATTATATATATATATATATATATATATATATATATTATATATACATAATATATATATATATATATACATATATACATATACATATACATATATACATATATATATATATATATATATATATATACATATATATATATACATACATATATATATATATATATATATATATATATATATATATATATATATATATTATATATATATACACATGCATATACATATATATATATATATATATATATATATATATATATATATATATATATATATATATATATATATATATATATACACATATACATATATATACATACATATACATATATATATATATATATATATATATATATATATATATATATATATATATATACATATATATATATATATATGTATATATATATATATATGTATATATATACATGCATATATATATATATATATACATATATGTATATATATATATATATATATATGTATATATATACATGTATATATATATATATATATACATATATATATATATATATGTATATATATATGTATATATATATTCATATATATATATATATATATATATATATATATATGTATATATATATTCATATATATATGTATATTCATATATATATATATATATATATATATATATATATAACATGTTTATATATTTTATCACTATATTTAGTGGCAGGGTTTTTTTTGCCACAAGCGCGAAAGTACCTAGTTACGGGCTCGCCGTTGGATGTTGTTACTGGACTCAAAAATGTCAAAATGTATTTTCAATGAACTATGAATAATTACTTGCAATAGGTCATTTAGCTGGAATACCGTAGTGTTTTCTATACAAAAGCATTAATACCTCTCATTATTCTGGTATAAAGTGGCATTTTTTGAAAAGTATTACTTTATTATAACATTAAACTAATTACATTAAACTGAATTTTTTTATTACTCCTCAATTTAATCAATCATTTTGTATAAGTTATAAAATTAATGACAGGTGCGCACATTCGCTTTAGATCTGGTATATTTTTCGTAATTGATGTCTTAATGAAGTTTGGACGTGGCAGGATGATAATTAACATGCATTAATAACAAGATCGTTAATGTAATTACATGCCTACATTTAATTAACAGCAATCATTTACTTCACGCCTGAGTTCTAATTGATTATTGAATTAATTTTTGAGGTTATAACTAGTTATTTCAACATTATATCTACTAGACAGACGTTTAAACACTAGAAATTAGCCCGTCATATGATGGAATCAGTAACATTTTTAATTTTTCTGAATTGTAAAGTACCCTATGAGTCAGATAAAAAAATGGTTTCTTTCTTGGCTGAGAATTATCAGGTACACGCTCAATAATTTTTTTATCTTCATACTTCTCTAAGTCTCCCGATACAGTTTAGAATCACGTTGAATTCTTTTAGTCAAACCGTGTGGTTATATATTTCAAAATTGTCTCCCTAAATGCAAACTGCCCTTATAGTATTAGTAACATATATCCCGTCATATGATGGGATCAGTAAAATTTTTAATTTTCTTGTACTGTAAAGTACCTTATAAGGCAGATAAAAAATGGTTTGTTTTTTGACTGAAAATTATCTGGTACACGCGCAATAATTTGTGTATCTTTACTGACCACTTGTTAATTGCCAACTTTAATTTATCCTGTCATATTGCGTGATGGGATGGACAGCAGAGGTTTAAATATTGACAGTGATTATTTGGCGGTATATATGAATGATGTCCAAAATTTAGCGAATCGATAGCAAATCGTGTGGTTGTGTACAAAAAAACCAAACACACAAACGAACAAACACCTTAATTTTCAAAGATATATAACTTAAACGCTAGATATTTATTAGTTCGTTAAATACACTCCTAAACTTTTATGAAAAGATTTTGATGTTAATACCAGTGATAAAAGTTTCATTTCAACAAAAAATAATCAATGATTAAATTAAAAATTATCACATATGTACCTAAACTATTATTTAATCCAAATATAGAAGAAAATTACTTATGTAATATCTAAGTTCAGTGATAAAACTTATGAAAATAATGCAGACGATATTTAAATATTTTAAAATAAGAAATGATTAAATGAGATCTTTAAAGGAATGACGTCATAATGCTAGAAAAAATGTTATTTTTACCTATTTATTAAGTGATAAATGGATAAATTTAATCGGCTGCTCTTAACCGGGGAAATTAGGGCTTGAAATAAGGGCATTAAACGCTCGAAAAGGGGGGGGAAAGGATGGATTTCGAACGTTTTATAGACTACAGCATTCTTCGTTGTTATATGAAGCTTATTTATACCAATTTATTTAAGAATTGGATCGATAGTTTAGGAGAAGATAAACTTTACTCGTTTTGAATTTGGTAACAGTAACACATCAAGAATCCAATATAGATGCCTCTACCCATTTCAGTTCGAACCGCTTCAAAAGTTCGAGGAGATACGGACAGATAACTTATGCTATCAATATACAGGAGACATTTTTTGGATTAATTTCAGCTGTTACAACCCATAAAAATTCAGTTATTCTCTTTCAAAGTTATTGCATATCCTCTGTACAGTTGGTTCTAATAGAGCAAATAGGTCTATGAACCGATCCTAAGCACTCGAAGGGAAGTTATTTAAAGTTGGGGATTTCTCCCATTTACATTTTACCCATTGGTGGCAATTTCAACAATAATTTATTTACCACAAGTGTATTTAACCGTTTCAACATGTTTTTTTTAAGAGTTATATCTTTTAAAAAAATTATGCTTCATTGCACATCTCCGTTACAACAAGTGGTAAGAACAAACATATCTGTGAACCTAACTCAACACACTGTGTGCGGGTACATTTCGCAGCGGAATTGTACCGGGAGCGGGCGTATTGTGCGTAAATTTAGTTATTCAGTTAAATCTCAATAGATTTTTTAACCAAATTTTGGTATTTTATATTGAAATATATCAACAAATATATAAATAAAATATATAAATAACAACCATAAGATTTCTGTTAACAAAAAATATATTTTTAGTGGTTAAATTTATAATAGTATCGTAAATATGAAAAATCAAATAGAAATAGTAGTATATAGTTTTAATTTTTTCGAATTATGTTATATATAAACATTTTTACATTATAAAAAAATGAAAAGAGCAATCATAAAACTAATAATGTAAAAACTAGTTTTTATTTGTCTAAATTTTTCCAGAATCTATGTAGTAGACAAAAACATTCGGCTTCGTTTTCCTGTATATACCGTTATTTTTGTACCCACAAACAAACCATGTTGTTACACTAACCCATACTAGTACGTGACCCACGCTCAAGTATCAATCGTCAGAAAACTTACTAGTATCAATCGTCAGAAAACGTACTAGTACGTGTCACAACAAATATATTTTCAGTGGATAAATTTATAATAGTGTCGTAAATACGAAAAATCAAATAGAAATAGTAGTACATAGTTTTGAATTTTTTCGAATTATGTTATATAAAAACATTTTTACATTATAAAAAATGAAAAGAGTAATCATAAAACTATTAATGAAAAACTAGTTTTTATTTGTCTATATTTCTCCAGGATCTATGTAGTAGACAAGAACATTCGGCTTCTTTTTCCTGTATATACCGTTATTTTTGTACCCACAAACAAACCACGTTGTTACACGAACCCGTACTAATAGGTGATCCGCGCTGAAGTATCAACCGTCAGAAAACATAGTACGTGTCACGCGCTCAAGTATCAATCGTCAGAAAACGTACTAGTACGTGTCACAACAAATATATTTTCAGTGGATAAATTTATAATAGTGTCGTAAATACGAAAAATCAAATAGAAATAGTAGTACATAGTTTTGAATTTTTTCGAATTATGTTATATAAAAACATTTTTACATTATAAAAAATGAAAAGAGTAATCATAAAACTATTAATGAAAAACTAGTTTTTATTTGTCTATATTTCTCCAGGATCTATGTAGTAGACAAGAACATTCGGCTTCTTTTTCCTGTATATACCGTTATTTTTGTACTCACAAACAAACCACGTTGTTACACGAACCCGTACTAATAGGTGATCCGCGCTGAAGTATCAACCGTCAGAAAACATAGTACGTGTCACGCGCTCAAGTATCAGTTGTCAGAAAACGTACTAGTGCGTACCCCGCATGCAATGTGTTAAAATAGATTTCGCAAAATTTTCTGTATACAGGTTTTTAAAATTAATAATCTTAATTTAGGAAAGTAAGAAAATTGTACATGAAATTTTTAAATGCAAATCATTTTACTTACTGGTATAATTTTTGTGAGTATATTTGGCAATTTACCCGAGTTACCAAACGTGTGGTAAGAAACCCATCCCACATTTTTCGAAACGCATTTAAAAGTTAACTTAATTGTTATTCTATGTTTTTTCCTTAAAAAATATTTAGTAACTATAATTTATGTCAAATATTTTGCTTTAAGATATGTTAAATTAATTTTTTTTCTCTTTTTGCAGGTAAGTGCAATTCCTGATATCTTTTCTATTTGGTAAGTGCAAAAATAAATAATAGAATATTAGCAATCACAAAAATATATATTTATAGTCTGGTTCAGTAAAAGTTTCAAACCTCCTACAAAAACATATCGAGAAAGAATTTATAAAAAATTAATTTCCTGTAATAAATTTTAAATATGTTTTTAAATATGCATTGAAAAATTACACATGGTCTCTTCCCGATATATTCAGTTCGTTTATGCGTTATACGTTATGTATGATTATAAATATAATAAAAGGATATCTATATGTTGCTAAAATTAATTCATTTTTCCCAAAAGTGGGCTTACATCGCTTTAAAAAATAACAGCTCGCAGTAAAAAACACCTTTTGCACCTCGTATTTAATTATATTTTATAATTTAATGAGATAGCAATATTAAATATTCAGGTGTTAGATTAAAAGCAAATTCTCACCTTAAACTTTTCCATTTTTTAATATCTTTTCCTTTTTTTAACCCTTTCGTGGTCTGTGGGAAGATTACTTCCAACTTACACGGTCTTACAAAATACACCTGTGGGAAGCGCAAAACCCATTCTAATATATTGGTCTTGTTATTGAAACGACGGGAAGACTGATTCCCGCTTCGGTTTTGCGATGTCATCAATTGTTCGATTGAATAAAATTAGCAGCTCTGTTTTGAAAGTTTGGAAACAAGGTGTGAGAATTAAATAGCCCACGAAAGGGTTAAACAATAGCTTTAAATATAATATGCCGAACGATGACCGATTGGTTAGGGTGCTGGCCTTCGGATCCGGAGTTCGTGTGTTCGAATCCTACTGTGGCATGGATGTTCGTAGCTGTTCGGAATCGGCTTACTGTGGCATGGATGTTCTTAGCCGTTCAGAATCGGCTTTAAGCAGTAGGTCCCGGTCTCATTAGCCCTCGTGTTGCAAAAAGTAGACCGTAGTGCTCCAAACTAATCTAAACATAATATTTGGGTTAAAAAAAGAGTATATTTCATAAATAACTTACACATTTCTTTTTAAACATTGTATCACTTATAACCCCTTTCTTTCCCTCCCGAGATAAAGATTATTAAAGTAAACACGCTAAGTGAGCTAGCTGTCTTGAAATAAAACTATTTTCCTCAATATGCTTAAATTACACCAGAAAATTGAAACCTTATCCCCATAACAGTTTAATGTCATTTCATTGATCATATATAAAAAGGAGCAATAGTAGTAAAGTCAGTAAATACAGTGAGCAAGTATCAATCGTCAGAAAAAGTACTAGTACGTGTCCCACGCTCAAGTAATAATCGTCAGAAAACGTACTAGTAGGTGTCCCGAGCTCAAGTATCAATTGTCAGAAAACGTACTTGTACGTGTCCCGCATACAATGTGTTAAGACCACAAGTAGGTGTTATTTAAGTTTGTGATTTCTCTCATGTACGTTTTCACCACTAGTGGTAATTTCAAAATCGTTTCTATAGAAACATCTCTGTGACGCGTGTTAAAGGTAACTCATTGCAATTCTAAATGCAACTGGGGAGAGTGGGATTAACTTTTGGTAAGTTAATGATTGCTCAGTGATAATATTCTCATTAAACCAGTTAGTTACCCGAAATATTAGATCTGTTTTCACACTTTCTAATCTCGGAAAGGAAAAAAAGGTATATATTTCACAAGAAGAGGAAGAGTTGATTGATTTATATACACTAAAAATTTTTTGTTGTGGTTGACCAATGTCACTTGGATGAGCAAATCACTTTGGTCGCCACACGAGTCGAAGGAATCGCTTTTAAACCCAAACATTTTTGTAAATGTAAATAATTTAATTAATTACAAGTTTATAATTCAACTAAATAACTTTGTTATTATGTAGATATACATTTTAGTTTACAAGATTTGTTTTTATTCGGGTATTTTAAGGAGTCCCATACCTCCGAAAAATTCTTTATATGCTGAAAATGTGCCTGTTTTGACCTATGATACATTTCTAATTGTTTAACATTATTATATAAAACTTCGGTGTTATTCAACTCTAATGTTAATGAATATAATTATGCCATTTTGCTCTCAATTTATTACAATTTTATAATAAAAAGAACAATTAATTCAGAAAATAAAACTATGATGTATTTTTAATCGTAAGACTTAATTGGTTACAGTTGGTGGCAATTTCAATTTTTACTTTATAAATTTCAGACGTTTGAGCTCGTAAAAAGTAATGCTATAAATTAATGTTATAAAATTATGAAATTACTTGTCCTAATTGATTACAGGATTTAAATAAAAATAGAGAACAATTAATGATGGAAAATGAAAACTATGTTGCATATTTATTCAGAAGATTTAATTTGATGCAATTTCAATTTTAACTTTACCAGAAATCAATTCAACTGAGTCTTAATTTTAGGTATTAACTCAAAAAAGTAATGCTATAAATAATGTTATAAAGTTATGAAATTATTCCTCTTAATTGATTACAGGATTTAAATAAAAATAGAGAACAATTACTATTGGAAAATCAAAACTATGTTGTATATTTATTCAAAACATTTCATTAGTTGTAATTTCAACATTATCTTTACCAGAAATGAATTCAACTGAATCTTAATTTCAGGTATTAACTCGTAAAAAAGTAATGCTATAAATAGTGTTATAAAATTATGAAATTATTCTTCTTAATCGATTACAGGATTTAAACAAAAATAGAGATAAATTAATGCTGGAAAACCAAAACTATGTATTCATAAAATTTAATTGGTTGTAATTTCAACATTAACTTTACCAGAAATGAATTCTACTGAGTCTTAATTTAGATATTAACTCGTAAAAAAGTAATGCTATAAACAATTATATAAAATTACGAAATTATTCCTCTTAATTGATTACAGGATTTAAATAAAAATAGAGAACAATTAATGCAAGAAAAATCAAAACTAAGTTGTATATTTATTTATAAGATTTAATTAGTTGTAATTTCAACATTAACTTTACCAGAAATGAATTCAACTGAGTCTTAACTTCAGGTATTAACTCGTAAAAAAGTAATGTTATAAAATTATGAAATTATTCCTCTTAATTGATTACAGGATTTAAATAAAAATAGAGAACAATTAATGCTGGAAAATCAAAACTATGTTGTATATTTATTCATAAGATTTAATTGGTTGTAATTTCAACATTAACTTTACCAGAAATGAATTCAACTGAGTTTTAATTTCAGGTATTAACTCATAAAAAGTAATGCTATAAATAATGTTATAAAATTATGAAATTATTCCTCTTAATTGGTTAAACAGTAAAAACAAAAGTCTTTTTTACATACTACAAGCTCATCGATATATATTCATATAAACAAAATAGCTTAATAGGTAGTTGTAACTTAATATGCATTAATATGTAGTTGAGAATATAATTTCGATACACTTTCAATTCCATTCTTTTTTGTATAACTCAAATTAAGAACAGCTGATCTAGAGTAAAAACAAAAGTCGTTAATTAACTTATAATGCCATCATGTTCTCCGTCTTTGGCGGTTAAACAAGCTCGAGGCCTCTCCGACACTCTTGTAGCAAGGTTCATTGTAAAGAGGGTACAGAATCCAGTATAAAGTAAAAACAAAACCAGTTGAAATTATGTCTCACCTGCAAAGTAGGTTATTGGGACGACAGGATGTCCAATTGATCTCCCTTCAGAATTTTGCAGGTGCATTTTTTCAAGACAGGGGTGGCCAAATAGCGGCCCGCGACAAAATTTATAACTGACTTTTAGTGAATATAATATTATTCATTAGTTGTTTAATTAATTATTATTGTTATATTTATTCAAAAGTTATAACTCTTTAATTACCACATGAAATCAGGATATACGAAATAGACTATTTGCCTGCCGGGTATGAAAACAATTTTAAAAACTGAAATGGGAAAATTGTTTAAGGATTGAATATTTAGCGTAAGTGTTCAAAAAACGAAAAAAAAATATAAAATAAAATTTACAGAAAATTTAATATTTAAATTTTTTTTAAAGATAATCACTTTAAATCAGATATAAGACGATGAACAAATCGGTCACAAAGACAGCAGATAGTGTGGAAAAAAAAAGAAATGACATTTAAGAATTTTTCCTATAATCATGTAAAATATTGAATTTATAAACTATTTGTTTTTAAAGTTATTTTTATGCGCTTAATTTAGAATACTTCAGGTTATATGCGTACTAAGTTTCAGAACTAAAAGTCAATAATTTACTAAAAGTGTTTTAACATACAGCGTTCTCTTAAATATATTTATCTCGATTAAATGAATGAGATATTTTTCTAGACCAAAAGTTTACCAAAAGGTTTCGTGAGTAGGATAAATTTCCTAATCATTTTTAAAAGATTGGGTTGACAAACCGAAAAAACTGTACAAAAAAACTTTAATTTGTTATATAGTCATAGCTATGAAATACGTAAACCTAATATAAATATTATTATGAAGTTTGTTTTACATCAATCTATGCAGAACCATAAAACGGGTAGGTTGATTAAAATAATCAATTTAGATTTAAAACTAACTTTTTTATTTATCCTTGATAAAATGATATAATATATATGCATATTTATATATTATATATGTATTTGTATATATATATATATATATATATATATATATATATATATATATATATATATATATATATATATATATATATATATATATATATATGTATATACATATATATACATATATATACATATATATACATATATATACATATATATACATATATATATATATATATACATATATATATATACACATATAAATATATATATATATATATATATATATATATATATGTGTGTATAT
>CM063500.1:79992830-80042830 GCA_032207245.1 Pardosa pseudoannulata | reverse complement strand
AAAAAAACAGAAAGAGTCTCGGCGTTCGCCGAAGATAGTGCTCGACGAGCGAGAGTCGACGAGCAAAGTCTACAACGGTACGTGAAATATGTAACGAGTCAGAGACACCATTGTATGCCAAGGGGTTAATTTAAAACCTGTATATTTCATTTAATTTTCTAGCCTTTAATAATGGAATTAAAAATTATGTTAATTTTTTTTTGCAATTATTTAAAAAACGGCAAAGGAAGCAGTTAAGGAAAAATTAAATAAACCAAAATTGTCATTGATCTGAATTTATGTTATAGTACAGGAAAATATGCTAATCTTAGAGATTACCTTAGGGGTGAGTGTTTTAATCCTTTCTCTGGTTTGCTTTGTGGTGTTGCAAGAGATTTTTATCTAGTACTTATCGGCTGATTTACGGCTCTGGTGAATCTTAAAATATTAAATTAGACCTCCGAAAATTTTGCAAATTTGTTTTCATTATATTTTTGACCTCGAATTTTTTTAAAATGCAATCTTTCCAGTACATTACATATTTAGCGCGTGTGCCTTCTAGCACATTTCGGTTGTTAATCTTTTTATCAGAATGTTTGCATCTAGACAGAACCTTCGGTGTTCTATAGTGAGTATTATTTCATGCTTCTATTCAGTAAACTAGGGTTCGGTAACCGAATAAGGATTCGATGCACGTGGTACAGACAACAAGATGTACGAATTTGTTGAAAAATATTAATTCCCTGTTTTTACATCATATTAAACTGCGGGGACTACAAAATTATCTTTTTGTGATTTGATTCATTTGTTCCATTACGTTACATATTTATCAAGTGATAAACATTACATATTTAGCACGTACGCTGTCTAGCATATTTGGTTGTTAATCTTTTTATCAACATCTAGTTGATAGAATGTTTACATCTAGACAGAACCGTCCGTGTTGTTTAGTGAGTATTATTTCTTGCTCCCATTCAGTAGGTTAGGGTTAGGTTACCGAATAAGGCTTGGATGTATGAGATAAAGATAACAAGCTATAGGAATTTGTTGAAAAATATTAATTCACTGTTTTTACATTGCATTAAACTGTTGGGAGTACAAAATTATCTTTTTGTGATTTGATACATCGGTTCCATTACACTAAAAATTTAGCTGTAGGAATTTGTTGAAAAATATTAATTCCCTGTTTTTACAATACATTAAACTGAGGGGACTACAAAGTTACCTTTTTGTGATTTGATACATCGGTTCCATTACATTACAAATTTAGTACGTGCTAAACATTACATATTTAGCACGTATGCTCTCTAGCATATTTTAGTTGTTAATCTTTTTATCATAATCTAGTTGATACAATGTTTACATCTAGACAGCACCTTCCGTGTTGTATAGTGAGTATTATTTCTTGGTCCCATTCAGTATGTTAGGGTTCGGTAGCCAAATAAGGCTTGGATGTACGGGGTACAGACAACAAGCTGCAGGAATTTGTTGAAAAATATTAATTCATTGTTTTTACATTATATTAACCTGCGGGGACTACAAAATTGTCTTTTTGGAATTTGATACATTGGTTCCATTACGTTACAAATTTAGCAAGTGATAAACATTACATATTTAGCACGTATGTTGTCTAGCATATTTTTATTGTTAATCATTTTATCAACATCTAGTTGATAGAATGTTTACACCTAGACAGCACCGTCCGCGTTGTATAATGAGTATTATTTCTTGCTGCCATTCAGTTTTTTAGGATTCGGTACGGGATGTACGGGGTCCAGACAACAAACTGTAGGAATTTGTTGAAAAATATTAATTCACTGTTTTTACATTACATTAAACTGTGGGGACTACAAAGTTATCTTTTTATGATTTGATACATTGGTTCCATTACATTACAAATTTAGCACGTATGCCGTCTAGCATACTTGGTTGTTAATCTTTTTTATCAACATCTAGTTGATAGAATGTTTACATCTAGACAGCACCGTCCGTGTTGTATAGTGAGTAATATTTCTTGCTGCCATTCAGTATGTTAGGGTTCGGTAGCCGAATAAGGTTTGCATGTACGGGGTACAGACAACAAGCTGTAGGAATTTGTTGAAAAATATTAATTCACTGTTTTTACAACATATTAAACTGCGGGGACTGCAAAATTATCTTTTTGTGATTTGATTCATTTGTTCCATTACATTACAAATTTAGCACGTGCTAAACATTACATATTTAGCAAGTATGCCTTCTAACATATTTTGGTTGTTAATCTTTTTATCGACATCTAGTTGATAGAATGTTTACATCTATACAGCACCGTCCGTGTTGCATAGTGAGTATTATTTTTGCTGCCATTTAGTATGTTAGTGTTCGCTAGCCGAATAAGGTTTGCATGTACGGGGTACAGACAACAAGCTGTAGGAATTTGTTGAAAAATATTAATTCACTGTTTTTACATTATATTAACCTGCGGGGACTACAAAATTGTCTTTTTGGAATTTGATACATTGGTTCCATTACGTTACATATTTAGCAGGAGCTAAACATTACATATTTAGCACGTATGCTGTCTAGCATATTTTGGTTGTTAATCTTTTTATCAACATCTAGTTGATAGAATGTTTACATCTAGACAGCACTGTTCATGTTGTATAATGAGTATTATTTCTTGCTGCCATTCAGTATGTTAGGGTTCGGTAGCCGAATAAGGTTTGCATGTACGGGGTACAGACAACAAGCTGTAGGAATTTGTTGAAAAATATTAATTCACTGTTTTTACAACATATTAAACTGCAGGGACTGCAAAATTATCTTTTTGGAATTTGATGCATTGGTTCCATTACGTTACAAATTTAGCAAGTGATAAACATTACATATTTAGCACGTATGCTGTCTAGCATATTTTGGTTGTTAATCTTTTTATCAACATCTAGTTGATAGAATGTTTACATCTAGACAGAACCGTCCTTGTAATAAAGTGAGTATTATTTCTTGCTGCCATTCAGTATGTTAGGGTTCGGTAGCCGAATAAGGCTTGGATATACGGGGTACAAATAAAAAGCTGTAGAAATTTGCTGAAAAATAATCATTCACTGTTTTTACATCATATTAAATTGAGGGGATTACAAAATTATCCTTTTTGTGATCTGATACATTGGTACCAAAGTTAATAAAATTGTTAAAACACTCCACGTTCAACCGCTTCAAAATTTTAGGACAGACAAACAGATAACTTAGGCTATTATTATATAGGGAATATGATAGACTACATATTAGCAGAACAAGTAACTAGAGTTAAATAAATCATGAGCCTCTACCATGTGTGCATACGAGTGCAAATGGTTCAGTAAGATTTTCCAAACAAAAAAAATCGGGTGTGTCTTACCGGGCGAGAGTGCTTGAGGGTTAACTTCAAACCTTTGAAAGTACTGTGCACCGTTACTATGATCTTATCAATAGAAAAGGCAATCAAAGTTTGGAAGGTCGAAGCACGTTTTATGAACTGGATAACGCGTATTATAAAAAGGGATCATGGGCATGCATTGAAATATAGTGCATTTATGATTAGCACTAATTTAATTTAGAGCTCTGTTTGTACTCGACCTAATTCTGCATATTCCTTCATCGTACCGTGTTTAAATGTTCGAAGGTTAAGTAGAAAATAACACTGTGTGCTGCCAAAGAGATACTGAAGCTATTTTCTCTTATCGACTGACGAAATCTTACTCGGGCTTACATCAGATCAATACTTTCATCAAATGATACTCCGGCATATATTCAGGATAATAAATGGCATCCGTTATAGTTATGTTACCCATATTTTTACTTTCCCAGGAAGTAAAGCAGAAATATTATGATCACTTAAAATTTCAATGTTCATATTTAACTTAAATACTTATTTGGTTATGGCCAAATCAATTTTGATAAGTTTCAGTGTTACACCTATACGTACGTAAAAAGAAATTTTAACTTTAAATCTTTTAGAATTTTTTAGAAATTTTGAATACACACACACACACACACACACACACACACACACACATATATATATATATATATATATACATATATATATATATATAAACATATACACACATACATATAGATATACATATATATACACATATATACATACACATATATATACACATATAAACACACATATATATACATATATACACACACATAAATACATTATA
The DNA here is from genome assembly GCA_032207245.1 of Pardosa pseudoannulata. Lineage (NCBI taxonomy): Eukaryota > Metazoa > Arthropoda > Arachnida > Araneae > Lycosidae > Pardosa > Pardosa pseudoannulata. Next base: position 80,038,661 of record CM063500.1, on the reverse strand, counting down.
CATACATACAATATACATTATATATACATTATATATATATATATATATATATATATATATATATATATATATAATATACATATATATATATATATATATACATTAATTATTTATATACATTATATGTAATAACATATTTTGTTTGTGGGTACAAAAATAACCATATATAAATAAAAACGAAATATATATTATCTTTTATATTTTTTTATAATGTAAAAATGTTTATATATAACATAATTCGAAAAAATAAAACTATATACTAATATTTCTATTTGATTTTTCATATTTACAATACTATTATAAATTTATCCGTTAAAAAATATTTTTTGTTTACAAATATCTTATGGTTGTTATTTATATATTTCTATTTATATATTTGTTTATATATTTCAATATAAAATACGAAAAGTTGGTTAAAAGATTAAATAATTTTCGATCTATTGAGATTTAACTGAATAACTATATTTACGCCCAAAACGGCCGCTCCCGGTACAATTCCGATGCGAAATGTGTCGCACACAATGTGTTAAATGCTCTTCACAATTTTTATCAGTCTTCAGTTTCTCACTCGCAGTTTTAAATATGTTTATACATAGCTATCTTACTGTATTGAAGGTTGTTATAGCATATTTCATGTGGTCTATCCTTTATCGAACACGCGATAGCAGAAATGTCCATGAAAACCAACATAGAGGTAGAGCTTACCATAAGTGCGAAAGGCATAAATACATTCGCCCATTTTCAGTTTGCGCGATCTCACATTGTACACAATTATCTCTTAAATGGCGAAAGGGATAATCCACCAATATCCATTTGCACATTTTCAGTTTTCGTGATCTCACATTGTACACAATTATCTCTTAAATTATGAAATGGTTTGATATATTCCATTAGTTAATTCTTTTTCCTTATAAATATTATATGTGTGTGCGTTGTAAAACTGAGTATACGATTGGTGGTTGTACTTAGGGCCAGAAGAAGACACCATTTTAGTCCGTAAAGACCTCTATTACTGTAACCCCTAGTGGTCAGTTTAGAATAAGGGTTAAATAGGACAAAGCAGACACGGGGCTTTTGCCATGGCCTCGATGTAGCCTCCACAATATGGCCAATCATTCACCACCTCAGTACTGGTCCTGATGGTTATGATTCACGGGTTGCATCTCCACACTGGGCCAGTAAAAGATCAGAGCGCGTGTATGTATCCATAGAATCTGCTGCGTACCTTGGCAGCTGCTTGTCTGATCTTTGGAGAAAAACCGTTTCTGGAGCCATTCTTCGCCAAGGCCATTTTAACGCCTACCACCGTCAAGCTCGATAATCCATACCCCTTTAATACGGTGGTAATGGCTTGCAGATAACCATAATGTGGAGGGACTTCTAGATTTCAAAACCCCTGAGAATTTTCTCGGGCCGAGGGCTTTTGGCTGTAAAATCACTTTGGCGTGATTGAACTATTAAATAACGAATAGGCTCCGACACTATATTCCTTATGGGTCTGTCTTAGGGATTTTACACAAAGTACCTACATTAGTTACAAATTTTTACCGTTATTATTATGTTTATATCAGTTTTGTATATTACCAAGCATCATAAGTTTTAAGTTAACTGTCAAGTGTCTATTCAAGAGTATTGTTTATGTATATTTCTTTTAGCATGTTACGTATTAAGCCAACTTAACGGTATTGATATAATATTGTTGATAACTCTAAATCAACCCCCTTCACGTGCACCCTCGAGTTAACTCGAGCGCGCTAAACTGGCCAAACTGTGCCCACTCGAGATAGTTCGAGCGACGCTGTACTTTATATTGCTATATATTTTCACACTCGAATGCAATCGAGAATTGAAAATCACAATGTGAAAGAAAAAAAAACAATCGTTTCATTGATATTTATTATGGGATTGTAAGCTATTACTTACTTATCCAAGTATAAAATATATTTTCTAAATTCAACATTCTAAATTGTGTTTTTTACATTAAAAATTGATTTCTTTTGGCCAAAACTGTGCATTAAGGGGTTAACCAACCCCGCAGTCACTAGAATTCTTCCCAGGCATTAGTATTATTTGGAAATACACATGGTACCCTACCTGCTACTTATTTTATCTTTTATTAACTATTAATTTCTATTATCTGTCTATATTCGCCTTACTCCTTTATTACTATAGAGTTGAACTCATTGTTATACTCAACACATAAATAAAACGTATCTCAAAAGATTCTATACCGAATCAGCGTTTCCCCAGCTATTAACTTCTAAAGTAAATCAGTTTATTTTCTATTAATTTAATTTTATTTTTTATAATTCTTTTCCATTTTTTTTATTTTTAAAAATTCTTATTAGCTTTTAAGTCGGGTATTCTTCTCCAGAGCAACACTTGCAAGGCGTATAGCTAATAAGGTAGGCTGCCCCCTAAGGACACTCAATTAGTTTACTCTTTTTTTCCTCTTCTCTCTCTACTATAATATATTATATAATATATTATATATATATATATACTCTATATATATATAATATATATATATATATATGTAAATTCCCGCGTCATTTTCCATTCCTTTAACCCCTAACCTAAATTTGACTACTGGTTAATTTTCTCTGTTACGCCCTCAAGAATCAATTATAAACCTACATGGCCCTAGCGGACAATTTAGGAAATTTCCAAATAAAAAAGAGATACACGCTAGCGGAGACAGATTTTTCTAGAGATATTTTCCCACAGATGTTGACCCAGGTGTTACGTGTCTTGTACATAGAACTACATCCTAGTTGACCCTTCAGTTTGTCCCTATGATGAAGTGGTAACCCGTCCTTCAAAGTTATCTTAATAAATTTCTTAGCTGAAACGGTATCATTTTTATGGCCATGACTGCAACTCCCCATAGAGAAGTCAGTCTCATTACAGAAGTCGCCAAGAGAAACTGAAACGGAGGAAACCCCTGAGAATTTTCCTTACAAATGTTCTGAATTGAAAAATCATGTTAACACATACAAATATATATAATGTATAAATATACATATATAATATCAATTTCTCAAGGATTAATAAAAAGTTAACGTTAAATCTAAATTGATTTTTTTTATCAAACTTCCCGTTCTGTGGTTCTGCATCAACTGATGTAAAAACTAGTTCTTACTTATCTAAATTTTTCCAGAATCTATATAGTAGACAAGAACATTTGGCTTAGTTTTCCTGTATAAACCGTTATTTTTGTATCCATAAACAGACCATGCTGTTATACTAACCCATACTAGTACGTGATCCACGCTCAAGTATCAATCGTCAGAAAACGTACTAGTACGTGAACCGCATACAATGTGTTAAGGACCATGAGCGACGATAAACTTAAAGCTCTAGCCAAGTTCTGAGTTGAAAAATCATGTTAAATAATACACCTAAATTCAGCGAAAAAGTAATTGATCAGCCTGCATTGATATAAGAAAATGCAGACGAATGAGTTTAATTTACAACTACTGTACTTTCTTTTCAAATAAATGCTTTACGTTATATAGTAGTCGATACAGTGGTTTTATTACATGCTATAGCAAGATATTATATAATATATATAGTATATATATTTATATATAATATTATCTATATCATATATATATATATTATATATATATCTATATATATATTATATCTATATCTATATCTATTAAATATATATTATATATATATATATGTATATATATATGTATATATATATGTATATATATATGTATATATGTATGTATATATATATGTATGTATATATGTATGTATATATGTATGTATATATATATATGCATTTACTCTGGACACTTTATTTGGTTGTACAACTCTTCTTATCTCAAATATATTTTAATTTACTTCATATTTGCGTTTTTAAATTTGTTTTGTGAATCTCCATTTACAGCACATCCCTTACCGTTTCATTCACGTACAGTATCAAAACGTCTCAACTCCCAAAAGCAAAACAATGTAGCGATCAAAGAGATTAACAAGGCAGTCAAACTATAATGAAACTAATAAAGCTTGGTACAATAAGCAAGACACTAGCTGCTGTATGTATGAACTACGGATTTTAGAGCTTAACCCCTTCCCTGTTTTGCCCATACGCTGTACGGACACAGCTTTCGGGCTTCGACTGATTTGCCCCTGGAGCACTCTTACTGGAAATATTGAAATATGAAAGCTAATGAGACCTACAGCATACAAGAGTTTTCGAACAGCCACTATCCTTTATTCCAGGGGTTGCCAAACGTTTGGGATCCGTGGTCTACTTCCCATTTAAAAAATCGAAAGCGGTCTTCCAATGGCATAGCTAAATTAACGTTATGTACACGTTTATTTATTTTCGGTAACAAGGAGAAATTGTAAATTACCTAATTTCTCTAAAAAAACTTAATATCTACAAAATAAAAATTTACTGACGAAAATAATCAAAGTATTCATGTATCAAAAACTGACCATCCTGTTCATATTGTTTAGTTGCAATTTGGCACTGTATATCTGCAATAAGTTTATCATATTGTGGTTGAAACGAGCTCATTGCGATGAGTAAACACGAAATTAAATGTTCATCTGTTAAACGCTACTGAGGTCTGGTTTTTACGGCGTTCATGGTTGAAAAAGCAGATTTGCAAAGATACGTCAATCCAAAGTATGATTTCAAATACAGAATCAATTTGTAAACATCTGAAAACTTTTCCTCAAAAATTAATTTCTAAAAGTCAATATCGCTAGATGCTCTGGATTTAAGAAATATATCGCATCTTAATTTAATAATTTCTTCCTCTACCATGACTGATGTGGTATTTATTAAATGTCGTATTTTTCAGATTTCAGATTGTTTTGGTATTTAAGCGTAACCTGTAGTAATTTATTTTAAATGATTACTTAAATCTATGTCAAATGGTTAATGTCCGAGGTTATCAGGGTGGTCGCGCGGACTACCTAAAATGTTTTCCTGATCGACGTCTTGGCCACTCCTGCTCTATGCAATCAATGCTACAAGAGGCCATCTTTCACCATTCGGCCAGCGTCCGTCATTTAAAACTATTAGTTGATTTAGTAAGTTCGATTCTGTGTGCAAATGAAAGTAATTTTCATACAGAGCTTTTGGTGCCGTTTCCTTTACTCAGATGTTAGCTTTAGTACACACAACTATCCCCCTCATATTTAACAAGTTTGCAGTATAAAGCCAGTAAAAGAAACAGAACTAGCTACAGGACAAATGACAGCAAGTTACAATTTTATTTCAGAACAAGAACGAAGTCCAATAAAGGAATTATCGTTTATGTTAAGGATTTTTGCTTGCGCTGGGCCCTTCACCTTCACCACTCGACTCTTCACTTTCGTGAGAGATTCTCTCTGTAGGTTCTTCCGCAGGCCTTTCCGACATCAAAAGACTGTTTCGCTCGAAAAGCTCACTAAGGGTTACCGGAGCACCGGATTGCAAAAAAGTATTGAGCCTGGCCGCAGTAGGAGATTGGGCTGCACTAGATTCTAAAAAAGACCTGAGTGAGGGGGGAATAGCACGCGGCTCGGATTGTTGATTCGGGTCAAGCGATATTGCTATCACATCCATGACTGCACTTAAACCACTGAAGAGATGTCTGCCGGCTCTCTCCATGCGTGCAATAGCCTGAATTGTGGCTGGATCTACAGGTCGCTGTTGTCCAGATGGTCCCGGTTGGTCCAAAAGCCCTTGAGAATCTAACAGCATTCCAGTTTCCAGCAACATGTTTGAGAAGTTTTCCAAAGGAGCCAACAGGCCTGATACCGGCTGGCCTCCGAGTGTCGTATCGTCCAACTCTTCGCGCAAGTCGCGATAATACGCGGAGTTGTCAGCATGCATCTGTTGAAATTCAGCCACTGGTGATTGGGACTCGTTTCTCTCCTCAGGTGGTGTCTCATCCCCGCCTCGTTGTTGTTGTTGTTGTTGTTGTTGCTGCTGCTGCTGCTGCCGACGTCGAAGTGGTTCCCTCTTCTTTTTACCTTTTTTGCGAGGCATCCTTCGCTTGCCGAATTCGAAACGGTAGTGTAAAGCTAAGATCAAAAGTTTTTTTTACCTCTATCGCAAGATTAATTGTAAGACATACTGAGCCTTAACAGGTCATTTTTACACAAGTATATGAACAAGAACAGCGAGAATAGACAAACAGTGCATTAAAATAAAAGACAAGAACATATCTTCTTAAAAAAGTCGATAGTTGACCAGCTAGCTCCAAGATAAGAGCATTACAGATAAAAAATGAACAGAACTGTGGGCAGCAGAAAGCGAAATAAAAAGTAATGGTATTTTCCTACGCGAGTAATTAAAAGTGCTACAGTTAAAAATTTTCTAGAAAAATGTAAAACCGTTACAGAAGATTACGAATTATTTGTTCTCTACAATAGGTACGTGTAGAAGCTAATTTTGTAACGGACATAAATGCATAACTGGACGTTGTCCGTTACGCAGAAAAGTTAACATCTTTCCAATGTTTGGTTGGGTGGTTTGGAGCGATTTGGTCTACCATCGCTGAGTTTATGAGATGAATATCTACTGTTTAAAGCCAATTAACACATTGTGTAGGGGTACATTTCGCAGTGGAATTGTACCGGGAGCTGGCGTTTTTCTCGTAAATGTAGTTTAACCTCAATAGCTCGAAAATTATTCAATTTTTTAACTAAATTTTGGTATTTTATTTTGGAATATATAAACAAGCATATAAATAGACAAATATATAAGTGTATAAATATACCTATATAATATTTTCGCAAGGATAAATAGTTAATTTTAGACCTAAATTGATTTCTTTTAAACAACCTTCCCGTTCTGTGGTTCCGCATCGACTGATGTAAAAACTAGTTTTTGTCCCAATATTTCCAGACTATATGTAGTAGATAAGAACATTCGACTTCGTTTTAATGCATATACCGTTATTTTGTACCGATAGACAAACCACTGTTGTTACACTAACCCGTACTAGTACGTGACCCGCGTTCAAATATGAATTGTCAGAAAACGTACTAGTACGTGTCCCGCATACAATATGTTAAGAACAGCTGCGAAATTCCGTGACAGCAGGGGTAATTGAACCGACGAGCAGTGTCCCATCATTTCGGCCACCCTTCGGCCTTTCCGATGTTTAACCCCTTCCGGTAAAATGACGAGTCTAGCTCGTCATTAGTTTTTCATTCCCTACCGCACAATGACGAGCTAAACTCATCATGCGGTTAAAGTTACTGTTAAATATGATAATTTAGTTTAAAATTTCTAGTGTACTGAATTTGGCAACACTTTTATCACTTGTGAAAATCACAAGTCACTATTGCATATTGTTTACTTAGAATTTCTTGGTACAAGTCATTGCCAAATTAATGAGTCAGAATAAAAGAAAACCTATTAAGAAATGCCGTGTGTGTTACAAGAATCAAATTAAAAGTGAGACTACTTGGTGGTGTAAACAATTAAGAATTCCTTTGCACTTTGTTTTGAAAAGTACCACTAGCTTGAAGACTATTATCTGTATACCTTATTAATGTTTTGCTTTGATACTTTCTTAATTTTACTGTTTCTGATATTATTTAACACTATGTAAAAAGTGGATTTTACTTAAAAATATGTAAGAATTGTAAAAAGAAACAAGTTTTTTAAATAAAAATTAAATGGTTATTTCATGCTCAGTTTTTCATTATTAAATCATACCGGAAGGGGTTAAATAACGGGTCAAAGATTATATTACATCTAAGGAGAGCAATTTATGGTCTTATAATAAATTTTATTTTTGCTTTATTGAGGCTAACTCAAATGTACGCTACGAAGCAATATAAATGTATTAATATAACCAAGACTATGAATCAAATTAAAGAAAAAAGTCGTTTTGCCCACACTACAAACCGAGTCAAATTTAAGATTGCTCCGTCATGTTGTAGAAAACAGCAGAGTATAAACAGTCGTTTTCAGGATATTCAGTGAAAAAAATTGCAAAAATAGTGCAAGTTTCACAATTATTTCCGTTTAGAAATGTTCACGGATTTAGTTAAACTCTTCATGACAAACAATTCCATTGCTAAGACTGATTGCACACAGCCGATTTTTTACCGAGCGGACAATTTACCGTCGCCTATCAACGAAATCAACGTTTACACACAGGGCGGGAAAACTTAAGTCGCCTTAGTCTTGCGCATTGTAAAACTTGTGCTGCTACTGAGCAGGATCCGCTATATAGAGGCGAACAACCCCTACATTTGTCCGGAGAGTCAAAATTCCTGCATTTTGGAGGCGAGCGCGAGAGAAATTTTGATATGTCAAATACTCAACTAATCGAAATATATTCATATCGATTTTTCTTTCACTAAAAATTTACAATTCGCATTTATACTGTTTGAATTCTAAAAATATTTACAATCCTTAATTCTATACGAAACAGTTGTGAAACCCGTTTGTATAATTAATAAGCAGAAATACGAAAAATTTTACAGCCGCACACTACTCTGCAGACTACTTCTCCAGACCCAACTTCCGTTACAGACTGTTAAAAAGTATTCTGCCACTGGGTGCATAGGTACATGAGAAAATAAGCTTACCAAATTCATTTCTCTTTTTCTTCCAATTGATCGAAACCGCTTCGAAATTCAAGGCAAACTTCATGCCAAACTTTACGAGTAGCATTTTTGTCCTTAAAAATTTCCCATAGTTTCCAGAGTTTTATCCCATAAAACAGGTCCTCTTGTATTAATAAAATCAGAATTTCATCATCAATAACGCTCGTGTTCACGGAATTATCCATATTCACAACGAAAGTCCAATGCAAATGGTAGAAAAAACCGCCGTGTGCGAAAATGTTCGTTGGGTCGCATAGACCTCCAGTTCGGGACGAATAAATTTCCTGAGCTCCAGTGGCACCAGACGGCTGCAGAGCTACCGTCGACGGCAAATTAACCGATCTTTTTTTTTTAGTCTAATGTGCAAACTCTAGTTTATTCCAATGGACTACTATTAGAATGGCGGCGACTGAATTTTCCTGTTGGTAAAACCAGCCGAGTGTGTAACCAGCTGCTTAAGAGTAAAGTGAGCGTTCACAGAAATATATTTAGCTCTTTCCATCATGTACTTTATATTTTACTAGCAACGTCCCTTTACATAATCTTGTGAGAAAAAGGCAGAAGATGTTTTCAGTTGAGTGAGAGATACGTTGACAAATTTTATATATAAACTATATTATATATAAAAGCAATTTTATAAAAATTTAATTGATGTTACCACTTTACAAAGCTTAAAAATTTTGAAAGCAGCAACTGTTATTTGGGAACCTAAATTAACCAAACTATAGGCTGGGAGCTAAGCGACAGTTTAAATTCAGGGCAGCTTTGATACCACCATTTTTTTAAGAGCTTTAAAGTTAAAATGTAAAACAATGTTCATTCAAGTGTCTCCGAATCCAGTCAAGACTAATTTTATTAAAGATTTCAGTTAATAAAGCGTTATAAAATAAATAAATTCACAGATAACTCTACAGGTATCTCTAAAACCTTCACACCCTGAACTCTGGCTTTAGAAGACTATAATCAGAGTCTAATCAAATAGAAATAGTTACTGTAACAGGACACTGATCAAGAAATTCTTAACCCCTTCCGGTAAAATGACGAGTCTAGCTCGTCATTAGTTTTTCATTCCATACCGCACAATGACGAGCTACACTCGTCATGCAATTAAAGTTACTGTTAAATATGATAATTTAGTTTAAAATTTCTAGTGTACTGAATTTGGCAACACTTTTATCACTTGTGAAAATCACAAGTCACTATTGCATATTGTTTACTTAGAATTTCTTGGTACAAGTCATTGCCAAATTAATGAGTCAGAATAAAAGAAAACCTAAGAAATGCCGTGTGTGTTACAAGAATCAAATTAAAAGTGAGACTACTTGGTGGTGTAAACAATTAAGAATTCCTTTGCACTTTGTTTTGAAAAGTACCATTAGCTTGAAGACTATTATCTGTATACCTTATTAATGTTTTGCTTTGATATTTTCTTAATTTTACTGTTTCTGATATTATTTAACACTATGTAAAAAGTGGATTTTAGTTAAGAATATGTAAGAATTGTAAAACGAAACAAGTTTTTTAAATAAAAATTAAATGGTTATTTCATGCACAGTTTTTCATTATTCAATCATACCGGAAGGGGTTAAGAGTCTCCTGCTTAAACAATAGAGGTAAACAGCGATATTGTATAAATCTAATCAAAAGAATATAGCAGGTTTTTGTTTAAGTACCATTTTGAAATTTGGTATCTACAAACCATTATGTAGAAAACTTTAAGGATGAATACAAGAAAAGAGTGTTAAAGCATTTAAAGAATGAGTAAAATGAATGACCTTCATGAATAAACATGAATGAACGGCTATACTTGGGGCTTAGTGCAGAAAGGTGATGGAAACGTTATATAGAATCTATACGATGCCATGTCTTTTAGAGTTACAAGATTTTGTTCTGACATAATTTTTGAAGTACCTCAAGCTGGTTGCTGAAAATATTGACAGATAAGTAGTGAACTGAACGTTTAGCTCGTTCGTTAGCAAGTGTGAGATTTCCATGAGGATGCAATTAAAGTAATAAAATTAGAGATGCGCCTTTTGACACGTTGACGGACACTTGCGTCTATAGCCGTCAAAGCAAAGTTCACTGGCATGGCGGCAATAGCCGTCCAGAACGAAACTGTTGCTTTTAGACACTACGGCTATAGTGGCACAAATGTGCATTTATCGGCGTACAAGTAGAAGCCTAGTGTCATGTTTTGGAAATAATCAAAATTTTGAATTAATCAAAAGTAAGGTTAAGCAGAAATGGTAAAACTATACTTCTAATATTCTAAAAATTACAAAAACAGTGTTAATTTTAGAAGGGCCGTAGCAGAAATTATTTTCGGATTGACCAAGAGAAAGAAAGTTTGTGAATAGACAAACTTTAGCATAGCAACAAAACAAATCTGAGAAATCAAATTATATTGTATTGTAAATTCTATTTTCAGCAACCCCTTAAAAATTGTCACTTTTTAATCTTTAATTTTATATTTATTATTATTTTTTTCATACTTTGTGGAGGTTACTTGTAGTTTAAAAAAAAGAGCTAATAATGTAGCTGAAAGTTTTTGTTCAAAAATATATTTTACAAATTATTTTTGAAGGCACAGTTGCAAGATGTTCATGAAAAATAAACCTGTAAAATTTGGATATAAATTATAGATGTTAGCATCCTACTACAGATATCCTTTTTCTATTATCTCTTACCAAAAATGCCAGTTCAAGAACTGCAAGAGAAAACCAACAAAAGTATGCTTAAAATGTAATGTTGGACTTTGTTGTGTTCATGAGGATTATTAAAGTAATAAAATTGAATCCGCAATTGCGTCTATAGTAAGTGAGCAAAGTTTGCATAAAATTTAGTTGTGCATTAGACACTACGGTCTATAGTGGCAGTAAAATTCAAAATTATTTTTTTAAAAGTAGAAGCCTAGTGTCATGTTTTGGAAATAATCAAAATTTTGAATTAATCAAAAGTAAGGTTAAGCAGAAATGGTAAAAATATACTTCTAATATTCTAAAAATTACAAAAACAGTGTTAATTTTAGAACTTTACGTGTTCCTACTGTCCGTCAATGTATTAATAGATGAAAGTTATAAAGTAGATTTAGCCGAATGTTGGCAGATTGGTTAGGGCGCTGATCGCCGGTACCGGAGTTCTAATTCCACTATGGCATGGATGTTCGTAGCTGTTCGGAATCGGGTTTGAGATGTAGGTCCCGGTCTCATTAGCCCTCGTGTGCAAAACGGTAGAGCGTAGTGCTCCAAAACCTATAAAGTAGATTAAAGCGTAGTCATATTAAAATAAATTTAAAGACTTTAATTTCAAACTGTACTTAAAAATTCGACTTTGTACTAAAATACGTCAAGTTTTATCATTTAATAATTTAAAAGAAATGAATAAAAATTGTAAACAAGGAATAAGAGTCTCTGTAATACGAGAGTAAAGCATCAAAACTTTTTTTTAGTCTGTTCAACCTGTTTTAGAATATGTCCTTAAGAATATATAGGGTTTCAACTATGGTTAAAAACAAGTATAATTTGAAAATTACTTGTGTTCTGCGAGATACTTTTACACATAAAATTTAAGAAATCTACGTTAGATTTGAGATAAAGGAGTTATGACATGCATTAACAGAAAGAATGTTAATTATACAGGCAAAGTAATACTTTCAAATTAATTTTTTTTTCTTTTGGTTTGACATGAAGTGAAATTTTGAAGAAGGAACAAATGCTTTTGTTTGTACTATTTAGGTTCACATTTTACATACAAATAATTAAAAAATATATTTGTTTCATAAAACCAGAGTACCATCAATGCAATTACATTCAATCCAAGTAAAATGCCTGTACTAGGCTTCGTTTAATATTTAAAATGAAAAACAAGCCTGAAAACTTTATACTTTTATACCTCAACAAACTAAAATATTTTTACATTGAGAATTAAGCTTTACATAATACTTCAGTAACGTGGCACTTAACTTAGACTATAGGGGAAGAACAAGATTAAAGCAAAACTAGTACACGATGATTAATTCCCATAACACTTTAGATAACACTTTAAATATCCGCAGATTTGTTACGATACTACATACTATGCAACTTAAACTACATTTTGTATATTGAGTATCGTACCGGAGTAATTCCAGAATAAAATCATAAAAACTTAAATGCTAAATTAACTTTAACGTCCAATAATTAGTTTTTAAATGAAAGCTTCCGTATTATTGGCCTTACTTTGCATGAAAAAGAAATAAGAAGGTGTTTTGCAAAAAACAATACATTCTACAAGAATAGGATAGCTTTATAAACGTTTATAAAACATAAGGAAATTCTACAGATAGCTTTCACGGCATTTCTTTAGTTATAGATTGCTCATAAATAGTCAAGTTAAATTTTTAGTTTTATATTGTGAAATAATTTTTAATATCCTCGGACTAAAATACTGTTTTTTACACGTGTATAAAAGAATTTTTAAAGTTATGGGAAGATTATAAATACCAATTATACATGGAATAATTTTTACTGCGTCAAGTGATCACACGATTTATGTATGAATTAAGATAGGCCTTTACATATATTAAGGAGGGTTTAATTTAGAATGACAGGGTTTCATACACGAGGTTTAAAGAAAAACGGATCTTGCTGCTTAAAGTCGATTCCGAACGGCTACGGAAATGAATCACAGGAGAGAGTTTAGTCTTAATTAGGAAAAATCAAAGCTATGAACCTTACTCCATAGCATTATTGCAGCAACTTTATGTCAATCCTGTTTACACTTTTTGTATACGGCAGTAACGCTTTATATAAACTTCTCATTAATTTGCAGTTATCCGCAAATTCTTGGCTATGCTGCCGAAAAATTGAAAGTTATGCACTTTTTGTAATGGGGACTAAGAAATTTAAAGTTTAGGTATTTTAATTTGGCTTGGTTTGATTTGGAGCGCTACGGTCTGCTTTTTTGCAACACGAGGGCTAATGAGACAGGGACCTACAGCTTAAAGCCGTTTCCGAACAGCTACGAACATCCATGCCACAGTGAGATTAGAACCCACGAACTCTGGTACCGAGATATTTTAATTTCAGTGATCAAATAAAATCGAGTTATTTGATAAATGGAATTAATACCTATAAAGGCAAATTTATTTGGGCCCGGTAGTATTTAATTTTCAGACTGGAAAGTCACTTAATAAGAAATTTAAAGCTTGAAAGGTTGACATAATTTGTGCAATTTTTTTCTCGGAAAGAGTATAGGAGTGTTATTTATGCATAAATACCGTATGAGGTTTTAGGTAAATCAGTTTAATCGCATGACAATATTTTAACTAACTGACATCAAAATTTCATTGCAAAATGTTTTTATACTATTTCCCCTACAACTAAAACTAATGTATTGCAGATATTGTCATCAACATACTCTACCTGGAACCAACAACCGGACTTCAAAACAGACAGCCGAAAAGCCAACGTTATACACGAAATGTGAAGAGTTCAATTAGACAGTTACTTAAATAACAATAGCGCATGCTCAGTATGTTCAGTAACGACTCAAATGTAAATTTTCCTTACTGTTTAAGGATAAACAGTTCTATGAAATGATTTTACAAGATTTAGGGTCGATCTCACTAAAGTCGTTTAACAGCTAACCGCGATTAATCTCTGTTTAAACGGAGAATTGCGTCCCACCATTGGTTGGATCATTGGAAAACATTTGTAATTTGTAAAATCAGAATAATTACATTTTATAATCCATATGATTATTTTTAAGGAATGTCTCACTAAAGTCGTTTAACAGCTAACCGCGATTAATCTCTGTTTAAACGGAGAAATGCATCTCCCCATTGTTTGGAGCATTTGAAAACATTTGTAATTTGTAAAATCAGAATAATTACATTTTGTAATCTATATGATTATTTTTAAGGAATGTCTCACTAAAGTCGTTTAACAGCTAACCGCGATTAATCTCTGTTTAAACGGAGAATTGCGTCTCCCCATTGGTTGGAGCATTTTAAAACATTTGTAATTTGTAAAATCAGAATAATTGGATTTTATAATCTATATGATGCTTTTAAAGGATTGTCTCACCAAAGTCGTTTTACGGCTAACCGCGATTAATCTCTGTTTAAACGGAGAATTGCGTCTCCCCATTGTTTGAAGCAGTTGAAAACATTTGAACTTTTGGAACTAATTTGTTTTTTTTTTTGCGGAATCCTTCGACTCCCGTTTTGTTTAATCTTCCTACAAAATGTGGCGTCATTCTCGCAAATAGATCGCGCAACAGAACACTGTTTATATATGTGTTTGTGTGTGCAAACAAAAACATGAAATTGAGTCAAGAAATTTAACTTATAAAATGTAGTATTTATTTCTCTCTCTATATATATATATATATATATATATATATATATATATATATAATATATAATTTGTATATATATTCGCTCCCAATTTCTTTCTTTCACACTCACTCTCTTTGTGTCTTACTGTATATATATATATATATATATATATATATATATATATATATATATATATATATATATATATATATATATATATATATTATGATATACTATATTATAATAGTATGTATAGTACATATATATAAAGTATATTTATACCTCTATCTCTCTGTATATATATATATATATATATATATATATATATATATATATATATATATATATATATACTATATTATATATATACTATATTATAATAGTATGTATAGTACATATATATAAAGTATATTTATACCTCTATCTCTCCGTATATATATATATATATATACATATATATATATATATTATATATATATATATATATATATATATAGTATATATACATATATATATATATATTTATATATATCTCTCTATATATATATATATATATATATATATATATATATATATATATATATATATATATATATATATATATATATATATATATATATATATATATATATATACATATATATATATATATATACATATATATAATATATATACATATATATAATATATATATATATATATTATATATATATATATATATATATATATATATATATATATATATATATATATATATATATATATGTGTGTGTGTGTGTGTGTGTGTGTGTGTGTGTGTGTGTGCAAAATTTAAGTTTACATAAGTGGTTCAGTTATATTGTTTTATTGTCAGTTTAATTATGGCCACCCGGTATATATATATATATATATATATATATATATATATACATATATATATATATATATATATATATATATATATATATATATATATATATATATATATATATATATGTGTGTGTGTGTGTGTGTGTGTTTATAGCGTACGTTTCGGTATTCAAAAAGTGCGGACGTGATTTCACATCAGCAACAATTAGGAATATAATTTGAAATAACGTGAAATCACGTTGTTGGCAGCCAGGAAGAGGGTTCAAAATTGCTTGAATTTAAGTCATCAGTTACTATAAATAGAACTTGAAATAACTGAAATGCATGCCAGTAGCTGAGAATATTTAAGATATAGAAAAATCACCCTCGAAAAGCGGGAGAACCCATACTAGAATACAAATAAATATATATGCATGTGATACTCTGTATAAATATGTATATTGCACAGTTATATTCCGCTGAAATTTAAATTGCGAATTGAGTGGTCTGCAATATTCTAAAGGTTGGCGACCGCTAGACTATGATATCTTGCTAATCAACCAAGCGCAATGAAAAGAATGAAACATCGGATTAGGACAAAGGCGTAAAAACGCTGATTTCTCACTCCGCATGTGTTCAAGGACAATCGACAGAGATGGCGGGAGAGCAAAACATCTAAACCAATCGCAACTCTAGATCTTTATCTCAGAGAATCTGTTATCTGACAAGCCACACGTCGTGAACAGACGATGTATTTCGACAGAATGTATCGCGATTTCTCTATTTTTTTTTAATATTTTACATTATTAACTGTGACCATGCTTCAGTGGAGCGACTGAAACTCCGAAATGATGCAAAAGAAAACCATGAATACGGAAAATGATACGTCTGAAGGTTTCCTTAAGAAAAATAGTTAAAATTTTCACCCTGAGTAAAAAGGACACTCATAAGGTGGTATGGTGAGAATGGAGGTTATTCAAGGCACTTAGAACTAGGTTTAGGGTCATGGAATTTGATTTACTTAAAATAGAAACTTTAAAGCGTCAGAAAAGAAATTTACGAATTGATTGGCATTTTAATTCAGGTTTTTGAACGACTGTTCAAGGAAAACAGAACTGACATGGAACGTATAATTATCTCTGAACTGGCTACAAATGTTAAACATATATCATTTAACTTCCTTGTCTGAACTAAAGGAATTACTGTAATCGCGAAAATATTCGGTCTTTGAATTTCAACTAAAGCACCGATTTTCACTATACTTTAATCCATTTTTACTAGATTTTGTGTTTTATCTGTAATACATACAACGAAATTTAACATTGAAACTTTAAATACCCTTTTTCAACAAAATTAAAGGTTCGGTTTGTTTCAGTTTGTGATGATACGGTTTATCCTTTTGTCTCACGAGGATTAATGAGGTCGGGACCTACTTCTTAAGGTAAACTATCCACGTTCGGAGCCAAAATTTTTAGATAAGGTTTTTATGGAAATATTTTTTTAGTTAGTGATTTGGTTTGGTTTGGTTTGGAGTGCTACGGTCTACTGTTTTGCTCTCGAGGGCTTATTTTAGTTATTGAAGTAAAAGGTTATAAAACATAGTTTTGAAATTTAGCTTTTGCTTAATGATGCAATTGATATATTCGAAAGAGATTTTGAGAAGTCCTCTTCACCTAAGAAATAGGGAATGAAATCGGCCGTTTTAGCAATGTAAAATAAGAAAAATGTTGCACAGGGGAACCTCACTTAACACATTGTGTGCGGGTACATTTCGCAGCGGAATTGTACCGGGAGCTGGCGTTTTGAGCGTAAATTTAGTTATTCAGTTAAATCTCAATAGATCGAAAATTATTTCATTTTTAACCAACTTTTCGTATTTTATATTGAAATATATAAACAAATATATAAATAGAAATATATAAATAACAACCATAAGATTTTTGTAAACAAAAAATATATTTTTAGTGGATAAATTTATAATAGTATTGTAAATATGAAAAATCAAATAGAAATAGTAGTATATACTTTTAATTTTTTCGAACTATGTTATATATAAAGATTTTTAAATTATAAAAATATTAAACGAGAAGTAATAAAACTAATGTAAAAATTAGTTTTTATTCATCTAAATTTTTCTAGAATCTCTGTAGTAGACAAGAACATTCCGCTTCGTTTTCCTGTATATACCGTTTTTTTTTTACCCACAAACCAACCATGTTGTTACACTAACCAGCACTAGTACGTGTCCCGCGCTCAAGTATCAATCGTCAGAAAACGTACTAGTACGTGTCGCGCATATAATGTGTTAAGGTAATTGACCACTTTTGGAGCTAAAATTTTTAAATAAGGTTTTTATGGCAATATTATTTTAGTTATTGCAGTAATATTTTGTAAAACATAGTTTGGAAATTTGGCTTTTGCTTAATATTTTGTAAATGCTTGTTTGCGTCCATTCGTTCCAATTATACTCGGTGTAAACTCAATAGGCACTTCAAAGTCACTGATTTTTCCCCGATCACCAACTGTAACTATGGTAACGACAGTTGGGGAAAGACTTTGCTCTTTTTTCCCACTGTGTTAAGGGGTGTCATGCATCTTGTGGGGAGGTAAACTTTCTATTCCAAAATTGCACTGAATTAATTATTTTATGATTTTATAAGAATTGAAAGAGGTCTTAATGCAATAACAATATTTTGTATAATTTTATTATGTATTTAAAGATTTATGGTCTGTTGACACATTTTTAGAAAGTGAAAATTTCTTTAGAAGGTACAGATTCCTAATGTTTTAGTAAGAATTCTAAATTAAAATAAATTTTTGTATTTTTACAAGAACATTATGATTTATTATAAACTTTTTATACATATTGTTAAACTTTTCTTTATGTAAATAGTTTTCATGCACAACTGAAAATTTTAACTTTGCTTATAATTAGTAGTTTGTTAAAAAAACTGTACTTAAATTTATTTAAAAAAGCTTTAAAAACTAAATAAAAAATATTTCCTGTGTTTCAGTTAAACGGAATTTTAAAGGCAGAAAAGGTGACACTTTTGTCAAAATCATCTAATTCTGTTATGCTCCTTTTATGTGAAAATTTTTTTTAATATTGTCGCAGTTCTGGATCGGCACAAATTCTTTTAGAAATACCACGGGCATCATCAGTTGCTTGTTGAGTTTGCAAAAACAATTCCAAAACTGTAGCAACTGGATTGGATTCAACAACATTTCAAGTACCTGTACACGTTAAATATCAGTATTTTGGACTGTTTTCTAACATCAAAACTAGCCATTACAGGAAATATTTTATGAAGTAAAAAATTTAAATAAATATGAAGCAAAATTTAAGTAAAACAATGAATTAAAAGATAAAAAATGAGAGGGTAATATCAGATAAGCGCAAAATAAATATCTACGAGAAGAAAGAAAAGCAAGAACGTATTGGAATCAAATCCTCAACTGAAGTGCTGAAAATAGGTGTGAATACACATGCTTCTTGGTCGCTACCATAGTAACCGATGACTGGGGAAACGAGAAAGTGTGACCTTGAAGTGCCAATAGATTTTACACGGACTATAGCGTAGAAGAGATGTAATTGATATTTTTGAAGGATATTTTGAGAAGTCCTCTTCACCTAAGATATAGGGAATGAAATCGGCCGTTTTACAATGGAAAATAAGAAAAATTTTGTACAGGGAAAACTCACTTAGCAGATTGTATGCGGGGTACTAGTCCTTTATCTAACGATTGATACTTGAGCGCGGGACACCTACTAGTCCGGGTTAATGTAACAACATGGTTTGTTTGTGGGTACAAAAATAACGGTATATGCAGGAAAACGAAGCCGAATATTCTTGTATACTACTTAGATTCTGGAAAAATTTAGACAAATTAAAACTAGTTTTTACATTAGTAGTTTTATGATTGTTCTTTTTATTTTTTATAATGTAAAAATGTTTATATATAACATAATTCGAAAAAATCAGAACTACATACTACATTTCCATTTGATTTTACATATTTACGATACTATCAAATATGTATCCACTAAAAAAAATATTTTTTGTTTACAAAAATCTTATGGTTGTTATTTATATATTTCTTTTTATATATTTGTTTATATATTTCAATATAGAATACGAAAAGTTGGTTAAAAATTAAATACTTTTCTATATATTGAATTTAACTGAATAACCATATTTACTCCCAAAACACGCGCTCCCGGTACAATTCCGCTGCGAAATGTACCCGCACACAATCTGTTAATAGAAGAGTGCGTGAGACCTGTATTTTTATTAGATATATATTATTATTTAAATAAAGAGGAATTAATTCACCATCTTTTGGAATCTTATCCTCTTTCCTAATCACCCATTCAGTTTTCCACGGAACAGATGAAATGGTCTGGAGAGTCTCATATGGCACATTGACTACATTTTGGTAACTCTTGATCTTGACTTTTAATGCCTTTTAGTGTAGAAATTAAATAAAATCGCCATTTAATCAGTGATTCAAACCCATTAACTCCTCCGAACTTTAAGGAAAATTTACTAGGCATGACATCTGTACTAGGGTTTGGTAATTTGCAATATATGTCAGTAAATTTACTAGTAATTCTTTAATAAAAAGAAATTCAGTTTAATTTCTAAACTGTGCTAAATTTCTATAATTTTGTGTAAAATTTGTAACTTTCTCCTTCCCCACTTTAGTCCTCGTATTGCAAAAATGCAGGCTCCAAAATAAACCAAACTAAACCTTCCTACCTCCCCACCCTGGAAAAACTTTTATATACAGTGTGTCATATAAAACCATCTTATCAACTAATATGGAACCCAAAAATTTATTTTTAGCATTAATGCATTAGAATTATTTTTTCATAATTCATAAGAACTAATTATTTTACACTTTTTATTAGAATAATCTTGACAGCCTATTAGAAATAGGCTATTTTCATGTGGACTTTTCAAATCGAATGGCACTGTATCCCTTAACACTAGATTTACCGACCGAGCCAATTTGACTCATTAAAAATTTGATCACTATATATATATACAACTTTAATATCACTTTTCAAAAATAGACGTTGGTTTTTAGTTAAGTAATAAAATTTACGTAAACTTTCATTCCTCTTCCCCGCAGACCCCTTCATTTCGCATTATCAAATGTGGTATACCTATTTTCACGGTTGTGAGCGAATTTGACTCATAGAATGTATATGAAAATAAATAAATATAGTAATAAATATAGTATAAAGTAAATATAATGTATAAAGTATATGTCGAGAACACTTCCATTCCAATGACAGAAATTCATGCTACTGACGCACGGAAGAATTATCAAGTTCAACAATCATGCGCAAAAAAAAAAAAAAAAAAAAAAATAAAAAAAGAATTGTCAAGTTCAACAATCATGCAGAAGAAACAGATGTAGAAACCATTGTGCTAAATGTAATAGAAATGTTTGCAAAAAATGCGTTTCAAAAACAGATTTTATATGTAAAAAATGTTTCCATGAATTTTTTGATAATAAACATTTCATTTAAATTAATTTGGAACTATTTTCTTTGCAAAAAACTTCAATTTTCTTGTAGGAGTCAAATTGGCTCACTTCAGTAAAAATAGGTATATGACCAACATCCGTAAATCTAGTGTTAAAGTTATTGTGTGGATCATAATATAGCATATAAATATTTTTACATAATTTTTATTCACTAATTATTCTATATATTTCTTTAGAATATACTAAGATGAATTATTTCGTAGTTTGATAAGAGCTGATTAAATATTTCACAAATTTGTTTAAACCAAACTAAACCTTTCTCCTCCCCTCCCCCGTGGAATAAGTTTTATATAAAATGTTCATGTAAAACCATCCGATCAACTAATATGGTACCCGAAAATTTATTTTTAGAATTAGTGCAATAAAATTATTTTTAGCATTAGCGCATTAGAATTATTTTTTCATAATTCATATGCACTAAATATTTTACACTTTTTATTAGAATAATTTGAGACAACCTAATTAAAAATAGGTTATTTTCATGTGGACTTTTCAAATCGAAAAGCACTGTGCACCTTAAACTTATTGTGTGGACCACAATATAGCATATAAATATTTTAACATATTTCTTATGCACTAATTATTCTACAAATTTCTTTATAATGTACTAAGAAGAATTATTTCGTAGTTTGATAAGATCTGATAAAATATTTCATAAATTTGTTTAATCCAAAATAAACCTTCCGCCCCCCCTGGAAAAAGTTTTATATTCAATATTCATGTAAAACCACCCGATCAACTGATATAGAACCCGAAAATTTATTTTTAGCATTAACGCATTAGAATTATTTTTGCATAATTCATATGCACTAATTATTTTACACTTTTTATTAGAATAATTTGAGCCACACTAATTAAAAATAGGTTATTTTCATACGGAATTTTCAAATCGAAAGGCACTGTGCACCTTAATTTATTGTGTTCACATACAGCATATAAATACAATAAATTAAGGAGCACAATACAGCATATAAATATTTTTACATAATTCTTATGCACTAATTATTCTACATATTTCTTTAGTATATACTAAGATGAATTAGTTTGTAGTTTTATAAAATCTGATTAAATATTTCACGAATTTGTTTAAACCAAACTAAACCTTTCTCCTCACCATGGAAAAAGTTTTATATACAATGTTCATCTAAAACCATCCAATCAACTAATATGGAACTCAAAAATCTATGTTCATCTTTAGTGCATTAGATTTGTTTTTTCATAATTCATATTCACTAATTACTTTACACTTTTTATTAGAATAATTTGAGACAACCTAATTAAAAATAGATTATTTTCATGTGGTTATTTTCATGTGGAAATCGAAAGGCACTGTACACTTTAAACCTATTGTGTGGACCACAATATAGCATATAAATATTTTTGCATAATTCTTATGCACTAATTATTCTACATATTTCTTTAGAATATACTACGATGAATTATTTCGTAGTTTGATAAGATCTGATAAAATATTTCACAAATTTGTTTAAACCAAGCTAAACCTTCCCCTCTCCCTTTAAAAAGTTTTATATACAATGTTCACGTAAAACCATTCGATCAACTAATGTGGAACCCGATAATTCATTTGTAGCATTAGTACATAAGAATTATTTTTTCATAATTCTTATGCAGTAATTATTTTACACATTTTATTAGAATAATCTGAGACAACCTGATAAAAAATAGGTTATTTTCATGCAGACTTTTCAAATCAAAGGTACTGTACCCCTTAAAGTTATTGTGTGGACTATAATATAGCATATAAATATTTTTACATAATTCTTATGCACTAATTATTCTACATATGTCTTTAGAAATATACTAAGATGAAGTATTTCGTAATTTGATAAGAGCTTTTTAAATATTTCACCAATTTGTGTATATGTATTGAAAGATTTAAAGTCTTTAAAAACGAATACACTTTCGTCATGCATTAAGACTTATCAAGAAGGTATATGACCCCTTAAGTTAAAAATGTCAGCTTAAATGTCAGCTATCCATAAACAAATTACGAATGTCAACCACTGTATGATAGAGCCTGGTTTAAAATTTTTATCAAGAGTGTCCAAACATCCGTGAGGAAATGTTGCGGAACAGGTTGTGTTTTGCATACAAGATAAGTTCGAGCTCATGATTATATGTAATATTAGATTAAACACCTATGTATTTATTCATGAGTAAGTGGTAAACTATGCCTTGTAATCGCATTTTTGTCAATTCATCTGCTTGTAACACCTTTTTAATTTAGTACATTATGACAAACAAACCTGAAATTATGTGGAGCATTATTTCCCTATCTATTTCAAAATTTTTACAAACGAATTGTGACCTAGAATCTTTAAGATTGTGATCTCTATCTGATTGTATTCGTTCTGCTGTGAAAATTTTAGTGATATGTTAATTTTTTACTGATCAGAAAGATGAAATGCTTCCGATAACTTCAAGCTGGATTTGTTTGTGTTTAAGATAAAATGCTTATTTAATGCAGGGACATTAATTCTAGTTTAACGGTATGTTACGTAGAGATTTAAGATTTTAAAATTTTTTTAATTGCTTGCTATTTAGTGATCCCCGTCTCACAGGTCAAAGACGTAGGCTTAGGGAATTCTTTTTTTTTTTTTCAATCATTCTTTTTTCAAAACCGAATCAAGGAAATTATCCAATGTGAGTAACTTTAAATGACTCAAATATGCATCACTGCGCAGTTTAGGGTTAATAACGTATTCTATGAGCAAGTTGTATTACTTGTAGTATATTATTTGTAGTTGTATTACTTGTAGCCTGCTATACTGCAGGCTAGCTAGCATAACCAACAAAAATACCTTAAAATCTGTTTAAATTACATCAATTTTTAATATATTGTAGATTTGCAACATGGTAATACAAAGGTAAATATGGGAAATGTAGAGGTAGACTGACATAAAAGTGCAGTATTTTGAAAATTCGGTAATTAATGTAGATCGTTAAATTCGAAATTTCTTAGATGAAACTAGCAAAGTCTAGAACTAGATTAATTCTAAGCTTCGTAAGCATATTTATTGGAGGAAGATCTTTTACTCTTACAAAAGAAATGACTTTTCCTCATATATTTTTGTCCATACATTCATTTGTCTTCGATCATAACTGGTTTGTTATCTGGAGTTATGTTTAAGCTCCTGGTATTATCACCGCATCAGAATTTCTACAGTCATGATAACAAATTGCTTTATCACGTTCTTTGATTACAGTCTCCCAAAAAAATTTCCAAATATCTCGACGGGTCCACCCAAAAATAAGAAGATGAAATTAGAATTTTTGTTTTGCTTGAGTGATATTCGTTAGGTGTATCTTTCACACACAGTCTCCCAAAGAAATTTCCGCAAATTTATGATTCTACAGCAGCAAAATCGTTAGGGAAAAGAGAAGAACTGAAAGCTTTGATTTAATTCCAGAACTGCATAAAATTAAGTTATCACAGACTAATAGACAAAAGACTGACCTCTTTTCACAGTTAGACATCTTTCAACATTACTAGCTGACCGTTTGAGTGAATTTGGTGACTTCAAGCGTCCAGCCATTTACTTCCGGTAAGGAACAATAGAAATGTTCTATACAAAAGAACAGGTCTTTTTCTATTCCATGGCGAACAGTTTTGACCTAATTCTTTTATATTGTGTACAACTTTTTGGGTTATTTTGTTATACATGTGACATTTGTCGCACAAGATCTGTAAAAAAAAAATCTGTTATTTAATAATAAGCAGGAAACAAAGTTCGTGCATGCACAAAAAATTATAAGCAGCTTAAAAAAGTGAAAATACCGTTAAACACTAAGGTTATTAAGAAAGAAATAATTAAAAGGAACAGTTTTTTAAAGTTTATTTATTATATTTTCTGGATATTTTTAAATGATGTTCTAAAGTACGAACGTATTTCAAAATTGTCAGTTTAAATACAAACTGTCCTTATAGTATAATTAGCACTTAAAGGCTGAAAGTTTATTTTAATGTTTAGCATATAACCCATAAGGCGAAGTAAAATTATTGGAAATTTTTTATCATTTATAGGGATGAAACGTCAGGGGATAAAGTACATTTCGTGATGAAAAGTATTCATTATAACGAAATTAATTTAGTTTCATTATAAAAAAAAAGTTCTGCTTTCTTTAGAATAATATTTTTTTGTAGATCATTAATAAGATTCTAATAAGAATTGTTTATGTTAGTTATATCGAACAATACATTTTAAAACATAAAATGTGTACATTAAGTAAAAAAAATAGAAATCCACCAACCCTCAAAATATTTTTTTTAAACTTGTAAATTAGAAACTAATTTTTATACCAAAAAGTAGCTAATTATCTTATTATTTTATCTAAATAATTAGCTTTTTATTATCTGAAACTCAATTATCTAATAAAGAGCGATATATTTTATTTTTTCATCGTGATAAGGCAATTTTTTTTAAATTTCAGTTTCATAACAGTTCATAGTCTTTCTAAATTTTAAGATATACTATATATTTACAGTTTTTGATTTAGAGAATAAAAGATATTTTACTTCATCTTGATGATAAAAGTTTAGTTTCAAAAATTACCTTGCGAGTTAATGAATTTCATTTTGTTTTCATTTCTTATGCATTTTTATGTTACAATAAATGTACTACTTAAAATGATGTTGATTTAAATTTACTTTCCAATTAACTATTACATAATCATACGGTAGTAAACGTAAATAAACCTTATCAAGCTATGGGAAATTTTAAAATTGTATATTTACTTATTATATATAAGTCACTATTATAATTCGTGAAAATGATACAAAATAATATCACATAACATGAAGTTAAAATTAAAAGGATATTAAAAGGGAATTCCATTCCAATGGCCAAACACATGTTTTCATCCAAGTAACGAATAATTTGTTATTATTTCACAAAAAAAAAAATTAAAGGATTTTATCATCGATAATACATTTCCAGTAATTACCATACGCTATACATGTTTTGATTTGGGTTATTGTAATGAATGTAATTCTCAAAATAATAAATTTTTTATTTGTTAATAAATAAATTACTCTATATCGTTTTTTGACTGAGTTATACAGGCTGTTATAAAAGATTGTGCAGTACTGATTCGATCCTATATATAAAAGTATCAATATTTATATTTTATGTCAGAATGCATTTTGCTTTGCTTTACTTTAAGCGAATTAAATTATATTTGAATAATATTTTCTTTTCCATAAAATTTCGTTGTCCATTTCGTATTTTTACGTCCCTTAAGTGGTCGGTCCCAACAGATTGGTTTTGAGTGCCACGACTTATTTTGTTTTTCGCGATGGCTAGGGGAACAGATACCTACTGTTTAAAGTCCATTCCATGAGCATCCATGTCATGAGTAAAATTAGAACCTATGATCCGCTCAACATATTGAGACTCTATGTGAATTACTCTGACGTATTATTGAAACTGTAACATGATGAAACAAGAAAAAATATTACTAAATCATTCCCGAGTTAAATAAATGTTTTATTTACATTACATTTAATCTAAGAAAAAAATTGATATACCGTTTTTTTTTTATTTTATTTAAATGCTACATTGTTTGTGACATACAATTCACATACAAGAAAAATGTGGATATTTTTTAGATTACCAATTATATATATATATTTTTAAAAATATTTTTCAGGTCCAGTTGCGGGAGCCCTCAGCTATAAATGGAGTATCCGGTCCATCACATTTACAGGTGTTTTGATTGTAACAATCACAAACATAATTTGCTGGTTTGCTAGTGATATCAATATTGTTACCCTTTTTCTGGGAGGTCTACAAGGTAAATTCGATGCTTCATTCTTTCATCATAGATTTAAATCTTTACAATATACTTGCAAATTTTTTTCTCATGTCCGTTCATGCAATTCTCAAAATAAAGAAAAAAATATGAAAAGCTGAAATGAAAATTTCATTTGATTTCATTCACTTAACAAATATATATCATAATATTTAAACCTATAAAGCAATTTTTACGTCCCAGAGACGTTATTTTTAATTTTTTAGTTTTTAATTTACATGTATTGTTTTTAACTCTACTCTACTAATCTATTTTGTAAATGTTTTTATCTTAATCTTTTTCTTACATATTAATGTTGAGTGTTTTTTAACATCTTTAATTTTTTTTTATCTTTGTTACTCCCAATTTTTTTCTACCCAATTCTAAGCTTCATTCTTCCCTCATAGATTTAAATCTTTACATTATACTTGTAAATTTTTTCTAATGTTCGTTCATACTATTCTAAAAGAAAAGAAAAAAGAATATAAAAAGCTGAAAAAAATTTCACTTAATTTCATTCATTTAACAAATAAATATCATAATATTTAACCCTATGACACAATGTTTACGTTACGGAGATGTTTTTAATTTTTTAGTTTTTAATTTGCATGTATTGTTGTCAATTGCACTTTACTAATCTATTTTGTAAATATTTTTTTATCTTAATCTCTTTCTTATATATTAATGTTTAATGTGCTTTTAACGTCTTTAATTTTTTATCTTTGTTAATCCCAATTTTTCTACCCAACTCTATGCTCCATTCTTCCGTCATAGATTTAAATCTTTACAATGTACTTCTAAATTTTTTTCTCCTGTTCGTTTATGCAATTATAAAAGAAAAGAAAAAATATGGAAAGCTAAAACAAAAATTTCATTTAATTTCATTCATTTAACAAATAAATATCATAATATTTAACCCTATAAAGCGATTTTTAGGCCCCGGAGACATTTTATTTTTTTTTTAGTTTTTCATTTAAATTTATTGTTTTAATTGTACTTCCCTAATCTATTTTGTAAATATTTTTTTTATCTTAATCTATTCCTTATACTAATGTTGAATGTGCTTTTAACGTTTTTAATTCTTTATCTTTGTTAATCCAAATTTTTGTTTACCAAATTCTAAACTTCATTCTTCCTTCATAGTTATCTTCCTTCATTAATATTTAATTATTTGCAATATACTTGTAAATTTTTTCTAATGTCCGTTCATGCCATTCTAAAAGAAAAGAAAAAAAATATGAAAACCTTAAACAAAAATTTCATTTAATTTCATTCATTTAACAAATAAATATCCTACTATTTAATCCTATAACGCAATTTTTACATCTCGGTGAGTTTTTAAATTTTTTTAAATTTTTCATTTACATTTATTGTTTTTAATACTACTTCACTAGTCTATTTTGTAAAATTTTTTTACCTTAATCTCTTTCTTATATATTAATGTTGAATGTACTTTTAACTTTTCAAATTTTTTATCTTTGTTATTCCCAGTTATTCTACCCAATTCTAAGTCCTATTCTTCCCTCATAGATTTAATTCTTTACAATATACTTATAAATTTTTTCTAATGTCCGTTCATGCCATTCTAAAGAAAAAAAGAAAAAAATATATATGAAGCTGAAACAAAACTTTCATTTAATTTCATTCATTTAACAAATAAATATCGTTAAACAAATTAATAACGTTTTTCATTTATATAGTATTTAACCCTGTAACGCAATTTTTACTTTCCGGAGACGTTTTAATTTTTTTTAGTTTTTCATTTCCATGTATTTTTTTTAATTGCACTCTACTAATCTATTTTGTAAATATTTTTTTATCTTAATCTCTTTCTTATATATTAATGTTGAATGTGCTTTTAACGTTTTTAATTTTTTATCTTTGTTAATCTCAATTTTTTTTACCCAATTCTAAGCTTCATTTTTCCTGTATAGATTTAATTCTTTATTACAATATATTTGCAAATTGTTTCTAATGTCTGGTCATGCAATTCTAAAAAAAAAAAATATGGAATGCAAAAACAAAGATTTCATTTAATTTCATTCATTTAACATATAAATATCATAATATTTTACCCTATAACTCAACTTTTAGGTCCAGGAAACGTTTTTTAATATTTTAGTTTTTCATTTACATATATTGTTTTTAATCTACTCCACTAATCTATTTTGTAGATATTTTTTTTATCTTAATCTCTTTCTTACATATTAATGTTAAATGTGCTTTTAACGTCTTTAATTTTTTATCTTTGTTACTCCCAATTTTTTCTACCCAATTCTAAGCTTCATTTTTCAATCATAGATTTAATTCATTACAATATACATTAATTTTTTTCTAATGTTCGTTCATGCTATTCTAAAAGTAAAGAAAAAAATATATAAAAAACTAAAAAAAAATTTCATTTAATTTCATTCATTTAACAGATAAATATCATAATATTTTACCCTATAAACAATTTTTACGTTCCTAAGAAACGTTTGCAATTTTTTAGTTTTTCATTTACATTTATTGTTTTTAATTTCACTTCACTAATATATTTTGAAAACATTTTTTATATTAATCTTTTACTTATATATTAATGTTGAATATGCTTTTAACTTTAATTTTTTATCTTTGTTACTCCCAATTTTTTCTACCCAACACTAAGCTTCGTTCTTCCCTCATAGATTTAATTCTTTACAATATGCTTGTAATTTTTTTTCTAATGTTCGTTCATGCTAATCTAAAAGAAAAGAAAAAAGAATATAAAAAGCTGAAAAAAATTTCACTTTATTTCATTCATTTAACAAATAAATATCATAATATTTAACCCTATAACGCAATTTTTACGTCCCAGAGACGTGTTTTTAATTTTTTAGTTTTTCATTTACATTTATTGTTTTTAATTCTACTCCACTAATCTATTTTATAAATTTTATTTATCTTGATCTTTTTCTTGTATATTAATGTTGAATGTTCTTTTAACATTTTTAATTTTTTATTTTTGTTACTCCCAATTTTTTCTACCCAATTCTAAACTTCATTTTCCCCTCATAATACATTTTATTCTTTACAATATACTTGCACATTTTTTCTAATGCCCATTCATGCTATTCTGAAAAAAGAAAAATATATATATAAAAAGATGAAACAAAAATTTCTATTAATTTCATTCATTTAAAAAATAAATATCATAATATTTTGCCCTATCACGCAATTTTTACGTCCCGGAGACGTTTTTAATTTTTTGGTTTTTCAATTACATGTATTGTTTTTAATTCTATTCCACTAATCTATTTTGTAAATATTTTTTATCTTAATCGCTTTCTTTTATATTAATGTTGAATGTGCTTTTAACGTTTTTAATTTTTTATCTTTGTTAAACCCTATTTTTTCTACCCAATTCTAAGCTTCATTTTTCCCCTCATAGATTTAATTCTTTACAATATACTTGATTTTTTTCTAATGTTCATTAATGCTATTCTATATAAATATATATATATATATATATATATATATATATATATATATATATATATATATATATATATATATATATATATATATATATATATATATACAAAACTTTCATTTAATTTCATTCATTTAACAAATAAACATCATAATATTTAACACAATAACGCAATTTTCACGTCAATTGTAGAAAATGCGATGGGTATTGAATTAAAAATAGAAATAAAAGTTACAGGTATGTATTAAGTGAATAAAACAAATAAATAAAATAAAAGAAATAAAAGAAATAGGTATGTATTAAGGGAATAAAATAAATAAACAAAATAATGTAAATAAAAGAAATAGGTATGTATTAAGTGAATAAAATAAATAAATGAAATAAAAGAATGTAAATAAAAGACGTAGTTATATTAAGTGAATAAAATAAAGAAATAAAAGAAAATAAATAAAAGAAATAGGTATGTATTAAGTGAATAAAATAAAAAAATAAATAAATAAAATAAAATAAATTAAATAAATATGAATGTATTAAGTGAATAAAATAAATAAATAAAATAAAACAAAATATAATAAATAGGTATCTATTAAGTGAATAAAATAAATAAAATAATGTAAATAAAAGAAATAGGTATGTATTAACTAAATAAAATAAATAAATAAAATAAGTAAAATAAATAGGTATCTATTAAGGGAATAAAATAAATAAAATAATGTAAATAAAAGAAATAGATGTGTTAAGTGAATAAAGTAAATTAATTAATTAATGCAAATAAATGAAATGGATTTGTATTAAATGAATAAAATAAATAAAATAATGTAAATAAAAGAAATAGTTATATATTAAGGAAATAAAATAAATAAAACAAAATAAAATAATAAAAAGAAATAGGTATGTATTGGTATTTTTAATGTTAGTATCATCGGGTCCAAATAAGGGAAAAAACGGAGCTGGAGTCGAGAAAAAAATAATGAAAATATATCATAAATACTTGTTAAAGTCCTATTTTCATTGGAAAATTGTAATTGTTCCTCTACACCTCACCACGCCCGTTTAATGTCTCTAAATCCAATGCTGTTCCAACAATTATTCTTCATTTAAAGCAATTATCTTTTAATAGTTCTGATTTTTTAATAGCGTCTTTGACAGCAGAAACTTACTTCCTAATCTTCGAAAGAAATTCGAGCTTATCATTCAAGTCACGTTTCTCAGCTTTTTTTTTCTCTTTAGGTCTGTGTTTTATCACTTGGTCTGTATCTATGAACATCTAGGTTTGTGTTAAGAACAAGTAATGAAAATATATCATAAAATACTTGTTAGTGTCCTATTTTCATTCGATAACTTTAATTGTTCTACACTTCGTCACATCTTTCGTATCTTTTATTGTTATTAATATATTTGCTTCTTTCGTTTTAGGCAATTATATTTAATCGTTCCGATTCTTTAATAATGTGTTTGAAAGTAAAAAATTTCTTTCTAATCCATACTTTATAGTTGCTTACTCAATAATTGAGTTAAATATTGAGGAATACGGTTCGATGTGCTATCATTTAGTTTTATTTCGTTTGAACAATTATTTTTAAATAGTTCTGACTCTTTAATAATGCCTTTAACAAAGTAAAGATTTCCTTCCTAATCTGTATGTGTCTATGGCGATCCATTAGTCAAGTACGTCAATGAGGTATACACTTTGAAAGTTGCTTCCTTTTTGTTTAATTTCTTTTAGACAATTTTCTTTTAATAGTTCAGATTTATCAATAACGTTTTGTAACGTTGTATACGGATTAGAAAGTAAAGACTTTCTTTTGAAAAGATTTCCTTTCTAATACGTATGTGTCTATGGCGATCCATTAATCAAGTACGTCAATGAGGTATACACTTTGAAAGTTTCTTCCGTTTCGTTTAATTTCTTTTAGACAATTTTCTTTCAATAGTTCAGATTCATCAGAAATGTCTTGTACCGTTGTATACGAATTAGAAAATAAAGACATTTTTTTGAAAATATCAGAAAATTTCCGGGTTAGAAAAGATTTCTAATCCGTATGTGTGTATGGCGATCCATTAGTCAAGTACGTCATTGAGGTATTCGCTTTGAAAGTTGATTCCGTTTCGTTTAATTTCTTTTAGACTGTTTTCTTTTAATAGTTCAGATTCATCAGTAACGTCTTGTAACGTTGTATACAGATTAGAAAGTAAAGACTTTCTTTAGAAAAGATTTCCTTTCTAATTCGTATGTGTCTATGGCGATCCATCAGTGAAGTACGTCATTGAGGTATACACTTTGAGCAGTACTTTCATTTCGTGTCACTTCTTTTAGACAATCATCTTTTAATACTTCAGATTCTTTAGTAACATCTTATAGCTTTCCTTGGCTTGTAGAATAACGTCTTTCTAATCAGTAATTTTCGATGGTGTACTCACGAGTACTTCTAGGATTAATAACGTCTTTGAAAGTAAAGACTTTCTTCCCAAACTTTCATAGCATTTCT
Source organism: Pardosa pseudoannulata (assembly GCA_032207245.1). Taxonomy (NCBI): domain Eukaryota; kingdom Metazoa; phylum Arthropoda; class Arachnida; order Araneae; family Lycosidae; genus Pardosa; species Pardosa pseudoannulata. The sequence goes on along the minus strand of CM063500.1, from coordinate 80,005,624 downwards.
AACTTACCATTCAAGTCACAGTTTTCTCTTTTTCTTTTATTCTCTAGGTCTAGGAGTCGGAATGGCGGTTACCCTTGTCCCAGTTATCATCAATCAGTATTTCTCCAAATACAAGAGCACCGGAGCTGGAATCGCCTGTGCCGGGGCAACAGCAGGATCTTTCGCTTTGCCACCTATAGTCGAGTACGCCATTGAAGAATACGGGTTGAGGGGTGCTTTTCTCATGATGGCTGGCATTACTCTCCATGGGGTGCTTGGTGCAGCCCTCATGAGACCAGCGTCTTGGCTAAAAAAGAAGAATGTAGCAGTTATAAAGAATGGACACTGCGGCGGAAACAGTCAATGCAGTAAGTTCACATTAAAAAAGTATAGTTCAACTACTTTGCATATTCATTTAACCCTTTTGAAGGCCGTGGGAAGATTACTTCTCACCTACATGATCTTACAAAATACACCAATGGGAAGCACAAAATCCATTATACTATATTGGCCTTGCTATTATAGCGACGGGAAGACAGATTGTTGCTTCAGTTTTGCACTATCATTTATTGTATGATCAATTGAATATAATCAGAACTTCTGTTTTGAAAGTTTGAAAACGTTGTGTGAGAAATAATTGGCCCATGAAAGGGTTAAATCATAAGTTCTAAAAAAACACTCAAGCTTCTAAGTTATACTGAGCTCAGAAAAAATTGAAGATCATTAAAGCAACATAAAGGGTTTGTCTATGTTGACGGGTGAGCAATCATTAGGAGACAGTTTATTCTTTTTAACACATTTTTTTATAATTACAATAATAAACACAAAACGTATAGGCAAAAATAAAAATAAGTCCACCTTCCCATATTTGTGGCATGAAGGACACATGTATACAGGGTGTCCCAAAACGAACGCATAAACTCTGCACAGCTAGATTCCTCGCTGGGAGTACACAAAAACTGCCCAAAGATGCTTTCCTGTAAGATCCATAGTGTAAGAGAAAAATACGAAAAAAAAAGTATGACGTCACCACCGGTGCAAGAAAAAAAGCACTTTATTGGACATAAAAACAACAGTAATTGCATATCGTTCCCGACGATAATGTTTAAAACGTTCGCCACGTATATCGCATCATGCATACGTGCGCCATGGAATGACGTTAAGCCGGCTTTGAGCTGTTATATAAAAGGCTGCATCTTACAGTTACCGGGAGTCTTCGTATGGTGGCCGTATCCCGTTCGTGACTACTGCGACATGTACCTGATGTACGGTCGATGTAATGGAAATGTCTTACGAACTATTAGGGAGTATGCCCGTACATGTACTACTGTTGATATGTTCAGTAAATTGTTTTTCTTGCACTCGAAGTGACGTCATACTTTGTTTTTCGTATTTTTCTCTTAAACTATGGATCGTACAGGAACGCTTCTTTGGGTACTTTTTATGTACTCCTAACGAGAAGTCTAGCTCTGCAGAGTTTATGCGGTCGTTTTGTATACCCTGTATATTCACCAGGGCTTCGAACCGGAACTGAACCGAAAACCGAAAACCGGAAAAAACCGTTATTTTGGTGGGAACGAAAACCGGAACTGAACCAAAAAAAATATCGGTTTATTTCGGTTCGATATATCTTTCAGTCATTTTGTTACTGTTACCAACTTATCAATATTTTCTAATTTAACGTCAACTTTATAATTATCATTACATGTATACTGCTTCTCGATTTCCTATTTTGATATTCACTAGTATTTTTCTGTTTCAGTTTCGTATGAAACTACTTGTAGAAGACATATTTAATTCAGTTGATTAAACTAGAAGTATAGATGATTTTTTAAGAAAAATATCGAGTTATATTTTATTTTTCACATCTCAGCATGCGATCATCCACGGATGTTTGTATAGACTGTTTAGATCAGGGAGGAGTAAATAGACAGGAGAGGCCCTAAGTGACGTAGCATGAAGCATCTATCAAATCTTCTGCGCATCAAATGGGTGTTTGGTAATGGCGGCGATTCAAATGTTTCGTAATAGTAGTATTTCATTAGGCCTGCTGTTTGTATCAATTCACATAGTGTACCAATTAAAAAAAGAATAAAATCTTCTAAATTTTGATAGAATTACATTTTTTGTTTATGATAGAATTATATTTTTAGTACAAATAAGAATATACATAAAATGAAATTATTCATTTGGAACTGAAACGAAAACAGTTATTTTTGGCGGAGTGAAAACCGGAACTGAACCGAAAACCGTTATTTTTGGCGGAGCGAAAACCGGAACTGAACCGATATTAATTTTTTAGTTGAACTGGAACGAAAAACGGAACAAAAAAAATTACGGTTCGAAGCCCTGATATTCATAACTATCTTAACCAAGCAGCAGTTCTTATTGGTTTATCGAAAGACGTGTAATTTCCATATCGATTATGTGCTGTTAACTTAAAACGGCTAACAGTCTACCTACACAGGAAATGAATAATGAATAATTAATAATTAATAATTATCATGGCTTTGCAACCTAAAAATCATTTTATCTTTAGTCTCTTTTTTATATCTCGCGGCAGCAGAGCAGGCGCTAACTGACAAATAGATATACTGCACAGTTATTTTTCAGTTTACAATATCCAGCTTTCTTCAGTAATAGTATGGTTAATTAACCCTTTGACAGTTTCATTTTTTTTCCAAAATTCGGTCAAAAAGTCACATTTTTTTATTGCATTTTTTTGTTCATTTTACATTTTTAAGTAAAGATATGTTATTAAAATTAACATTTCTAATGTTTTTAAGCATTTATTACAATTTTTTTTTCTTTTTGTGAAAGCATCATAGAACTGAAGTTTACCTCTAGTCTCATCGATATCAAAGTTAATTTTTGGAATTCCAGTGAAAGCAAAACTAGGAGGTGGATCCGAAGGATTATCACAATTATTTCAAAAAATTGTCTTGCTTGACTGATTCCATCTGTACTACTATCAGAGTCACTACTATCCAGGTCATCTAGCAAACTTTCGCTACTATCATTTACAGATAATTCAGTTTCTGATTCCGAGTCACAGTTCGAATCACAAGAAATTAGCTCCACACGCTCTGAATTATCCATTATTTAAAAGTAAAAATATATTATTCAACTCTTACATCAATAAAATTATCAGGCGGTTAGTAAAATATAACCAGAAAGCTATACACTGAAAGATAACAATTCGTCTTCTGATACAAAACATGCGAAAAAACTCGCGCTTTTGAACCAATCAGAGTAGAAAATACAATAAACTGCAAACTATCATTTACTGGCCATCTATACGAATAATTTGTTACTAAAATTGGAAAAAATACGGCCGAAACAGGGCAAGAGAAATAGAAATCAGATTGCCCGTACGCCATACGGGCAAATCAGTAACGGTCCGAAAGCTGTGCCCGTACAGCGTACTGGCAAAACAGGAAGGGGTTAAGTGATATTTTCGCGGCACAAGGGGATGGTATTGCAAGCAAATCAATGCGGCCACGTCTATGTTTGCTCTGTTTGAAAATTATAATTAATAGAGATCTAGGTATGAATCACATTATATAATATTTTTTGTATCCTTTGCCAGTGCACATGATTTAGGAAGTGTTATAGATAAGTGATAGTCGAACAAATTGAACTCTTGCCTTTCATTTTATTAAGGTTACGAAAAATCTTAACTTCAGTCTGAGTTTTTTTCTCAATAATTTTAAAGCTTAACTAGTAATGTATCAGTAGTTGTAATTTGACGTGAACTTCTAAAACTGTTTTAATGATGAAAGTTTAAAATGTTTATTCTACAAAACAGATGATTTTTCAAAAATATTAGGTAATGAGTTAAAAGAAACAGCTAAAAATCTTTAATTATTCTATGTTACTTTTCCTATTCTATTCATTCTGATATTATCATGAAATTGTTAATGCTTTTTACAAAAGATGCTTCGATATTCTATAGTTTATGCAGACGAATTAATTGAAATATAACAACAAAACTACTGTACATACATTTGTTTTCAAACTTCTATTTTTGTTTTAATAATCGCCAAACATCTGAGTAAGATTTATTGCATATAGATAGCCAAGAACTTCTTTTTAAAATTGACTCATATTTCTTTGCAGGTGATCAAAATTTGAATTTTCTGAGGTCAAGATCATCGGAGAGATTGAATAGTGAAGAGATAAAGAAATTGCTAAACACACCAGACTGTGATGAAACAAAACCCCGTTCAAAAAGCGTGAGATTCAGCTGCGATGACGGCAGAAATGAAGAAGATGAAAGTTCATCATTAATCGGACACGATTCTAATCCTATTATAGTAAAAAGAAACGGAAACAACATTCATCCTCCTACTAGCAATGGTAACGAACCTGGAAGCGACAATATTCCAACACTTACCTCTCCATCTTTACCACCAACAGCGGAAGACAATGCTGACAGCGACGTTGAAACAGTCCGATACGGAAAGCTAGAGTTTATGGATAGGGAACATCATTATGATCCACAAATCAATTTGAAGCCTAATGATATGCCTTTAGCTTTAAAAAATGGCGACACTAACCATTCTAATGGAGTAATTCTAAACCCACACGAGAGCTGTTTGAAAACTCAGAAAAACTCCTCTTTGGATCCAGGTTTTCAGAATCGTAACTGGCTTCATGGAATCATGGAGCCCATCAAAGCAGCTTGCCAGATTTTGAAAAACCCCATGTTCTTGATCATTGCTAGCAACTACTCTGTCTTCTTTCTATCATACATGACGTACTTGATAATAATCGTCGATTACTCTCTTGACCTGGGAGTGGACAGGACAGATTCCGTGTTCCTGGTGTCTACATTTTCCATTGCTGACTTGTGTGGCCGCTTGGGATCAGGCTGGATAACTGACAGTGGAATTGTAAAACGGAAACACTTGATGATGGGAAACATGCTGACTGTCGGTGGACTTCTCATAGCAACTTCTTTTACCACTACATACATAGCAGTCACTGCCGTGTCCGTCAGTTGTGGTCTTGTAGTGGGTATTAACCTCATTCTCTTTTATGCCCTCCTAGAAGAGTATCTAGGGCTGAGCCAGATGCCTATGGCTGTTGGACTTATGAATTTCTCCATAGGTGTCATTTCTCTTGTTACACCAATTCTCACAGGTAAAGTATACTTTCATATAAATAATCAAAACTACTGCACTGTTTATAAATGAAGATAAGCTTTAAGCGTAAAAAGATGATTTCATAAGCGTGTATGATAGGTTATGTACATATTACATCCATGAATTTCGTTGTTTTCAGTTTAAAAGATCTTTATTAACATCATATTAGACAGATATAATTTGAACATATATTCCAAAGCATTCAAAATTTTTAAGAAATATTTTCTCTGTTATTAACCAAATATAACATTTGGTAAATAACAGATAAATAAATTAAGATAATAAGATAAATAAACCAAATATAAAATTTGGTTAATAACACAAAAATAAATTAAGATAATAAGATAATAATAAGATAATAAGATAATTAATAAGATAACTAAACCGAATATAACATTTGGTTAGTAACAGTTAAATAAATTAAGATACTAAGATAATAATAAGATAAAAATATAAATAAACCAAATATAACATTTGGTTAATAACAGATAAAAAAATTAAGATAATAAGATAATAATAACATAATAATAAGATAAGATAATTAATGTGATAAATAAACAAAATATAACATTTGGTTAATAACAGATAAAACAATTAAGATAATAAGATAATAATAACATAATAATAAGATAAGATAATTAATAAGATAAATAAACCAAATATAACATATGATTAATAACAGATTTGGTTAAGCATTTGTCTTTTTAAAATTATTTATAGCTCTAAAAAAACTATTTTTGTAATTATATAGCTTTTTGCATGAAAATTTCATTTATAATTAACGTTAATTAGACATAAAATCAAAATTTACTTAAATAGTAATTTGCTTAAATTTACTTAAAGTAGAACTTAAACACAGGAAAATGAAAAAAAAACCTTTTAATATTTTTTATTTAAAGAATATTCTCACATATATTCTTCTGAAAATTATATAAATATTAGTAAAATAAAGGTTAATAAATAAATAGGTAAATAATGATAGTTTATGAAAATGTAAACATTACATCTGTGAATTTCGTTGTTTTCAGTTTAAAAAGATCTTTACATTTTGACCTCATATTAGACAGATATGACTTGAAAAGTTTTACATATATTCGAAAGCATTCTAAAATTTTAAGAAATATTTTCTCTGTTATTAACAAAATATAATTGTAAAAGCATTTGCCTTTTTGGAATTATTTATAGCTCTAAAAAAACTATTTTTGTAATTATATAGCTTTTTGAAAGAAATTTTCAGTTATTATTAACGGTAAGCAGACATAAAATCAAAATTTATAGAACTTAAATAAAGACAAGAAAATAAAAAACCTCTTAATATTTTTTATTTAAAGAATATTCTCACATATATTCTTCTGAAAATTATATAAATATTAGTAAAATAAATTATAGTAAAAAAATAAGTAAATAAAAGATAAATCCGTACAAAAAAGTTCGCAAGACTTTGATAAGTAGCACATTTAACTAAACTAGAAACTCAACATCTGTCTATCGTTTTGTCTGATAAAACCCCCAATTTTTATTTAAGATGCTAAAACTTTCTGCTGTTATACACTTAAAGTAACCTTAAAATTTTTTCATTAAATTTATTATTCAATCATTTTAACGAACAAATTGTCGTATAACGTATTGCTTTTAGAGATAATAGTGAAGAAATAAGGATCTCAAAATTTTTAAGGATAATTTTCACTAAAAATATTTTTTAATAATGCAATACTACTGATGTTTTCCTTCAGGACTAAAAGAATGACATCAGTATCAAAATTATCATTTTAGTATTAGTGCAACACATAATTAAAAACATTCCAATATCACCGATACTGTTACTGAATTCTTTACTGTTTTATAAAAAATACTGTATAATATTTCCAACGAAAAGTCTTTGTAATACTATATTCTTCACAGTACTTTTTCATAAAATACTACCATATATTTTTGTCCACCATATATGACCATATGCTTTTATATCAGGTATTAGCATTGCCATATTATAGGACATAAGATGAAAAAATTGGAAATTTTACTTTCACAATAAAAAATAGTATAGTATAAGTTCGATTAGAGTTAGTAAAAAAGCAATGTTGCAGTTTTGCGCAGTTGTTTGCAAGAGATTATTTATAGACTCAGATAAATTTGATTAAAACATAGTGTACCCTTACAAAAGACCAACAAACAAAAAATTTAATTTTGATGCTGCCATCTGTAGGATTAAATCAATACTATCATTTAAACGCACCCAAAAAAATCGAGATTTCTTTTACCCGATTAAAACTAACTTTCGTAAACTAACTTTAAAAATATTTTGACCAATTCCACTTTCGTATGTGATTTAATTTTTTCTTTTGGTCTGCAATAGCACATCTGAAAGCAATGTCATAATTTTAATTTAATCGTAATTTAAACATATATGGTGTCGCCATCTATCGACTATTCAAAAAAGCATATAATGCAAAGGATATTGTGAACTCTGATATATTCTTAACAAAAATTAAAACAAATAAAAAATTTAACTAAGAAATAACAAATTAGTATATCAAATTTCGGATGTTTTAAATATCCTCCTATCATTCTTCTAAATGTAATTTCAATTTATATCGAAAGTCAGCTAATTAGTTTCAAAATATAAATAATTAAATATGCGTTGATTCTGACAGCAGCTTAATGAGACAGGGTGTAAAAAAGGTTTTACATAGTTTATATATGAGTAATAATTACTGTTTCACACTTTTATCACTCCATATTCATATCTTGTGTTTTAATTTAATCATTATATTATTCTTAAAATATTAATAGTCTGGTTGAAAATTGAACAAAAATTTTGTCCTTTTCCATATTATTAACACATTGTGTGCGGGTACATTTCACAGCGGAGTTGTACCGGGAGCGGGCGTTTTGAGCTTAAATTTAGTTAATCAGTTAAATCTCAATAGATCGAAAATTATTTAATTTTTTTAACCAACTTTTCGTATTTTATATTGAAATATATAAACAAATATATAAATATAAATATATAAATAACAACCATAAGATTGTTATAAACAAAAAATATATTTTTTAGCGAATAAATTTATAATAGTATTGTAAAAATGAAAAATAAAATAGAAATAGTAGTATATAGTTTTAATTTTTTCGAATTGTGTTATATATAAACGTTTTTACATTATAAAAAAAATGAAAAGAGCAATGTTAAAACTAATAATGTAAAAACTAGTTTTTATTTGTCTAAATTTTTCCAGAATCTATGGAGTAGACAAGAACATTCGGCTTCGTTTTCCTGTATATACCGTTATTTTTGCACCCACAAACAAACCATGTTGTTACACTAACCCGTAACCGGTAGACTAAATCTGCATAATTAAGCCCTCCACTGGGCAAAGAAATTACTCGGCTATTACGCTGATTAACTTTTACCGATGATTATTTTTAACTTCATAAAAATAACTATTGATTAAGTTTAAACGCCATTTAACTTAGAACGTCCGTAAATAAGTGATGAGAAACATAAAAATTATTTTGGACTTACAGATGCTATTTTTAAAAGTAAAAGCCTCAAATGATGTCCAAGTAAGCGAGAAGGTTAAAATATTGTTGAAGTATTATCCTCATCTTTATTAATCCTCACCATTCATATTTTCTTTACAAATTTCTTTACAGGCTATTTCCGGGACACCATGGGAAGCTACGACCACCTGTTCCATTTCCTCGGTGGTTTATCCGTTTTCTGCGGGTGTTTGTGGATATATGAGCCTTTTTACAGCAGGAAAAACAAGAGGCAGCAAACCATGAGGCAAGAACTGGCTTGCTAGCGTATTTGAAAATGACGATGATGCAAACTGTAACGACACTCATGCTCTGTTGTTACCGCCTTCAACATGTGTTCAAAATATGAACTTCAACTAGTTTTTAAACACAATTTTATGTATTTGGACCTGTCACTATTTTTTATTTATCTTTGAAGAATGTATTTAAGAGTTACATGTCAGGAGTGTTACTAGCCCTCCGAAATGAATGTATATATTTTTTGACCATCTAATGAAAAATACGTAAATTATTTCACTCTAAGTCCCGGATGTTATATGTTTAAAAACAGTAACGGATTTTAAAAGTTCGTAAAATTTAGGGAATATTAAAAAAATCATAGTTATGCAATTAAAATATTATTTTTATAAATGCCATCTTATTAATAAACTGGAATATTACTAAGAAGTGAAAATAAAATAGTTGAAAAATCTTAATTATAAAAAAGATAAGTAAAATTTTGAATAACGGTAACTTAATAAATATTAATTACCCATACATACTTAATTATTTATGCACAATAAATGACAGCAGAAAACCAGGTTAAATCGGTACAAAATAATTAAGGGGACAGGAAACCTTAAGTGAAAATTAATCTCTAAAGGCCTTTCCCCACTATGGTCCACTGCAAGCCATTACCACTGTGTGGAGATTGTAAGGCTTACCGTGGTTGACGATGGCTTAAGATACATGGATTTAACAAAGGATGGCTTCGTAAGCTGTTTTTCTCCAACCATCAAAAGGTAACTCCACACTATGGTCCACTGCAAGCCATTACTACTGTGTGGAGAGGGTATGGATTTTCGTGGTCGACGGTGGTGGACGATACATGACCTTAACAGAGGATGGTTTCGTAAGCTGTTTTTCTCCAACCATCAAAAGGTCCCTCCACACTATGGTCCACTGCAAGCCATTACCACTGTGTGGAGAGGGTATGGATTTTCGTGGTCGAAGGTGGCGGACGATACATGGCCTTAACATAGAATGGCTTCGGAAGCGGTTTTTTTTCCAACCATCAAAAGGACCCTCCACACTATGGTCCACTGCAAGCCATTACCACTGTCTGGAGGGGGTATAGTTTATCGAGGTCAACGATGGTGTAGACAATAAAATGGCCTTGCCGGAGGATGGCTTCAGAAGCGATTTATCTCCAAAGATCAAAAACAACCAGCATACGCTACCAAAGTGAGCAGTAGATTCTATAGATCCATACACGATCTCTGCTCATTTAGAAGCTCAGAGTGTGGGCGCACCCTGTGAACCATCGTTCAATGTCGCCATTAGGACCAGTACTGGAGTGGTGAACAATTGGCCATAGTGTGGAGGCTACAAAAGGCAGTTAGCATGGGGTACTAAAGTGTGCAGTAGATAGAGGACGTATCAACACTCTCGGTTCATTTAATGGACCAGTGTGTGGATACAACCCTTGTATATAATACCAAGGTCACCAACAGTCCAACATTGCAGGGATGAATAATGGAATATAGTGTGGAAGAGTCATAAAAAAGTTAACATCAAGTGCGGTTTGAATAACTTATTGTTATATCACTTTAACACCAGTTTTTAGTTCTCACCATATTCCACAGTTGCCAGAAAGTATGATGGAATAACAGAAACGAATTAACCAATTAATGGCAAAATAAACAAAATTAAATTAAAATCCTCGTTTATAACTTAATCACAATTAAATTTGTATATTATTCTGTATTATCATGTGCCTTTTTTGTAATTGAAAATGTGTATTTATGTATCTGTTCAAAATTGCACATTTTCCTCTATTGTATGTGTTGATATCCACTATTTCATTGCATTACATTCTACTGTGATATATTTCTTGAAAAGAATGTATATTTTTATAATTACTTACAAATCGTAGTTTTTAGTATCGAAATTTGTTATAATGTGAATATTTGTTTATATACGAAAACCTTTTTTACTAATTATATTACAGTTGTTTGTCATGTAGTTAGCTGTCACGTTCATTGTTTGTACTTATATTTATACCATTCGAATATTGTTGACTTATGTCTCCGTTAGATTTGTATGTTGGGTTTAAAAATAAAGGTATGCTGTTTAACATGATTCAGTGATTATTATTTATAAAAAAGAGTATCTTTTCAAGAAGTTCTTCTTTTTGATGTTAAATAGGACTCTGGAAATGAAAAGTGAAAATATTGACTAATATTTCACAGATTTAGTAATACTAATTTGCAATTGACAGTCTCGAAATCATCAAATATTTCTTTCAGGTCCATTGTCGAGAGGGAGGCATAGTACACTGTTAATGTTTTTATTTTAAGCATTCCAGTAAATAGACAATTGTTTTTTATCCGATAAACTTCTATAAGACATTTAAGAAAAAGATGTATGTCTATATGACTATTTAGATTGATTAAAGTTGAAATTATTTTTAAATGTTTTAATTTCTTAAAATCTTTATAACTTTTCCAATATTATTTTTTGATTTATCAAAGCTGTACTAGAATTTTGAGAAAACTTCCAAATTGTTTAAAAATAATTATTACTGAAACGTACCATGAAGAACAATAAAATGCCTTGATTTCTTACGAGGGTTGGAGCATAAGGCACAGAAACTATTTTTTTCTTCTTGATATGTGAAAGGATCACAAACATTTATCCTTCGTGGGGAAGTTCTGCAGGCATACTGTGTATGCAGAACAACAGATGGCCCTGTGATAGCTGGTTGTAGCACAGCGAGGGCTGTGAAATCAGTCAGTTGGTGCATTCCGTGAGAGATGGAAGTAACCCGTGTTGAGTTGAGCGCTTACATTAAAATAGCCATTCTCGAAAGAAGAAATGCGATGAAGTGCCATAGTGAATTAGTGGAAGCCCTTGAGAATGATGCCCTATCATACCGTACAATGCATCGCATTCTAGTCTAGTCATATAGCTATAATTTCTCTACCAAAGACACTTATACATTTTTCGTTTAACCCATTTGAAATATTTACTGTGGTACATTTAAGAAAAATAAGCATACCCCAAGAACAACTTACGAATACTGCACATACTGTGTAGTTATAATCAGGTACAGCAGCAACAATTGAGGTCCATTACACACTGACGATCAGTGACGTAAGCAGAATTTTTTCAAGGGTGGGACCTCCCCTTGTCATAATTTTCATGGGGGGGTTATAGTTCAAAAAATAATAGCCATCATAATTTCTACTAAAATTTTTATTTTTGCCATTTTGTCTGAGCTCAAGGGGAGTGTTTAAACCCCTAAACATCCTCACCTTTGCGTACGCCTTTGCTGACGATACAATGAACAAAAAGCAGTAAGCCTTTTTTTTCTGCTAAAACTTGCATTTTGCACACGACTACTGGAAAGATCGTACCAGATGCCCTTAACAATGTCTTGGCAGTGTTACCAATTCAACGTTTTGCTTTACTCATTTAGATATGATAAAATAAAACAAGGCTGGATTGTACGGAGGCCATATAGTCAAGAAGTGGATATTCGACAGAGTACTGTATTATTATTTTCTTCAACAGCTGTTTTATCATCTATCTTTATCCGAAGTAAAATATCCTATAAACTTCTGACACATTATATAAGGCTATTTCCCGAATTAGGGCACATCTCAAGTTACGACTATTCTGGCTTTAGTTTCAAATGGAAGGGCAGTTTATTGTTTGTCTATTGGCTGTTGTAAACATGAAAATGAATGGGAAGGGCATTATAGTAGTTCATGACGTTGCGACAAATTACTCTATTTTCAAATTACAGCCGCGATAATGTACCATAGCAAATTTGATTATGAACGTTCTTTCCTAGACAAGAACTGTAACAAAGTTGCTCGTGCGAGGTGTGACATGCTCATTCGAGATATTCCGGAAAAAATATTTATA
>CM063500.1:79985330-79987830 GCA_032207245.1 Pardosa pseudoannulata | reverse complement strand
AGACAACCAAGAAACCTAAAAAAATAAAACTATTCAGGCCCGATCTGAGCTAATTGAATTACAAATAATCAGAGATTTGGTGCCATATATTAGTATAGTAAATAATCGCTTATTTGTTGTAATCAATTCAAGTGAGACGAGTTATATATAGATTATAGGTAATTTATGTATTGACTAGTACAAAGGTGAATACCCTTTCAAGTATGTAGGGCCGTATATTAGATTAGTAAATAACCGCTTATTTGTTGTAATCAATTCGAGTGAGACGAGTTATATATAGATAATAGATAATACGTGTACTGACAAGTAGATAGGTGAGCACCCTTTCAACTATGTAGGGCCGTATATTAGTATAGTAAATCATCGTTTATTTGTGTTGTAATCAATAAAAGTGAGGCGAGTTATATATAGATGATAGATAATACGTGTATTGACTAGTACAGAGCCGAACACCCTTCAACTATGTAGGGCCGTATATTGCCGTATATTAGATTAGTAAATAATCTCTTATTTGTTTTAATCAATTCACGTGAAACGAATTATATATAGATGAGAGATAATACGTGTATTGACTAGTACAAAGGTGAACACCCTTTCAACTATAGTGGGGGGGTATATTAGATTAGTAAATAATCACTTATTTGGTGTAATCAATTCAAGTGAAACGAGTTATATAGATGATAGATAATACATGTATTGACTAGTACAGGGGTGAGCATCATTTAACTATGTAGGGCCGTATATTAGATTAGTAAGTAAAAGTATTTGTTGCAGTCAATTCAAGTGAGACGAGTTATACGAGGGTCACTCTGAAATTTTTGAGATACAACTAGGTTTTTAAAGTTATACTTACAAAATTTTAGGTGTGTTCAAAGTAGTCTCCTCCAGCATCAACGCACTTTTGTAGACGAATTTTCCACAGATTAAATGCCCCAAGCCATTCATTTCTTGGATAGTAGAAAAAATGCATTTATAGCCACAGAAATCTCTTCTGAATGAAAATGAAGTCCAAGTAAGTTCTTTTTTAGATTAAAGAATAACCAAAATTTACACATAGCTAGATCAGATGAATAAGGTGGATATTTTATGACATTAACTTGTTTTTGTTTAAGAAACTCAACTGTTAATCCGCTTGTATGTGAAGATGCATTGTCATGGTGAAGCATTAGTCCCCTAACATTCACTTCTTGTAGAATTTGTGAAAGACATTTAGTGGTATACCAGATTGATGTTAATGTCTTCTATCCTTCCAACTTGATGGCTTTGACCAATCCCGTACTTCTGAAGAAAACGGCATACATCACTTTTTTCAGTGAGCGTTGTCTTTTCACCATTGCCGGTGAGGGATCATCTTCAAAGACAATACTTCTCTTTCTTGACGTGTTGAAACGTCAATAAACGGTATGTGAGTCTCATCACCCGTTACAGTTTTAGAAATGATGCGGTGGCCACCATCATTTAACAATTTAAGAGTTTCTTTACTGATTCTGACACGTTCCCCTTTTTGGTGCACAGTTAGATTATGGGGAACCCAACGACAAACTACTTTTTTCATATGTAATTCTTCATAAATAATTTTGTGTATGACTGGGGATCCAGTTTTAAGTTCCTTCTGTATAATTGGATAGGTACAACGATTATCATCCATTAACATTTTTCGTATGCAGACACATTATCTGGGATTACTGACGACGGCAGCCTTCCTATGTGTTCTTTATCCTGAAGAAAATTACGACCTATAATAAATTCTTTAAACCATCTGAATACAGCAGCAGGAGCTGGAGATTCATCACCAAATGCGAATTGCAACCGTTGAAAGCATTCTTCTTGATTTAATCCTGCTTTAAAATCGTAGAAAATCATAGTGTAAAAATGTTCTCGTGTCAACTGCATTTTCTCTTCAGTTTTAAATTTATTCTACGCTAAATGAGTTGAAGTAAGTCAGTAAAAAATTGTCTGCTGTGTTAAAATACTTTGTATTTTAAAATTAAACCGTTATTTTTATTTTGTAAATCCTAGTCTTTGAGTATCTCAAGAGTTTCAGACTAACCCTCGTATATAGATGATAGATAATACGTGTATTGACTAGGACAGAAGTGGGCACCCTTTCAACTATGTAGGGCTATTTCATATAATATCACATATGCTTCGAGCCTCATTCATATCAGTTAGACGTTTTCGCGAGATAAGAAGAAAAACTATAATTCTGCAGTAACATAAAACTCTTAAAAGTTCATATTGAATTATTTAATTTCCTAATATAAGCTCTCAAAAGAACTAAAGGGTAAACAAGTAAAAATTGTTTTCCTTCGTGAGTTATAAATCAAGAGAAGTGAATCAAAATAAAAAACTTGAGAAAAATAAAGCATAAATCCTGCTCGAAATGGCTGTTTATTCAGAATTTTCTATTCCTTATTTACCACGTGCTTCCGACTTCAAGATATTTACGATTATATTTTCGCTGTTTAAATTTTCTGTCGTAACTTTTGCTTGTTCTGTA
>CM063500.1:79882830-79982830 GCA_032207245.1 Pardosa pseudoannulata | reverse complement strand
ATGACGCTGTACTTTCAGAAGTTCTTTAATACTACAATCATAAAATAAATTGTATCTGAATCGAAGTCTTTAGTATAAGTCACCTTTAGTACGAGCATATAACAGATATCATCCTTTTTGTAAGAAATTTCACAACAGCCAACAGCACATAGTTTCATATCACTGTGTTGACAATAGTATCTTCAGTCTTCTTTTATTCTGTTAATTCAAATGCTGAAAAGTATGATGAAATGTATATTGTGAGAGATTCGCTACTACCTAATAATTATACCTAATAATTAGTGCTTGCAAAAAAGCAAACATTATTAATTAAGCTAACTTTGTGTTGTTGTAAATGATTTAGTATTTATAGTATTTGAAATGAAATCTTTAAATATTGCTTTGCATTTTCTGAAAATTCAATCTCTTGGTATATTTCTGATAATTTCAAAAATTTAAATAGGTGAAGAATTAGCCGTAATAATTAGTGTAAAAGAGCAAAAATTGTTAATGAAACTTTGTATTGTCGTAATTCTGAGATCAGTGTGTCAGAAAAATTAAAATATCTTTAATATAAGATCTCACTTTTCATTTTAAATAAAAAGTTTTTATATTTTAAAAACAAAATAAGTTTAACAAAACTAATTAAATAAAAGAAGAGAATAAAAGCTAAAAATCTTATATATTTACAATGATAATTTAAAAAGATATGATAAGGTGGGAAATAAGAAAAAAAAATCTTCATTTTAAAGTTGTTTTTAGATGCTTATTTCCCCATAATTGAATTTATTAAAGATCAAGTGCACGCGTATAAAAAAAGAATAATTTCCGGTACCGGTCACAACCCGTTTTTTTTATAATTTTGACGATATTACGCAAATGACGTTGCACTTTCAGAAGTTCTTTTATACCACAATCATAAAATAAATTGTGTCTGAATCGAAAACAATACGTTTGTCACCAACATGTTTTGTCCTTATCTTGGTCAAAAATACTACACGCTGCAAGAACTTCTTTTACAGCGATAGTCTTCTTCCATTCAGAATAAATACTGAATTATACCATAAAACATTATATTTTATGATATTCCTTTACTTTAGCCGCAGATTTCATCAGATAATACTGTCTTATAGAGTGTTTTTATTTTAGAGGCGTCCATAAACGAGCTCAAAATGTGAGTATTAAAAGCCAGTGAAAATGCTCTACTAAGTTTAGTGAAAACTTTCTGATTCTGGTGACAGTATATCTTGTTAGCAGTGGATATTTTATTTGGAATCTGTATATTTCACGATGCTAAGATATAAAATTGATATAAAGAGTGATAATTATAATTTCTTTTAGGAAGTAATTTTTATCATTTCAATCTTTATAATTTCTTTTTTTGAATTTAAAAATATCAGTTTTTAGTAAAAATGTAACGTTTTAGTAGTTTAGGTTTTATTTTTTAATTAATTTAATATCTATTTATTTTTAAAAGTTTTTAGTTTACTTTAGATTTGTATAGGTTTGTATATATCGTCATCTGTATAAAGACATTAATCCATTTTGCTGAGTTTCTAGTCATTTTTGTTGGAATTAGCTTTTGCTTATCAAGTCAATTGCTAGAGATTACTTCTCATTACTCATAAATTATCATTTTGGTCATTTGTTCACGGCATTGTTCAAGATGATGTCAAGTAACAGCTGCTTAGATTGGTTCAAATTGTCTTGGAGATCTATTTTCGGAATTTTGTGGCCTGTAGTTTTGTTACCGCTCCCCATATGTTCTGGAACATCAGTAAGTATCTATAAAATACAAGATGTGATTTATTACTGTTAATGTGAATTTTTCTTTTTAATTTTATGTAGTTTTTGGTCATGGCCTATCTATTGCTGGGCACTTGGGACACGTGCCCAGGGCATGAAAATTTAGTTGAGTGTTTGAAACACATATTAATTGGGGAAAATTGCAAACATAAGCTATCATCGTTAAGTTTTAATAAATTATTGTACGAGGTAATTGTGTTTGTCATGAACTCTATTGCTTTCTATTTACTTTAATTTTACTGTTATTTACCTGATAATTAATTCCCTCAACGAACCTGGTGCTCTTTTTATCCTGTGGGTTATTGCATAAGACAGATTATTAGCAACGTACCACTATAAACTATTAAATCATCTCATCAATTTAAATTATTTTTAATTCTATTATTTATTTTCTGCACCACAGAACTTGTGAGCGTGGCAAGGTAAAAACAAAAAAAGTGGGTCACTCTAGGTCTTTAAAAGTCCTTAATTTTTAGCATGGCTGAACAGAGATAATAATGATTATGTAAAATGAAAATTTGGTGGTTTTGATTTTGAATATTACTTTAATGCTAATTTCTTAAATATGTTTGCTAATTCAATGTTATAATTTCTTCTATGACTGTAATTATGATAACTTGTCGCTATAAATTTGAAAGGAGGCGGAGGGCACAAAAATTGGATTGTGCCCTGGGAACAAAAGTATCTTAGTTGGGTCTTGGCTATGGTTTCCACATCAGATTTTTTCCTCTTTAAATGAGAATATATTTGACTGTTATGATGCGATTAAAATAAAAAAGATAAAATAGTTTTTAATCCATTTTAATCTGGCATCAAAACATTTTCATTTGCTGGACGTTGGAGGCCTGAGAGTATGTTCAAGGATTTTATGACCTCAACTTTAATGGCTGGAGTATATGGCCAAGAGACTGATCCCAGTAAAGATAAGTTGTAATTTCCATAATGAGTATGACCTTTATCTACCGGGTGGCCATAATTAAACTGACAGTGCTCACAGTGTTCTGTAGCGCGATCTATTTGGGAGAATGACGCGACATTTTGTAGGAAGATTAAACAAGACGGGGGACGAAGGATTCAGCTAAAAAAACAAATTAGTTCCAAAAGTCACCGTTAGGGGAATATTTGGCGCAGTGTTATAGAAAATAGAGTGTTAACAAATGCAAATTAATACGGAATATAATTACCTTTTATGAAGCACATTTTCTGATTTAGTTCAAGTGCAATATGGCAACACTTTTAAACCTTTCCCAGTTTTTCCCGAGCTGAACTCGGTCAGGCGAAATGTACCATCCTGGCTCATCTCGAGTGTAGCTCGACCACTGTGAAATTTTACACTGTGCCATCAGCAATCAGTCTTCCCCGAATTATTTCACATGTGCTTTTTATGGTTTCGAATGTTTTTGTCTACTTTTCTGGCTACTAGATTATTTCCTACTCAAAGAGAGACAGTAAAGGGAAAAAGGTAAGGAGAAAAAAATGGTTCTATTGCCCATACTGAGATGTTGGACTCTATGTAGTACCGTGTTTTGGATTCTATCATACAAGACTAAATTTTGATTAATAATTTAATAATCAATTATGTAAATACATAGGATATAAATAAAATGTAATCCAAGATAAAAGCTAGGTACTCTAAGCTTTATATTTATAGTTAGTGTGAATTGACTCCAAAGTCTAAAGATTTCTGCAGTACAGAAAGCTAACTATACATGTAAATTACTCATTTATGTAAATTGATATTTTTACATTAAATTTAGGGAAACTCTGTATGCGAATGATGCTATTATGTTTAAAAAGCGATGTATGTATAAATATAAGCATAAAAAATTGACATTTTTTTGACCCATAATCCCGAAATAAAATGAACCTGGAAGGGGTTAAAAAAGCTTAAAATCTACCTAAACACCGATAAAGTCTCGTGATCTGCAATATCACGTACGCTGAGCAGAAATTCTTTATTCAAATTTCATGTTACATCCATTGGCACAATTGAAATTAATTTCCGTATTGATTTGCATTTGTTAACACTCTATTTTCTATTACACATAGCCAACTATTCCCCTAGTGGTGACTTTTGGAACCAATTTTTTTTTTTTTTTTTTTTTTTTTTTTTTTTTTTTTTTTTTTTTCGGAATTCTTTGTTCCCCGTCTTGTTTAATCTTCCTACAAAATGTGGCGGCATTCTCGCAAATAGATCCCGCTACAGAATACTGTGAGAACTGTTAGTTTAGTTATGGCCACCCGGTATTTACAAATTAAATAATAAAATTAAATTAAATACTGTTGTAAAATTCCATAACGAGTTTCTCTACCTTAAATATTAGATCAAAAACCAAAACCTAGAACAGCACTAAAATATACTTGATTTCATAAACTCAAATTTTAAGAATGACTTTTCTATTTTAAATATAAAGTATTTTACTAAGCTGCACAATGTACATTTCTGTGTGCTGTATATATATATATACGTTTATTTCATAGCAAAAACTGAGTATATTAAACTACTGTGTTTCCTATTATAGCTAAGTTTGGCTTTCTTTAGTCAAAATGTTACTTTTGTAATAAATTTCCTATAACTTCGAGAATTAAAATCTATAAACACAGACAAACATTCCTTTTTACCAAGGAATAGCTAATATAGGGAATATTTTATATATAATTAAATTTCAGGAAATTTAGATTCTGTTTCTAATGTTATAATAATTTCCACAGTTTCAATAAAAATTTACTTATTTCAATAGAAAAATTAAAACAAAAAATTTGTACCGTAGTGTCATTATTGTATGATATGAATGAAAGAAAACAGTATTTTTTTTAATATATATGAATTATGACATTTTAATATAAAATGAAAATAAAATTATAAATGAAAATGTTTTCTTTTTGTTTTCTAATTTACGTAATTATCCTGTGTTAATACAAATAATACAAAAATAAAAGAAAATTTCTAAATATTATTTACTTTGACAGAGAAAGATTAAAATGATTATGAAATTAATTTTAAAATTCTCTTAATAAGAAATATCAATTAATTAGAAAATATTCAATGTAAAACAGATTTTCTTATCACGTATTTGTTGATGATAGTTTTATTTTCTTATTATAATGTTAGTTTACAAATATTTTTATCCCAAACTTGTGGTTTAAAGGCCTTACATTCTGTACGTGTTGAAAAAACAAAGGATTAATTTCATGATTACTTTTTACGATGAAGAGTACGCATATTTCTTATGTGATAGAGGAGAAATTTTCACCGATTGTAGGAATTTTTTATTTGGTATTTATGAAATTTTAAATAAGACTGCTTTAATATGTTGCTGAACTGTCTCTTTTAAAATCCCCTATGTAATAATAGACTAAGTTATATGTCCGTCTGTCCTCGAATTTATGAAGCGGTTGGACCTGGAATAGAAACAGGCATGCGTATTGAATGCTTGATGAGTTAGGGTTAGCAAAATTCAAAGCGAGTTCGAAAACGTTCGAAATCCACCCCTTCCCCCTTTTTGATCATTTAATGCCGTTATTTCAAGCCCTATTTTCCCCGGTTAGGAGCAGGCGATTAAATTTATCAATTTATCACATAATAAATAAGTAAAAAGATAATTTTTTCTAGCATTATGACGTCATTCCTTTAATTATCTCATTTGATAATTTCTTATTTTGAATTATTTAAATATCGCCTGCATTATTTTCATACGTTTTATCACCGAATTTAGGTATTACGTAAATAATTTTCTTTTATATTTGGCTTAAATAATAAATTAGATACATATGTGATCATTTTAAACTTAATCATCGATTAATTTTTGTTGCAACGAAAATTGTATCACCGGTATTAACAACAAATTGTTTTCATAAAAGTCTAGGAGTCTATTTCACGGACTAATAAATATCTATCGTTTAAGTTTTATACCTTTTAAAATTAAGCAATTTGTTTGTTTGCGTGTTTGTTTCTTATACTTAACCATTATTTCTCCAATCGTAAAGCAGAGAGAAAAAGAAATAGATTTTCTCAAAATATATTTTCAGTAAATTTATTATTTTTACAAAAAAAAAAGCTTGAGTTAGCCTATCTTAAATTTATTTATTCTTTGGCCTCTCTGAAAATTTCGCCACTGCGTGTATGTAGTGGCGAACAGTACACTTGGAGAAAGGTGTAATGAAAGGTGACAGATATTCAGATATAGTCTGTGCTATTCTCTAAAGGAAAAAGTATTTGCGAAAGATTTTTGTAGAGTTTAACCCCTTGCCTGTTTTGCACGTACACTGTAGGGGAGCGGTTACTGTGCCTTTAATGATTTGCCCGTACAGCGTACGGGCAGTTTAACTTCTTTGTCGTTCTCACTGTTTTGGCAGTATATTTTGTATTTTTAATGTCAAATTAGTGGCATAGATGTCCACAAGATTTTAGTTTCCGAAGTGTATTCTGTTTGGCTTAAAAGCGCTGACGATAGGTTTTGCATTACTCCGCGAGTTTTTCCCTTTGAGATTTTGGCTTGACTTTGGCTTCAGTTTTTGGGAGACTGATCCAGAAACTTTTAGAGATAATTTTGCCTACAGACAAAAAACTAAGATCTGCAAAATAGTACTATGTGTGTTAACTGAAGAAAAATGACAGAGACAAAAGAATTAGATAAAAGACTAGGTATTTTTGTCCTGGCTGTGATGTTGGACTATGCCTCTTACACTCTTTCATGATTTATCGTACTAAATCTGATCATTGAAAAAAAAACAAGTAAAGTAAATGTACTTGTAGTATTTGCATTCAAAAATAATTGTATAGTAATTATAATCAGAAATATTTGTATTTTTATATGCACAACTGTTGACTTAACTAATTTGGCGTACATGAGAGAGAAAGACAACTTCCAGGGAAAACATTTTATTCTTGTAAAAAAGTTGTTGTACATTACTTAAATTAATTAGAAATATTACTTTTAATAACATTTTACAGCTTACAAATGTAAAATAAGCAAAAATGTAACATTTTTTTAATCGAATTCGTAAAAAAAATGAAACTGTTAAAGAGTTAATCACATACTGATGTGCACGAACTTATATACAGTTAGAAGTCAAAACGTAGCGCACCGGTAGAAAGGAGTGTGTGTTACATAAAGAAAATAACTTTTATTCATAAAAAAAAGTATTCGACATCGTCGGCGACAATCTCTGCTCCATTTTGTTTTCCACTCCATTTCTTTCTACGTTGCCAATCGCGAAAAACTAAAAACTGCCGAATCAATCTCGAGCTCGCAACACAGTCCAAGGGTACCGTGAGTCTAAATGACCCTCCAAACTATGGTCCATTGAAAGCAATTAACACCGTCTGGAGAGGTATGGCTTATCGTGGTCGATGGTGGTAGACGATAAAATAGCGTTGCGACGATGGCTTCGGAGGCGGTTTTTCTCTAAGCATCAAAGACAGCCAGATGCGCAGCAGACTCTATGGACGAATACACGTGCTCGGATCATTCAGTGGGCAGTGTGTGGATACAAACCATGAACCATCGTCCAAGGTCACCACCAGGAAGTGGTGAATAATTGGCCATAGTGTGAAGGCTACATTAAAAGTTTGAACGCCGCTAGTCCAAACTACAACTTGTCCATGGCAATATTTTTTCGTGTTATCATTGTAAATAGCATATATTTCTATTTTAGGAAGCAAACTGTGGCTACGTTCTACTACTCATGGCTGGCTACTTCACGTTCGAACCGATACCTCTGGCAGCGTCAGCCCTAATTCCAGTTTTCCTGTTTCCTTTGATGGGTGTATTAAGTACTTCTCAAACGTGCTATCAGTACATGAAGGTAAAATATTTTAGACCAGTTTCTACTTTATAATTCTATCTTATCTTATTTTATACTAATTATAATTTCTATTAACTTCTATGAGCATATTCCTGTAAATTACAACTGGCACATTGAAGTAGACTCATCATTTCGCCGAAAAATTAATAATCTTATATATAAAGGGAGTCATTTTGTGGGTTTTTAGGTAGACTGCTAGTCTTCATAATTCAATCTTAATATATGTTATACTTACTCTAATTTCTATTCTATTCTGTGAGCATATTCTTGTAAATTAAAATTAGCACATTGGTATCCAATGAAGTAGACTCACCATTTGACTGAAATATTAATAATTTTATGTACACACGGAGTCTTTCTGTGGGATTTTAGATAGATTGCTAGTCTTTATAATTCTATCTTAATTTATTTTATGCTAATTATAATTTCTGTTATACTGTGCAAGCCTATTCATGTAAATTACAATTGTCACATTGGTAACCAAAGAAGTAGACTCACCATTTCGCCAAAAAATTAATAATTTTATGTACACAGGAAGTCTTTTTGTGGGTTTATAGGTAGATTGCTAGCCTTTATAATTCTATCTTATTTTCTTTTATATTCATTTTAATTTCTATTCTATTCTATGAGCATATTCCTTTATATCACAATTGGCACACTGGTATCCAAACAAGTAGACTCACCATTTCGCAGAAAAATTAATAATTTTATGTATACAGGAAGTCTTTCTGTGGGTTTTTAGGTAGATTGTTAGTCTTTATAATTCTATCTTATTTTATTTTATACTAATTCTAATATCTATTCCATTCTATGAGCACATTCCTGTAAATTACAACTGACCCACTGGTATCCAAAGAAGTAGACTCACTATTTCGTGGAAAAACTAATAATTTTATGTATATAGGAAGTCTTTTTGTGGGGTTTTAGAGAGATTGCTAGGGAGCTAGCAAGTTTATAATAGTTTATAACATCCTGCCACCATAAGAAACATATAGTAAATTATATTTATGTTTATGTACATATTTCAATGCTTTTTATTCGTTTTTAAGAATATATATTTACATAAACTCTATGATATACCCTAATATACCTAAGTCATACGAACATAATTGTTTATCTGCTACTAAGACATTCACAGAGGAACAAGTATGTTCAGTATTATAACAAAAATGTGATAATTATATGTATCTCGTAAATATTTTGTGGCTTTTTAGCAGATTATCTATGAACTAAAATAATTTATAACTGTTTATAATACACAACCTCTATAATAACGTGTGTATATTAACATATATTTGTATTTTTTCAACACATTTATTCATATTTTTATAACAATACATATCTCTAATTTTGAAAATACTAGAATGAGACGGAGGAACTTTATATTTCAACTTTCTAATTTTTTTCTTAGGATACAATTATGATGTACCTGGGTGGTTTGCTGTTTGCCGCAGCTGTAGAACATTCAAACCTACACAAAAGAATTGCCCTTAAAGTGTTACTTTCTTTAGGAACAAGTCCTCGATGGTAAGGAAAGAAAGTTTAATTTACTGTACAACAAACGTAAAATGAGCATTCATTATATAATCTGTAATTTACTTATTAAAATAAATTTTACAGCGAAATAAAATCCCTAATATAAACAGCCCATTTATCATTAAACATTCAATCATGTAAGCATACTTCGTATTTTATTTCATGATAATTTTATGTAATCAAAACAAATTTAATAAAATGCATTTAAAGTTTTTCGTAATGAATTTTGATAAAATTTAAAATTATATATAAGAATTCAATTTTACTAAAATGTATTTGAATTTTTTTAAAACTTTATAATTATATGTATGCAGTAAATTTTAATACTATGCATTTGAAATTAAAAAAATTTTTTTTTGTTTTTAAGAATTTTTTGAAAAATTTTATAATTATATGCTTGCAGTACATTTTAACAATATGCATTTGAAATTTAAAAAAAAAACTTTGTTTCTTGTTTTTAAGAATTTTTTGATAAACTTTATAATTAGATGTATGCAGTAAATTTTAATAATGTATTTGAAATTTTAAAAAATCTTTGTTTTTTGTTTTTAAGAATTTTTTGAAAAACTTTATATGTATTCAGTAAATTTTAATAATATGCATTTGAAATTTTTTAAAAAAAACTTTGATTTTAAGTAATGTTCCGTATGTTTCTAAATTAATGTTTCTAACTATAAAAATGTATCAGGAGGTACAAATACTTTCATTTGCTATAACTGTCGTTCTCTTTGAGATATGTCAAAAGTAATGGTATTAAAATACTAAATGTGTTTTCTAAGTAATTAACGTTTTGAAATTGAAAAAATCAAGGGTACTTTTCTTTCAGTTTTATTAATGAAAACCTGTACTTTTTAGCATAATTTTCAACAATATCAAGGCATTTTTTCGCATTGTAGAACCAACCCAGCCCAGGTTTCACATGAATAAGTTAAAACTGATCTTATTAGACATTTGTAAAGTAATATTTTTGTTTTTCTTTTTATTAATTTTGATTTTATATATTTTCGTAGGCCATAAAAAACATTTATTTACCATCATAACTCTCTTGTGTATCTCTGTCGTAACATCATTTTTGTTGTTTACCTCAGATCCTAAATAAGTGAAGCAATCAACCACCTCAAATTTATATCCTTCAATTTCTAGATTTTCACTTAAGTACCCAGTTTTTGTGCATGGCATATATTTCGTCTTATTTTCATTTACTCTAAGGCTCATATAAATACTCCTAAACGGACTTAAAAACGATTGAAGTATGCCAAAATTATGTGTGTGGCTAACTAACAAATGTAGGCACTAAATTTCGGAACGAAAGCACAGCTTTTCAACTGGCGAAGTTGAAACAGTTAAAAACCACTCCTCGAATTTGGAGAACACGTGGAAGATATTTTTGAAAACCCTACTGTAAAATGTCTCTCATATACTATAATCATTCTAAAAATAGATTGATTTATATTTAAAAGTATTAAAAAAAGAAACACAAATTGTAATTATAAATTTCAGACTTTATTAAGTTTATAAACAAAACATATTTTTTAGAATCAATTTGACATTTTCATATGTTAATCTAAGAATACAAAGAAAAAATACTTTTAAAAAATTTATAATAATATAGAAAATATTTATTAAAAATTGATGTAGGACTGTTTTTAGTTTATATTTTGTCCATAAAAAGTATAAAATAAAATAAATGCAAATTATTTTTTCGTAGATATAACACAGGGAAAACGTTAATTAATCCATATGTACATTACTACGCAGTATAATGCTTTAACAGGTGTTGTCAGTTATATCAAAATATCTGATTAGAACAAATGGCGACTGCTGTTTATGCAGCGAAAATCAGTAACAGCAGCAGAAAATAATTTTAAAATTTGAAACGTTGTTTTAATATTTTGAATTTATTGATTTTTGTAATTATAAACTTCTATACATTTAATGAAATAAAGAATTGATTTAAAAATTTCTTTTAAAATTTTGTATTTGTACTCTATTATTTTTCCCATTAATTTCTAGGATAATGCTAAGTTTCATGGTGACAACAATGTTCCTATCCATGTGGATTACTAATACAGCTACAACAGCTATGATGGTTCCTATAGTGGAGGCCGTTATTTCAGAGCTCCATAACGAATTTCTTCAAAGACAAGAACTAAAAACAAACAAACTATCATTTGTTCCAAATATAAGAGGAGGTATTTAGAAAATCATTGTACCATTTTTTTAAAATCTTACTAGCTGTTATTTATAGATAAGTGCTTATTTTTCAAGTTTCGCTTGCACCGTGCCATTCCAGTTCTACACAAGATTAGAAATCTCCTGTAACATTTGATTTTCATGCTTTACTCTCCCTTACAGTTATGCTTAGTAATAGCTATTTTAGTTTTCAAGTTTCGCTTGCACCATGCCGCTTTAATTCTACACAAGATTAGAAATCTCCTGTAACATTTGATTTTCATGCTTTACTCTCCCTTACAGTTATGCTTAATAATAACTATTTTATTTTTCAAGTTTCGCTTGCACCATGCCATTCCAATTCTACACAAGATTAGAAATCTCCTGTAACATTTGATTTTCATGCTTTACTCTCCCTTACAGTTATGCTTAATATTAACTATTTTAGTTTTCACGTTTCGCTTGCACCATGTCGCTTTAAATCTACACAAGATTAGAAATCTCTTGTAACATTTAATTTTCATGCTTGACTCTCCCTTACAGTTACGCTTAGTAATAATTATTTTAGTTTTCAAGTTTCGTTTGCACCATGCTGCTTTAATTCTACAAGATTAGAAATCTCCTGTAACATTTGGTTTTCATGTTTTATTCTCACTTAGAGTTATGGTTAATAATAAATATCTTAATATTTTTTCCAAATATTAGTTTATATATATATATATATATATATATATATATATATATATATATATAACAAATTAAATTTTCTGTCTTATACTAACTATTTAAAAAACATATTACTTTAAAAATTATATATTACTAATTTTATCTATTATTTTAATGTTCTTGTTTATAATATGATTTTTTTCATTGATTCGAAAACTTTATTTTATTCTGCGCAGGAAATGTTTGATATTTTTGGTGTCAAATTTTAAATATATTAACATATTTAGATTTCATATTAGCGTTTTAGTAAGATGAAGAGCCTAAAACAATATTCTTTTTTAAAATTAATATCTTCGTAAGAGTTACTTACATGTGTTTTAAACTTAGGTATGACATTCAGAGCATCAAAAACGTTTTTTTTTATCGTATAAAAGATTAATAATGAAAAAAGTTTAGATTATAGAATTCTTCTTAAAAAATCTACCATAATAGATAATAAATAATTTTGCTGAATTGATGATGTTATGATAGTACCACCTCAAGTTGCGAAAATTTAAACTATTTGAAATTTTAATATTTATTGCATTCCATATTTATTTTGGAGATATAAAATTCAATTTTCTAAATAAAGATTTCCGTTTTGTTTTCGGGGGGGGGGGGACATAATCTATAAAATAACTATGATATTTCACTGATCAAAATTATATTTCAACATGAATTTATCAGAAAAAAATCTGTATATGAGGTAGGTAAAATTTTGCCTTAACACATGAAAACAGTTAAGTAAATTTATTGTAAAAGGAGCATAACTTGTTTAATTCCTTCATAAGTACGATCCTAACAAAAGCAAATTTTTATACGAAACTAAGTGAGACTAATGTAATAGTTATAGTTACACCTCTCCCAAATAAAGTTATGGAATATATGCAAAATATTAGTTCTCGTGTAGATTAATAAGATCTTAAATGAAAAGTGTTAGTGTAATTCTAAATAGGATCTATCTAGTATTTCAAACAATTTACAAATATTTTTGTCTGAATTCACTATCATCATCTCCATTTCTGGCCATTGCCAATTGCTCTCCAGCTTCTAGCTCTGTGTCCATCATACAATGTAGATCTTTAATGGGAGAGTTGCGCAAG
This sequence comes from Pardosa pseudoannulata, assembly GCA_032207245.1. Classification (NCBI taxonomy): domain Eukaryota; kingdom Metazoa; phylum Arthropoda; class Arachnida; order Araneae; family Lycosidae; genus Pardosa; species Pardosa pseudoannulata. Next base: position 79,969,721 of record CM063500.1, on the reverse strand, counting down.
AAACAAAATAATCGCACTACAATGGATTCCTACCCATTGTGGTATTCCCTGCAACGAAAAAGTGGTTGGGCAGGCTAAGAAAGGTTGTTTTATTTATCAGGCCCCATGTAACCTGGTCAGCTATAAGTCTGCTTCTTCAATGCTTAATCAAATACTTAAGACAATACTTATATCATTACTGAAAGAGAATTTGGTTTCACGCTGGTCCAGACTTATTGTCCATACAGCAACTTACTACTGATTCCAGCCGACACAACAGTGACCCATAACGGCTACAAAGCCACTGCTGACCTACTAGAGATCCGTCATGGTTCGAAGATTAATTTGGTCTAACTCAATAAGAAGCAAACTCTAGGACTACCAAGAAAGACACTAGGAAAAGATCACTCAGGTGAACCCCGGGCTCATGATATTCGTATATGCCTAGAGGAGGTATACCTCTGAGATTGTCTCTCCTTTAGCACTACCCAGAGGACATGCACGGTTTAAGGTCGTGGTCTCTGACGCGTGAGACGTTGTCCTCCTCATTATTGAAAGAAAGAATGACAGAAAAATCGTGGAGAAATTTCATCCTTAATCTCCCCGATTGCCCAAGAAGCAGTGCTGTAGCTGCCTTTCGTCTTGCAACTAAGTACGATTGCTTATATGTTCATCTTTCTAGTCTCCGGATAGTGGATAGTCCTGCATGTCCTCTGCCGTACTAGTCGGTGATGAATGCTCATCATCTCCTTGACTATTTAGCTCTCACGAAAAAACTGCATCTACTCCCTATACTGGAAGGCCAGAGACTCTTTGAACAAGTTAATTTCCTAATTTAATGTTCTTCCCATGCTCTAATTTTATACATTTCTTGTGCTTGTTCTTTTGTAAGTGTCACTTTTTTAAAATTCATTTGATCTCTGTTCCGCGTTAGGAGAGTGTCTGTATCGCCTGCTGCATTGATAAAACTATCACCTTGTAGTAGCAAAGCTATTCGTGAAGATTTTATCACTACATAATGACTACGAGATTGGATATTTTTATTCTTATAACATTTCTGAATCGAACAATGAGTTACATAACTGATTTTTTATAAGATTGATTGAAAAAAGAGGTGTCAAGAAAGTGAATTCAGCAACAAACAATTATCTTCTCAAAGCGAAGTACCACTATATGGAATACATAAAAGTTTTTTTATATTTTGATTTGAAACTTTGTTGCAAATATTCAGTTTTAAGCTTTTCGTAATTTTTTAGATATTATTTACTTTTTAAGTAAATCATTTTATTGTTTCATTTCGCGGCATTCTTATTGTAAAAGTTTTTATTAATAAAAAGAGACCATTTTTAACTTCCTCTAAACAAAATTATTTATAGAACAAAGTACATTTCAAATTATTTTTACTAGTCATTTGTATATGAATGATATTAATTTAATTTACATATGAAGCATAAAATTTCTAAAGAATTTTCTTTTATTCTCTATAGACAGCTTTACAAGCCTACCAGAAGAAAAACTAGATTCTCAGTCTATAACAATATTAACTAGCATTCCAGACTTACGAGAAAAGAAGGCTTTCAGTCAGTAAGTTTTTTCAACTTCGGTTTACATATATATACTCACACAAGCACACAGAGATATATTTGAGTATCGGAAGGTATGACACTACAAGAGTGTTATATTTGAAGTCGATAATTATAGTGCATATATAACATGATTTATGAATTTCATGTCAGGGATTTTCTATAAGTATGAGTACTTTATATGATCACTAGGTGACCCATCAGACGTTGTCCCGTTTTAACACCGTAAATCCAAAAATTGTAATATATTTTTAAATAAATTATAAATTGTGCCGTTTTGATAGAAATCTGAATAAAAATTATTTTAAAAATATTTCACGCAACCACGCGTGCAATCATCACAAATGTAATTAGATTAAACTGAAATTCCCACACCGCCTATACGGGGATTTGATCCTGGGACTTCTCCTACTAGCGCCCGACTCGTTGACCACTGCGTCACAGATACTTTGGCAGCGAAGGGTTTCAAGCGGCATTATAATAATCTCAATAACGGAGCAATTCTGGATTTTTAATAAAAAACAAAATTTTCTATTGGATTAAATTGTAAATCTAAACCTATTTGACTCAACTTAATTACATACACAAAATTTCATTAAAATCAGTCCAGCCGTTTAGGAGAAGTTCTATTACAAACACAAGAATAAAAGAATTCTATATATAAAGATATACAGTTTCATAATGTACATTTATCCATTTTACAGAGATGACACCGTAGTCCATGATCCCATTTTGGGAACTGTAATGTTGGGAATTTTAGTAGTAATGTAGATTTAATTGTTTTATTGAATAGATTGATAATATTTTATTAAGTCAGTAGTTAACGTTTAGTTCTGAACCTAAAGTTGGAAAGTGTCAAAAGTAAAACCTATATAAATGTAAATTAAATTTTCATTACAAATTGCTCTCTTACAAATTGCTTTATGGCATGTCCCGTTTAACCTCGAATGTGGTTGAACCACGGTCCACATTTTTTCTCTGTATATAAAATATTACTATTCTCTTATTAGTTGGCGATACAATGGATGTTTCTCTTATATCTTCTAGGATAGAAGATGAAAATGTCAAACAAATGCTTTCCTCTCTTCAAACTGCCTTGTTGCTGAGTTTAGCTTTTGCAGCTAGTTTTGGAGGAATCGGGACTCTCATTGGCAGCGGACCCAACCTAGTGTTAAAATCTCAAATGGACGAGTGAGTACAAGTAATTCAATGATAGCTCATAATGAAAGAAAAAGTTTGTGTTTCAAACTGTGCCCTACCATTTCAGCATTAAATTTATGTTTTACCCTTAACCCCTTAACGTGCACGCTCGAGTTAACTGGAGCACGCTAAACTGGCCAAACTGTGCACACTCGAGATAATTCAAGCGGCGTTGTATTTTTTTAGACATTGCGCTGTGCTAAAAGGGATAGCAAAGGAAAAAGGAAAAGAAAAGAGAGTCATTACTTGTATAATAGTTGCAATGTTGGGCTATGTTTGTTTCGTAATATATCCCACCAAGGAAAATTTTGATTAATTTTATAAATACTACAGTAGAATCTCGGTATAACGATCCCCTGTGGGACCAACATCATATGGTCGTTGTAACGAATTGAAAAATAATTTTTAAAAAAAATGAGCAAAGTAAGGATGCAACAGTGCATACCTAGAGAACACTTCTACTTATTTGTATTTCCATTACTGAATTTTTGAAAAAAAGTCTTTGATTGACGCCTGTTTCAAGTTCATTTGGGAATTTTTCATTATCACTGATTCTATATCCGTTAGATTTTGAAAGGAAATTTTCAGAATTAAATTGTCCTTCAAAATATTGACGCTAGGCATTGGTTGCATTGAAGGCTTCTATTTCATTCACTTTTTCAAAAGCTTGGACGATTTCTTCTTCGTCGTCGGAATCGCAGATTTCTTCATTTCCGGTAATACGGGCAATAAAATTGTCCTCATTCAAATTTTCTACGCAACACTGTAATGTTTCGTCTACTATAACAAACTCATCAAAAGATAATTGAAGATTTAATTCTCCCCTTTTCGTCACGCCCCCTCCCTTCCTCTAAGCAAACACAAAGAGAGGAGTACAGGTTCCTTGAAGTTGCACCACAGTACAATAATTTTGAAATAGCCCACTTGCTCACGAGTTCTGAGGTTTAAAATTGGCGGTAGCTGTAACGAAAAATAATACGCTTGGGGTCGTTGTAATGATTTAAAATTAACATTATTCCTATGGTAAAATAATTGGGACTTTTTAAGATGGTCGTTCTAACGAAGGGGTCGTTATGTCGTGGGGTCCTTAAAAAGAGGTTCTACTGTAGTATTGATATTATTTTTGTTTTAAAAGTATAAATAAGTATTTTTACTGATAATAATGTTTATTCTGAAATGGGAATTAGAAAAGAAAGATAAAAAAGTCGATGTGCGTAAAAGATTGCAATATTCGACTATTTTTTTGCAATGTTATCAAAATCCAAAATTGCAATAAAAGTTTTGATTATTTTTGTATTTTTGTAATTTCTTTAAAATCTTCTAAATTGTGTTTTTTACATTAAAAAATGGATTTTTTTTTGGCTGGTCTTTAAAAAAACTGTGCATTAAGGGGTTAATATTGAAGGCTCCATTATACATCCCTTTCATTTGAGGTTCATTTAACACATAAGGATAGTTCTCTATTAAGATAGAATTATTTTCAACTGTTGAGTAAAAATGTGAATAGAAGTAGTTTAATAAGATATGATACTACCAGAAAAAGTTTGTTTCTCAGAACCATCGTGTAAAATTTATTTACTATTAAATTTTGGGCTTTTTTGGTCAATTTTTATAACAATCTTCAGATTAATTTTTGATACTTGTTTGTAGTATAAAGCATTCTTAATACTGAAGGTTTCTCTCTAAAAGCTCAATAAAGCTATGAAAATAAAGCTTTTTAAACAATTGAGAAGACTTTGCTATTATAAATTGAACTCTTTTGAATAAACTTCAGATAAAAATGTGAGGAAATAAAATTTTCTTTTCAAAGTGAATCAGCATAAGTAGAAATCCATGCCTATTTGTAATGTCTATTTGTAAAATAGGGAAGGTTAAATGCATTACAATACAGATATCAACAGGTTAAGGGCCAAAGTCGTTTAATGGCTAACCATGATTAACTCCTAGAGCCACCAAATTATTTGAAGCAATTCTCAGTTTAAACAGCTGTTAGCCATGAAACGACTTTGATGAAACCGGCCCTAAGACAACAGTACAATACATGTTAATCATGGTTAAATTCACATTTTATTGTTTCATTTGAGAAATATATCATGGAAGTTTTTATTACTGGAAAACTATTGGAAATCAGTCTGTTTCTTAGGAAGGAATCTTGAAAGAATCGATCTCTCCTTAAATTAAAAAAAAAAATTATCTTGATGAATGAGCAACTTCTCTGCCACACATTTTCATATTTTATTTGATAAAACTGTAACAGCTGTCTATTGAGAAATCTATGTTAACTAAATTTTCTCCCACTGGAAAAGTTCTCAAAATTCGGAAATTTTTGCAGTAAATTTTAAGGCTTATTTGTCAGTTATCTAGTATTGCTCAATATTTCATAGTGTATATAATTTGAGCAACAATAAAGGGCATTAATATAGATTTTATTATAAGGAGGAGTTTTTCATTACTTAATCATCGTTTAGGATAGGACTTTAGTCGAACAAAACACCGTCAGTAAGAGACACAAACTGCAAAAGACTTTAGGCGTCAATTTGTAAAATAGTGAATGCTAAATACAGTGCAACACAGATTTCAACAGGTTAATACAACAGTAAAATGCATGTTAAATACAAATTTTGTTATTTCATTTGACGAATATACCATGAAAGGGTTTATTACTGGAAAACTATTGGAAATCAGTCTGTTTTTTAGGAAGGAATCTTAAAAGAACCGAACTCTCCTTAAATAAAAAAAAAGTTACCTTGAATGAGTAACTTCTTAGCCACGTATTTTCATATTTTATTTGAGAAAACTATAAGATAAGCTTTCTATGAAGAAATCTATATTAACTACACTTTCTCCCACTGGAAAAGTTCTCAAAATTCGGAAATTTTTGCAGTAAATTTTAATGCTTATTTGGCAGTTATCAATTATTGCTCAAGATTTCATAGTGTATATAATTTGAGCTACAAAAAAGGGTATTAATATAGATTTTATTATAAGGAGGAATTTTCGATTACTTAATCATCGTTTAGGATAGGACGTTAGCCGAACAAAATAACAAATAATAATAGACACGACTTGATAAAGACTCCAGCTATCAAGAACTACTGATTTCTAATTTTTACTAATTTAAAAACATTTGCATTAAAAAAATTGGAGGATTTATATTTAGTGTTCAAACAAGTATAAATTACATGTAACTACAAATGATAAATAAAGATGTTTTGACATTAAGGTATCTAAATTCACATATTCGTCTTTTGCATTCAACCACAAAAAAAGCTAGTAACTTTGAATATAGCTAAGTTGCTATCATACGTATTATTTTAGAAATAAATCTTAGCATTACGTTTCACGGTGCCTCGTGCATTTTGGCGATATTAAACCTCTATTGAGTCATAATATCATTTCTCAGGTGTTGCAAAATGCCAGTATGGTCACTAAGGATTTTTCAAGTGTGTAGGTTGTATTTCCCTGTCAAATATCTTGCCTCAAAAACGCCTGTGATCATATATTTTCCAGTTAGTTGTTTGGATCCCTAACACTTATTTAACTTCTAAGAATTTCGAAAAGCAATTGTAAATATGAGTAATCTGTACGCACATAAAAGGTTTTTAACTATAAAAAATATACAGCAAGGTTTAATTTTTAACTATGAAACTTTTCTTAACTCTTAAAAGAATTAAAGTACACAAGCTTGCTAACCATACAATAGAGAAAGCAAAGTTAAATAATATTATTGTGATAATAAATTAGAATGCAGTAATCTCTTTAAAAACTATCTGATTAATCAGCTTTCCCTTGTTTTTTTGAAGGATGTTTCCAGAATATAAACAGCTGACATTCTCCACCTGGATGATGTACAATATTCCAGGGATGATCATAGGAACTTTTATTTTGTGGATACTCTTCCAAATATTTTACGTTCCTTGTTGGTAAGTATTTGTTTTAAATCACTGAATTAAAAATACATTATGCTTGCAATATGAAATGAATTATCTTTAAAGACATCACTGAAATCCAAATCAGTCATTTGCTGATTTGCCTAAGTAGGGGTTATGGGTGGGTAATCTACACTGGTGTACAAAACTTAAGCAACAGGTGGGGTTTTTTGCTATAATTCCAAGAGAAATTATCTGAGAGACATGAAATTCAGAAAGGAGGGAGAGTTTTATGTACATAAAGGATGACGAAAGCATCAACGATGAAAAAGGAATACAATGCATACGGTATGGAATCAAACAAAAACAAGCTTTATTTAACGCAGAGTATCGTGTCTGTTCAGGAGCTACTGGAAAATGAAGATATCACTCGAAAGGATTGGCCAGCATACTCCCCTGATTTAAATCCCATCAAACATGTGTGGGATGGATTCTTTGGGAAGACACATTGAAGCACGCTTGCATCCTCCGGAGAGCACCAAACAACTCAAACAGATGCAGATTGCGGAATGGGCACACCCATCGCAAGAAATATTGGACCAGTTGGTTTTGAGTATGCGGAGGCGATGCGAAGCAACCATTGTAGTTATTGGAGGGCATATCCCATATTAAGGAACATCTGCTTGTTTTTCTTCCTCTTGGATACACAATCATGAGTCACGATACTATGCGTTCAATAAAGCTTGTTTTTGTTTGATTCCATACCGTATGCATTGTATTTCTTTTTCAGCACCGATGCTTTCGTCATCCTTTACGTACATAATACTCTCCCTCATTTCCGAATTTCATGTCTCTCAGATGATTTCTCATGGAGTTATGGCAAAAAACCCACCTGTTGATTAAGTTTTGCACACCTGCGTAATAGCGTGCTAGCATGAAAATTTGCCCAAAAATTGTCTTCGGAACATGTTTTAACAGGTAAATTAAATTTAACTAGCCTACTTTTAATAAAACATTGGTTGTATAACTTCAAACAGGCCGTCCAATTTTGCTTTATATTCTTGGATTCATAGAACTGTATTATTACATTTCTGTATTAAATCTTTTCTTTTCCCATTAAGTGGGTACTCATTCGTCGACTAACGACTAAAAGATAGAATTAAAAAGCACAACAAGCACATGAATAAAAAGATGTTAACTAATATGATTTAGTTAGTCTATATGATTCTCATATATATATATATATATATATATATATATATATATATATATATATTTGTATGTGTGTGTGTAATGTATTAAATATTATTGCACCCAAATTTCTTCAAAATTTTCCCAACTGACGATCTACTTTTCTTAATCTTAACCGCACTGACGAGTGCCGATTCTCTGAGGCCGAGCTTTATAAAAATATCCCACACCAAATCACCCAATAGAAATAAATTTCCAAATTTTCAGTAGTTATCTGGTAGGTTTTCTAGACCCCAATAAAATGCATTTCTACAATTTTCTCTGAATATTTTCTGAGAAAGAGATACTTTCGTTATTCGGTCGCCAGAGTTCCAGTGCATGCGCATACACTTTTGTATTCTTATTTAGTTTTTGTGGTCGAGGATAGAACCTATCAAAAATACAACGTTATTTGATTACGATGATGAAATATAAAGATGTGATTTAAGTTTTTAACTTGTGTGTGTCTTCCGTTTGTACTTTCGGAATGCTACTAAAAAGATCTACAGTCCAAAATAGTTTTAAAAATTAATATTTGAAATAATCCGAAATATATTTTAAACTTTTAATAAAATAAATATATTTGGCAATATAAATTTTCTGTTGATCATCAAAAGCAATTTTGTTGGTATTTTTCTCAGAAAAGTTGCACCGGGTCTCCGAGCCCCGGCGCGCGTTCTCGTGTAACTCCGCTAAGCGCACGTTCTCGCAGGTTAGCTTTCTCATCTTATCAAATTAAATCAAGAGCGTAATTCTGTCAGATTGTATTTCTTCCACACTTCTCAAAACCAATAACTGAATTAGTAAATTAATAACTTCTATGGCCTTTCTACACTTCTTTGAAAACAACTGCATTTTCCCTACAAAAAATAATAATCCATGCAATTATTATGCCGTTGTATGTACTTTTGCCGCCAAGATTGTTTACCAAGTTACAAAAGAACCACTGTCTTAAATTTGTGTCTCACGACAAATCACTTACATGTTTACCCCCTTCTCAAACAGGGCATTTCACATATGAGTTGCTTTACGGTAATGGAAGTTTCATAGTACATCATTTAGATAGAAAGAATGCCGAACGATGGCCGAATGGTTAGGGTACTGGCCTTTGGTACCGGAGCTCGTGGGTTCGAATACCATTGTGGTATGGATTTTCGTAGCCCTTCGGAATCGATGTTAAGCATTAGGTCCCGGTCTCATTAACCCTCGTGTTTCATAAATGTAGACCGTAGCGCTCCAAACATATCCTAACCTAAGTGGAAAGTATAATATTCTTTGAAGTTGTTAAAGCGTGTACTTGTTTATGCAACAATAATTAATATTTCTTATTAATTAAGATTTTAATTCAAACAAGAATTTTAAAAATAATATGCTAAAAACATTATTATTCTCAATTATTTTTCTAAACAAACGCTTTGTCGTTTGTCTAGAAAATCATCTTTTATCATTGACTCATATGTACATCTAATACTTTCTACTATAGTTTAAGGCATTTCTCACTACTTCCAGATTATTCAGAAATTATTATATGACATCACTACATATTGAACATAAAAATATATTTTCATGAATGCTGTGCTTAATAGTTTAAGGCGTTACGATTAAGGTAGTGTTTTGAATAATCTTCAATCCTTTTTCTAGCCAGAAAGCTACAGCAGAATCAAATGCAGATAAACAAGTTGTCAAAGAAGTGATACAAAGAAACTACGAAGAATTAGGACCGGTTAAGTAAGGACCTTTTTTAATCACTCATGTTAACTGCAATATATATATATATATATATATATATATATTATATATATATATATATATATATATATATATATATATATATATATATATATATATATATATACATATATATATATATCATATATATATATATATACATATATATATATATATATATATATATATATATATATATATATATATATATATATATACAAATATACATACATATATACATATATACATACATACATACATACATACATACATATATGTAATAATATCAATATCTAAACCCTAAAGTGTATTCCAAAATTATCCCTTTTCCCCATTCATATTCTAGATCTTAATTTCTTCTCTTTATATTAACTACATTTCCCAGCCATCCAATTTAAACGAAGATGTTTTCATTCCTTCAGCCGAACCCCGAAATTCTTTCTATGATTCCCAAAACAGAAAATGATATAGCTGGCATTTTAATTAGGAAGTTATAACTTTCCCATGAAAATTTTAACTATCAGCAGTAAGGCTCCTCTGAGACGCCACACTTTGCTCCAGTCAAAGGTTACTTTCTATAAGCAAATAACACGTGCTTCAGCATTTTTCCCACACACGGGTTTTAGCCGTCTCTCGCAGAAGGTTGGCATTACTATTACTTAGAGAGAGAGCGTTCTGACACTCTGAGCGTTCAGATGCCTCTAGATGTTGTCTTATCCTGATAAGATGAAATAAAAGTTAAGTTCGGCCACGACGAATGATGTGCTTCTTTCTAATGGACGGTTAGCGGGACATTTGGCAGCCCAGCATGCCCGGGCTGAGGAAAATAATAGGGGCAATTTCAAAAGAAGTTTTAAGTGTAAAGTTCGGGGCCAGTTTGTCCCTGGACGATTACATACATTATATATATATATATATATATATATATATATATATATATAAATATATATATATAGTATATATATATATATAGATATATACATATATACACATATACAAATATACATATATACATATATATATATATATTATATATATATATATATATATAATATATATATATACAAATATACATATATACATACATACATATATATATATATATATATAATATATATATATATATATACAAATATACATATATATATATATACATATATACATACATATATATATACATATATACATATATATATATATATACAAATATACATATATATATATATATATATATATATATATATATATATATATATAAATATACATACATACATATATATATATATATAAATATACATACATACATACATATATATATATATATATATGTGTGTGTGTGTGTGTGTGTGTGTGTGTGAGTGAAATATCTATGGCAAGTGAACGAGTCTGTGATGCCTTGATAATATCTTTATTCATGACTATTGCACAGTTCTACATCCAACTATCAAACTTGGCTTGACAAACCATCAAACAGAGGGGGCAACAATCAAACATTTGGAAGGCGAAGGCTAGTAAAAGATCCTTGCTCAGTGTGGATTCATTAGCGACCTCACCTAAAAACGTTCCTTCTCAATTCTTACTAGTCAAATGATTTTATATGGAGTTATTAGTGATTCATGCACCTGCATTAAAGAGTGCTTTGCGTTTTCATCCTTTAAACCTCTAAATTATTAATTTTAAGTATTCAAACCTGACATATATCATGTTAAAATTATTTCCTCTAGTCACAATAACTATGTAGCCTCTATTGTTTTTATTTGTACGGGCTACTGGGCAAGAAGAAATCTCTGCAGGTCATCTCAGCAGTAATAACTATGTAGTCAGCCCACATTGAAGAGAACAGCACAAGTCTAATTAAAACTTTATATTAGAGCTGCTAAAAAGGGACTTCTTTACTAGTCGGCGACAGACATGAGAAAGACACAAATATCACTCTGCTCGAACAGAGGTGCACCCAAGAGCGAAGACAGAAAGAATTTGTCCAATGGAAAAGAAACTTAGTCAGCAAATTAAACTGTTATGATCAGGAAAAACGTGGATAAATGGCCGCCGATAGCTGGAAAGCGTGTTGAATAGACAGAAAATTTACATGTATAGGACAAAAAGCTTTGGGAAATATATCGAAAGAGTTTTAAGTCGAGGACACTCCTTTGATTAAGACATTTAGAGGCTGGGAAAAAGATTTTAAGGAATTATAATGGGAGAGAGGAGGTTTTTGGGGAAATATTAAATTTATATAATTTCGATATATTAAACACACATACAAATATATATATATATATATATATATATATATGTGTGTGTGTGTGTGTGTGTGTGTGTGTATGCCCTTAGGTCTTCTTTTATTAGCAGGATCAGTAATCAACTGGATTATTTATGTAATTATTAGTAATCAACTGGATTAATTATGATGTTATTGTTAATTTTCTTATGAAGTCTAACAGACAGATTTTGAATAAAATTCAGAATGGTGGGTATGTTAAATTCCTTATGAAGCCTTATGAAAATACCATGGTGCATTAGTGTGATTTGATGAAGAGTAATGTGTTGCTGGAGAGCAAAATTAACAATAATCTTCTGTTTAACATTAATCTTCTAGGTACTAATCTAAATAGCCTTCGTATTGAAAAAAAAATCCTGCTAGATCTCAATCTAGCAATCTAAAACTCAATTACATGGATTTTATGATTATAAAAATCTGTCATGTTTTCTTGAATTCAAATTTTAGAGGAAGTTTTTTCTGTTACACCTTTTGCTAATTACATTAAAAAGTACTTTTAAATAAACAAGATAGGTGAATGAAAAAGACTTTGTACTCGCTAAAACATTTAAATAAGTAAAATTTTCATCTGCAAATAATTGAGCTAAGTGGGATACAATATGGATATCATCCCGGTTTGGGGTGTTTTCGGATACGAATAGTATAATTTGCTCGTTTGGTTACGTGAAAATTAAAAAATATGTAAATTTTTATGCTTAATCTGTCCTTTTGTTTAAGGCCCTTTGTCGAATCATATTTTCTTTTTCTTATAGATTCCACGAGTTAGCTGTCATGGGATTATTTGTTATCCTTGTTGTTCTTTGGCTGATGAGAGAACCACAGTTTACTACTGGTTGGGCAGATTTCTTGCCTTACGGAAGGTAAATCATCATTTTTTATAACTTAGAAATGTAATAGCTAAACATAATTACTGATAAAAGATTAATTTTAAATTAAAATAAAATAGTACAAGAATAAAATAGTACAAGAAATGTAGTTTTTATAAACCTTATTAGTGAATTTTATTTCAAAAGAAGCATCCACAAATATTTTAACTACTCCAAACTGAAGTAGGATTAAGAAATATTAAGTATCAATCTCTTATTATAGCAACAAATAAGGTAAGGAATATTCACCTATATTTTTGTATTGGACTGCATAAAATCAATAGGGCTGATAAAAAAGTTCTTTTTTAAAAGGAGAAAATATATAAGGGCTTACTCTGGACGTTGTGTATCGGTTCGAACGCTCGTTGTGACATCAAAGTGAAGCCAGCTCTTTGATCGTTTGCTCTCATAATATCTGCAAACTGACGTCAAAGTGACGTCACAACGAACGTTCAAATCAATTCTCAGCGTCCAGAGTAAGCCCTATAAATATGAACAAAATCAAAGATTCTAAGAACCGGTCTCACCAAAGTCGTTTAACGTCTAACCGCGATTAACCCATGGTGCCAACCAATGGTAGGACGCAATTATCCGTTTAAACAGAGATTAATCTCGGTTAACCGTTAAACGAATTTGGTGTAACCGGCCCTTATTTCCCTTAATGAAATTAATCAAGGCAATCAACCCTATTTTAATCACAGTTTAACAAATTTGGATAGAAAACTCTAGGCGTTTTCTCTAGACGTTGCGGTTCGGTTCGAACTTTGCGAACATTATGCGAGCAAACTATCAAGCTGACGTCAAAATGATGTCATAACAAACGTTCGAACCGAATTGAAACGTCCAGAGAACCCCAAAGACCTGGATATCAGATCTCATATAGAAAATAAATGCTGTTACTGAAGTCATTAGCTAATTTAAAATTTTGTTTCATTTCAGTCACATCAAGGATGCAACAACGGCAATGGGCATGTCTCTATTTCTTTTCCTAATCCCTGCACGTCCCAAAGAATGGTTTTCCTCCCCGCCACTTCTCGATTGGAAAACTGCTCAGTCGAAAATTCCCTGGGGAGTGCTTATTCTGCTTGGAGGTGGCATTGCCTTGGCAAGGGGCACACAGGTAAATATATGAAGAAATATCAATCAGTAACGCATAGCTAAACTTTCTTTCAATAATAAATTAGTAAGTAAAAGTGTGTATGAACTAAAAGGAAGGCAACACTAGCTACATGCAGTGTTACAGAAATCTCGGCAATTCTACATACCGATAGAGGAAGATAATTGTTGTTAAAATGACATTTCCGATTATATTGTCCACTTTCGAGGAGAAATGGGCAATTAAAAGATTCCTTTTAGCAAAAGTTAATAAAGAGAAAAACATTCAGCAATAGTACATGTTTACGAAACAGTCTGTATTGACCATACCAAAGGGGTGTGTAAATTTTTTAAAGGTAAATAGGTCATGCTACCGTACAACCAACGGAGATATGTGAGACTGTTAATTCAAAACTCATCTAGCGCTGGAGCAAATACTTCTTCAGGAGTGACCCTCCCGTAGGAAACTATCTGTGTTACTTACTGATATCCTATTGTAATATAAACATAAGAAAAGGGATAACAATAGCTACTTTAGTAGTACAAATAACACACTGTATGCGGGACACATACTAGTACGTTTTCTGATGATTGATACTTGAGCGCGGTTCTCGTACTAGTTCAGCTTAGTGTAACAACATGTTTGTTTGTATGTACAAAAATAAAGGTATATACAGGAAAACGAAGCCAAGTGTTATTGTCTACTACATAGATTCTGGAAATATTCAAACTAATAAAAACTGTCTTTTACATCAGTCGATGCGGAACCACAGAACGGGAAGGTTGATTAAAAAATCAATTTAGATTTAAAATTAACTTTTTATTTAACCTTGCGAAAATGATATATATATATATGTATATTTTTATATTTATATGATATATATATACATATATTTGTATTTTATATATATATATATATATATATATATATATATATATATATATATATATATATATATATATATATATATATATATACATACATATATATATATATATATATTTCAATATAAAATACGAAAAGTTGGTTAAAAATCTAAATAATTTTCGATCTATTGAGATTTAACTGAATAACTAAATTTTCGCGCAAAACGCCCGCTCCCGGTACGATTCCACTGAGAAATGTACCCACACACAATGTGATAATAGGATTATTAAAAATTAATTGAATAAAATTTTCATTCATGTAAAGTAGTGATCCTAAACCGGGTTTGATTTTGGTTTGGTTTAGAACATTACGGTCTATGTTTTACTATACGAGAGCTAATGAAACCCTAACCTACCTTATAATGATATGTTGAACATAAAGGGAGAACGGTTCAAAGTGGGAGTGGTAATGTTAGTACCACATAACGGCAAATGCAATTTATAAGAATAAATGGTGGTATAACACAATATGTAACAAATATCTTTGCTCATGAATTCCCTATTCATTGTATATGTTTATCCAACATATGGTACTGGTAATTTAATAACAAGATTCATTACAGAGTAATTTTTTGTTTAGTAAAGGTTATAAAAAAATTTGTTAATTTTTCATTTCGTAGGTTACTTCTATTTGTTACTTTCCCTTGTTACTTTTATTTGTGTGAATTGTGTAGTAATAATTAAATTGTTGTAGAATTTGGGAGAAGAGGATACAGAGTTCATTTGAACGATCATAAATTAACTTGAATAAAATGGAGTATTGGATATGGAATGATATTGCATATGGAATGCTGTCAACTATGACATATATAACAGCTTTTTGGGTTTTCGAAACTACTTCCTAAAAAACTGTAATTTGGTTTTATTGTCAATTATTTGAGATTAGTTGATATATGAAATCTACAAAATGATCGCTTTACTTTTTTTTTTCTTTTTGAGACATAATATATAAATTTTAATAAGGAGAGTAGTGATGAGTTTTTTCCTTTTAAAAAGAGGGTGCTAGGCCAAAAAGTTTCTCAATATGTGGAATAAATAGAAAAAAATCTTTTGCCTCTTGCAAATTAGAATTCTTTTCTCATTTGGTAAATTTGGTCGAATAAATAGAAAATGGCTTTCAGATCCCAAGGCTATGATTTATGACCTCTCTATTTACAAAAATATTCATTTGTAATAATTAGGAATAATCTTAAAACTGCAAATTCCAGTCTGACACGTCGAGTAGGAAAGAAGGAACTTTAGTGCACTCGACTAACAAATCAATCGACCAATTGTATTCATTACTATTAGTAGTTATTTTAACTAATAGTGGAAACACAATTGATTTTGCAGCTGTGATGAAAATGATATGAGGGCTGAGTTACACACACACACACATACATACATATACATATATATATATATATATATATATATATATATATATATATATATATATATATATATATATATATATATATATATATATATATATATATATATATATATATATATATATATATATATATATATATATATATATATATATATATATATACATATATGCATATATATATATATATATATATATACATATATATATATATATATATACATATATGTATATGTATATAAATGTATATATATATTTATTTACTTGTATAATTTATATGTATACATATGCTATTGTAAGTTACATTAATTACTTTTCTTTTGACAGGCATCGGGTCTTTCATTGTGGATTAGTCAGCAGCTGCAATCATTGCAAAACCTAAAACCAGATGTCATTGCTGTAGTTCTATGTTTGCTGACTTCATTTGTGACAGAATTCGTGAGCAACATGTCTATGGCTACAATTATGTTGCCGGTCGTCTCTCAGATGGTAAGTATTCTTAAACTAGCATAGGGCCCGTTATATGGAGGGATCAGTAAAATTTTTAATTTTCCAGAATTGTAAAGTACCCTATAAGGCAGGTAAAAAAAAGGTTTATTTTTTGACTGAGAATTATCTAGTACACGCTCAATAATTTGTTTATCTTCCTCTAAAGTCTCCCGATACTGAGAACTCAGTTTAGAATCATGGTGAATTCATTTAGAAAAATGAAGTTTCTTAGTTAATAAGTTTAATTAGCTACGTAAAAAGTATCGTTTATTTATTCCCAATTTGTTGGCCACATTAATTAATGGAAGTAAAGGAATGAAACTATCATTTCCACTACACCATGGAGGTAGATAAAATTTGTTGCTAATACCGGTGATAAAAGTTTCATTGCTACAAAAAATAATAAATTTGAAATTATCACCTATGTACCTAATCTATTATTTAGCCAAATATGAAAGAAAATTATTAACGAAATATCCAAGTTCAGTGATAAAACGTATGAAAATAAAGCAGACGATATTTAAATAATTTAAAATAATAAATGATTAAATGAGATTTTTAAATGAATGACGTCATATGCTATAAAAAATATTGTTTTTGAGGGGGGAATTTAGACAGTTTTAAAGGCGACATTATTTTTCGCTGTGATATGAAGCATGCTTATACCAATTTCTTTTAGAATCGGTTCGATAGGAGAAGATAAAATTTACTCGGTTTGAATTTTGCTAACCCTAACTCCTGAAGAATCCAATATGGATGCCTCTATCCATACCATGTCCAAACGCTTCTTAAACTCGAGAACATACGGACAGATAACTCAGGCTATTATCATATAAGAGATTTACCGGAAATGATTTTAGAATTTTATGACTATTGTGAAAGGATAAGCCTTTTTACACTTGCACTTCAGTATTCTTAGGGTTTCTTCTTGGTCCTTAAAATACTCTCAGAAAACATTAATTTAATGTATCTAAATGGTGTGGGAAGAAGAGTTCTGATGAATAATACTGGGCGTAATCATATTTTATCATGCTCCGAAATTTTGTAATTATCCATGAAAGAGTGTGAACATTTATTTAATTCTTTTTCAATAGGCATTAGCAGCTGAAGTTCATCCTCTTCTATATATGCTTCCAGTAACCATAGCCTGTTCCTTCGCATTTATGCTCCCAGTTGGAAATCCCTCCAATGCTATTGTCTTTGACAGTGGGAACATGAGTGTAATGCAGATGGTAAGTATCCTCAAACTTTGTTCTTGTCAGATCTCTGACGAACGTATGTCGTTTGATGCATATTATAACAAAGTCATCATTAAGTGAAGCCGAATTAAATGCAGCTGCTTTGGAGACAATTTATTCCAAGTATCCAAAGAATAACTGGCTTCACATATACACTGATGGATCGAAAATCCGTGACAAAATAGGAGTTGTTGTTTACTCAGACATTTTGCTTTCTATTCCTCTTTTGGCTAATTTCGAAACAAATTTGATGCAGAGCTGAAAGCAATTACAATTGCAACTGAACAAATTAATATTAGAACGTTTCAGTTGAAAAACATTATGATTTTTTCAACTGATTTCATATTTCATTGCATTGGTGTAGTTATTTTTATAAATTTTCTATGTCGCTAATTCCTCTAGTGACCACCAAAAAACCCGAAACAGCGCCATCTACCCCGTTGCAGGCCAAACTACAAATTCTGAAAAATATATTTAGAAAGATACGCAACTGATCGTAGAAAAAAGCTCCCAACCCGTCCTCCCTTCCAGGTGTAGTCACTTTTATAGATTTTCTATGTCACTAATCTCCTAACGGCCACCCAAAACCCGAAACAGATCCACCTATCCTGTTGCAGGGAAAACTACAAACGTTGCGAAAGTTTATACATAGAAAGATACGCAATTGGACAAAGAAAGAGCCATCCAAGCTATTTCTGCACACAATGTAGTGGAATCAAAATTCATTGAAAGATGTAGAAGAGCTCTTAGTTGTTTATCCTCGAAGGGAAAGATAGTGGTTTTGCAATGGATACCAACACATGGTGGAATAGCTGGGAATGTTAACTAATAAATTAGCCAAAAGAGAACAACAATCTTGCAAGTGCATAATGGTGGTGTATCATTTGCATCAGTAAAAATAATAAAAAATACCAGGAAAATTCTTGATGCTAAATTAACATTAGAGATGAAGGATAATAATTGGACGCATTCTATTCGTGAAATCCCAAATTTTCCTAGATCCATTGCAGTTGCCGCATTTTTCTGGAAACCGGTCACCTTGCCAAATACCTTTACCACATAAACATCTATTATTACCCCTTGTGTACTCTATGCAACGAAAATTTTGAAATGGACAAAGACCACCTTGCAATATCCATCTTTCAAAGAGGAAAACCTCTACAATCGATATTACGAGGCAAAAGAAATCATGCAGTCGACACACACTGATAGATTTTTTTAATGTTTTTGATACCTTATTGTTCGTGTTTTAATCTTCTTGCCTTTTTTATTGTAGTTTTTATGAAGTTTGTTACCATTTTTTTTAATAATTCTTAACGGCTCCAATTTCATACATTTGTGATGCATGGAAGCCAATGATGTAGAATCAAGAGTTTCTGCAATAAAAAAAGTATAATCATTTTTTTGAGTACTTTGGATAATTTGGCTGTACTATGCACTTTCGCTTTTGTTGTGGTTCCAAATAAGAATGTGTAGCTAAAAATAATTATAATTATATATCAAGCAAACAAACGACTCTAGAATACATATAACGACCAAAAATAATTTTTTCCAGTGATTGGTTGTTATAATGAAAAGAATAGAGTCAAATCTTTGTCAGCAGACATAGACTTTTATTATAAATTATCATATAAGAATATCATTTATGTCACTTTAACGTAGCAAAAACTAATGGCACTTTCTTGTGACGTATGTATAAGTTCTTGACAGGTATTCATAAAAGAACTCAAAATAACTTTTTACAGTGGCTTTATAAGTACAAAAAAGATGTCCAAACCCAAACATACCTTCCGATAGACGACATTGTCCCATAATTTAATCCCCAAATCAAATAAATCAATCATATGTTTTACAATAGAATAACTTCTTTACATAATCCATTCAACAAATTATAGTATGAAGGGCTCAGGGCCTAGATTAATCCATGGCACCAAACAATGGAGGGACACAATTCTCCGTTTAAACAGAAATTAATCGTGGTTAGCCGTTAAACGACTTTGGTAAGACCGGCCCTTACTCTGGAAGTAGCGAGTTGGTTCTCCCATTCATTGTGACGTCACTTTGACGTCAACTTGATCGTTTGCTCGCATAATGTCCACAAGCTGACGTCAAAGTGACGTCAAGACAAACGTGCGAACCAACTAGCAACGTCCAGAATAAAGGCCGGTCTCACCGAAGTCGTTTGCCAGCTAACTTGGATTAACCCATGGAGCCAGTCAATGGTGGGACACATTTCTCCGTTTAAACCGAGATAAATTGAGGTTAGCCATTAAACGACTTTGGTGAGACACGCTTTAAGCCTCTTAGAACCACTCTTGAAATTATTCGACCTACAGCCGAAATTAACCGACAGAGATAACCGATATAAAACAGACTATTGCACTTCTCTGAACCTCGCTTGAAGATTTCGTTTATCAGATATTTAACCCTCTAAGTGGTTCGCACGTACAATTCCGCCAAACCGATGATGTCTTCAAAGCTGTTGTTACGTACAACTTTCGACCTTCAAAACGTTCCGAAAATGGATGTAATGTACATTTCTGCCAATGTGTTCCCCTATGGAGTTTTGATGTAGGAGTGTCAGGTCGATCGTTTAGGAACTGCACACCTACTCTCTGAGGCTCAAAGACGCTGATAGTTTTTCATGGCTTTGTAAAACTCTATTTCGAAGTATTTCGTTTGCGGTAACTGATGTATCTCTAATTGCAAAAATTAAATAGCTTGGATGACTTTCGTAAAAAAGATAAAAATCATTCTCTTAAAGAATATTTTTATTTGTACTTTTAGAACCCATTATTTCTTATGGGATGATCTTCGAGACTTGACGAGCTTTATGTGTATTAAAAATTAACAATATATAATGTCTATTTATATATCTATTTATAACCGGAAGTAAAGGGACAGTAACGTTTGTGGGGTTTCCCTTATTCCAATCTAGTTAACAAAGGGTGAAGTAAAAAATCATAGAACACTTTGGTCACTGACACAATGAAACTTTAGCGTAATTTTGGAGACTTTTTCCTCGGTGTGTGCCACTCGGAGGGTTAAAAAAAACATTTACATATATGCAATTATGGCAAGAAACTAAAAATCTTTCTATTACTTTAATTGTTTTTAATACAGTAAGGGCCGGTCTCACCAAAGTCGTTTAATGGCCAACCGCGATTATCCCATGGTGCAAACCAATGGTGGGACGCATTCTTCGTTTAAACAGATTAATCACTGTTAGCCGTTTAACGACTTTGGTGAGACAGGCCCTAAAAATTTAACATGAATAATTGTTGAAATAACAATGGCTTCAGAAACACACTGAGAACAAACGAATTAGTTCTAAAAGGTACATAAAATATCTTTAAATTTTATTATTGAAATTGTTGCATTTTCAAACCATATAGCCAAATAAAAAAGTAGTTTAGTATTCAGTAAAATTTTAATTTTTTTAATATATATTTTAAGTTATAGTAAGTTAAAAATGAGATCTAATTTGACAGGAGTTCAAAGGTTCAATATCCTTAATAAGTCTCAGACAACGTAAGACTATATTCGTGTCCAACTAAATGTCCTATATAAATCGGTATTAAAAATAAGTGAATTTTTTATTTAATTTATAAGTATTGTTTCAAATACAAGTTCCTTTGATTATGGCCCTTACTCTGGACGTTGAGGTTCATTTCGAACATTCGTGTTGACGTCATTTTGACGTCCGCTTGCGGACATTCTGTGAGCAAATGATCAAGCTGACGTCAAAGTGACGTCCTAACGAACGTTCGACTCTACTCGCAACGTCTGGAGTAAGCCCCTATATGTAGTATTAATGCCAATAAAATTGATTTTTTTATTTACAGGTGAAACCAGGGATTGTTATTAAAATAATAGCATGTGCCATGGAGTTAATGCTCACCTATACCATTGGAGTCTCCATGTTTGATCTTCACACTTTTCCTAACTGGGCCAACAGTTCCAGAAATGCTCTCTTAGCGACCAGTATGCAACCTATGACAGTTTTGGAGTCAAATAATGCAACTATAGCCTCTTATAATGTCACATCATGATAGAACATTTTCAACTCTGTTGAAAATTCATTATTCAATTCATGCATTTGGAATGTGGATATTGGATGACGTAATGCTTGTATAAAGATCTCAAATAAATATTTTATATTTAGATAAATAAATTTTGCAGTTTTTAAATAAGTAGTAACGAATATAAAAATGAAATATAGATGGGCATAAATTTATTGTTAAAACTCTCACCAGTTTTATAGGGTGATTTCACGCAACGTCACGAATCACTTTAAAGAACCTTCCCACTTCTTTTCATGTTTACGATAGCCATTAAGCAAACATTATGTTGCCCTTACGACAAAAGCTTTGGCCTTGAAACGAAAGCTAGATACCTCATATGTTGAGATGTGCCATTCTTCGTGAAACTGCCTGATTAATAGCTTCATGACACATATTTTCGTTCAAAATCATGGGTAAATGGTAGAAATAACAGTCAGCTTTTTCATGTTGAAACGATATTCTTGTTTATCTTTAGACACACGTTTTTAGATAAATAAACACATATTAATGTATGTATTTCCAGGTTCGCAAACTATATTGAGAAAATAAGAAAGATGATGGCACCCATCATGACCATCATAGTCCATTTTCTACTTTGTAACACGTCTAGAAAGCATTGGCCATACACAAATTTTCCATTGAGAACCTCAGCTTACTTTCCCGATTGCACATCTGGAAACTATATTGAAAAAATAAGAAAGATGATGGCACCCATCACGACCATCATAGTACACTTTCTACTTTGTAACACACTAGAAAGCCTTGCCCATACATAAATGTTCCATTCAGAACCCAAGCTTACTTTTCCGATTGCACGTCTATACTTTCTAATGGACACATATCCGTATTAGGACCTGGTCTCACTTGGTCGTTCTCGTGTGCACTACAGTACACCCTAGCACTAACCAAACCTCACCTGAGGCCAATCTCACCAGTTTAACGGCTAACAGCCATTAATCTAGGTTTAAACGGAGAAGTGAGACCCACCATAGGTTGGTGCCATGGGTTAATCACGGTTAGTCTCTAAACGACTTTGGTAAGACCGGTCCAAAGTCTTTTGAAGTTAATCGTTCATTATACTCAATGTAATTTTATAGTAAACTGATGTATTTAAATTAAGATTTTTGGATCAAATTAAGGGCTGGTCTCACCAAACTCGTTTAATATAATAACCACGATTAATCTTTGTTTAAACTGAGAATTGCGTCCAACCACTGGTTGAAGTCTTGGGTTAATCTCGATTAGCCGTTAAACGACTTTGGTGAGATTGGTTCTAAGGCTGCTACCCTATTACAGTCGATATACGTCACTGGTGACTTATGCGTCATACTGACGTCATAAATCACCAGAGATGGGAATTTGGTACGATAAATTTGCTCTCTAACATCATTATGACGGAGAAGTTACCAGTGAAATGTGCCGACAATAATATGGTAGAACCCTAATTCTTTTATTTTTTTTATTGGATTATTCAGCCTTATTCAAATTTTAAGACGATTTTCCCTGGTTGTCTTTAACTTACCAAGGTGAAAAAACGTTTAAAAACCAAACTCAGTTTAATCGATTACAACCAGCAATTCTAATTTTATCCAATGATGAAGGTCTTTGTATAAAAAGGTATATTTACAAAGGCAGGAAGATAATAAAACAAGGCTCTTATATTACGTATTCCTAATGTCAGAATTACTTTTTACGCAATATTTTCGTGCTTTTTTCTGACATTAAAATTTGACTGCTGTGAAAATATTAAACAGAAGAGAAACATTATAAATATGATTTTATAAACATATTTTGAAAATTAAAGTCTTAGACCCTTACTCTGGAAGTTACGGTTTATTTCGAACCTTCGTTGTGATGTCATTTTGATGTCATCTTGCGGACATTATGTGAGCAAATGATCAAGCTGACGTCAAAGTGTCGTCCAACGAACGTTCGTCCCGACTCGCAACGTGCAGAGTAAGCCCCTAAGTATTTTTTATGCAAATTACTCATTGTTATTTAAGATCAGGCAGCAAGTTGCAATTAAGTTTGCAATGTTTTGACGAGTGGTTGAAAATAAACACGATATATTTGACACTACGATATAAGGTAATCTAATTGAAGTTTTTAGTTCATAATGTAACGTAAAGTTGTATGTTTATATTGTAGACTACAGTTGTTAGAGTACTGTTTTAAATGATGCTTTAAGATAATTGTGTTATCTTTTTCTTTATATTTGTCCTCCGTAAAGTTAAACCCTTTATCTGATAAAAGTGCGTGTATACTTTTAAATTTTACTCTACTTTTGATTTATAATCTGCTTTGTAATTTATTCATTCTAGTATCTTTTTAATTATCCGTTATTATTTTTCATTATAAGTCCTATTTTTACTTATAAAAGTATAACTGAGTGCATTTGTACTATCTTACTTCTAAACTAAAACAAAACTTTGGCCAAAAATTGAGTAGAGTGTTGAACATTAGCAAAGATTATTATAATAAAGTAAAATTCTTACACTAAGTCTGCCTTGTTCAATTTGTGATTTTAAACGTGAAGAGTTTGGCACATTTTTTCTTAATTCAATAGCAAGACTATAAATCTATTTACATAAGATTTAAACAACGTGTAAACATTTAGATGGATATAGATAAACAAAATCAAAGTAATATTCGTACAATATATACAAAATTTTCGACTTTAGAAGAGTTAAATACTAAACTAGAAAAATCAGTTTAACACTAGATTGCCGAAGGCAGTCATTTTGACTGTTTTTTAATTTCAATTAGAAAAACAATTATGAAATATAATGACACAATTTCTTAGATTTTGGTGACTTTTTCTACAACATATAAATGGGTTTATGAATAATTGTAGTTACTTCCGCACTCCTTTATTATATAATATTAAAAATTAATTTTAAACTAATTTCTTTACATATTTGTTATTTTTTCACAATGAAGTCATTTTGACTGTTTTGGGGCAATCTAGGTATACAAGAAATCTTGGGCAATCTAGTGTTAAGGAGTATCATCTATGCCTCCTAACGTCCCCCCCACCTTTTTTGAAATATGAAACTAAACAAAACAATATTATCGTTTTCCGACTATATTGTATTTCAACCTGTATTTTATTTTATGGCAAAGCATGGAACAGACATAAATGTATTTATATAAACCAAACGCTAAAAACTTCAAAAGCACATTCAAACTTAGTTTAAAAGTTCCAAGCCAGTGAATTTCTAAACATCATAAGTAACCATTCATGAATTGATAAATTTCTTACCACCTTACTAAGTATTTTGCACAGAAAAAAATCTGATAAACAGAACATGGATTGGGGGTATGGAAACTTGTATTTATCAAAGCAACTTCAAGGAGAGTGGGGGAAAATCCTTAAATTTTCAGGTGTGTGATCGACTTTAAAAGATCTTTCTATGTTTTGAAACATAGATGTACATTAAACAAATCGTCAATTCGTGGTATAAATTCTATGTTATTTCAATAAATCTGACGAACATCACCATTTTAAGATAGTGTATCCCTTTTAAGACAGAAGCAAAAGTATACAGGATTGAAAGTCGTCTAGTTTGTGTTAGATTCAGGAATGCGATGTAAAGAGCTGTGAAGGTGCCGATATTTGTTATGCTTATCAGCTAGGCGTCACTGGAAAATAAAGCTGGGACACATTGATGTAAATGCAGCTTTTTCTACTCTCTGCTACTCGTTAGGTTATAGGTGTATCTTAAGTACTATCTGCTTTAATCCCGATTAGATGAGCAATGTATTTTAAAAATCAAACCGACTTGTTTATAAACAAATTAAGTTCTTTTGTAGCTTGATATTTTCTCAATTTAAAGGATTACTGTTAAGATGAGTTTTTAAATTTTGATAATAAAGACCATTTACCTCGCCTGATACTCGTTTATTAGTCTCTATAATCGGTTAATTACTCTATAAATAACAATCTACTTTAGATTGCACTTCCTGTACGGATTATTCAAACACGTTCCTAGAAACTTTTAAGTGTTGTTAAAAGTAAAACTGTTTCACACTTGTGTAAGAATTCTATTTACATACATTTAAAAAAATTAATCATTCTGTAATAAATGACTAGTGTCATATAGTGACCTTTCCGTTAGGAAATTTGATTACATCCTAGCTTAACAGTGATATCTATTAACACATTGTATGCGGGACACGTACTAGTATGTTTTCTGACGATTGATATTTGAACACGGGTGACATACTAGTACGGTTAGTGTAACAACATGGTTTGTTTGTGGGTACAAAAATAACGGTATATACAGGAAAACGAAGCCAAATGTTCTTGTCTTTCATTTTTTTATAATGTAAAAATATTTATATATAACATAATTCGAAAAAATTAAAACTATATACTACTATTTCTATTTGATTTTTCATATTTACGATACTATTATAAATTTATTTCCTAAAAAATATGTTTGTTTACAAAAATCTTATGGTTATTTATATATTTCTTTCATATATTTATGTATTTCAATGTACAAAATATGAAAATTTTCGTTTAAAAAAATTGAATAATTTTAGATCTATTGGATTTAACACTAAACATACTATATAACTGGTTAAATGACCCATAAGGTTTATGTAAAAATGCGATGGGAAATGAATTAAAAATTTGTTTATGTTGTGCAATACGTAAAAATTGACAATATACAATTTTGTTTAATAGTAAAGTTTATTTGTCTATTTCCTTCCAATTTTCATATTTCATACATTTATAATCAGAAAAAATAGTCCGGTCATTTGACCGGATATGGTAGAAATAGGTATGTATTAAGTGTTGGTATGTTTAGTGTTAACTGAATAACTAAATTTTCACGCAAGACGCCCTCTCCCGGTAAAATTCCGCTGTGAACTGTACCCGCACACAATGTGTTTAGTACGGGTGGGTTTTTAATTATCAATGAATATAGTGTCATTTTTCTAACACTCAATCTTTTTTCTTCTAGGCATAGATTATGGCGGATAACATTGATATCATAATTGCTGGCCTGCATGTCGCCATAGCAATACTACTTCTGGTCCTTAGTATCATCTTGTCGGTCACGGATTACGTGTATCCAGCTTCTGTAACATTCACAGTTGCATGCGTATTTGTCTACTTCGCTTTGAAGAGCTACAAGATTGCACAGAACAAACCTGCTGAAATTAGCGATGTACCTCGTAGAGACTTGCCTAATAATGGTCTAAGACCACTTCCCGACAAGGGGACTGTATATTTGAATGTTGTGAGGAACGATGTGAAAAGTATACCATAAAATAGAAAAACCATGTCCATTTTGTAATATGGACAAGACATAAAGTCATAAAATTTTCACAAGCGTAACGAGCATTAAATCGTTACTTCATATTATTTAACTAACAAGGGAAGTGAGGATCTGCATATTTGTATGTGAGATGCGACTTGAGATATTTAAGAAGGTCGTTTTCAGCCCTTTTCCTCTGTAAATCCTTGTAAAATTGCTACTGCATTTGAAAATGTAAGCATTAAATTTGTCATTCATCATAATTTTCTTTTTCAATACTTGATATCACAGAAACACATGACTAAAGAAACATCAGATATTAGACATTTCCCAAATTCGAACATCGAAAAATTAGCGTAAATATAGTGATACTGTAACTTTTGTATTTTAACAGGGGTTGCATGGAGGGAAGTTAACTTAAAGCAATTTGCACGTCCTATTTAGAAACGGGTTTTTAACGATGTAATGCCCAATGCATTAATTTTTACAAAAATATTGCTTGGATGTAATCGATGTTTTGACTGCTTCAAACTAAGATTTTCAGAAATATACTACCTTTTTCGACTCTTTATTTTTGTTCTTATAAATAGCATTTATTTCAATTTTTTTTAATAGACAGTATTTGAATTCTGAAGTTTTTTACAACGTTTTGGTAAATTAAGTTTAAGTGTTATACTGAAAATACGAAGGCTTATAAAATTCATATCGTATACATGTCTTACATGGGTGGAATACTTTTAGATAAATTACACTGTGCAATTGCATCTTTTACCTGTAACAATGGCAATTTACATGTAAGTATAAGTACCGTTAAACTTTAATTTCTCTCTTCATTGTTATGAAGTCTGGAGCGTAATTAAGTTATATAATGTATTAGATTTAAATAATATACCACCCAGTGCAAGTAAAAAATATCGCGTACGTATTATCATTAACCCCTTAACGTGCACGCTCGAGTTAACTCGAGCGCGCCAAACTGTGCACATTGAGATAATTCGAGCGGCGTTGTACTGTATGCTCCTATAAATTTTCACACTTAATGTAATCGAGAATTGAAAATAACAATGTGAAAGCGAAAAAAAATAAGTTTTATTGATGTTTATCATTTACATGGGATTGTAAGCTATAACACTTAATCAAGTATAAAATACATATTTTTTTTCTAAATTGAACGTTCTAAATTGTCTTTTTTACATTTAAAAAAAATTTTTTACAGCATTTTTGACTGCGCAGTAAGGGGTTAATATTCAAGGTTAAGACTTTTTGTAATGTGTGGGGACAAGTACATTACTAAACATGGGTAGATACAATACAGTACAACCCCATTCTTATTACAGAAACAAGGTGATACTATTGTTTATTTATGTTAATACTACATTAAAGGTGGAAAGCACGCGCAAAACTGTTTAAGGCAATTTGTGGTAATAAGTAATCAGTATTTTGAAACATTATTAGAGTAAAATAACTTTTATATGTAGTCTTCATAGAAAGTCAATATATTGTAGAAAACTTTTACAGCAATTTATACCTTGGAGAAAGGGGACATCAAAAGTTGTAGAGGCATCGCTCATGCCCAGCGTGCTAAATAAAGATGACCGACGAAATATACAAAAGAACCTATCAATATTTCAGTATTTTGTGTGTGAATACTTATAGTAAATGTAACGATTTAACGGAAATTTCAAAGGAATATCCACTTTAAATCTGTAGTAACGAAAAACTACTTAATTTCAAAGAGAGCAAGTTGATTTTAAAATCTTGTTCAACCCAGCTTGCTCATAAATGTTCATCTGAACCAAATTAAATAGCATCTTTTGGGCTTAACAAAATTTATTTCCATGTCAAGGTATTACGGGCACATAGTACCTACTAAAACTTTTCATCAAAACAACCCTTTTTTTAACCATTTCTTAATAAAATAAAACTACGCTTTAAGAAAGATATTCCTATATCATTAATTACAGCCTAACTTTATACATATTGAGTTCTGCTATATGAACCAGTGCCTTTAAGTAAAATATGTATATATACGAAAAATTTTAAATCCACAGAATAATTTTCATCACTGTGCACGGAAGACAATGTTTAATCTTCCAGCTCACTCATTATAGGAAATTAAAAAAATAGTATGATAATAGGCTAAATCCTAGTTCAAGGGGGCCTTCGAACCAAGTTCAGTGGGCATGCAAAGCGTGGGAGATATCGCCAAATTCTAAACCCAGTTTTCTGGCAAACCTTACTCTATTTATTTTTTAATTTGTATTCATCTTAACAAAATTTCAAACCTTTTTTTTTGTTCAAAATAAGCTTTGAAATTGGGTATAAACTTAATACAAAAAGAAGCTCAAATTGTAGACATCACTTGGCGACAATTTGGCGATCACTGATACAAAAATAGAGCCAAGAACATGGCGGCCGGCCATGATTTTACCCTTCATTGTGTAGAAAAGGTATGTTCATCAAGATTATATTCATAAGCAAAGTTTTAGGAGCCTCAAAAGGGGTTTGAATTACTATAGGTGAAGATTCAGCATGAACTGTTGGAAAAATTAAACGTAACAGACAGTGGATAAAGAGGATAAATTTTGTTTACACTGTTATTTTATATTGTTATAAATAGTATTTTATAACAATGTGTAAAATAATGATTACAGAAACAACAAACACAAACAGAATGTTTTTGTTTCCGTATTTGCTTCAAGAGACCTCGGCCCTAAATTTTTCAATCTCGTGTTATCAACAGTTATAGAAAACCACACAAAATTTGAAGCCACACTTGAAGCTTAGATGTACAAGAAGTATGACTGAAATTAAAAGTTTGTGGAAATTTTATTTTAAACTACTTTTTTATTATTTAATAAAGAAGCTTTATGACAGCTTTGGAAGAGTGAAAGGAATAAGGCAGTTAAGATTTCTCTACAGTACAACAAAAGGGAATGGGCTTTCCCTGCACAAACCAGACATCTTTATCGGACATTAGCATAAATTCGCTGTAGAGAAAATTCAGAGAAAGTACACAGCTCTTGTTCTAGATTATATATATGATAAAACGTTTCTATGTGAAAAGTATGTGAATAATAACAACCTGTGGATAGATCGTAATATTTTATATTGATTACGTCACAATACTTTACTTTCTTACTTATATAATTTAAAATATATTATCATTGAAAACAGTTTACTGATTAGATATATTTTGGGGATAAGATCGTTGCTTCTTTAGTTTTATACAGAAAAAAAAAAGATAGCAATTTCGATAGCTGATACAGCAACCAGACTTTATATCTTGCATTTTGTTTAATATAGCCATTTAAAAAGTTATACGAGATTCAGGTATCAACACTAGAGGTACATTTCAGCAGAAATCTATATAAACTAGCATATAGCTCTTCATATGATGGGATCAGTAAAATTTTTAATTTTCCAGAATTGTAAAGTACCTTATGAGGAAGGTAAAAACAATGGTTTGTTTTTTAACTGAGAATTATTTTTCAACAAAAATAATCGATTAAAATTATCACATATGTACCTAATCTATTGTTTAAGCCAAATGTAAAAGAAAACTACGTAATATTTAAGTTTAGTAATAAAACGTATGGAAATAATGCAGAAGTTACTTAAATAATATAAAATAAATGATTATATGAGATGGTTAAAGGAATGACTCATAATTCTAGAAAAAATTGTTATTTTTAAATATTATGTGATAAATTGATAAATTTAATAGTCTGCTCTTAAAATGGAGCTTGATATAATGGCATTAAATGCTCGAAGAGGAGGACGGGTTGAATTTCGAACGTTTTAAAGATGACGGTATTTTTTGATGGGATACGAAGCTTATTCATATCAATTTATTTTAGAATCTGATCTATAGTTTAGGAGAAGATAAACTCGCTTTGAATTTTGCTAACCCTTACTCATAAAAAATCCAATACGGATGCTCTATCCATTCCAGGTCTAACCGCTTCATAAATTCGAGGACAGACGGACAGATAATTTAGGCTATTATTACATTACGAGAAGAAAGTTTAAGGATACACAACATGAAACGTTTATGTGGCCAGAGACATCCATACAACAATACGTGAATTTAATAAAATAAAAATCATAAAAATCATAATTGAAAAATTTATTTTAAAAATAATAAAAGAACTTTAGGAATAAGAATTTTTTTAAAAAGCAAAGAATATTAAATTCATTAGAGATTTAGAAAAATTTGGCTGCGTCGGGGACAGAACCGTAAACCCTAGAAATCCGATGATCCGATAGGCAGACACTCTACCGAGCGTCCCTCGCCCACACATGGTGAAGGAACTAATTAAAGTATATGAGGGTCGAGTAAAAACAGTCCAGAAATTTAAATATTACGCTCCGCCCTCGTCATCCTATCAAGAATGAATTTAGTATAGAATAAGAGGGAGAATAAGGTTTGAAGTAATAGCATTAAACGCTCGAAAAGGCGGGATACTGGCATACGCGGATGATAGTGATATAGTTGGGGGAAAAAAGCATTATGTGATTGAGTCATTTATTGCCCCTGAGAATGATGCCAAGGATATGGGCTTGGCAGTAAATGAGGAAAAAAATTAAGTTTTCTGGTGGTAAGCACTAAAAGGCATGATGTACACTAGCGTAATATTGGAAACTACACTTTTGAAGGAATCGCCCAGTTTCAGTACTTCGGCATGCTTATTACCAGTAGAAGTGAGATGGAGGTTGGAATAAGGAATCGAATTGTGTTATAAAATAGATGTACTTTGATTTAAAGAACCAATTAAAATCGTCGACACCGAACAGCAACGTCAAGAGTAATTGCCAAGGGTCGATTTCACCTAAGTTATTTAACGGCTAACCACGATTAATTTCTGTTTAAACGGAGAATTGAGTCCCACCAATGGTTGGCGGTATGGGTTAATCACGGTTAGCCGCTAAACGACTTTGCAGAGACCGGTCCTTAATCTAGATTTCTAACAAAATACAATCAAACAATCTTCGATAGAATCAGACGGTCACTGTCGATCTTAAAACATCTTTTGTTCATCGTGTCACAGGATATGACATTATATCAATGTTGTCGGTCGCTGATAGATTGCAGTAGATGAATTTTAGCATTGTATTTTACAGCATGAAAAAATAGAAATGCTAATTCTTAACTTAGCAACCAATAATTATCTGAAAATGAAATTGTTTACTACGTTATTTGAAATGTTTGACATTGAAATAATAATAAATTAAGGAATAAAATCCTATTTAAAAACGAGATATATTGAAAACTGTTTCAAGCATATGGCTTGCAGTTAAGATGTCTTGTTAAGTTTTTTTAGTTACCACCAAACTTTGAAACCATTATTCCGGATTAACGCTGGTATTCGTTGTACTTTTAGTGTTGTTTTATAAAAAGATGATGGTAAATGAATGTGAATATAATATACGAAAAAGAAGACTCTTGTCCATTATCCGATAGAAAGATAAATACCAAAATATGGCATATTTTTAAATCGTAATATATCTGTACATCTATATCGAAGGTGGGGTGTGAAGCGAGTAGTAATTACATAGGGGCTTACTCTGGACGTTGAGAGTCGATTCGAACGTTATTGTGACGGTACTTTGATGTCAGGTTGCGGGCATTATGCGAGCGAACGAACAAGCTGACGTCAAAGTGGCGTCACAGTGAACTTAAAAAAGAATTATTTAACTGTCTGTCAGTGGTAAAATTTATGAAATATTTAAAAGGAAATCAAAATTGAATCTATACATCCAGTACCATGCATTTTTATCCTATAGGAAGCAATTTTGTTAATCGAATAATATAAATCAACTATTTTCACGAGCGACCTCTAGTGAATGTGAATCAAAAACAATACTCATTCTTAACGTGTTCAATATCTAGTTTTTTGACACACCTTGAGAAAGGCATGATACTAAGTTATATTTCGTAATATTTTTGTTTCTTTATCTTTTCTGTTAACTTGATGGTTTGACAAACACTTAAAAGAACTATTGTGTATTTTTGACTCACCTGTAAAAGGCACGTTGAATAAGTGTTGTATTGCTGTTTATAGTTCAAACTTTTCAAGTTCATTCTTCAATCGTAATGTTGTAGTATTACAGCCTAACATTTTCAAATGCTTCTTGGCACAAATTGATGAAATGAAGAACTGAAGATAAATGTAATCAATGACATATTAATATTGTATATTATAGTACATTTCATTCTTTCAAGTAACTTAATTATACAATGTTGTGCACAGCAGAAAAATTCTTAGCTAGTGTATACGGTATTTTTGCAGCTGCTATGATATCTGCAGGGTGCTATCTGATTTTTAAAGATTTATACGTTTCTGCAGGAGTTCTGTTTGCAATGTCTTGGGTTTTATTGTTCATGGCAATCAAATGCTTTACTACAAAATACCAAGTTCCTTTGATTTTACCTGTGGAAACAATACCGGAGGAACTTAAAATACATGATATGCCTTGAATTGTAGTTTATTGCATTTCTACATTTATTTTTCATATTGTTTGTTCACCTGCATTTTGTTTGTTCATTCATATATATAATTTCGTTTTTATATTTGCATTTTGTATGTAATTTCATCAAATTTTCTTTGTATATTTTTTATATGTAAACATTTTATTTGTTTTTGTTTTTGAGCATTCTTTTAATGTACGCATCACTCATCTTCGTTTAAATTTGGGACTATTCTGAATTAAACTTATTTTAGATCTGAAAATCTAATAATAATTGTTTTAATTGGAATAGAACATCAATACTTTACTGACACTATATTGAATCATTTGATTTAAATATTTTGGTTAAATCAAAGTGGTCTTAGGTGTTTTAATCATCTGCACTGCAATGTAAATGTGCTTTGATTTAGACTTCCAATAACTTAATATAATATCATTACAGTTAATAAAATTGTTTACAAATTTTTAGAGAATTTTTAAAAATGTTTTTATGAGATAACTAGGATTGGCAATAAATTTTTAAAAATGTAATACATTATTAAAACATTTTTTAAAAATTTAAGATAATTTCTTATCTGTAAAGTAACTAAGGCTTTAATCTTTAGTTTTATGTTAAAAGGATTTACATGAATTTTAGAATTTAATAAATACATAATAGTTGTTGATGTTACATTTATTAAAAATCTTTCAAATTTAAGAGACAAATTTTAATATTTTATAATTAAAAAGAATGTCTAAAAATTTTATCTTCATATTAATTCTACTATTAACAAGCATGGATTCAAATACGGAAAATTTCAAAGAAATTTATTCATTAATTTTAAGATCTTATGAATAAGAGTAGGGAAAATGATACTTTTTTGGGGAAAAAAGGATTGTAAATTTAAACAACTAGTTATTGACACACTCCTTTAACTCTGTAGTTCTCATTTTAACCCATATTGGACCGCTGTCCTATAAACAGGACAGCAAATAAAATTCCATTTAATAATAAAGTTATAAATATTTTCTGAGTGGATTTTATTTTAACACCTTTAAAATAGACACACTTTAGCATAATAACAAACAAAAATGAGAAATCAAACTATATTGTATTGTAAAATTTATTTTCAGCAACCTCTTAAAAATTGCCATTTTTTAATCTTTAATTTTATATTTATTATTATTTTTTTAAACATTGTGGAGGTTATTTTTAGTTTAAAAACAGAGCTAATAATGTAGCTGAAAGTTTTTGTTGAAAAATATATTTTACATGTGTATTTTGTAAGCATAAAAAAGGTGCCCTAAGATTAAGACGATGGTCCAATCCTGATTATTTTTCTATGAATTCAATATTGCATTGATAGCGCACATTCTTTTATTATCTTTCAATGAAAACCAGTTCACACACCTGGACACAACAAGTGGTAAATAGATGCCTATTCTATTCAGAAAACTGGAGATTTTTTGCAAGATAAACTTACTATATTACTGCCAATTCAATAACTGCAAGAGAAAACCTACAACAGTATGCTTAAAATGTAATGTTGGACTTTGTTTTGACTGTTTTTCCAAATTTTGTTTATGAATCTGCCTAATGCAATGTAAGTAATATTTGTTAAGTTTTAGTAGTGTAATGGACCGTTGTCCTATTTACAGGACAGCCAATTACATAAAAAATTAAATATTTTTTCAAAATTTTGGTTTTATATACTTAGTTACACCATATTAATGATATGGATAAAGTTTTAATAACTTACAGAAATATTTAGTTGGTGTGGTA
Organism: Pardosa pseudoannulata; assembly: GCA_032207245.1. Taxonomy (NCBI): domain Eukaryota; kingdom Metazoa; phylum Arthropoda; class Arachnida; order Araneae; family Lycosidae; genus Pardosa; species Pardosa pseudoannulata. The sequence goes on along the minus strand of CM063500.1, from coordinate 79,934,297 downwards.
CAATATGGGTTAAAAGCAAGTTTTCAAGAGGTCATAACATGTTGAGGGTATTTATTGAAAAGTCTTCATTATAGTAGACGAAATTTGTTTGTCTATAAAGTAAATTTTTGCTATGCATAAATACAATTTTTCCGATATCATTAAAAAGGGTGCAACTTTAAAAAAACTTTATTTAAATGTGTTATATAAATCGAGAAATTTTATATAAACGAAGTATGTACAACAGGAGAAACAAAACAGAAATCTACATGAAAAAAACTTAAAATTTGCAAGTTAGAAACTAAAATTTTAAATGAAAAAAGAAACTAAGTTTTATTCAGTGAACTAAAATTATATTAATATATTAATACCAGCAATATATTTTGTTTCTCAGCTTGGAAAATGTGGATTTTTAAAAAAACTTTCATTAATTTTTAGCAGTTTTTAACGTTTTAAATGCTTGTTTACATAAGTTAATGAAATAAAAAAATTGGATATATATATATAAACAAGGTATTATACTGTATGCAATATACTGTATTCTAAATAATTCTCAGATTTAAAAACATAATATTACAAGATAATATTGCTGTATGTCTTTAAATATTTTTTGCATTAAGGTATAAATGAATTTAAGAAAAACAATCGTATTAAAAGTGTAGTTAATAAAACAGCACTAAACCAACTACTTAAATGGAAGTCTAGTATATATGACAAGCTTGTTGTAACTAACGTCAAACTTTAGAATGTTTATTTTGTAAACACTCTCACATCTTACTGTGACTTACCATAGCTCTAATGGGAATTGAGGTATCAAGATAGTTTAATATGATTAGAATACATACACAATACAAAGAAAGTTAAACGTTTATTTCATCATGACTTAACACATTGTATGCGGGACACGTACTAGTACGTTTTCTGATGATTGATACTTGAGCGTGGTTCACGCACTAGTATAGGTTAGTGTAACAACATGGTTTGTTTGTGGGTACAAAAAATAACGGTATATACAGGAAAACGAAGCCGAATGTTCTTGTCTACTAAATAGATTCTCGAAAAATTTAGACAAATAAAAACTAGTTTTTACATCAGTCGATGCGGAACCACAGAACGGGAAGGTTGATAAAAAAATCAATTTAGATTTAAAATTAAATTTTTTATTTATCCTTGAGAAAACGATATATGTATATTTATATAATATACATACATATATATATATATTTATCTATTTATATATTTGTTTATATATTTCAGTATAAAATACGAAAAGTTTGTTAAAAAATTAAATAATTTTCGATCTATTGAGATTTAACTGAATAACTAAATTTACGCTCAAAACGCCCGCTCCCGGTACAATTCAGCTGCAAAATGTACCCGCACACAATGTGTTAAACTCGATTATGAAGAATTTACAAAATTAAAAGGCAATGCTTTCTCTTATAGCAACGTATAAAAAAAAGGTACCATAGGACGGGAACCTTTGCTTATCAAATATAAATTATGTAAAGATTTATCAGCTATTCATGAACTGCTAAGTAAGAAAACAAAAGATTGTAGTTTATGGGTGCATTTGCTAATTTTGTTTAATAGGATGTGGATGTACATTATAGTAAACGTCAAATAAATATATGATGTGTATAGGTTTTTGCTTTTTTGATTCCTAATCAATTATATAAGCTCTTATATAAACATAACTGTAACCTAAGTATTGTACATATTTATAGATTTAATAATATATTGTATTGATAAAGGGGATGACATAATACTACCTAGCAAGCAGGTGGCAAATACATTAGATCCTCCATTATATTCCAATGTCTAATCATGGGAAACATGTGACAACATCTGTGCTTAATTGTACGTTAAATGCCTTGTTAAATTAAAATTTTACTTTATATTTTCTTAGCGTATTATATGGAACTTTTTAAAACCCAGAATTTTTTAATATATCAAAAAGGTCTAATCGTAGGAAGAAAGCTGTATTTAATGTCAGTTATACAATAGGTAATGTAAATTGACTGCGAATTGAAGGATTTGTTAAATTCAGTCTTTAATTCTACATTCTTAGGCCATACATATTGAAACCAATACCCAGAATTTTTTAATACTTCCAAAATGTCTAATCGTAGGAAGAAAGCTGTATTTAATGTCAGTTATACAATAGGTAATGTAAATTAACTGTGAATTGAAGGATTTGTTAAATTCAGTCTTTAATTCTACATTCTTAGGCATACATAGGGAAACCAATACCCAGAATTTTTTAATACTTCCAAAATGTCTAATCGTAGGAAGAAAGCTGTATTTAATGTCAGTTATACAATAGGTAATGTAAATTGACTGCGAATTGAAGGATTTGTTAAATTCAGTCTTTAATTCTACATTCTTAGGCCATACATAGGGAAACCAATACCCAGAATTTTTTAATACTTCCAAAATGTCTAATCGTAGGAAGAAAGCTGTATTTAATGTCAGTTATACAATAGGTAATGTAAATTGACTGCGAATTGAAGGATTTGTTAAATTCAGTCTTTAATTCTACATTCTTAGGCCATACATATTGAAACCAATACCCAGAATTTTTTAATACTTCCAAAATGTCTAATCGTAGGAAGAAAGCTGTATTTAATGTCAGTTATACAATAGGTAATGTAAATTGACTGTGAATTGAAGGATTTGTTAAATTCAGTCTTTAATTCTACATTCTTAGGCCCTACATGGAGAAACCAAAACCTAAATTTGTATATATGTTATGCTTTTGTCAGAAGAGAGTACTTATAAGTACCACCAGGATAAAAAGGGTTAATATGATTGTAATTTTTTTTCTATTTCATTACTCCTTGGTGCATTTGGTTGGTTGGGAACGCTACGGTCTATTCTTTGCTACACGAGGGCTAATGATTCCGGGACCTACTGCTTGAAACCGATTTCGAGTGCCTAAGAAAATCCATGCCAGCAGTGCAATTAGATCCCACGAACTCCTGTACTAAAGAACACTAACCTACCCTTTCGGTGATGTCTGGGTTTTTGATACGAAGTAAAGGCAATATTGTAATCTCAAACAGCATCTATATGGCGAAAAATCTGAATTTGACGATGATTAATTTTGCTCGTAACTACCAGAGGGAATAACTGGATCTCTCCACAAACGACACCATTACCTAGAGAAACGGTATTAACTTTGAACCTTTAAAGGGATATGCAAATCGTTATTCTGGTGACATCTCCTACAGAGAAAATTAAAAAATGTGTCTAATTTAATAGGCTTAGAATAAGTTATATTGTGTGTACATCAGATTTTTTATTATACGAGGATTAATTAGATCAGGATCTACATCTAATGTAGCCTCCACACTATGGCCAATTGTTCACCACTTCCTGATGGTGACCTTGAACAATGGTTCATGGGTTGCATCTATACACTGGGCCACTAAATGAGCAGAGAGCGTGGATTCGTCCATAGGGTCTACTGCGCATTCTAGTTTGGCTGCCTTTGGTCTTTGGACAAAAACCGCTTCCAAAGCCATCCTCCGCCACGGCCATTTTATCGCCTGCCATCGTCAACCTCGATAAGCCATGCTCCCTCCAGACAGTGGCAATTGCTTGTAGTGGACCATAGTGTGTGTGGAGTGGCATTTAAACCGATTCCGAACAGCTATGAAGATCAATGACAATAGTAGAATTCAAACCTTATAACATCGATGTTTGAGCTATATTATTTTGGTTTAATGGGAGTGGTTCGCAGTTTATTTAAAAGGTGCTTCATAAAATAAATTTCGAAAATTAAATATGCAAATATGACATAACTTACAAATTAAAATACATCTGCTTTTTCATAAGTGAAAGGAAAACTATACAGCTTTTAAAAAAAGTTATCATAGGTAAAATAATAAAATTGAAAACATTTTATTTCTTACTAGGAAATGTCATAAAACCATAATACTGGTGACGACATATCTTTAAACATTGATTTGATTACAAAATAATCAAGTACAATATTTATAATTTTAAAATCGCTCGTCCTTTTTTTCAACCTTATCGGTCCTACAGTGAAAATAAGAAAATGTGTCTAATTTAATAGGCTTACAAAAAGTTATATTTTGTCTACATCAGAGTCTTTTTAGTTATACGAGGGTTAATTAGACCAGGATCTACATCTTAAACAGATTTTGAAGATCTATGGAGATCAATGCCAATTCAAACCTTATAACATCGATACCAACAGTTTGAGTTATATTATTTTGGTTTTGCGGGATTCGGGGTTTATTTAAATTTAGGTTCATAAAACAAATTTCGAAAATTAAATATGCAAATACGACATAACAAGTTAAAATACATCTGCGTTTTCACAAGTGAAAGGAAAACTATACAGCTTTAAAAAAAGTTACCAAAGGTAAAATAAAAATTGCAAACATTTTATTTCTTAATATGGAATGTTATAAAACCATAATACATCTTACGACATACCTTTGAGCTTTGATTACAAAATAATCAAGTGCAATATTTTAAATTTAAATTCACTCATCTGTCCTTTTTTTCCCAACCTTTAAGATCCTAAACGGAGCATATAGCCCAAAATCATGGATTTAATTTTATGTCAGGTAAATATTTCAAACTACGGTAGAGAATTTCGTTCTGGAAATTTATAAGAGTACTTAATATTATTTTATTATTTAATTTGTAAATACATTTATTTATTCGTTGTTCCTCCGGAAGTTTCCGGGCTTATGTACACTTATAGAGGATGCACCACTGGTTTGGTTATCGTTGGACAGTCATCTAATCGGAAAAATTTCGTTCAGTATTATTTATATACAAAGTTGGTAATACGGAATAACAAACACAAAATATTACTGAATAATAAAATTTCAATTTACATGACGTCATAATATCATAAGAATTTCACTTGGACAACAAAATTGCATATTAATCCTATAAAAATACATTTATGCCTCTTCCGTTATGTCACCTGTGTGAATACAATGAATTTAACTCTAATTTATCTGTAATTATTTTAAGTAAATGAAGACTAAAATAAATTGTCAATCTTCGGAAATATCTTTAAAGAAAAGATGCTTTTATCTTTTCTATAATTCACTTTCTACGTATCAATCGCTTAGCCAATGGCATTCCCTCTTTAGTCTGCGAGGTGTTTGGCTTAGTTACACTATAAATAGGAAGATCTTGGCCTTGTATTATGTGGATATCTATTTACCTCTTCCAAGTGTTTTAATTTTTTCGTATAGGTAAGCTGTAAGTGTTTTAAAATGTCTTACTGTTTCTATCCTTGCAGTGCTGTCTTGTAATATAAATAACAGTTTGAGTAATGTCAATGTAGAAATAGTGGAATACTTAAAAGTATCTATATAGTATAAGGCGATTTTGTGTTATTCAGAGTGTCAAAGTTTTATGTAGTTAATTTTTAGAGGGCTATCATTTTTATCGTTGAAGCGACTAAGAAAAATGCAATCTGTGATTATACTAAATTCTTTTGTTCTCTATTGTGGTTTAAGCAGAATATGTAATGTTATTACATCTTTAATTGTTAATATTTATAATGTTTATTTTTACTCATTTTAACCCTCTGCAGTCGAGGGCTCTGCTACGGAGACAATACAAAATAGTTAAATTTACGATTTGTTTTTGTTATGTTAAAAACTGCAAATTATTTGCATTGTGTCCTTAGCGGAGCCCTAGAGTATGAAGACAAATTTTAAATGGCTCCGCTCCAGAGCCCTCAAATACAAAGGGTTAACTTTGGATCTGATTTCCATGTAATGACGCAAGGATTTTAAATTTCATGTACTGTGTGGTAGGTTTTGGAGCTGTACAGTTTACTTTTTTGCAACGTGAGGGTTATTGAGACCGGCACTTACTACTTAATTCAGAATCCAAACGGCTACGAACATCCATGTCACAGTGGGATTCAAATCCCAGAACTTCGGTGTCGAAGATCAGAGCCCTAGTCATTCGGTCATCGTCAGGCAAATATATTGTGAGGACTTGTTGTCAATAATTCTTGCAGATATTGCGTTGTGAATGCAAAAGATCTTCTGATATATCGTGCTTAAGACTGTATTTACATTCTATTACTCAGGAGGTTGGATTTTCCAAAGAATTTTTTTTAAATAACAAACGCTATATTTTATTTTAATGAAAAATGACTATGCATATTTTTCTTAAACATAACTAGTCGAAATTAGAATTGTAAGTTATGCTTTTCCTACTGATTTTGGGTTTTAAAATTTAATACAAATGAAAGCCTCTTTAGGATACTTATGGTAGTACGTAAAGTCTTAAGCTTGAAATATCATTGTGATTTTTAAATATCCTTAAATTGAGAAATTTGTATAATTAAGTCTTTCTCTCCCATATTTTTTTTCTAATATCCGTCTGAGTAATTGCTACACTGTTTACACATTATGTGAAGCTAAAAGTTTTCTGTGTAAAAATAGTTATTTTTAAGTCCTTAAAAAATGTCAAGCTTCTCCTCTTTGAAACCTCAAATTAGTAGAAAGCTTGTAGAGAGCAAAAGTGCCGGCGGAAAATTTAGTTTAAGGATTTTTTAAGTTGTTGTAGAAACATCGTCTATATATTTCCTCCTCATCTAAATGCAGTAAGTTATAATCTACCTTGTTGATTTAAGTTTTCCACTAGCTTGCAACTACGGAAATTATCTAGATAGCGCACTGCAACAAGATACCTATAAATTAATGGATTGATTATGATTTAGAATTTTTTTAAAAATTAAATCTGTAATACCGGGCACTAGTGAAAGGTTATATCGCTTGGCGACATTGAGTGCTACTGAATGAGCAACAGATAGGCTATGACTTTTCGCGGGTGAAAACTGCTTTTGAAACATGACGTTTTAATTCCAGCTATCCTTCAGTGCATCTTAGTTAAAAAAAAATAACAGTACTTACACTCTGTACTACTGCCAAAAATGTGTTTTCTGCTTTATTGAATAGCCATGGAATTAGCCCTGAGTGGATGGTTGATTTACTGTAAATCTAGATACCTTTTTAAATGTCAAACTCACTGTCAATTTAATGTTCTATTGGCTTCATTTTTAGTCACTGCAAACTGCGGAGGTATTTTGTAGAGGAAAACTTTCAGTTTTTAATTTAACTTTAATTAGCTTGCAACTTGATAAGTGAACTTAAAACTGTTCCCGGAAAAAAACGGAAAAAAGGATCATCTAAAATTTTTAGAGAGGTGAGGATATTTAGGTACGAGGACCAAAAGATCATACAGTATCAAAATTTAAAGGCTTGCAATAGCTAGCAGAAGGCTTAGCTGAGTCATACACATTAAAATATTAAATTTTAAGACTTGTAAGTATGTATATTGTCTTTAGACTGGACAAGAAACAAACTTTATTTTTCGTAACTGTTATTGGCTAAGATGATTTTTTTTATTTTTTATGTTATTAAAGGAACAAAGAATAAGCACACCTCAATAAAAAGTTAAATGGGTGAAGATATACTGCAAATATACTGGTACACCTTTTGGCTAAAACCAAAAGTCAAATATGACTTTAAATTTTGAATGCTATACCTACATCTGAGACATTTGGTTATTAGAATACGTTAAAAGCTAAGAATTTTATATAAAATACATCACTTAAAACTAAATCTTATTTCATGCCTTTCCTTACTTCAATTTTGAAGTTAGAGCAAATGTAACTTTAAAACAAGGTTCGACAAGAACATGATAGTGTCCTAAGGTTATGTGGTATGTCTAACCTCGGACGTTTAATTTCAAATACCGTATTTTGTGTATGTGTGCGGACGATAGGAATACGAAAACAGTCTTATTACAGATACACTTTACACATCTTGTATATTGTTGATTTTGCTATACTTCTTGTCATGCATTAACTTATACTAAAATTACTTTACTCCTTGATAAACTCTCGAAATCTTAATGCCCAGCATTCTTTAATATTCAATGTTTAAAATTCATTTTTTATCCTCTTTACAATCCTTAAGAATTTAAGACGTTCCTCAAGGAACATATTCGGCAGAAAAAAGCCTGGAATTAATGCGTTAACAATGTTGGAAGATGGGCTTCGTTAAATATATCTGCAATCTATTCGAAGTAATTTGTGAAAAAATTAGATCGTAAAGTTACGTTTATGTATCTCTGATGCATATTGAAGTTCAAAAATGGTAAACTCTAAATTTTATTAAAATTTTGGTTAGTTATTGCGTACTATAACGTTAAGTATTTTTCAGCTAGGAGGTAGGAGGGGGGACTATAGCTCTTCATCCTTCGAAATTCTGTAGTTTATTATATTGCAATTTTATCACTGAAATAAGAGTATCCTCGAATATTTAGTACTCTATTTAATTAAAACATGTTTTTAAATATTCGCTCATTAAATTTCTTTTTTAACTTCAATATTATTTCCTGAATTCTACTAGTAATTTCCTGAAACATATTGCACTAAATTGCTTCTGAACTTTTAAATACACACACAATGTTAAATTTTATCGAAGTTTGATTAAGGTATCCGTCTACGTTCGGGTAACTTTTTTCTTTAAATGTAGAAACTAGTTCATGTTTTTACATTTTTATGCTTATTTTTTATATTGCCATAGAGAATTGCACTTAAATTTTTTCCTAGAGAGGTTTTTATAAAATTTCTAATAAATGAAGAAAATTTAGTTAAAAAATCGGGTTTTTTCAAAAGTAACTTTTTAATAAATTATTTAAATATTTTTTGGTGCAACACATTTCTTATACACTGGACTAGTGTATCATCTAAAATCTTTGCTTAATTTACATTTGATAAAACAAATTTTGGTACTTCAAAATCACACACATTGAATTTTTAACGAATTTTCATTACCTTTATATCTATGAGCGTAACATTAAAAATTATCCAAATTTAAAGCTTTTGGTTCATTTACTAGTAAATACTACCAAAAGCATTCGTAATAATTTTCAACAAAATATTTTAAGAACTTTTCGAGAAATCGCATTTCAGGTTTCAACATTTTATTAAAAATACCGTTCCGTGAAAAATGCATTTAAAGTTCATGAAAGCAACTTTAACTATTAAAAAGTTAAAATACATGTTTAAAATTCCCCACACTTTCTTGCTTTAAAACTTTATAATTGCCAAGTTGCTAATTATTAAAATACTAGAAAAATGTTTCAATTAATCTTCATGAAAATTTAAAGTTTTGTCCAAAAAATGCTCTATAAAAGGCTTTAAATTAGCAACTTCCGGTTCCGAAGTCGCTACTTCCATTTTGTTTTGCAGCTGTCGCTGATGTTTAAGCAACTGTAACATTTCTTTAAAATGCCGTAGAGGCAAAACAAAAACAGATTTAGAAGCCTAAGAGTTGAAATTTTACAATAAAGAAATAAAAAAAAATCATGATTTTTGGCAAAAATTTATGCTTTTGTCCTTCTCTCAAAAGGGCGGTCCCGTCTTCCGAAATAATGGGAGATAAGGCTTAATTTATTTTTCCCCATTTTCTGACCGGGCTGCACGCGACTCAACTGCTGGAAGTTGCCGTTTTGCCTACCCGCGGAGTCACCTGAATTTTTTAACAAAAGACCATCGTCCGAACGGCGTTCCGCAAAAATCGGTGCAAGCTGCTAAGAAACAAGTCTGGAGACCTGTAAACGGACACAAAGAGACAAAATGACGCACATTTTCGAGTGGACGGAATATTTATTTCACCAGTTACACGGTTTTCCTTTTCTTTCCCAAAACGCGAGTAAAGTCTACTGCGTCACTTGCCTAGTACCAAAGTAGGACGTCTTGAGCGATTATTCGAAGAATGTTCCACCGGAACATTGAAATTTCAAGAGGAGTGTGAAGAGTCTACTTTTCTGAAAAGGGTGAGCCACTCAATCAGGCAGTGCAATATCGGGCAGACTCGTGGACCGGGCGGAATAATGCCTTAATTTGTTTTCAATTTGAAAATGGTAATATCAAGGAGGCACTCATCTCAATTAATTTCCTTCCCCTGCTATATGGTTAAGACACTAATTCTTAGCTTTCGTTTTTATTTTCCAGAAATAAAGATGATTGTCCCAGTCATGTGTGGCCTTGTGGGCACTGTCAACTTGTGCGCCGGCACGGAGATGGTGTTGGATGCTTTCGAGACACCTGCGTACAAGATATTGCAAGCGGTAGCTTCGGTGATTCCTTTCTATACCGGATTCTACTGCCTGGATATCGCGGTGCAAGTGGCAGTAGGAAGGATTCGCTATGCTCTATGGCAGAGAAGACAACGTCGCCGTCACAGGAGCTTCGATCGTAGACTGCCCAACGGTCACGTACCTCAAGGATAGCATCACTACTTTTAACAGTTGAAGGACGGCACTGTAAAAATTCACGATTTTAATCCATTGACATTTTTAAGTAATCTAAAGCTGATAAGACAATGTACTGAAATTGTGCCTTTTTAATAAACAGACTGCTGAAATCAATGATGTCGAGTTTTATGCATTTTAACCTTTAATTTGACAAGATGTTTTTTCAAATATTTAATTTCTGTTATTTTCTCATGTCTGTATAGATATGACGGATCTCTGTAAAATGAACAAAAAATATCATTAATTTTTGAGGTAATTAACCCGTTAACTGTTTTGCCCGTACGCCGTACGGGCACAGATTTTCAGGCCTTTATTGATTTGCCCGTACGGCATACGGGCAATCTGATTTCTATTTCGCTTGCCCTGTTTCGGCCGTATTTTTTCCAATTTTAGTCACAAATTATTCGTATAGATGTCCAGTAAATGATAGCTTGCAGTTTATTGTATTTTCTACTCTGATTAGTTCAAAAGCGTGGGTTTTTTCGCATGTTTTGTATCAAAAGACGAATTGTTATCTTTCAGTGTATAGCTTTCTGGTTATATTTTACTAACCGCGTGATAATTTTATTGATGTAAGAGTTGAATAATATATTTTTACTTTTAAATAATGGATAATTCGGAGCGTATGGAGCTAATTTCTTGTTATTCGAGTTGTGACTTGGAATCAGGAACTGAATTATCTGTAAATGATAGTAGAGAAAGTTTACTCGATTACCTGGATAGTAGTGACTGGAATCAGTCAAGCAAGACAATTTTTTGAAATTAATTGTGATAATCCTTCTTATCCGCCTTCTAGACTTGCTTTCACTGGAATTCCAAAAATTAACTTGGATATCGATGAGACTGAAAATAAACTTCAGTACTATGCTTTCATAGAAAGAAAAAAATCGTAATAAATGCTTAAATATTATAAATGTTAATTTTAATAACATCTTTACTTAAAAATGTGAAATGAGCAAAAAAAATGCAATAAAAAATGTGACGTTTTTGACCGAATTCTGGAAAAAAAAACGAAATTGTCAAAGGGTTAATGTCAGCTGTAGCGAACACTGACAATTGTTATATAGTAGTTGTAATTATATATGTGATAAAATACATATATTGTAGCGTACTGGGGCTGTAAGTGAACCCGAGAAAGGGATAGCGGATGCCTACGTACAGACTAAAGATATTTGTTTAGAAACACAATATTGAAGTTATGATAAAGATGAAAAGATAAATATTTGCAAATATAAATGATGATCGTTGCAGGAATCAGCTTCCTAATCGTTGGAGAGAAAAAAAGGGGTGGGCGGGCACTCAGTCGTTCGCTTGGACTAATGAGTTCACAGGAGACTCGATCGGCCAGAAAATCCCCCTCTCGTCCATGAACTCCGGTCTTTTATATCGTCGTCTGACTGCAAATGTCCATCTCAGCTGATCAGACAGCTGGTTGATGTGCGGTGGAGAAAGCGCTTACTCTAGCTGGACGGGTGCAAAAGAAGCTTGCAGTAATCGGGAGCAATCTCGCAGATCATTAATCGATGTCTTCGGACAAACCCTTGGAGAACAAAATAGGAAGTATTGCTGCTTCCCATACAATATAGAGGATTTCTGTCGTGTGAAACTCTTTCTTTGGGATGTCATTGAAACTAACACTGGGAACACTTCGCCAGCATCCTAATGAATATCTCAGAATGATTGAGATAGTCCTTGGTGTTAACAATCCTCTGGTCAGCATCCTATTCTACCCGAAACAACGTCCTTTCACTAGGTAAAGATGATCTCAGTCCAAGTGCTCACAAAAGGCACGTTTCTAGTCTTCTACGTTATGCTTTTTTTTTCTTACGGTCTTATCTGGAAATTTAATGTAACGAGAATTCGTTACAATATATATGGTAGTTATAGTTCGGTGTAGCTGCCTGACTTAGCCTAATTAAGGGTTAATGGATATGTTTAAATTCCACAAGAGGCACATTAACACTAAGTTAATGTGCCCCTTAACACGCACGCTCGACTGAAAATGATGTTTTTCACACTTGCGCGCACTCAAAAAAAAAAAAAAAAAAAAAAAAAATTGCACGTATGGATCTATAATTTTCAAGGTAAGTACATTATAGTACTACAATGAAACTTACTTACTTTTTTTAAAGTTTTTTTAATTTTATGTGGTATTTATAAAGTGGTGAAATATAGTTTGTGATGCTGTAATAATGCGCGCAGTGTGACAGCAAAATTTTTAAATTTTCAAAACAAGTACTTTTATTTTATTACATAAAAAAGTTCTTATTTACCAGAAATAAAGTAAATAAGGAAAATAATTAACTAGATTCAGAGAACAAATGCTGAAATTTTGAAAAGTAATTTCTACAAGAACGAAAGTTATAGAAAATCGAAAAATAACAAATTCCTCATTTTGAAGTTGCTTTAAAGTGTTGTGTCCCAAACTCGAGCGCTTCACTCGAGAGCATTAACTGGCCAAATTATGCACACGAGATAATTCGAGTGGCGTTGTACTTTATGTTGCTATAATTTTTCACTCTAATGAAATCGAGAATTGAAGATAACAATGTGAGAGCCCAAAAAAAAAAAAAAAGAAGCTACATGTGTAATAGTTGCAATGTTGGGCTATGTGCTGCACCTTGTTTGGAAATATATCACACAAAAGAAAATTTTGATTAATTTAATAAATACTAATATCGTTATTTGTTTTAAAATTATAAATATTTTTACTGATGTTTATTCTGAAATGGGAATTCGAAAAGAAAGACTAAAAAGTCGTCGATCTATTTGTAGTATTACAATATTCTACTATTTTCTGCAATGTTTCCAAAATTGCAATTATTTTTAGTATTTTTACAACATTGTAAAAATATTGTCTACTTTAGAAGTTTAGAATTCAATATATTTCCATATTTCATTTAAAATTTCATGCCATAATTTCAAACGTAAATGCAGCATTTAATCGCAGGCTATATGCTTGTCAATCTAAGATGGTCTAATTTAGTTAAAAGTAGTATATAGTGGAGCTCTATGACGTCATTACCTTAAATATCTCCTTTATTTATGTATTATTTAAATATTATCTGCATCCTTTTTGAATCCGGTGTTTACCAAATTAAGGCATCCTATGATTAATACTATTTAGCGTAAGCTGCGAATCATAGCTGAACTATAAAATTTGTACAACTTTTTAATTTAATCTTCGATTATTTTTTGTTGCACAATGTTTTTACTATCAATATTATAGCAGCAATAAAAGAAAATATTATACACCATGCACACAAATTCAATTTCAAGCATACATCTATTTCCATTTATTTATCTGAGTATCTATATTGTAAAGAGTTGCCATTTGTTAAACTGTTTGTAGTTTTATTCAAATTTACATTGTCTGTCCTACCGTCAACAAGTTTGGGAAAGTATTCGTTTATACTGTTTAAATGAACACAGCCCAATGAACACCCGCTCTTTTATGTTATCAGTTTCGTTGAATGTGAATGGTTAACAAAAGCAAAACTGTTTATACTTTTATTCGAACTTACAGGGCCTATTGTAGAGGCACCAAGTTTGGGACAGTATTCTTTTATACTGCTAAGTGAACGCTGCCCAATGAACACCCCGTCTTTTCATGTTATCAGCTTCGTTGAATGTGAATGGTTAACAAAAGCAAAAATTTTATACTTTTATTCAAACTTACAGGGCCTATCGTAGAGGCACCAAGTTTGGGACAGTATTCTTTTATACTGCTAAGTGAACGCTGCCCAATGAACACCCCGTCTTTTTATGTTATCAGCTTCGTTGAAAGGGAATGGTTAACAAAAGCAAAACTTTTTATACTTTTATTCAAACTTACAGGGCCTATCGTAGAGGCACCAAGTTTGAGACAGTATTTTTTTATACTGTTAAGTGAACACTGCCCAATGAACACCCCGTACTTTTATGTTATTAACTTCGTTGAATGTGAATGGTTAACAAAAGCAAAAATTTTATACTTTTATTCAAACTTACAGGGCCTATCGTAGAGGCACCAAGTTTGGGACAGTATTCTTTTATACTGTTAAGTGAACACTGCCCAATGAACACCCCGTACTTTTATGTTACTAACTTTGTTGAATGTGAATGGTTATCAGTTTCGTTGAATGTGAATGGTTAACAAAAACAAAACATTAGGTCCTAATCCCGATTAAAAGCAATAGTTCTAAATTACCAAATGAACCTATAAACATTAACCTATAAACATCGTTACTATGGGCTGGTCTCACCAAAGCTGTTTGCCGTTTAACGGCTAACCACCATTAATCGCTGTTTAATTGTGGCTCACCCATTGTTGGCGCTGTGGGTTAATTGCGGTTAACCATTAAGCGACTTTGATGAGAACGGTTCTTAATGCTTCCGATTTTTTCGAATTGCTAAAGTGTTTCATTTTGATTTTAGAATCGTATCTGACTTTATTAATATTTATTCAAAATACACTCTCACGTATCATATCAAGCTCAATAACTTTCAGTTTATCAATTAATATTTCGAATTTATTTTGTCCGATATGAATATTTTGTTTATCCACTAAGGGCAGGTCTCACCAAGGTCGTTTAGCGGCTAACCGTGATTAACCCATGGAGCCAACCAATGATGAGACGCAATTCTCAGTTTAAACAGAGATTAATCGCGGGTAGCCGTTAAACGACTCTGGTGATTGCTGCCCTAAAGCTAACGAAGTAGATAGAAAATTTCAATAAAAACAGGAAGAGCTTCTTTTTTGGAAGTACCGTCCCCAGATGCACACCTCCTTTAGATGTGTATGGGGTTCACGATCCCGGGGTACCTGAGTGATCTTTTCTTAGCGTTCTTCCTGGTAGTCACAAGCTTGCCTCTGTAGTGTTTGCTTTTAACCGGGTTGGACCACATTAAATTCGGACCATGACGGGCCTCTCGTAGGTCAGCGTGGCTTGATAGCCACTATGGAGTCACTGTTGAGGTACGGTCATCAATAGTTGCTACTGTATGTCTTCGGATCTGTCAACGTAAAACACACTTTTTTGGAAGTACCATGACGGAAACTGATTAAACTTTGTGTTTACGCAATTATCATTGAAAAAATGGATCCATTTTCTTGGGCCTGAGAGCTAACTAAGTACCAGTGCGAACTACGTACTTTACCATTTATTATATAACAATAGCCTAAGATATCTGTCCGTCTGTGCTCGAATGTCGAAACGGTTGGACCTGGAATGGATACAGACATCCAAATGGGATTCTTGATGAGTTAGGGTTAGCAAAATTCAAAGCGAGTTTGAATACGTTCGAAATCCACCCGTTCTCTCCTTGAAATAATGGCATTAAACGATCGAATAGATCGTTTAATGCCATTATTTCAAGCCCTATTTTCCCCGGTTAAGAGCAGGCGATTAAATCCATCAATTTATCCTATTATAAATAGATAAAAATAACACTTTTTTCTAGCATTATGACGTAATTCCTTTAACTATCTCATTTAACCATTTCTTATTTTAAATTATTTAAGTACCATCTGCATTATTTTCATACGTTTTATCACTGAACTTAGATATTACGTAAATAATTTTCTTTTATATTTGGCTTAAATAATAGATTAGGTACATATGCGATAATTTTAAATTTAATCATCGATTATTTTTTGTTGCCATGAAAATTTTATCACCTGTATTAACAACAAATTCTTTTCATAAAAGTCTAAGAGTCTATTTCACGGACTAATAAATATCTAGCGTTTGAGTTATATATCTTTAAAAATTAAGAAGTTTGTTCGTTTGTGTGTTTGTTTTTTATACAGAACCACACGGTTTGCAATCGATTCTCTAAATTTTGGACATCATTCATATATACCGCCAATATTGAAACCTCTACTGTCCATTCTATCACGTAATATGACAAGATAAATTAAGGTTGGCAACTAATATGTAGTCAGTCAAGATAAACAAATTATTAGGCTTGTACCAGATACTTCTCAGCCAAAAAACAAACCATTTTTTTACCCGTCTCGTAGCGCACGTTATATTTCTGGGAAAATAAAATTTTTTCTGATCCCGTCATATGACGGGCTGTATGCAGTTCAATTAATGACACACAGAATTACTGCACAGCTTAATTCAGTGTGGAGGCCACTTCAGACACTGAAATTTATGTGAAGATGCAATATTAAGAAGTAAATTAGTGGCAACGACTTATTTGCAATCTATGAAAACTTAAATGGCTACGCACTATAATTTTTCAGAAGTGTGTTTTTAATCTGAAATTTCAAAGACTTGCTCTAATCTGAGTAATTATAAATCATTGGTATTTTATTTTGATATCTCAAAACATTTCCATCCTAAATCAGGTAGGTTTATTTTCTTTATAGTTAAATTATCCTTTTACATGTTAAAATATACATAGGAATATAGCAAAGTTTTCCATTACTTTACGAAGGTACATCATAGAATAAGTGTAAAATTCCTTCAATTAATTCGAAATTTAATTTCGCAGGAAATGTAAACGCCATATATTATCTTTAACTACTTTAGAGATATTTTGCAAGATAAATGTAACTCGGGTTGTTCATTTCAATTAATTCTTAAGAAGCTTGAGATTAGTAAGTGATTTTTAGAGAACGCTGCAGGAAGATACTTAGAATGGCATGGATGGCATATGATTTAGATGGGTAAAAATGCTTAGGTATGAAATCGACACTCGAAATAGTTCGAGATAATTTTTACTGATAATGTTCATTCTGAAATTGGAATTCGAAAAGAAAGATAAGTCGATGTGCGTGTAATATTACAATATTCGATAACTTTATGCAATGGTATCAAAATTGCCATAAACATCTTAATTTTTGTAATTTTCTTGCCCAGACAACGTTCTAAATTATGTTTTATACATTAAAAAAATTAATTTTTTTTTTAAAAACTGCATTAAGGGGTTAAGCAGCTGCATTCTGTTTAACCCCTTCTGCAAAAAATGCATGAAACCTTTGGGAACAGTGGGCTATCAAATCTATTCTATAAATTTAGGACATCATTCATATATACCTCCAAATAATCAGTGCCATTATTAAAACCTCTGCTGTTCATCCTAACACGTAATGACAAGATAAATTAAAGTTGGCCACTAACATCAGGTTAGTAAAGATGAACAAATTATTCAGTGTGTGCCAGATAATTTTCAGCCAACAAACAAACCATTTATTTAACCTGCCTCGTAGAGTACTTTATAATTCTAAAAAATTTTAAATATTTACTAATCCCGTCATATGACGGGGTACAAGGCAATTTGTCGCAACGTCACGAACTACTATAATGCTCTTCCCATTCATTTTAATGTTTACAACAGCCAATAGACAAACAATAAAATGCCTTTCCGTTTAAAACTAAAGTCAGAATCGTCATAATTTGATAATTTGTCCTACTGAGTGAAATAGCCTTATATGCTAGAGTTCCATAAAATTAGGAGATTGATATAGATATATCAAGCCACCAAGGCATTTGCAACCATAAACCCCCTTTGGTTGTAGTTCTGGCAATTAAAACCCTCCCATCAAACCAAACCAAAATAGGTTTCATATCATTTCAGTGTAAATGTAGGAAACACGTTCTATAGCTTATCTTTCTCATAATTCGATGGCATGCATACGAAATTCCATCTATATATCTACCCGTACATTGTCTGGTAATAGTGTTAGCTAATTATAAAATATGAATTTTTTTGTCTTTCAGGGCTTCAATTGAAACATGCCTTGGCACAGAATAACATATAAAGGACTGACTGGAATTATTTACTTGTATTCCGTTTACTTTCTTCTGAAGTATGTCCTATATTGTCTTGTTTTCAAACCTTCTTCAGAGATTGTAATTCTTGCCATGGCTAGTTGGTTGAATTTCAAACATGCTGTTAAAAATCTCAAATTATTTTATGCGGGAGGTAGAAACATAACTTAGATTTCTAGAAGCGTAGAGAAGAAATTCAGAAACATCGTACTTCAGTACCCGACTTTTACTCAGCCATCTTCCCCAGTGTATTCTTAATTATATTCCAATGAAAGTAACTACAATCTGGGCTTGGAGAGAAAAAGCGTGTAAAGATTTAAATGTTTGATGGTTTTTTTAGCATGTAAAGATTTAAATGTTTTTTACGATGTATTTTATCTTCAATAAAGGCTTTTTTTAATTCACAAGAAAGTTATGCTATCTTTAACTTCTTAATGTGCACGCTCGAGTTAACTTGAGAGCGCTAAACTGGCCAAATTGAGCACACTCGAGGTAATTCGAGTGGCGTTGTACTTTATTTTGATATAATTTTTCACACTTGAATGCAATCGAGAGTTGAAAATAATAATGGGAAAAGCAGAAAAAACAAACAATCGTTTTATTGATATTATCATTTACATGGGATTGTAAGCTATAACACTTACTTATTCAAGTAAAAAATATTTTTTTTTACTTATCGATTACGACTTATCTCTTCTTTGAGAGCCGCTTTCTGACAGCGTATTCAGATTCGCTCAATTTTCAATATAAATATTTCTAAAATAGGATGTAAAATAAAATATAATTGTTAACTATTTTATTACTAAGCTCTGGCTGTAAAGACATCCTTGACTTGAGGCTTCACTTTACTTACTGTATTCTTGAGATATGTAGCACAAGGGTTTCATATTTGATACCTACGCATCAAGGGATGACACATCACACAGTCAACTGGTAGATTCTACCAATTGAATATACTCTTTCGACAATAATAATTCTAAAAATTAGAAATTCATAATCAATTGTATAAACATCCAATATATTCAAATATGATTATTTTTTTTGAAATTTTCTTGGCAAGACAACGTTCTAAATTGTGTTTTTTACATTAAAAAATTGAGTTTTTTGGCCGGTTTTCAAATAAACTTTGCATTAGGGTATTAAACCTCTGTCTTGAATTCATAAATAACACACACATGGGTAAAATTAAAAGGATTTACGTATTTTTTCGCATTAAGGCTGCTATTCACAGGGACTCGAAGGGATCGGAATAGACGATTTTTTCGACTGGCTACGTCAGAGTGTGACGAAAATCCCCTCCAGAGTATCAAAAGTTCCTATTTTCGACATAACCCAATATGCCGAAAAAGGACTTCTAGTGACGTCATTAGATAATCTAGTAGTGTAGATGATTGCCGTGAGTAGCAGCCTTAATGAAAAGAACTGAATAACATGTAAGGCCACTGCTTCGAAACCTAGGTATAAATCTCCGAATACTTTAACGTGTGGGAGAGCGGAGCTAGTAGGGAACAGGTTTTATCATCGGAGGTGACAAAACATGCATTCCCTTCGAGAGATCGTACTAACTTCTTGGTTTTTTTCAGCAATAATTCAAATTCAAATTTTAACAGTAAAATTAACCACTAGAATATAGATTATGGAATGAGGTAGTAAATTTTGGGGGACTAAAAGTAGCCCAGTCTCAAATATATATTTGCAGAGATTCAAATTTTTTGTTGTTGCATATTCCACTTGGTCTCCAAGCACGATTGAGCAGAGGATACTCGTATTAAGGGGTGAACCTTTCGTTTTGATGAGCATCCCAAGTGAACGTCGACTTTAGCTCAAATAGGTTCTTGTAATTTTAAAGCAAAGACCCATAGGCTTGGCCTGCGACCCAAAGGCATTGATTGGGAACTTGGAGATCATTGTGACTTAGAACATATTTTACGTTCCCCGGTCACCTTTAAAGAACACAGCGGATATTAGGCCGGTTCGAGGTTCTGAACCCGCAACCTCCAGTTACAAGAAAGTTGCTTTTGCCGACTAAGCTGCCACTGCTCAGAGTGCAATTTAAAACACGTAGTGTGCAACTTATGGAAATAGTCACAGGATACCGGATAAATCAAGAGAAAGTTCATGCAAGAGCCAGAGAAGATCGCAATTTGTGCATTATAGCGAGGTGAACATGGGTACTACAGATTTTCAGCCCTCTCGTGACTTATATAAAGCCATAGAAACCCGAGTTTCAAGGTTGGCTGTTATCAACACAATTCGATCGCAACATGTAAAATATGTTCGGGATCACAATGTCCTCCAAGTTCTCAATCAATACCTGTGGGAGTGGCAGGCCAAGTATGTGGGTCTTCTATTTGGTTCCTGCTTCAAAATTTGAGGACCTTTTTGAGGAAGTCGTTCTTTCACCTTAATGGTGCTCATTAAAGCGTAAGGCAGAATCCTTTGCCTTAAAACGAGAGGCTGCAGGCTCAATCGTGCTTGGTTTGTCCAAGTGGCATGAGAAACAACAACCACCACTGTTTTATACCTTCCGACTAAAACGAATGTTACTCACGATCATTCGTGTGTAGAATAATTGTTTATTTAGTATTGATGTGCATATCAAATTTCATTAAAATTTATCAAATAGTTCTGAAGAGACAAAATTTTAAATTTCTGCTGGTTTTGAACATGAGTGTATATTTAGGAATATTAACCAAATTGTACTTTTAGCTCAAATCAATTGAAACTATTTGAGCTCAAATTTTGCATTAACACATTTTATAATCTTAATATTAACCCCTTAACGTGCACGCTCGAGTTAATTTGAGCGCGCTAAACTGTGCACACTCGAGATAATATTTACTGATGTTTATTCTGAAATGGGAATTCGAAAAGAAAGATAAGTCGATGTCCGTGTAATATTACAATATTCGACAATTTTATGCAATGTTATCAAAACCCAAAATTGCAATAAAAATTTTAACTTTTGTAATTTTCTTGCCAAGACAACGTTCTAAATTGTGTTTTATACATTTAAAAAATAGATTTTTTTGGCAGGCATTTTTCAAAAAAAAAAAAAAACTGTATGAAGAGATTAAGCCGCTGCATTCTATCAGAAAATGCATGAAACCTTTGGGAACAGTGGGTTATCAAAATTTTAATTTTGACCAAACTCCTTGAATTTTTTTCAGATATATATTTTGGGAAGGTATTTTTAGCTTCAATGTAAAATTGTTATAATTAAGCCAATTATTAAACGTTTCAAAAGAAGCATTTTTGAAAATGCTTCATGTGCATCCCATTTACGCATATTATGGTCATTTATAAGATGCCTTTTAATCCTTAGAATAAAAGTTACCGTAAGCACTTGCTAGACTTACAATTAAAAAGAAACAGTTAAAATAACTATTTAACTTACGAAGTATAAATTTTAATTTCAGAGCATGGACTTTCGATGTGCGAAATACCTTAATTTTAACTAAATTTCGTTTTATACTTTACTGGGAAAATTGTCGATAAAAACTGAAGACGGCTAGAAATGTTCTTTGAGTGTTTCAAATACTTAGAAAATTCAAAAATTTATCTTTTTAGAAATTTATTAGAAATGCTTCAATTATCAGTTTAGGTAATAATATTGAATAAGTGATGACTATTAAAACATCCTCTTTGATTCTTTTTTCTCAGTAGTTCTTACAATTCAGCGGGATAGAATTGCCGATTTTTTAGACATTTTTAATGATACAGCTATGAACTATCAAGATCTGGACAAAGATTATGGAACAATAAAATTATTACAGCTAAACCACTATGGTCTTAACACTTGGCATGCGGGTATGTTTCACCGCCAACTTACGCTTGCAGCGGGCGTTTTTCGT
This sequence comes from Pardosa pseudoannulata, assembly GCA_032207245.1. Taxonomy (NCBI): domain Eukaryota; kingdom Metazoa; phylum Arthropoda; class Arachnida; order Araneae; family Lycosidae; genus Pardosa; species Pardosa pseudoannulata. The sequence continues at coordinate 79,912,360 of CM063500.1, read as the reverse complement.
GGGTCACGCGAAAGTTTTGTTAGTCAGAAAAATCGCAGTAAATCGAAAACTACTTTGTTTTTATGAACGAAACTTTTTTTTATTTTACACTTTACTGTAGGATTATTTAACAAAAAAAAAAAAGATTTTTAAAGTTAAAGTCCGATAATCTGTCAGCACATATTTCTTCATCACTATCTTTGTCACAACGGCCCATTTTATTAATTTTGTATTCAAGAATAAAAAACCAAGCTTCAAATTGACAAAACACGACTTGTACGTTCTGGAGCTAGGAATTCGATTGAAGACGAAATAACGAACAAAAGACCGAGTTACTCGACAATCGTAACTTGTGGAAAGAAAAAATGCAAAGCATTGCATAGCAATGCAAACAAGCATATAATGTCACACATATTATATGTATTTAGTAGATCTGTGGTGTGTGGGTATCCACCAGAAATCTACTAAATAGTATTTTTATGTGACCTGTGCTCCAGTGACAGACTGAGAAAAAACGTAAATACTTTGCCCGTATGACAAGTGTTAATTTGTATTGCCCCTTGCCCTTTGGTATAGATTCTAAGAGCAGTGTTGCAGAATAGTAAAATATCCACTTAAGAGAATCTACAAACAAATCCTTTTAAATCTTAGTAACTTGTTACTAATGTCCGTACGACAGGTATTTTAATCATACCTAGTCAGAAACTTGAGAAACAAGTACAAAGGGATGACAAAAACATAGAATGTATTGCAAAATGGCTGACGACTTCAGTGAACTGTATTCAATACACACTTGAGGATTGCGCCGCTTCCTTTTGAGACTACAGTCGATTTCAGACGAAAGAATGACTTCATCTCCAAAGGAAACTATCTAGCTCTAAGTAGTATTTGGTCTCTTGCTTTCGAGTGGCAAGTTAGACAGTATTCCAACCGGGTGGAAGCCTTAGTAACTTTAATTCTCTATATTTAAGTGGCAGTGGGTAAGTGAAAAAGAATAATAAAATGTAAGATCTAGCAAACCCATAAAATTTTGGTTAAAAATATACAAATTTGAAAATGCTGAACTTTTATTAAATTATTTCAAATGTACAATTTTTATAAACGTTTCCTATACAAGATAGGAAAATCTGTTGACCATCGCAATTCTCTAAAACGTTGCGACAGATCTGCAGTAAACCCTGAAATTCACACAATTCTGACAGTAAGCTTTAAAATGTGGTTTTGCTAATTGTTAATATACTGTAAAACTGCAGTAAACACATTTCTCATAGGAAAAAAAGTGATATGTTTAGGTTTTGTAACAAGTTTCACCCATTCTTACGATCGGTTGCAAGTAGTTATTACCAACAGAAATTCTGGATTTTAAAAGTTTAATATAATAATGGGGAGACGGCAAAAAAATTATTTCTCAAAGCTAGTTTTAGAATTCTAAAAAATAGATTCGATGCATAATAATTTTCCAAGTTAAGATGACATGACATGCAATTGTCGATTAACAGAAAATCATCTCCAATTGGTACAGTGTAAGGGAATATGTCAAATCTACAATATGTCTGAGGATCTCATCCCTATATCGTCGCCTGGTCAGAAATCCATTTCGAATGTGTAAATCTGTGCACACATCAACGGAGAATCTAGCATAGACCATCACTTCCTAACCACCGAGTATGAAACCTCTGCTCTAACACAATATTGTTTCTAGAGGCACGTTCCCTCCAGATGAAAATACGCCTATAAGATCCACAGAAATTTGGGGCTCGTGAGAGGAAATATTACATTTGGTTCCCCTCCAGTCCACATGCTCTTGTTCATTCCCTACTGGCTCGACGATGTCGAGCCATTGACTGGAGAGGAAAAAGACTTGCAGCATGAAGCCAGTTTCTAGACCTGTCAACTTTTGAATATCCCCTATATAATAATAGCCTAAGTTATCTGTCCACAAATTTATGAAGCGGTTGGACCTGGAATGGATACAGGCATCCATTCAAAGCGAATAAAGTTTATCTTCTAACCTGTCGATCCGATTCTAAAATAAATTTGTATAAATATGCTACATATCACAGCAAAAAATACTGTAGTCTTTAATACGTTCGAAATAAACCCCTTCACCCCTTTACGAGAGTTTAATGCCGTTATTTTAAGCCTTATTTTCCCCGGTTAAGAGCAGGTGATTAAATTTATCCATTTATCACTTAATAGTGAAAAATAACAATTTTTTCCTAGCATTGTGACGTCATTCCTTTAACCATCTCATTTAATCATTTCCTATTTTAAATTATTTAAATATCGTCTACACTATAATATCTTTTACCACTGAACATTACGCAAATGATTTTCTTTTATATTTGGCTTAAATAATAGATTAGGTACATATGTGATAATTTTAAATTCAATCATCGATTATTTTTTGTTGCAATGAAAATTTTATCATCATTATTAACAATAAATTATTTTCATATAAGTCTAGGAGTCTATTTCACGGACTAATAAATATCTAACTTTTAATTTATATATCTTTGGAAATTAAGAAGTTTGTTCGTTTGTTATACATAACCACACGGTTTGACTAAATGAATTCAATGTGATTCTAAACTGCAATACAGGATCGGGAGACTCTAGATGAGTATGACGATAAATTATTGACTGAACCAGATAATTCCCAGCCAAAAAACAAACCATTTTTTACCTGCCTCATTGGGTACTTAACAGTTCTGGAATATTAAAAATTTTACTAATCCCGTCATATGATGTGTTATATGCTAGTTGAAAATAGTAGCACTTGACAATGTTTGATATCAAAAATAGTTGCACACTAATTTGCGAGGTAGGTTGGATGGCGAGTTTTTACATAAATCCTAAGCAGTCGCACTCGAGCCATAACACAATGCACGATTGTGTGTATATCTACTGTTCACACAAAACAATTCTATTAAAGTATCTAAAATTCCATATAAAATTTTAAGTATACTCAGTATTTTATTTTAAAAATATACATTTCTGAACTGATCCCCTCCATAAAAAGTTAGATTAAGTATTTTTATATTTCTTTTAGTTTTATTTAAATGTTAATTTACACCTTAACATTTTTATAGAAAGAAATAATTTTAAAATAATCTTGACTGAGGGTAAAACTGAGGGAAGAACAGAAATATAGTACTGCATTATAACCAATATCGGACAAAAAATCTAATTTTTAATCCAAAAATTTCTATTTTTGAGAGAGTATGGTATAGCACCATAGTTACATGAAAGTTGTTCGGAAAAGTTTTTTTTCGATTTCCTTATATCACTTGCTCAAATATATTCCTTTTGATTTTCTGGGTGAGATGTAATTTTTTATTCTTGTATATATGTATATATATGTATATATATGTATATATATGTATATATATGTATATATAGACAGATTTTCATTGGATCTTAATTACTTGTTAAATTCGTGAAAACAAATATTTTTTCATTGCAGTTGGCAGGTCTGCGTTTCAAACACTTTAGCCTAAACTGTTGTGCCAATAGCCGAACGAAGGTATCGTTGAAGAGGAACATCCATATTTCGGTGTCTTCGAGCTGTTAACGTTAAATGTCGATCTTCAGTGGTAAAAAATTAACGTTCAAGGAAATATACTAAAGGCATCACAACATTGACTTAATGTTATCAAGATAACAGTTCAAATTTCTTAATAGGAAAACAACCATTTCTAAAATAAATATCTAATAACAAAAAAAATATCTTCAAATATTTTTAAATTTACGAGAAGTGGCCATCGAGTACGTTTTCCTCTTCATAAAATTACAACATAATATTTTAGCTATTCTTTATTTACAATGTCATACTGGAATATATTCAGACTTGCACAAGATATGCAATTAATACTAAACTATTTCTGTTCACATAAGTTTCTGAAAGAATTCAAGACTGTTTAGATATTTTCTCCGAATGATTATCCAGGCAATTTTAGTGTGATAGTACAGAACACTAATTAAAATGTAGATGTGTTACTCCCTGTAATTTAATTGTTCCTATAATACTGAATTTACTGAATTTAAGAGGAGAGAGGGAGAATATTACTGGTTTCTATACAAATTCTTTAGAAAATTTTGTTTTTAATGTTGTACAATTGTCCAAAACTCAGTACAAAATACAAAAGAAAGCATTTTATTAAATTTGCATATATACAAAACCTAACAAAAGTAGACAGACCAATTTTCCTGTAAACATCTAATTTTCCTCATTTGCCGGAATATCTTTTCTAGTATATCTTCTGGTAAGCTATTTGATAGAAAAAAAAAATATTAGATGGTAACTTGGTTTAAAAGGAGTCTACAAAATTTAAGAATAAACAATTTAATACATACATTTCATTAACGAGTTACCTAAATATGCTGAACTCCCATGACCAAGATTTGAAAACTAGTTAATTATTAAACATTAAGATCAAAGTTCTGATACTCAAGATTTACAGGTTTTGAAACATCCATCCGACAAAAAATTAAGCAAAACTAATGACTAAAGATTAAATTTCACTATCCTATTTAGGGTTCACAAACTGGAGCACCGTAACTCAGGAAATCAAAGTGGACTGTATGAAGAAATTAACACTAAAATTTTCCGTCAGAGAACCTTTATTGGGACAAGCCACAAACCACCTCTTTGTTACACGAGTGGATCAGGTTAGCCAATTTTGGGTGCTTACACTTCCGCTAGAAAATTGTCTGGCTCACTAGCGCCATCTATTAACTAAAAACCTATTTAAGTAATCGAGAGCTCGCGTCGAGGATTTTTAATAGAACTTGTTAAACATGGAAGGTGAAGTAAATGTGGATAGCAAGTTGCGTTTAACCTGCACAATTTGTAACCAAATCTTTAGCCGAATCCTAAAAACAAAATAGATATTTTCTCCACTCAAAAGAAAAGATGTAGTAGAAGCAGTTTGAAAAATTCAACAGCAAAAGAAATTATAAATATCAAAGAAGGATTACTGTTAAATCCCACTGAAATTACATCCATAACACAGAATTTGATCATACCTATAGCAGCTCAAATAAATAGATTTATTTGTTTTTATTTGCATGATCTTTTACTATGCAATATTACATTATTCAGACAATGTTCTCAGTTTATTGTAATGAATAGTAAATTGCCCGATTTAAGCATGACAAAAATTACTCATTGAAATGTACTTCAATATAGTACTTTAGAAACTTATATTTTTCTATCAAAGAATATTAAAATATTCTCCTTACTCTTTATTAAGTGAAATAATTATTCAATATTGCTGTAACTTTTTAGAAGAATAGTAAAATTTAAACTTATGAACATTCTTGGACAGAAAAATGTAAGTTCTAAAATTATTATATTATAACATTTTTTTAAAACAATGTTTTTATCTTTAAAAATCAGACTCTTTACTGCTCATTATAGACAGCTTGAGGTATAAAGTTTATAATTGCAAAAACTGATTTTAAAATAATAAAAAAAATTGACAGTTTAAAAATCAATTTTAAAAATTATCAAAAATGTAAAAAAAAATATTAAATTAAAAAAATAATAAATATTAAAATTAATAAATTTATTACAAAATATTAGAAATACTAGCACTTCTCAAGCTCATTTCTTACCAGAATCTAATTTTATAAATTTAAAAACGACAAAAACTAACAGAAATAAAGGTAAAAAAATTAAATACAATTTAAATAAAGAGAAAATTGACTGAAAATATTGTCAAAAACGTTAATAAAATAACTGTCCAATTAATTGAGTAGTATTAGTTGATATATGAGTTAATAGATGGCGCCAGTGAGCCAGGCAATTTCTAGCGGAAGTGTAAGCACCCAAAATTGGCTAACCTGATCCACTCGTTTTGTTACAAGTTCCCATCAGTACTAGTCTTTCTCAGGCGGTACGACCCTTCCCCCCTCAAGTTCAACTTTGTCGACCTTGACAGGGGTCACGCGACAAAAGGTCAGTCGCTAAGGGAGAAATTCGCCGAGATGTAACTCAGGGATTGCGACACAACACAAATTGCACTATCTTGGTTTGGAACGGTATGGTCTGCATTGGTTTACGAAGGATAATGAGACCAGGATTTTCAGTTGAAAGCCGTTTCAGAACGGCTAATAACAATTCCAGCAATGAGATTCATACCCCTGTACTCCGGTAATGAAAAGTAGCACCCTACCCATTTGGCCCACTTTTGGCGACAATCAGAAGCATCATACTTCTTAGGTTACCAAGATTAATTCTCAATACAACTAATAGCCCAAAAACTTTCCCTTTTTCCGATTGGGGAAGTGTCAGTAAATCCCCTACCGAAAGGCCTTTTATAAATTTAAATAGGAAGCCGCTGAAGCTCATTTGGCAAAGGCAGAAATCTAGAAACTGAAAGGTTACGGGTTCAGGGATGAAGCCGGCTCAAGATCCGCCGTGTTCGCTAAAGGTGACTGGGGGACGTAAAATATGAAGTGGTCACATAGTCCTCCAAGTTCTCAAACGATACCTCTAGGGGTGACAGGCCAAGCCTCGGGGTCTTCTGTTTGGCCCCTGCCATTACGAATCAGCTGGGGATAATGTTACTCGCGTCCGTAGCGTACCTTAAGCTACACTTGCTCTCCGGGTGGTGCTAAATGAGTGACCGCTTCTCAGCCTTGTTAAGGAGTTAGGATAATGTCTTTATAGCCTGCTGCATTGGGGAAAAAAATTAAAGATTGATGTTGCGGTGATGTAACTCAAAATATTACCTCGTGCAAAGGCAAATGCAGCTATTTCATTTCTGACTTTTCCTTTTTTTCCTGATGGCATCTCGAGACATTATTCTATTACTACTGCCATTTTGTATTGTAAGCTGTTCACTTCTATTCTCTCCAGACGTAGAGATGTAAAGGAAATTCCGATGAAATCTATATTAAATATTTAGGCTTTCGATTGTATATTTGTAGTTCTCTTCATTTATTTCCTCCTTCCTCAATGTATTAACTAACTACAGTCTATTATTTTATAGTGGATGTATTTAACGAGAAATCCTGAAGTTCATATTTTAACCCTCTAAGCGGTTCGCACGCACAATTCCGCCAAACCGATATCTTCAAAGCGGTTGTCACGTACAATTTTCGACCTCCAAAACGTTCCGAAAATGGATGTAATGTACATTTCTGTCATTGTTTTCCCCTATGGAGTTTTGAGGTAGGAGGGTCAGGTCGATTGTTTAGGAATTGCACACCTACTCTCTGAGGCACAAAGACGCTGATAGCTTTTCATGGCTTTGTAAATCTCTATTTCGAAGTATTTACTTTGCGGTAACAGATGTATCTTTAATTGCACCACTGAAATAGCTTGGATGACTTTCGTAAAAAAAGATAGAAATCATTCTCTTAAAGAATATTTTTTATTTGTACTTTTAGAACCCATTATTTCTTATGGGATGATCTTTGAGACTTGACGAGCTTTATGTGTATTAAAAATTAATCTAATGTCTATTTATATATTTATAACCGGAAGTAAAGGGACAATAACGAGGGTGGGTTACCCGAATTCCAATCTAATCGACAAAGGGTGAAGTAAAAAATCATAGAAAACTTTGGTCACTGACACAATGAAACTTTAGCTTATTTTTGTAGACTTTTTTTTCCTCGGTGTGTACCACTCGGAGGGTTAACTTTCCGTTACTACTAAAAATATGAAAGTTAAAATTTTAATTATATATAGTTTAATTATTTTATGGGTTCAGAGGAAATTTAGGACCATGAGAGTGGGTCTTGTGGGGATAAAAAGTTTAGGAACTACGTTAAAGTCCATGTTTACATTATTTAAAACCACCTGATGCTAATAGGGTTCAGTGGAACTTATCTTGAAGACCACTACTCGAAGTTTATAGAATAGGCAGTACAACATCACTTTAATAAGCAAAATATTTTATGCAGCTAACCATTTGCTTTATAAGCAATTTCCTGACCCCTCATCAAGATCCTACATGAAAGCATAAAAATTGACATTGAAAATATTCTTCCTTCTCAATTAAATTCTGAAACCTGAAAATGGTCTCGCTTCTAAATTCTCGTATACTCATAGGAAAATTATTACTTTTACAGAACACATGAACCCTGTCGCGTAAGTCTTAGCTAAGTGAACTAAATACTATGAACTTCAATATTAATAGCATCCGAAATAAAAGTTATTCATAATTGAAAGTTAACCCACAGAAAGGGTGATTAAAGTGCAAACAATTCTAAAGAGGTAAAAAAAATTGTGACCTTAATTGCATAAAGTTTCTTTAGAATAGTTACGTTATTTTCAAGACTATCCATAGAGTATTTGACGACTTCAATCTTTACTTCGCGTATTCAAAATCCCCTATATAATATCCTAAATTATCTGTCCGTTTATTCTCTACTTTATGAAGCCTTAATTTATTAGACCTGGAATGGATAAAGACATCCATATTTGATTCTTGATGACTTAGGGTTAGCAAAATTCAAAGCGAGTAAAGTTTATCTTCTCCTAAACTAGCCATCTGATTCTAAAACAAATTTGTATAAATATGCTTCATATCAGTTAAAAATACTACCGTCTTTAACCCCTTAAAGCACGAGTTTAGTTTAGAAAAAATTATAAAATATGACATATTTTCTTCACAGAAAAGGGATATATAGGTACAATGTAAGTTATTTTTTGCAATTTCAGTTTTGGGGGTGACTAGGGAGCTTGGAAAGTGTAAAAAGTATATAAAAAAATTGTTATACAAACAAAGTGTAAACGATTTTATTACATGCTTAATTTGAATTTCGCCCGTGTCAGACACGGGTAAATGCGTTAAGGGGTTAAAACGTTCGAAAACCCACCCCTTCCTTCCTTTAGAGTGTTTAATGCCCTATTTTCAAGCCCTATTTTCTCCGGTTAAGAGCAGGTGAATAAATTTATCACATAATGAAAATCTTAATAACTTTTTCGAGCATTATTCGCGATTCCATCTCATTTAATCATTTTTATTTTAAATTATTTAAATATCGTCTGCATTATTTTCATAAGTTTTATCACTGAACTAAGATAACACGTAAATAATTTTATATTTGGCTTAAATAGATTAGGTACAAGATTAGTTATAACTTTCAATTTAACCATCTATAATTTTTGTTGCTAGGTAATTCTCTTAAATTCTTTGCCAACGCCATTTTGGCTATTGTCGTTTTAATTTGAAATTCTTAAAAAACTTAAGATAAAACTTTAAGATTTTCAAATCTTTGGTGATCCAGACCAAATTTTTATTTTTATCTAACGTTATAATTGTGTTCAAGAATGAAAGAGGTGCTTTGCCATAAAACTCACCCAGTACCCTAAGAGAAAGTTACTCAAAATTAGATACCGTTTTTTTTTAACCAAAATATTTTTCTCAACTTTTATTTACAGTTTAGTAAACAGTTTTACAGCAGTTATTTACAGTTTAGTAAAATACTAAAAGATTTATTCTTACCGTCAATTCTTCCAAGCGCGACATACTTATAATTAGATCTTGATTATAGACGGTGGCAGAAAAAGCCAAACCCAAACTCAGTATTGGAAGAATAAGCGTTATTGTCCGGTATACCAGATACCGCAGTGGAAAATCTCCTTCGGTGTAAGATGCATCAAAATAACTCACTCCAAAACTCATCAACAGGACGATGAAGGAAGCAGTTAGATCGACCCAGTTAACACTTGTGCTCGGCATCTTTTCTTTTGTACCTAAATAAAAAGAAAAAATGCCATATATAATAATAGCCTAAGTTATCTCTCCGTCTGTCCTCGAATTTATGAAGCGGTTGGACCTGGAATGGATACAGGCATCATATTGGATTTTTGATGAGTTAGGGCTAGCAAAATTCAAAATTCTCTTAATGTATTAACCCATATTGTACCACACCAACTAAATATTTCTGTGAGTTATTAAAACTTCACCCGTATTAATATGGTGTAACTAAGCATATAAAACCAAAATTTTGAAAATTTTTTTAATTTAAGTAATTAGCTGTTTTATAAATAGGACAACGGTCCAATGCACTACTAAAATTTAACAAATATCACTTACATTACATTAGGCTGATTCATAGGTGAAATTTGGAGAAACAGTCAAAACAAAGTCCAACATTACATTTTAAGCACACTGTTGTTGGTTTTCTCTTGCAGTTCTTGAACTGGCATCTTTGGTAAGGGATAATAGAATATTTTGAAACCTCCAGATTTCTTGAATAGAATAGACATCTATTTACCCCTTGTTGTCCAGGTGTGTAAACAGGTCTTTGAACTGGTTTTCATTGAAAGATAAGAAAATAATGTGTGCTATGAATGCAATATTGATATTGAAATAGCTGGAATTTGACTGTCGTCCTAATTTTAAGACTCCTTTCTTATACTTACAAAATACACATGTAAGATACATTTTTGAACAAAAACTTTCAGCTACATTATTAGCTCTGTTTTTAAACTAAAAGTAACCTTCACAGTGTTTGAAAAAAAATAATAAATAGAAAATTAAAGATTAAAAAATGACAAACTTTAAGGGTTTGCGGAAAACAAATTTTACATTACAATGTAATTTGGTTTCTCAGTTTTTTTTTTGGTGTTGTTACTTTGCTAAAGTGTGTCTATTTTAAAGGTGTTAAAATAAATTCCACTCAGAAAATATTTATAAATTTATTATTAAATGGAATTTTATTTGCTGTCCTATTTATAGGACAGCGGTCCAATATGGGTTAAAGTGAATGAACCCAACCATACTTTGCGATGAAGTGCAATTAAGATAAGCCTCGGTAGCTCACTCAGCAAAGGTAACAGCCTCGTAACTGAGAGGTTGCAAGTTCGAAACCCTAGCCACCCTATGATTCGCCGTGTTTGCCGTGTGACCGGGCCAAGTAAAATAGGCTCTTGGTCTCAATGTCCTTCAAGTTCTCAATCAATACCTCTGGGGGGGGCAGACCAAGTCTACGGATTATATAATTGATCCCAGCTTCAAAATTACGAGGACCCACTCTAACAAAGTTGGTCTTTCACCTTAACGGTGCTCATTAAAACGAAAGGCGTATCAGTTCAATCGTTCTTGGTTTGTCCAAGTGGCATCAGAAACAATAATTAAGCTACCATGCATTCTTCCTTAACAGTGCAGTACATGGTACAATAAATGGTGCTTTAGACTCTTATAATAATACATATACTACTTATGCAACATAATCAGAACTATTATGGTTCTATTCATGGAGTTATAAAATTTCGAATGTTAATTGTAATGAAACGTTAAGCACACACATGCATATGTACATAGATCTCAGCTTTAGAATTTTAAACCAAATTTCAGAAGGGAAGGAAATTAGGGGGTTTTTCTAAAGAACATAAATTTGAAGATTCTTATCCAAAAGTTATGCTTCATATCACAATTATATCATCAGGTTGTACTAACATGAATAGGCTAGGTGGCCACTAGATGAATAGAGGATTGGAACTGATTATTATGAACTGAACTTCCAGTTGTTTTTGTTTCCAGTTGAGGTATGAACAGTGGATACGGAGCAGATTTTCTCTTGCGAAGTAATTATCTTCTAAACTATCCATCCTATTCTAAAAAAGTTTGGTATAAACATGCTTCATATCACAGCGAAAAATACAATCTCCTTTAAAACGTTCGTTTTATGCATATTTCCATAGTTTTTATCATTGAATTTAGATATTACGTAAGTTTTCTTTCATATTTGGCTTAATACAATAGATTTAGTACATATGTGATAATTTGAATTTAGTAATCGATTATTTTTTGTTGCAGTGAAAATTTTATCACAGGCATTAATTTCTTTTCATAAGAATTTATTGTTAATGACTGATAAAATTTAGTCTAGGTTGGTTGGTTGGCTTTATAGTGCTTATTGGCACTGAATCCTCTTGGGACATTGTACCAAACAAATAGTTAAGATATAAACGATTACAAAGATCAACAAGTTAAAACAGCAGGGCTAAAAGAATGTCAACAGATAAGAGTAAATATAAAAATATGCAACGACAGTGTATAAATAAAAGCGATGAGTTAATGACCTTAAATGTATGCATAAAAACCAGTATCTTTTAAAAATTTAATAAGATTCAAATGAGGTGGATCATGGAGCAATGAACTTAAGGATATGGAACGAGTTTTAAAATGATAAACACGATGGCAGTAAAAACTTGGACATTCTGTTAGAATGTGTTTTACAGACACAGGTATTTTACAAAGTTTGCAAACAGGGGCAGGTTCTCCGAGCAATAGGTGAAGATGGGTAAAGCGAGTATGCCCTATACGAAGACGAGCAAGAATGACGTCATGCTTCCTGGAGGGTAGAGAAGGCCAGAGTGACAATTCAGGTTTCACTTCATAAAGTTTATTGTTAATTTGTTGATTCCAAATTAATTGCCATTTTTTTTTCTCGCTAAAAAATTTAGTCTAGGAGTCTATTTCACAGACTAATAAATATCTAGCGTTTAAGTTATATATCTGAAAATTAAGAAGTTCAATCGTTTGTTTTTATACATAACCACACAATTCGCTGCAATAGATTCACTAAATTTTGGACATCATTCATATAAACCGTAGAATAATCGCTGTCAATATTAAAATCCCCGCTGTCCAACATATGACTGTAGTTTCGACGTAGCTAAGAAAACTTTGAATTATCTTTCTAAATTTAATGATTTAAAAACTCGAAAATATTTTCAACATTCACCATCAATGCAAAATTTTAACCAGAGATATTTTATAAGCATTAAATACTAGTTTGTATTGAAAAGGACTATTGTGTTTAAATGATCCGTTATAAAAACCTCTTTTCAAAGATCTAAACTTGGTTATTTTTTTATTATATAAAACTATCCTGAAATTCCAGCGGGAGTCAAAAAATTTAATTTCTCCTGCATATTAAACAAGTACTGCATGTTTTAAGAAGTAGTATTAAACCATAACTGACGAGTCATATGAACCAGACTCAAATTTATAGCTTTAAGAAAATTCAATTAAAAAAATAGTACTTTCAGAACAAATATTTTTAACTATTTCGTAAATATTTTATATTCAAATCCTCCTTAAAACCTTTTCTAATCATTTTCACACTTAAAATCCCAAATTAAACAGAAAGGATACTGTAAGAGTATCCCCTGTAAATGTAACCATAAACATGTATACAGTGTACAAAGTACAAGTATTGTGATAAAGCATAGCTATTTTTGTAGAATTACTAATATTTAATGATCAAGATTCATTTACCATAGGATTACTTTTAAGACGTCTTGTTAAATAAGATTAAAAAAATAATGAAATTTTTAATAAAGGGGAATTAACAGGTGATAATTTTGAGGAGATTAGCGAACACGCAAAATGAATTCGTACACTGAAAGAAATGCAAATTGTCTAGAGTGTTTTTGCGAGTTGGTTGCCTTTTCTACAATTTTAGGTGTTAATGATCTTAGTCATATACAAAAAAATTTCGATTCGTTTCTATGTATAACATCTTTCATACTTGCTTTACCGAACATGTTTAAGTGTTCGAAAAAGTAAGTATGAAAGATACTTAATAAAAAGTGAAAACATAGTTCCAAAATAAAACTAATAGTAAAATTTAGTACAATTGGAAAATATTACCGAAAACTTTCAACCGCTATTATTAGAGTAACATCGACTATTCAATCTCCTACAGAATTTCATTGGCACCAGAATAGTGTAAACCACTGTTCAGTCTCGACGGCTATACTGAAACTCTCGGACCATTATTAGTTCATCAAAGACAAAATTAAGTGTAAAGTTTGCAGCAGAACTGAGAACATGAGTACTCTTAAGATTAGATCGAAATCCATGTAAACACAGCTTTCATAATCCTGTGTCAAGGAAATTCTACAGTATTTTATATTCGAGGATATTACGATTATCACTTGCCAACTAAACATGTTGAGTTGATTGGTTTGTAGCGCAACAGTCTATTTTCCTAAACGATGGCTAATGAGATTAAGACCTACTGCTTCAAGTCAATTCCGAACGTCTATGAACATCTACTGACTAACAGCAATGAATTCGAACCCAAGAATGAACTAAACACTAGAAAAATGCTGCTCAGACTAATATACTTTTAGATTGGACGCAGAAGGAAATGAAACAGATGCATCTAAGAAATTAGTTGCAAAGAAAAAAAAAAGAAGCGAGAGTGTTAGTTTGGTTTTGTATGGGTTGAGTGCTTTGAGGGGGGGGATCGGTAATTTAGTTACGAATTGTAGTGTGAATAATCAGCTTAAATATTAACATTTATAATTAAATAAATTTCATTATAGTAGGACAAAGAAGTTAGAAGATTAAGGCCTCATAAATGATGATTCCATGCACCCATCGTTAAATACAATTACAGAGTCTAATTAAATGTAGGTATTATGTAACATGCTAAAATTGATATTTCTTCCTGAACTTATCCTATTGATCATTTATTGGAAACAAAGCAAATTTTAGACCTAGACACATTTCCAAAAAATAAGCAATTCGGTTACGTTTACAAAAAAGGGTCTACACAAAATTCTGTTACAATATAGCTTAGTTAAGTCAAAACATAAGAAATTCAAAGCCGGTATTAAAACTGAAATATACCCTAAAAGGTATTGGTTTCAAAGTTTATTTTCAAACAGCAAATTATTATACACTATACAAATACTTTATCTCACACAAGATTAGAATGGATTTTGTTATCAGCATTTTGCCAGTTTTGCAATAACACACTTTGTAATAGATATTTAGAAATATCCTGACTAGTTATATAGCCTATTACCGATTATTTATTGTTTTCCGCAACAGTAATCCTCTTTGATAAGAAAGTCTGTGGTTCTTTACAGTATACAGTAAAATATCGCGACAATATCCGATATAACGATAAGTTCCTTTATAATAATATTTTGATGCTCGTGTTAATTACCATACAATATAAATATAATGTTTCCCGAATTTGAAGCTACTCTTTAAAGCAATAAACATCTAAAAACACAGTTTTCCTAAGAATGATTATATTTATTTTCTACGCCTCTCCAACAATTTGCAGATCTCAAATACTGGGAAAGTAAAGCGTAGAAGAAATTTTAATAGAGGATGATGAAATTATAGTTTATGAAGAAGTTAGGTACGAAGATTAGTCCAATATCGTTCATAAAATAAAAAAACCATGCTGAAGAAATTGGTAACCATTCAGAACTCTTGCATTCTTTATCGATAGTCTGTGGAAGCATTTCAGCTTATTGTGCCTCTACGAATATTTTTCAAACCATTCAGGATGCCGAACGATGGCCGATTGGTTAGGGTGCTGGCCTTCGGAACCGGAGTTCGTGGGTTCGAATCCCACTGTGGCATGGATGTTCGTAGCCGTTTAGAATCGGCTTTAAGCTGTAGGTCCCGGTCTCATTAGCCCTCGTGTAGCAAAAAGTAGACCGTAGCACTCCAAACCAAACCATTCATTATCAAGTTACGATCTATTTTGTGCTTTACACAATCCATACTTTGTTAATTGCTTTAAAGCTTTAAAAGGGAAAAAAGAATAAGAAAACAGAAGTAATCAAATTATTTCAAAATATAAGTGTTCAAGGAATATGATTTATGTTGCACGTCTGAAACTTTTTACTCTTTCTATATGTTGACAATATTTAGGTATTTGTTGTTTTATCTCTTAATAATGTGACAGTAAAATAACTTAGCCATAATTAGAGAACTTTAGTTAGAAATTATATAGTTACTCGACGTAGCGATATAGCCTTCTATAGCAATTTTGTTGATTCACTGTAATATTGATTTAAAGTATTGAAAATGTGCATCTTTCTTTAAGCAATAACGAACAAAATTAGTCTTACCGAAATACCCACTGCCTAAAAAATGCACAGCAACGAAAGATAGCAGACAGGAACAGCAAAAGGAAGTTTCTCTTGTGAAAGAAAAATATTTTATTGTTCTTTTGTAGATTTTGCGCATGCTCATAAAGTATTTTATTCACTTCACTTCAGTTACTTCAGTCAAATTACAAGTGTATAAAATAAATAAAATTACAAATCATACATCTACTTTGCAGTTTTATTTAACATCGTTTCGAGCCCAAAATCTTACACTATTTAGGACTAGGATATTAAATTTGTTTTTAAGGTAATTTCATTACAATATATTTACATGACAGTTTGGAAGTGAACCTTTCAAGTTTTCTGGATCTATTTCTGTTCATATATATGTAAGGAAAAGTAAACTAGATCGGAAAACTAATGTAGGCATTTTGTAAAAAAAAACCCTTAAGACAGACCGAGAAAATTCTCAGGGGTTTTCAGATCTTAAGTCAAGGACAAAAATTAATGCTTCCTTTTGTTTTCCCCTTCTTAACCTCTATCCTAAATTAACCTCTGAGGCTACAGTTTACGCCCTAGGAGAAGGGGGTTTAACCAATTATAACTTTACATCACCCTAGCGGACAATTTAGGAAAATTCCAAACAAAAAGAAGATGCATGCTACCGGAGGCAGATTTTCCTAGAGATTTTTCCACAGGTTTTCACTGAGATGTTGACAAAGTTGTTAAGGGGTTTTTACTTATAACTTCATGCTAGCTGGCCCTTGGAAACCCTCCTTCAAGCTTCTGTAAATAAAGGTCTTTAACTAAAACAGTGTCATTTTATGGACCATCGTGAAGCCCGTCTTACTACACACACACACACACACATATATATATACATATATATATATATATATATATATATATATATATATATATATATATAAATATATATATATATAAATATATAAATATATATATATATATATATATATATATATATATACATACATATATACATACATATATACTATATATATACATATATGCATACATATATACTATATATATATATATACTATATATATACATATATATATATATATATATATATATATATATATATATATATATATAATGTTTTAGACTCTTAGTGAATAGATTTTATCCATTATGAAGCATCTATAAATAAATAATTTAACAAAGTTATTTAACATGCTATAAATGAAATAATAGTCTTAGAGGCATAGCAATTGATGAAACTCGAACAGTGGTGGTAAAAAAAACTTTTGTTCTCTTGGGGGAAAAAACAATTGCATTAAACGGAACTTGAATATGGCTTCATCGCTTTTTTCTTTCAAAAGATTCAAAATTTCTTGAGTAGCAGCCCACGACATAAAGCTCTAATTGTTTTCCCACTGATGAATGAACTCAGTTATACCTATTACGAAAGAGCTGTTTGTTTCTAATTTCAATATGATTTGCTTTCTTCTATATTGGGTTTGATTTTATAAATTAGTCGGTCTCACGAAAGTCGTTTAACGTCTAACCACGATTAACCCATAGAGCCAACCAATGGTAAGACACAATTGTAAGTTTAAACAGAGATTAATCGCGGTTAGCCCTTGAGGGCCAGTCTCACAAAAGTCGTTTAACAACTAACCACGACTCATAGAGCCAACCAATGGTGGGACGCAGTTCTCCGTTTAAACAGAGATAAACACTGTTAGCCGTTAAGAGCCGGTCTCACGAACTTCGTTTAACGACTAACCGCAATTAATCTTTGTTTAAACTAAGAATTGCGTCCTGACATTGGTTGGCGCCATGGGTTAATGGCGGTTAGCCGTTAAACGACATTGGTAAGACTAGCCCAAAAGACTTTGGTGAGACCGACTCTTACTATATTTAAGTTTAATTCTTTCTACTAGATGATATTAGACGTGAAAAAATATCTCATTCCAGTTATTTCTAAAATGTACTTTCTAGTGTTCTGTTATGTTGTTACTCATCCTTAAAGAATAGCAGAGTTATATCCGGTTCATGACACTGTCCACCCTGAATAAATCTAGAACCAGCAATAGATTTGCCATGAGATCCGGCCCTGTGAGCCCGCAGCATTAAAACATATTCTCTGATTAATAGGCTTAATGAAACACTTAAGGCAAACCACAATACGCCTGGAACCATTATGATCAATCAGAGATCTAAGGTACTCAAGAAGCAATTATGGATGCTTTGGTCCTGCTTCTAACTTCCAAGAAGATTACTCCAGATTACACTAAGACGATTACTCCGGTACTATTAATGTTAAATAGGAATGGACAATAGAGGTTTTACCCTTGGCTTTCATCTTTGAAAAGAGCTCTAAATATAGGTTATACTTTCCAGTATAATCTGAAACAGGAGGTATTACTAGGATGCCGTATCTCTAAACCTGCATTAGCTGACCCTTATTCATGTCTTAATTTAGTATTGGTAATAATTGGGACGAAAAACTATATTGTTCTACTTTATTTCTAAAGCCTGTTCCTTCGAAAGTTAGAATTTCGCTTAAATTAATGATGTATTATTTAGAATTTTGCAATGATTTAGTGACGATTGTTCTAATGGTGTGATGTAACCTGATAAGCCTCATATGTCTTTTAGCCAATGAAAATCTGTAATTTCCTCTCAGACTTATAGCTATTCTTTTAGAGATCTAAGTCATAAAAATAATCAGCAAAAATATTATGATAATTTCAAATATCATAGATTTACAAATCTGGTCAAAATATTTCAATATTTTAACCATTCCAGTTATAGTAAAGATTTGTTTCAGCTTCAAAAAAGTAGTTTAGTTTACTTAAATAGATCATAATAATGGCAACAAAATAAAGAATCTTAAGTTTAAAATTAAATGAGAAGATTGAATTCTTGAATTTACATTGCATGAAACTTTCTTTTAATATTTTAATTATCTATCTGTAGTTAATTAGGTAAGATCGCTTAAAATATTTTCGTATTTCTTTAAAGTTCATAAATGTTTACATAACTTATTCTTGATTACTATTTATTAATGTAAATTTTAATCTAATTCTTTAAATTTTTTTTTCAAAATTAATAATTCTTCTAAAAGTAAAAATAATTTATAATTTTCTTTTGAAACTGTAAACATTTAGTCATTAACTCTTCATTTGACACGATGTTTTTTCAAGTATTTTTTAATTCCTGTTATTTTCCCATGTCTGCATAGACATTAGGATCTCTGTAAAATAAACAAAATAAATATATCATTTTCCATTTTTGAGATAATGTCCGCTGTGGCGAACACTGACAATTATGTTGTATAGTAGTTATAAATATACATGTCTGGTGTAGCGGCCAGACTTAATCAAATTAAGGGTTAAAAACGTTTCACGTCTGCCTTGAAGTTTATTTTAATCTTTTGTACTTTAACAAGGTAGAATCAGAAAATATTTCCTGAAATGTTATAATACATCATATCCAAGCATGTAAAAAGTAATTAAAAGAATTTAAAGCATGAAAAGGATAATTTATTGGCAAAAATGTATGTTTTACAAAATAAATATACTTATTTCTTTTTATTCTAAATTACTTTTTACAAGAATTCTTTACTCAATTTTTAACTACTTTTTATGAAAAATTTATTCTTGGTGTCTCATTTTTTAAAGGTTATTATTCATTCTAAAATCCTTATCTTACATCAATCTGTTTGCTTAAAAAAGCAGCTGGTGAAAAAATAGTTTCAATTTCTGGTGAAAAAATAGTCAGATTTTTCGTCCGCGAGCTTAAAAATTTTAAGCTATTCATAAGCTATATTAAAGAAATCCATGCAGTAATCTTCGGGAAAAACAATCGCAAACTGAATCTGCTTTTTTCTGTCAACGCGTACAGGTTGAAATGTGATTTTAGTTTTAAACAGTCTTAGGGTGTCTAAATGTGTGTTTAATTTGACTGATCCCAAGGTTTTGAAAACTTAATAAAATTATGTAAAAACTTATGGGATTCTCTTTCAACTCTTTCAAAATTATGCCTATTAACCCCTTCCGGTATGATTTAATAATAAAAAACTGTGCATGAAATAACCATTTAATTTTTATTTAAAAAACTTGTTTTATTTTACAATTCTTACATATTCTTAATTAAAATCCACTTTTTACATAGCGTTAAATAATATCAGAAACAGTAAAATTAAGAAACTATCAAAGCAAAACATTAATAAGGTTTACAGATAATAGTCATCCAGCTAGTGGTACTTTTCAAAACAAAGTGCAAAGGAATTCTTAATTGTTTACACCGCCAAGTAGTCTCACCTTTAATTTGATTCTTGTAACACACACGGCATTCCTTAGTAGGTTTTCTTTTATTCTGACTCATTAATTTGGCAATGTTCTTCAAGTTCCTTCCAAGTGAACGGTTTCCAAATCTGCGTGATTTAGGATTGAAAATAACTTCCATGTTTGGGAGCACATATTATACAAAAGTGCTTTTTCGGACTTTTAATGACAATGACCAATTAATTCTAAGTAAACAATATGCAATAGTGACTTGTGATTTTCACAAGTGATAAAAGTGTTGCCAAATTCAGTACACTAGAAATTTTAAACTAAATTAATTATTATATTTAACAATAACTTTAATTGCATGACGAGTGTAGTTCGTCATTGTGCGGTATGGAATGAAAAACTAATGACGAGCTAGACTCGGAAGGGGTTAACTAGTTACAAAAATACTTTTGAAAAACTAATATAAATGGTTTTACAATAACGTGGGGGCCCTTACCCATTAAACATTCGCTCATACAACATTGCGGATTTTGCTGTATGTAAGGGAGTCCTAGTAATTTAAAAACAGAAGAATATAAAACTGCATATTACTATTCGAAAGATTTAAACAACTACTCGATACTACCTATTTTTCTACTTTATATGCTTCTAGTTTTATTATCTATAGAATGAAGTAATCTCATTCAGATTATTAAATAATTAGGGTATTTTTAACGACTGATTAGTAATAATTTCATTTTACTTTTCTTCATAATTATATAAGTTTTTGAAATTCATATATCATAAAGATTTCAGTATAATTGATTCATTCTAAAGAATGAAGATTTTAGATGAATTTAAGTTAGTGGCTATCATTTAAATTAATTTACCGTGGGAACTGCAATGCTACATATAAATTAATGCTTTGAAATTACACTGTATCAATTGTTTATTTGTTTTTAATTAAGATGAATTATTTAATGAATTTATAAGAATCGGAAATTGTCTTAAACACCGAACAAACCTTTGTATAATTTTATGCAAAATTCAAAGAATTATACTGAATTGAAACGGGCATCCAAGTCTCCCTTAAAAGGTTCCTTCTTAACAAATTAAAAAGTTTATTTTAATTATAACTATGTGCATCTGTTAGAGAAATAAATTAAACTTTTATATGGTAAGTAAACTTAGTATTGCCATTTCATAGTGATCTTATGGAGTAAATTGTGTTAACTATAGTACAGCAAGTTATTTAAAAAGTAGACTTTTCAAGCTCATTGTGGAAATGTAATTACTTTTTGCATGTGCCACAAATATACAACTCAGTGATACAATCCAGAGAGCAAATTTAGTATCCAGAAAACTTTCAGCAGTCTTGCCTTTTAAACCTGAAAAAATTGGAGCACGTTCAGCATGACAAGTCTGCAAGTTTGATACAAGACTGCAGCAAGTCTGACTTTTCACTTGCTTCAACGTAAGGTTGTCATGACAAGGTTGCCGCAGTTTTGCAGCAAAATAAGAGTTGCAAAGGAGTGGTTCCTTTAAGTTCAATCTCACTTGCAGGAGTTTTGCTGCAAGTTTGTCGCGTCAAATTTGTTATGACAAAATATTATCCAGAAAAAATCAAACTTGCTGCAAGTATACATGCTATCTGGGAAAGGTTTAATTTCTAACTTGCGTCTTTTCTAGCATAAGTACTTCACTTATATACCTGTAATTCACTTATATACCTGTTTCTAATTAGGCGATACTAGTCTACATCTATCACTCAAGATTATTATGAAGTGCACTTCTAAAATGCCATTTTCTAAAATGCCTTCTAAAATTCTATTTTGCATTTTCTAGAATAGATTTTTTTTCATGTATAGTGAGAAAGAAAGGCATTTAAATTACAAAAATAGATTTAATTTAAAAGATACAAGGATACAATAAGTTTTAAGTCTCGATTTATAAAATTTTCAAACTTAACTATGATTTTCTTATGAGCATACATACAGTTATTACATAAAAGAAGTATCAGACATTAAAACTGCTCATAAAAGAGAATTTGATAATTCGAACTTTTTCAAATTGAGTCAATGTACAGGATACTTTTTGAATACTTATTGCTTGTTTGTTATTGCAAAATAAATATTTAGACAATACATAGCCTTCCAATGGCTTAATACTTCTTCTACATCTAAGCATTTTTTACCTTCACACTCAAGTAGCAATTTGCTTTTAGCTATGATACATTGTATCCTTTTCCACTAAATTTTCTGAGTTTATTGCAATAGTTTTAATTTAATATCTTTTTTATCTTCCTTAATTATTTAACATTATAATTGATATTTTTATATATTGAGCACAAATTGCTCTCAAATTAAATGTGATTAATCGCGATTGTTTGAATTTGTATAATGATTTAGGAATTTGTTTCTTTTATTTGAGTGGAAGACTTTCTGTAGTTTGACGAAATGCATAAGCATACCCAGGTGTAGAATATAAGTTTCAATAAACAATAATCGTCAGAAATTGAAAAGAAGTAGCATTAGAAAGAAACAGAAAAAGTTATAAAATCAGAAAATTTGAAAATATATATAACAGGAAAAGTAAAACTGGAGAAAAGGGGGAGTGTTATTTTTTAGTTCTAAAATAAATACAGTTTTAAAAAATGGCTTAAGTGAAATAACATAATCAATTACAAAAATCTGATGTGATTAAAAATGAGAATACATGTTTTATTATTTTAAAGACAAAAGAAGTTTTTAATTTTAGCCATTTTTATTGTTTTGAAGGTCATTTGTTGGCTTATTCTCGAGAAGTCTAAAGTTGGTTGAACTTGAAATAATTACTGTAAAACGAAGTCATTTGTCATTTTAAAACTCTATATCTAAAACTTTCACCATATAATTTAATAGTAACTTTTGCCAGTATAGTTCGAATCTAGTTCAGGCTTCCAAACAACAGTCGAACAGTTAACACATTGTACACGGTACAAGTACTAGTACGTTTTCTGACGATTGATACTTGAGCATGGGTCACGTACTAGTACGGGTTAATACAACAACATGGTTTGTTTGTGGGTACAAAAATACCGGTATATGCAGGAAAACGAAGCCGAATGTTCTTGTCTACTACATAGATACTGGAAAAATTTAGACAAATAAAAACTAGTTTTTTCATCAGTCAATGCGAAACCACAGAACAAGAAAAAATTAAAACTATATACTACTATTTCTATTTGATTTTTCATATTTACGATACTATTATTTATCTATTATTTAATATTTATCCACTAAAAATATATTTTTGTTTACAAAAATTAGTGTAACAATATGGTTTGTTTGTGGGTACAAAAGTAACGGTATATACAGGAAAACGAAGCCGAATGTTCTTGTCTCTTTTTTTGTAGAGTAAAAATGTTAATATATAACATAATTCGAAAAAACTAAAATTATATACTGCTATTTCTATTTGATTTTTCATATTTACGATACTATTATAAATTTATTGACTAAAAAATATATTTTTTGTTTACAAAAATCTTACGGTTGTTATTTCTATTTATATTTATATATTTGTTTATATATTTCAATACAATAACAAATAGTTAGTTAAAAAATGAAATAATTTTCGATCTATTAAGATTTAACTGAATAACTAAATTTACGCGCAGTACGCCAGCTACCGGTACAATTCCGCTGCGAAATGTACCAGCACACAGTGTGTTAATAGGGGGAGAACATAATACTATCTAGCAAGCAGGTGGCAAATATGTTAGATCCTCTATTACATCCACATGTCTAATCATGTTAAACATGTTGCAATATCTGTGCTTAATTGTCCGTTAACCCTTTGTTAAATTAAATTTTTTTTCATATATTCTTAACGTATTGTACGAAAGAAAAACGATTGAAAATCTATTGAGATTTAACTCAATAACTAAATTGATGCACAATACGCCAGCTCCCGGTACAATTCCGCTGCGAAATGTACCCGCACACAATGTGTTATTAGAAGGAGCGGCATAACTTGCCTTTCGTACCAGAAGTCACAGGTTTCATTCTTGCTGTTTGTGGGGATGTTGTTCGAAATTAGCTTTAAGCAGTAGGTGCCTATAGCGCTATTATATATACTGATTTACCATGGTTTAAACTGTTGTACTCGATGAAAAGTTAACGTGCGATGCTTGAAAAATAATTAAGATGTCAATTCTAATGACAAAATCGTAAGTAATAATAGGTGAGAGTTCCAGATTTGGAGATTACTTGTAGTATTACCCTTTACTTACAAAAAAAGATTCTTATAAAAGGGTAAAAATTTTACAAGCTATTTTAACTGTATTCAAAAAAGAAAGCTGAGCGCTAATGGATACATATATATTCACTATTCTTAGTAGAAGATGGTTCTTCGTGTATTTTAAGAAGCTACTCGTCTTTCATTTATATTGAACCTTTTGTACTCGAGCGGTGAGTCTCTCTCACCACATGATTTAATGCCGCAACTCGAGAGGTGACTCGCCGAACGATGGCCGATTTTTTAGGGTGCTGGCCTTCGGTACCAGAGTTCGTGGGTTCGAATCCCACTGTGGCATGGATGTTCGTAGCCGTTCGGAATAGGCTTTAAACTGTAGGTCCCGGTCTCATTAGCCCTCGTGTTGCAAAAAGTAGATTGTAGCACTCCAAACCAAAACCGAGAGGTGACTCTCGCTCACCACTTTGGTGCGGGAATTCGATGCGCTGTGTGAACTATTTGTTTCTTTATTTAGTGATTGATATCTTGTTTATGTTTCTGATATCGTTCTTATGGTCTTATAGTTCTTTTTGTTTTAAGAACTAAGTATATAATTTCACAAAGATGACCTAATGTTCCTGTTGTAATGTACTTACAAAGCAAACATCAGTGTTCGTTTTCAAAAACTGAAACACAGTAAAAATGTAATACATTATATTTGAACTAAAAACATTTATTATGTGCATCAATTATTTACAGACATTATTTCTGGATTAACATATATATCATTCATTACTCGACGTTTATCATTATACGACAATTCATTACATTACATTATGGAGTATGGTACGAATTTAGTTCAGGCTGCCAAACAACAACCGAACAGTTAGTGCACTTGCCTCACGTTCCAGAATTTGTAGATATCATTCTTGCTGTTTGTCGTGGTTCGAAATCGGCTTTAAGCAATAGATACCTATGGCACTATAACCTGGTTGCTTAGAAATCATAACGAGATGAATGAATAGAATTTGGTATAAAATTTTGTAGTAAAAGTTTAGACATCTATCATCTTTCTAACCCGAATCATCTACCATAAAAGTTGGGTTTTTTACCATCAATTTGGCAAACTTTGTTTTTAAAGTAATTTGGGAGATTTTATGATATTTTCTTATAGGTACCTATTAAGAACATTTCTCTAAGCTACACATTTTTGTCCACATACCCTAAGTGTTCTCTTTCTGAGGGAATACTTCGAAATTGAGGGAAGATCTTTTTGATTCCATGATATATTCTCTTGGGAGGGAGAGGTGTTGGGGAGAATAAACTATCTGTATAATCTATATATATTTTGGGGAACATACATGAGCATATTTGTATTAGTAATAAATTGAATACTCATTTACAATGTTTATTTTTGCAGCTTCGTGTTATACAATGGGTGTTATTTCTTCCCGATTCAACAAGTTCATGAAGGTAGAGACTATGGTGTCCCTGACGATGTTTGGTGTTAGCATATATATGTTCATCATGGCTGAATATTACTACGCAAGGAATCATTCAATGATATCGCTCATCATTCTGGCTCTAGGAATATTGTTTTTGCTTTTAGGTATCTCAACAGGATTTGAAGTGGTGTACTTATGGCGATCCTTGAAGAAACGGGAAGAAACGACAAGCCCTGTGAAGAAAGTTCGATTTTCATCACTGTTAAACGTCTATGAAGAGAATGATCAAAGTTTTGAAGAGGATAACAATGACAGCAACAATATTGCAGGCAATCGATATGGTTGGAGTCCTAGAGAAACAAGCAATGACGAACAAAGAAACTTAAATGTTGTTGAAGTTGAAAGTGCAACTTCAGGTCTGTCTCCCCAAACAACTTCACTACCCTCGTATGATTACTGGATGTCCCTGATAAAAGAACAACAACGAAAAAACTCAAGACAGAATCAAAACAAATCATTTCGAGAGAGGAATTGCACTTTTTATGAAAACATCGATAGTTCTGTTGACATCGAAACTGCCCAAGTTCTAGCATCAAAAGATAAGGCACTTTTTCAAAATGATAGTAATGATGAAATGCTAATATAAGAAAAATACTTTACTGCAGATCACAGAATCCCATTAATAACTCATCTTTTATGCAAAACTTTACATACTATGAATTTTATCTTTAAATATTGCTTTCGAAGCTGCATTACAGTAGATATAGTGACTTAAATTTTTATAAATGTTAGGGCTATTTTATTTAATTTAAACGTATGCTTCAATGTCATATAAATTAAGCTTTTTAAAATTCGACTCATTGAGTATATACAATGTAGAATTTTATATCATTTAAAAAGAAACTGCTTTTAGCATTGAATTTTGTATTTATAAATGTATCAATAAATGAAAACACGCTTTTTAATATATTTACTCCAAAGTTTTGAATTTTCTTTGAATTTGAATGTAAATCTGGAAAAGATTCATCTATTTTGAATTTTTATGTTTCTCGGTTACACTTGCTTTAACCCTTTATATCATGAATTAATTTACCATCAACTTTCTTACTGCATTTTTGCATCATTAGATAAGTTTTAATGAAGAATAATCTTAGAAAAAATAAAATTAATTTTACTGTATTTTAGTTAATTTTGCAGCTGGTACTTTCTAATACCTACATATATTTTTGACTGTATGAAAGAAAATAAAACATTCAATTATGAATAAAACAAATGAAATAATGTAAGAAGTATACAAGTCTCTAAAATATAACAGTACCTAATAACTGGTAATAAACCACTAAATTTACTCAATTGAACAACACGTGTATGGACTCTACCACAAAATGATCTTCGAATGAAGCACGCCAATTATAAAGCCCCTACTATGCGAAAAAAAGGATTCCTTATTGGTGCTGTCATTTCTTTTTTGGTATAGGAACTGCATCGTTCATGTCCTTGTGAGTACCGTTAGGAAAAACGGCTTTATTAGAAATATATAGGTGTTTGACTGAAGTGGTACTTAAAGTCAAACCTACTTAAAGTCAACTTAAAGTCAAACTTAGGTACCTAAGTACCGTCAAGATAAAAAGGGTTAAATCTATTATATTTGAACGACGACTGGTTCATCATTTTCACTACCGCACAACTACAGTATAAATATTGTGAATTATTTATAGAGTATTTGTTGTATTATAATAGGACATCAGATGGGAGTTACGAATCTAACAAACTTCTCCTCATTTCTACCAGACAGTACTGATCACAGTTTGCATACTTCTAGTTAAGGTTATAATTTAAAATTAGTTTTCTGTTCATTCACAGCTTTACTTTACCATTTAAGTATTTTAGTAGTTTTCTTTATTTGTACTGCAACCAGATGTCAAGGGTTCCCTCTTATGTAAAAATTTTGAAAGGGTGCACAAAAGCATTCCCATATCAATGGTATAGCTAGCCATTTGCTTTTCATAAGCCTTAGTAGGCAAAGATAATTAACTCCTAGACATACAAGTAAAACGGAATCTGATGTGTCCGAAAAATACTGTTTATTTCTGGCTCATCTGAACAATTTTGTGCAAGTTGAGAAAGAGAACGTTTTATTTTGAAATTTGCATTACTGTGTAACATTTAATGAGATTTATATATGATACTAATGTACAACAATTAAGTAACAGCATAAAATTATGATTTAATATACTGCATGACGTTTATCTGAGACAGCTATTGACGTCTCGGAGACGTCAAAGTCTACTTTGGCACATGAGATGACTGTCGTCTCCCAGACGCCATTGTATTAAGAAGGTCACTCTCTGTATCATTGATTCAAGTCCACATATAAAATTAAAACCGCATCACAAGCTTCATAAAAGACGTTTAAAATTGAATGCCAGAAGTGTTTTGATGACCTTTATGAACGATGGCAAACTTGTGTTGTTCCGTAAGGGTCTTACTTGGAATGTAAATATGTTTCAATATATGAATACTTAATATTTTTAAGTTATAGACTCAGCATAAACTTATGCCTCATACTACATACAATTAGCTAACTGATAGGAAAAGAAGAATAGTAGCTAGATAATAAAGTAATTAAGTTATTAAAATCATGAATGACCTTACGGACCCTATGATTGTAGTGAGACAGTGACATAGATATCAAGTTCCATCTAATCAATAATTTGTTACCATTTAGTAACACATATGGTAGTTATGGCCTCACAGACCTCACGGACTCCATGATTGAAGTGAGACAGTAACATAGATATCAAGTTCCATCCAACCAATAATTTTTTATCATTTAGTAACACATATGTTATTTGTGGCCTCACAGACCTCATGGACTCCATGATTGTAGTGACACAGTGACATAGATATAGGCTGCTACCATATTTCAGCCGACATATGTCACTGGTAACTTCCGCGTCATAATGACGTCGGAAATCGCCACAAATGAGAATTTGGTACCATAAGTTTCCCTCTCTGACATCATTATGACGCAGAAGTCACCAGTGACATATGTCGACCGTAATATGGTAGCACTCATAAAGTTCCATCTAACCAATAATTTGTTACCCTTTAGTGACACATAAGTTAGTTGCAGCCTCACGGACTCCATGATTGTAGAGATACAATGACATAGATATCAAGTTCCGTCTAACCAATAATTTGTTACCATTTAGAAATACATATGTTAGTTGCGGTTTCACAGGCCTCACGGACTCCCTGATTGTAGCGAGACATTGACATAGATATCAAGTTCCATCTAACCAATAATCTATTACCATTTAGGACCGGTGTCACCGAAGTCGTTTACGGCTAACCGCGATTAACCCATAGCGCCAACCAATGGTAGGACGCAATTCTCCGTTGAAACAGAGATTAATCACGGTTAGCCGTTAAACGACTTTGGTGAGATCAGCCCTTAGTAACACATAAATTAGTTGCGGTCTCACAGACTCCATTACTATAACGATACATCGACAGACATATCGGCCCTTACTTTGGAAGTTGCGGTTCGGTTCGAACGTTCGTGGTGACGTCACTTTGACGTCAGCTTGAGGACATTTTTCTAGCAAACAATCAAGCTGATGTCAAACTAACGTCATAACGAAGGTTTGAACCGACTCCCAATGTCCAGAGTAAGCCCCCTCCCAAGTTTTATTTAACCAATAATCTATTAATCGCTTCGTAACATATAAGGTAGTTGAGGATTAGATTTGGATGACTTGTGACGTAAACGTTAAACAAGATTTCAAAAATCGTATTGTATGTTA
>CM063500.1:79828104-79880230 GCA_032207245.1 Pardosa pseudoannulata | reverse complement strand
CATGTTTGGGAGCACATATTATACAAAAGTGCTTTTTTCGGACTTTTAATGACAATGACCAATTAATTCTAAGTAAACAATATGCAATAGTGACTTGTGATTTTCACAAGTGATAAAAGTGTTGCCAAATTCAGTACACTAGAAATTTTAAACTAAATTAATTATTATATTTAACAATAACTTTAATTGCATGACGAGTGTAGCTCGTCATTGTGCGGTATGGAATGAAAAACTAATGACGAGCTAGACTCGGAAGGGGTTAACTAGTTACAAAAATACTTTTGAAAAACTAATATAAATGGTTTTACAATAACGTGGGGGCCCTTACCCATTAAACATTCGCTCATACAACATTGCGGATTTTTGCTGTATGTAAGGGAGTCCTAGTAATTTAAAAACAGAAGAATATAAAACTGCATATTACTATTCGAAAGATTTAAACAACTACTCGATACTACCTATTTTTCTACTTTATATGCTTCTAGTTTTATTATCTATAGAATGAAGTAATCTCATTCAGATTATTAAATAATTAGGGTATTTTTAACGACTGATTAGTAATAATTTCATTTTACTTTTCTTCATAATTATATAAGTTTTTGAAATTCATATATCATAAAGATTTCAGTATAATTGATTCATTCTAAAGAATGAAGATTTTAGATGAATTTAAGTTAGTGGCTATCATTTAAATTAATTTACCGTGGGAACTGCAATGCTACATATAAATTAATGCTTTGAAATTACACTGTATCAATTGTTTATTTGTTTTAATTAAGATGAATTATTTAATGAATTTATAAGAATCGGAAATTGTCTTAAACACCGAACAAACCTTTGTATAATTTTATGCAAAATTCAAAGAATTATACTGAATTGAAACGGGCATCCAAGTCTCCCTTAAAAGGTTCCTTCTTAACAAATTAAAAAGTTTATTTTAATTATAACTATGTGCATCTGTTAGAGAAATAAATTAAACTTTTATATGGTAAGTAAACTTAGTATTGCCATTTCATAGTGATCTTATGGAGTAAATTGTGTTAACTATAGTACAGCAAGTTATTTAAAAAGTAGACTTTTCAAGCTCATTGTGGAAATGTAATTACTTTTTGCATGTGCCACAAATATACAACTCAGTGATACAATCCAGAGAGCAAATTTAGTATCCAGAAAACTTTCAGCAGTCTTGCCTTTTAAACCTGAAAAAATTGGAGCACGTTCAGCATGACAAGTCTGCAAGTTTGATACAAGACTGCAGCAAGTCTGACTTTTCACTTGCTTCAACGTAAGGTTGTCATGACAAGGTTGCCGCAGTTTTGCAGCAAAATAAGAGTTGCAAAGGAGTGGTTCCTTTAAGTTCAATCTCACTTGCAGGAGTTTTGCTGCAAGTTTGTCGCGTCAAATTTGTTATGACAAAATATTATCCAGAAAAAATCAAACTTGCTGCAAGTATACATGCTATCTGGGAAAGGTTTAATTTCTAACTTGCGTCTTTTCTAGCATAAGTACTTCACTTATATACCTGTAATTCACTTATATACCTGTTTCTAATTAGGCGATACTAGTCTACATCTATCACTCAAGATTATTATGAAGTGCACTTCTAAAATGCCATTTTCTAAAATGCCTTCTAAAATTCTATTTTGCATTTTCTAGAATAGATTTTTTTTCATGTATAGTGAGAAAGAAAGGCATTTAAATTACAAAAATAGATTTAATTTAAAAGATACAAGGATACAATAAGTTTTAAGTCTCGATTTATAAAATTTTCAAACTTAACTATGATTTTCTTATGAGCATACATACAGTTATTACATAAAAGAAGTATCAGACATTAAAACTGCTCATAAAAGAGAATTTGATAATTCGAACTTTTTCAAATTGAGTCAATGTACAGGATACTTTTTGAATACTTATTGCTTGTTTGTTATTGCAAAATAAATATTTAGACAATACATAGCCTTCCAATGGCTTAATACTTCTTCTACATCTAAGCATTTTTTACCTTCACACTCAAGTAGCAATTTGCTTTTAGCTATGATACATTGTATCCTTTTCCACTAAATTTTCTGAGTTTATTGCAATAGTTTTTAATTTAATATCTTTTTTATCTTCCTTAATTATTTAACATTATAATTGATATTTTTATATATTGAGCACAAATTGCTCTCAAATTAAATGTGATTAATCGCGATTGTTTGAATTTGTATAATGATTTAGGAATTTGTTTCTTTTATTTGAGTGGAAGACTTTCTGTAGTTTGACGAAATGCATAAGCATACCCAGGTGTAGAATATAAGTTTCAATAAACAATAATCGTCAGAAATTGAAAAGAAGTAGCATTAGAAAGAAACAGAAAAAGTTATAAAATCAGAAAATTTGAAAATATATATAACAGGAAAAGTAAAACTGGAGAAAGGGGGAGTGTTATTTTTTAGTTCTAAAATAAATACAGTTTTAAAAAATGGCTTAAGTGAAATAACATAATCAATTACAAAAATCTGATGTGATTAAAAATGAGAATACATGTTTTATTATTTTAAAGACAAAAGAAGTTTTTAATTTTAGCCATTTTTATTGTTTTGAAGGTCATTTGTTGGCTTATTCTCGAGAAGTCTAAAGTTGGTTGAACTTGAAATAATTACTGTAAAACGAAGTCATTTGTCATTTTAAAACTCTATATCTAAAACTTTCACCATATAATTTAATAGTAACTTTTGCCAGTATCGTTCGAATCTAGTTCAGGCTTCCAAACAACAGTCGAACAGTTAACACATTGTACACGGTACAAGTACTAGTACGTTTTCTGACGATTGATACTTGAGCATGGGTCACGTACTAGTACGGGTTAATACAACAACATGGTTTGTTTGTGGGTACAAAAATACCGGTATATGCAGGAAAACGAAGCCGAATGTTCTTGTCTACTACATAGATACTGGAAAAATTTAGACAAATAAAAACTAGTTTTTTCATCAGTCAATGCGAAACCACAGAACAAGAAAAAATTAAAACTATATACTACTATTTCTATTTGATTTTTCATATTTACGATACTATTATTTATCTATTATTTAATATTTATCCACTAAAAATATATTTTTGTTTACAAAAATTAGTGTAACAATATGGTTTGTTTGTGGGTACAAAAGTAACGGTATATACAGGAAAACGAAGCCGAATGTTCTTGTCTCTTTTTTTGTAGAGTAAAAATGTTAATATATAACATAATTCGAAAAAACTAAAATTATATACTGCTATTTCTATTTGATTTTTCATATTTACGATACTATTATAAATTTATTGACTAAAAAATATATTTTTTGTTTACAAAAATCTTACGGTTGTTATTTCTATTTATATTTATATATTTGTTTATATATTTCAATACAATAACAAATAGTTAGTTAAAAAATGAAATAATTTTCGATCTATTAAGATTTAACTGAATAACTAAATTTACGCGCAGTACGCCAGCTACCGGTACAATTCCGCTGCGAAATGTACCAGCACACAGTGTGTTAATAGGGGGAGAACATAATACTATCTAGCAAGCAGGTGGCAAATATGTTAGATCCTCTATTACATCCACATGTCTAATCATGTTAAACATGTTGCAATATCTGTGCTTAATTGTCCGTTAACCCTTTGTTAAATTAAATTTTTTTTCATATATTCTTAACGTATTGTACGAAAGAAAAACGATTGAAAATCTATTGAGATTTAACTCAATAACTAAATTGATGCACAATACGCCAGCTCCCGGTACAATTCCGCTGCGAAATGTACCCGCACACAATGTGTTATTAGAAGGAGCGGCATAACTTGCCTTTCGTACCAGAAGTCACAGGTTTCATTCTTGCTGTTTGTGGGGATGTTGTTCGAAATTAGCTTTAAGCAGTAGGTGCCTATAGCGCTATTATATATACTGATTTACCATGGTTTAAACTGTTGTACTCGATGAAAAGTTAACGTGCGATGCTTGAAAAATAATTAAGATGTCAATTCTAATGACAAAATCGTAAGTAATAATAGGTGAGAGTTCCAGATTTGGAGATTACTTGTAGTATTACCCTTTACTTACAAAAAAATTTCTTATAAAAGGGTAAAAATTTTACAAGCTATTTTAACTGTATTCAAAAAAGAAAGCTGAGCGCTAATGGATACATATATATTCACTATTCTTAGTAGAAGATGGTTCTTCGTGTATTTTAAGAAGCTACTCGTCTTTCATTTATATTGAACCTTTTGTACTCGAGCGGTGAGTCTCTCTCACCACATGATTTAATGCCGCAACTCGAGAGGTGACTCGCCGAACGATGGCCGATTTTTTAGGGTGCTGGCCTTCGGTACCAGAGTTCGTGGGTTCGAATCCCACTGTGGCATGGATGTTCGTAGCCGTTCGGAATAGGCTTTAAACTGTAGGTCCCGGTCTCATTAGCCCTCGTGTTGCAAAAAGTAGATTGTAGCACTCCAAACCAAAACCGAGAGGTGACTCTCGCTCACCACTTTGGTGCGGGAATTCGATGCGCTGTGTGAACTATTTGTTTCTTTATTTAGTGATTGATATCTTGTTTATGTTTCTGATATCGTTCTTATGGTCTTATAGTTCTTTTTGTTTTAAGAACTAAGTATATAATTTCACAAAGATGACCTAATGTTCCTGTTGTAATGTACTTACAAAGCAAACATCAGTGTTCGTTTTCAAAAACTGAAACACAGTAAAAATGTAATACATTATATTTGAACTAAAAACATTTATTATGTGCATCAATTATTTACAGACATTATTTCTGGATTAACATATATATCATTCATTACTCGACGT
This sequence comes from Pardosa pseudoannulata, assembly GCA_032207245.1. Classification (NCBI taxonomy): domain Eukaryota; kingdom Metazoa; phylum Arthropoda; class Arachnida; order Araneae; family Lycosidae; genus Pardosa; species Pardosa pseudoannulata. Next base: position 79,875,402 of record CM063500.1, on the reverse strand, counting down.
TTATCATTATACGACAATTCATTACATTATGGAGTATGGTACGAATTTAGTTCAGGCTGCCAAACAACAACCGAACAGTTAGTGCACTTGCCTCACGTTCCAGAATTTGTAGATATCATTCTTGCTGTTTGTCGTGGTTCGAAATCGGCTTTAAGCAATAGATACCTATGGCACTATAACCTGGTTGCTTAGAAATCATAACGAGATGAATGAATAGAATTTGGTATAAAATTTTGTAGTAAAAGTTTAGACATCTATCATCTTTCTAACCCGAATCATCTACCATAAAAGTTGGGTTTTTTACCATCAATTTGGCAAACTTTGTTTTTAAAGTAATTTGGGAGATTTTATGATATTTTCTTATAGGTACCTATTAAGAACATTTCTCTAAGCTACACATTTTTGTCCACATACCCTAAGTGTTCTCTTTCTGAGGGAATACTTCGAAATTGAGGGAAGATCTTTTTGATTCCATGATATATTCTCTTGGGAGGGAGAGGTGTTGGGGAGAATAAACTATCTGTATAATCTATATATATATTATGGGGAACATACATGAGCATATTTGTATTAGTAATAAATTGAATACTCATTTACAATGTTTATTTTTGCAGCTTCGTGTTATACAATGGGTGTTATTTCTTCCCGATTCAACAAGTTCATGAAGGTAGAGACTATGGTGTCCCTGACGATGTTTGGTGTTAGCATATATATGTTCATCATGGCTGAATATTACTACGCAAGGAATCATTCAATGATATCGCTCATCATTCTGGCTCTAGGAATATTGTTTTTGCTTTTAGGTATCTCAACAGGATTTGAAGTGGTGTACTTATGGCGATCCTTGAAGAAACGGGAAGAAACGACAAGCCCTGTGAAGAAAGTTCGATTTTCATCACTGTTAAACGTCTATGAAGAGAATGATCAAAGTTTTGAAGAGGATAACAATGACAGCAACAATATTGCAGGCAATCGATATGGTTGGAGTCCTAGAGAAACAAGCAATGACGAACAAAGAAACTTAAATGTTGTTGAAGTTGAAAGTGCAACTTCAGGTCTGTCTCCCCAAACAACTTCACTACCCTCGTATGATTACTGGATGTCCCTGATAAAAGAACAACAACGAAAAAACTCAAGACAGAATCAAAACAAATCATTTCGAGAGAGGAATTGCACTTTTTATGAAAACATCGATAGTTCTGTTGACATCGAAACTGCCCAAGTTCTAGCATCAAAAGATAAGGCACTTTTTCAAAATGATAGTAATGATGAAATGCTAATATAAGAAAAATACTTTACTGCAGATCACAGAATCCCATTAATAACTCATCTTTTATGCAAAACTTTACATACTATGAATTTTATCTTTAAATATTGCTTTCGAAGCTGCATTACAGTAGATATAGTGACTTAAATTTTTATAAATGTTAGGGCTATTTTATTTAATTTAAACGTATGCTTCAATGTCATATAAATTAAGCTTTTTAAAATTCGACTCATTGAGTATATACAATGTAGAATTTTATATCATTTAAAAAGAAACTGCTTTTAGCATTGAATTTTGTATTTATAAATGTATCAATAAATGAAAACACGCTTTTTAATATATTTACTCCAAAGTTTTGAATTTTCTTTGAATTTGAATGTAAATCTGGAAAAGATTCATCTATTTTGAATTTTTATGTTTCTCGGTTACACTTGCTTTAACCCTTTATATCATGAATTAATTTACCATCAACTTTCTTACTGCATTTTTGCATCATTAGATAAGTTTTAATGAAGAATAATCTTAGAAAAAATAAAATTAATTTTACTGTATTTTAGTTAATTTTGCAGCTGGTACTTTCTAATACCTACATATATTTTTGACTGTATGAAAGAAAATAAAACATTCAATTATGAATAAAACAAATGAAATAATGTAAGAAGTATACAAGTCTCTAAAATATAACAGTACCTAATAACTGGTAATAAACCACTAAATTTACTCAATTGAACAACACGTGTATGGACTCTACCACAAAATGATCTTCGAATGAAGCACGCCAATTATAAAGCCCCTACTATGCGAATAAAAATGATTCCTTATTGGTGCTGTCATTTCTTTTTTGGTATAGGAACTGCATCGTTCATGTCCTTGTGAGTACCGTTAGGAAAAACGGCTTTATTAGAAATATATAGGTGTTTGACTGAAGTGGTACTTAAAGTCAAACCTACTTAAAGTCAACTTAAAGTCAAACTTAGGTACCTAAGTACCGTCAAGATAAAAAGGGTTAAATCTATTATATTTGAACGACGACTGGTTCATCATTTTCACTACCGCACAACTACAGTATAAATATTGTGAATTATTTATAGAGTATTTGTTGTATTATAATAGGACATCAGATGGGAGTTACGAATCTAACAAACTTCTCCTCATTTCTACCAGACAGTACTGATCACAGTTTGCATACTTCTAGTTAAGGTTATAATTTAAAATTAGTTTTCTGTTCATTCACAGCTTTACTTTACCATTTAAGTATTTTAGTAGTTTTCTTTATTTGTACTGCAACCAGATGTCAAGGGTTCCCTCTTATGTAAAAATTTTGAAAGGGTGCACAAAAGCATTCCCATATCAATGGTATAGCTAGCCATTTGCTTTTCATAAGCCTTAGTAGGCAAAGATAATTAACTCCTAGACATACAAGTAAAACGGAATCTGGTGTGTCCGAAAAATACTGTTTATTTCTGGCTCGTCTGAACAATTTTGTGTAAGTTGAGAAAGAGAACATTTTATTTTGAAATTTGCATTGCTGTGTAACATTTAATGATTTATATATGATACTAATGTACAATAATTAACTAACAGCATAAAATTATGATTTAATATAATGCTGCATGACGTTTATCGGCGATAGCTATTGACTTCTTGGAGACGTCAAAGTCTACTTTGGCACATGAGATGATTGACGTCTTCCAGACGTCATTGTATTAAGAAGGTCACTCTCTGTATCATTGATTCAAGTCCACATATAAAATTAAAACCGCATCACAAGCTTCATAAAAGACGTTTAAAATTGAATGCCAGAAGTGTTTTGATGACCTTTATGAACGATGGCAAACTTGTGTTGTTGCGTAAGGGTCTTACTTGGAATGTAAATGTGTTTCAAAATATGAATGCTTAATATTTTTAAGTTATAGACTCAGCATAAACTTATGCCTCCTACTACGTACAATTAGCTAACTGATAGGACAAGAAGAATAGTAGCTAGATAATAAAGTAATTAAGTTATTAAAATCATGAATGACCTTACGGACCCTATGATTGTAGTGAGACAGTGACATAGTTATCAAGTTCCATCTAACCAATAATTTATTACCATTTAGTAACACATATGGTAGTTGTGGCCTCACAGACCTCATGGACTCCATGATTGTAGTGACACAGTGACATAAAGTTCCATCTAACCAATAATTTGTTACCCTTTAGTGACACATAAGTTAGTTGCGGCTTCACGGACTCCATGATTGTAGAGATACAGTGACATAGATATCAAGTTCCGTCTAACCAATAATTTGTTACCATTTAGAAATACATATGTTAGTTGCGGTTTCACAGGCCTCACGGACTCCCTGATTGTAGCGAGACATTGACATAGATATCAAGTTCCATCTAACCAATAATCTATTGGTATTATTCCCCTTGATTTTTCAAGCATACTTCTACATACAGACTGATAACACATGATTGGTAAGGGTTTTGCTTATGTTTAAAGACTATTATATCTTCACTTTGGAACGAGATTATGGGCCGGTCTCACCGAAGTCGTTTAACGGCTAACCGCGATTAACCCATAGCGCCAACCAATGGTAGGACGCAATTCTTCGTTTAAACAGAGATTAATCGCGGTTAGCCGTTAAACGACTTTGGTTTGACCGATCCTTAGTAACACATAAATTAGTTGCGGCCTCACAGACTCCATTACTATAACGATACATCGACAGACATATCGGCCCTTACTCTGGAAGTTGAGGTTCGGTTCGAACTTTCGTTGTGACGTCAGCTTGCGGACATTTTGATCGCAAACGATCAAGCTGACGTCAAACTAACGTCATAACGAAGGTTTGAACCGACTCCCAATGTCCAGAGTAAGCCCCCTCCCAAGTTTTATTTAACCAATAATCTATTAATCGCTTCGTAACATATAAGGTAGTTGAGGATTAGATTTGGATGACTTGTGACGTAAACGTTAAACAAGATTTCAAAAATCGTATTGTATGTTACTTCAATGAGATTATTCTATTCTACTATGAGTAAAATATTATTATAAGGAAGACACTTACGGATAAAGGTTTAACCAAAATTTCTAAACTTTAAAAATATCATGAAGATTAGAGCCCTTACTCTGGGAGTTGCGGTTCGTACCGAACGTTCCTTGTGACGTCACCTTGACGTCAGATTGCGGAAATTTTGAGAGCAAACGATACTTCGGTACTCTGGGGGTTACATGCGGAAATTTACAGCAACCTAAACTATCAGTAACTTTCCGCATGTAACCCCCAGAGTACCGAAATATCGTTTGCTGTCAAAATTTCCGCTATCTGACGTCAAGATGACGTCACAACGAACGTTCGGTACGAACCGCAACTCCCAGAGTAAGGGCTTAGGATGAAAATATAAAAAACAAATCAAGTTAAGTCGATTTTAAATGAATAATCAGTCATTTGAGATCGATATACTTTAAAGTTTACGCTTTTTCAAGTGTTAATGAATAATAATATTATTATGATGCACTGATTTCTACATTCACAAAATTTTGTACAACTTTCAACAGTAAACTGAAATATATGTTAACATATGAAAAATTAGTCATTTTATTGGTTAAATTACAGAATTTAAAATAAAGGTAAGAAAGTAATCTTTATATTTTCGATTGATGATCTTGAAATATATCTAAAGGCAATTTTGAATTTCTACTAATTTCTAAAAACATTAATACACTATTAGTATACTAGTAAACGTATTAAAATTGTACAGCATCAATCTTTTTTATGTGTGTAAATACCATTCAAAATGTTCTATATTCTGGTAATTTTCCCCTAATTAATTCTCGAAATTTAGAGTAATAAGATTTCTTTAAACGTAATTTTACAGCTCTATTGTTTCCTAAAACTTAAAATACACTATTTGTAAACATAAACAATTATCATTGCATTTATCTTTTTGTGTATACAACCACTCAACGCATTATTTCCATAAAATTTCTTCAATAATGTAGATGAATTATCTTGCAGTTTATACGTGCTAAAAATACCAATCTAAATTCCAATGCTTTTTTAACCCAGAAAAGAATAACTCATGCACTCTTAATTAAAAACGAAAAAGATCTGATCTGCAATCAAGCAATTTATTTATAATACATAGTGTCAATTATTTGGAATTTTCAGTAAGCTTCGTATTGTGAAATATTTTCTTTTATTTTTAAACTCAAATCAGTCGTGCTTGATAGAATCAGTAATTATCTAAATGTTTTCGTAGTAGTATTCTCTTCAGAAAATTTCTTTAAATTTAGCTGACTTCGTAAATGACATATATTTCAAGTTTATGTTATTAACCCTAATTTTTTTAAAGTCACAGTTATTATTTGATAATAATCCCATAATAAACAAATAAAAACTAAAATTACTTGTCTAAATTATGTACATTTATATATATAGATCAATAAAATGCATATATGTATAAATGTGTATGTACATTTACACCGCATACCCACAAATACTTGTATTCATGTGTATATACTAACGCACATACATTATATATATATATATATATATATATATATATATATATACATATATATATACATATATACAGTGGACTCCACTTAATGTGATCAGTTTGGGACACCGTGATTTTGATAACAATAAACGATATGCAAAATTAGATAAATTTTACCCCCTCCTTAATTCACACTTATTAAATAAAATGAAAAACTCACCTTATATATATATATATATATATATATATATATATATATATATATATATATATAATCCTTTAAAACATAAGAATTATATACATAATTAAAAAAATTGATCAATTGTTGACTGTCTACAAAGCTCATTGATAAATTGTTCGTAATCATAATATTTTTTAAAGTCATCGGAGCGGTGTTGAACTCCGCGTTTCAACACTTTCAAAGCATTTCTTATTTCAGCACTTGTAGAAGGTGGCTCAATATCAAGAGATTCTTCATCTGACTCATTAGTTCCATCACTCGTTTGTTTTACTATTCAATCTAACAGACTTCAGATTTTTTTTAATGTGGAAGCTCGATCTTTTGTTTTAATGTTAAATCATTTCGCTTTCTGGCTTTCATATCGACAAGTTGCATGTAAGCGAGCAAGGCATAAACTGCGAATACGCTCCTTCAAAGTTCCGATAAGAATGTGTTGCCTTCTGCTTATCTGACAAGCATTGACCACCATCAGGGTGTGCGTATTTCTGAAAAATTCTAGGAACGTATAGTACCCCACTCTTTTGTTTATTCCCCATTTCTCTAGGTGGAAGAGGGATAATTTTCGGATTCAAAAAGCCAAGGGAAAGAAAAGAATGGGTTCCTTCTGAATACACTGTGAATATTCCTTTGCCAGTTAAAATGAGATTCGACAACTAATAACATTAACCGATGTAACGATCCCATAAAGCGATAATTTTAACATACAAATGAATAGAGAAAATCGGGACCAAGTGATTTCGATAACAATAAGCGATTGATAAAATTAACCGCGATCACATTAAGCGGAGTCCACTGTACTTCCGTTTTTCGAGGCGACAGTTTAGCGGGTTTGAGTAAACAACTGGAGTCAAGCTATGCTAACAGTCAGCACTTCGTGGGGGGGGGGGGACTGAACATTCCGAACCGTGTATATATGTGTGTGTGTGTGTGGTGAGATTTTATACGTTTAAAAACAGTTATTAATGTTCAAACATGTAAATATATAATACTTTATTATACTATTATATAAATAATTGAATTAATGGGTGTTATACATATGAAGTGTATTGGAGTTTTTTTCTCTTTATATTCATTTAATTCTTCGAAACAGTATTTCTGAATGGGAATGATGAATGTTTTCATTGATTTGTGGTGCCTGGTTATTTTCAGGGAAAAAAAGGGTTTATAATACTTTTTTAAACATTCAAGATTATTTAGTCTCCTGTTATTTCTTTTTATAAACACAATTACATAGTAATTGTGATGTATTACATAAAAATACTTCCATTAAACCTTAGGATGTTTGGATGTTTTTGGAGTGCTACGGTCTACTTTTTGCAACACGAGGGCTAATGAGACCGGGACCTACTGCTTAAAGGCGATTCCGAACGGCTACGTACATCCATGCCATAGTGGGATTCGAACCCACGAACTCCGGTTCCGAAGGCCAGCACCCTAACCATTCGGCCATCGTTCGGCCCATTAAACCTTAGTTATTGGGGTGTATTACATAAAAATACTTCCATTTAACCTTAGTTATTGTGATGTATTACATAAAAACTTTAGTTAATTGTGATGTATTACATAAAAATACTTCCATTCATTTAATTCATCGAAACAGTATTTGTGAATGGGATTGATGAATGATTCATTTATTTGGGGTGACTGGTTATTTTCAGGGAAAAAATGGTTTATAATACTTTTTTAAACATCCAAGATTATTTAGTCTCTTGTTATTTCTTTCTATAAACACAATTACATAGTAATTGTGATGTATTACATAAAAATATTTCCATTTAACCTTAGAACTCATTCCCGTTTCTGTTACTTGTTGTTACTTTTGTTATTTCAGCAGGATAACTTTGTAAAAGTTTGTTTTAAAGCAAGGATAGTTAAGTATTAAATACAGTCAATCCAAGAAAAACTCATGAACTAAACTTTTTTTATAATATGAGATTTTAAACGTTCAATTTAAACACAGTTTATTTAAACAACAGTCAATTTCATTAACAAATATCTTTATATAAAGAATTTTACATAATGTGTTAACCTCTTGCCTTATGAATCGAGCGACGATTGTGTGTGCCACTTTCGATAAAATCTTTTCTCATGTGTCGTGACCAGAAGCAGTTTCATCACTAACTCGATTTTGCACATGTTCTTCATATGTATCCAAATCGGTATCTGTTTCAGTCTCTAAGGTTTAATCAGGACACTTTCCAACATCGTTATTAGTATCAATTTTACTTTTTGCCATTAGGTTAAATTTTTAGATTTTTTAAAGAATTTTTTAAGCACCAAAAGTTAACTATTTATTGCATATAATATAATATTCTATTGCAATTACGTCTAAGAATAAACGAACAACTCTTATATTGCAACTATAATGAACAATAACATAAAAACAAAAACTTTATCGCCTAAAAACAATAACATGTCTGACACGAGCTTTTCACTTTTACCCAGACAGAATCATCACTTGTGTGATACGAGGTTCTCATTTTAGGCACAGCAGTGGGATCACGTCTCCCATACATTGTTTTAAGCAAAGGGTAAACAATGTAGCACTTATTTAGACAAATAAGGTAAAACTGAATCAACGTAAAACAGACTGTAAAAATATTACTTTTAAAATACTTAATGTGAATTTAGTACTCAATTGGCTATCATTTATGTCTCCTAATTCAATTTTTAATCTTTTTCACTTGTAAAATCATACAGAAAAATCATGGTATATGAGTTTTACTTTGACTGGCAGTATGTTTAAGCTTAAAAAATGATTTATTGTACTCTAAAGTTATTTTCAGCCTTTAACAGTAAATTTATTTAGTTATAAATCCACTGTTATATGTACGAATATCTAAGATAAATCCATTAATTCCCACGTGATTTCTGCTGAATATATATTGAAGAATATCTTAAATGTAATAATATGGATATTTCAGAGTAAAACAACTATGAAATTTAAGCATATGAATAATACAGCCCATCCTGAAATTTTAAACATCATTGATTGGTGACAAATTATGTTGCTATTATATGCAAACGCAGTAATTTAAAGGAAAGTTTAACCAATAAATATAGCTAATGATTCTAATTTCAGTTGATGTATCTACCGAAAAAGTAAATTTATGTGCGAGGCTTAAAAACTTCTAAAATGTCAATCTCAATCATCAGTCTAAAACATAAAAATACAAATAATACAATCTACTTCAAAATGGACGATATTAATCAGAAGATTGTCATCTACCTTCTCTGAAAAAACATTCTAAGAAATCAAGAAAATCCTACGAAGTATATTTTAACTTTTCTTAACACATTGCGCGCTGGTACATTTAGCAGCTGAATTGTACCGGGGACGGGCGTTTTGCTCGTAAATTTAGTTATTCAGTTAAAACTCAATAGATCGAAAATTATTTAATTTTTTTACCAACTTTTAGTATTTTATATTAAAATATATAAACAAATATATAAATAGGCAAATAAACAAATATATATATATATATATATATATATATATATATATATATATATATATATATATATATATATATATAATTTTCGAAAGGATAAATAAAAAGTTAATTTTAAATCTGAATTGATTTTTTTAAACCATCTTCCCGTTCTGTGGTACCGCATCGACTGATGTAAAAACTAGTTTTTGTCTAAATTTTTCCAGAATCTATGTAGTAGACAAGAACATTCGGCTTCGTTTTTCTGTATATACCGTCATTTTTTGCCCACAAACAAACCTTGTTGTTACACTAACCTGTACTAGTACGTGACCCGTGCTCAAGTATCAATCGTCAGTAAACGTACTAGTACGTGTCCCGAGCTCAAGTATCAATCGTCAGAAGACGTACGTGTCCCGCATACAGTGTGTTAATACATTGTGTGCGGGTACATTTCGCTGCGGAATTGTACCAGGAGTGGGCGTTTTGCGAGTAAATTTATTCAGTTAAATATCAATCAATCAAAAATTATTTAATTTTTTAACATTTCGTATTTTATATTGAAATATATAAATAGAAATATATAAATAACAACCATAAGATTTTTGTAAACAAAAAATATATTTTTAGTGGATAAATATTAAATAATAGCTAAATAATAGTATCGTAAATATGAAAAATCAAATAGAAATAGTAGTATATAGTTTTAATTTTTTCTTGTTCTGTGGTTCCGCATCGACTGATGAAAAAACTAGTTTTTATTTGTCTAAATTTTTCCAGTATCTATGTAGTAGACAAGAACATTCAGCTTCGTTTTCCTGCATATACCGGTATTTTTGTACCCACAAACAAATCGTGTTGTTGTACTAACCCGTACTAGTACGTGACCCGTGCTCAAGTATCAATCGTCAGAAAACGTATTAGTACGTGTCCCGCATACAATTTGTTAAAATGGTACACTAGGCATTTATGAGTTAAATAATTTCTGCGAGGACGTAAAGTGAATGTAATGAAAAAACAAGTTCATTTCCTTTTTGTTCTAGGTACCAGTATGGGCGTAGCGTTTTCGCTGGACAAGATAAGATGTTTGATGAGGGCGGAAGCTTTTATCTCCGTAGTCTTGTTTGCTTGCAGCATGTACATGTTTTTTATGGTGGGGTATTTCACGAGTTCCAATCGCAAAATTCTATCTCTCATTTTTGGCGTACTTGGCGGCTTGATTCTTGTAGGCGGCGTAATAACAACTTCCTATGCTGTCACCATATGGAGAGACCTCAGAAAAGACGACGACGATGTTCAACAGGCAGAAAGTCTGGAGAAGAAGGTCAGGTTTTCGTCTCTGGTTGAGATTCACGAGAGCACAGGGGAAAAAAGAGACGGAGACGAAAACGAAGAATCAGATCATGAATATGAAGAAATTTGTCCACCGACCCTGAAAAAAGAAGAATTGGTAAAGGACAAACATCCCAAAGTTATATCCAGTTGTCAAGAGGAGAACTTTGAAGCTTGCCCATGTCCTCAGCTGTTTCATTTACCTGTAGAGGATGTTGAAACCTTGCAGAACAGAAATTTATTTCGTGAAGAGTACAAAGTATATTTAGAGAACAAAAATAGCTACGGAACTTTCGAAGGAATTTACCAAAACTTTCCTAGACGGGATATCGAAGAGGTAGAGCATGAAGATGAAAATGAAATCATTATTTAGATTGCTTTTAATATTTTAGATGGATTTTGTATTAAATATCAACCTCTTAATCGATTTTAATGATTTTATACACTTTTTAAAAGCGATTTAAAAGATTTTAAAGTATTACTGCAAAACTTTTACTGTTATAAGAATGCTACATTATAACGTTATAGGAATTCAATTGTAAAACTTGTTGTTATGTTTCGTTTAAGTCGAATAAGTTTTCAATCGTGTATCAATACTAATGTTAATGCTAGCTTTATATATTTATTGTAATTGTATTTAAAAAATAAACCTTTTTGTGAACTTACTTCTTTTAATAATGAGCTATATGAAGTTGTCACTGACTGTATTTGTGAATGTATACGCCTTTTTAACTCCTTGACTTACAAGTAAAACGGAATCTGATGTGTCCGAAAAATACTATTTAGTTCTGGCTCATCTGAACAATCTTAAAAAATTTTAGAAAGAGAACATGTTACTTCGATATTTGCATTTCTGTGTAACATTTATGAGGTTTATATAAGAAGTTAATGTACAATAATTAAATGGGATAAAGTTAATGTACAATAATGTACAACAGTATAAAATTATGATTTCATATAAAACCGCACGTTGTCTGTCGGAGACATCTATCGACGTTTCAGAGACGTCAAAATCTACTTTGGCATATGAGAAGACTGACGTCTCCCAGACGCCATTGTATGTCAAGGGGTTAATACAAAAGTCTGTTTTCTGAAAACAGATAAAAACTGAAAACAATTAAAAACAATGGCAATGCGTGATGAATTCTTCCTGTATTTTACATGCTTACACACATTTAAACGTAAAAGTCTGCAATTGAAGTAAATGCATTACATTTTCATATATATATTGAAATATTTAAGCTGGTGATATAAAAATATGTGAAGTACAAAAGAGGGAAGTACGATTATACGTATTTAAACACTAAAGAAAATTTGAAACCTAAATGTTATAAGAAGGGATTTTATGGAGACAGTCAAAGTAAAACTCCACACTTAATTTTTTCTGTACAATTTGAGATTTTAAAAGTGAAAAGAATAACACAAAAAACAAATTTAGTTTTTCAATTCTAATGAAATATTTATTTATAGACTTAACACCAAATTGTAAAAATAATGTTACGTTGGCCTATTGTTTGAGAAAGAAGAAATTAAAACTCATTAAAAAACTCATGGACAAATATGTCGATTAAATAATTTTATAAAATGAAATGCCTGAGGAATACAACTGGTATACAACTTATCATTTGTAGATATGGATGACTCCTGGATTCAGTGCCAGTCTTGCAAAGATGGCGTTCTTTTCCTCTTTCTCGTGTCGCTCCAAAAAATGTCTATCCCGCAAGCAGAGGATACCAGCAGCGTTCACCCTCTTCTCTCCTCTGGTAACCTTGTAATCTAAAAAAACCAGACTTCCCCGCGGAGAAAAAAAAGGTGTCCCTTCAAAAAAGGAGGGGTCAGAATCCCGAAAAACCAACTGGCCCTTCTATTGGTTTGGAGACGTATGAATGTTCTTCTAATTCAAACCGGTCCAGTTCCGTATGCCTTTGACGAAGGCTTACGAAAAGGGTTAAAAAAAAGCTGAACCGAATGTAACTTATTGTTACACCAATAAAGTACAAAACTGAAATATCATGACTAAAATTTTTAATTAAAAACTTTGTTACAGTGTATGAGTTTTACTCTGACCCTATTTTTTTCTAAATTCATCTAAATATGTACTTCTTTATTGACTCGACAGGCCTTTGGGAACCATGACCTTCTTTAGAATCTTCTTCCCTTCCAAAATCTTCTTTGCTAGGGTTTTTCATTTGGTCACTCTTAGTATATATAAGCAGTGGTGTGCGGTCCATATGTGCAGGGTGTGCACTGCCCACCCTAGCAACATTATGAGACACAATAATTTTCTGCACCTATATGGTATATAATAAATATTATTTATAATATATTCAAATATTATGTTGATTTGCTTGCTTGTATTCTCTCAGTGCGTGCGGTACTAGGTGCTGCACCACCTATCGCGTTCAACAGCAAACAAACAAAAGAAATTTTTATGTGTAAGCACTGCGCACTAATAAAATATCACGCTTTATATGTATATGCTACTGGAGAAGCAGAGCATACTATAGCGCTGAGGCAAGTGCAGCTATTTTTCCTGCACTTGGCATTCAGAATCATCCGAAGTTACGGTTTATTAAGCATTGTATTAGAACGGGGACTTACGTGCTGAAGCGATTTTGATTTTTTAACTGATTAACTGGCCATACGATTTTGTAGACGTTTAATGTTTAAATTTATATATTGTAACATTTTATTTTCATATAAATATAAAAGAAGTATTTCATCAATATAAAGGGAAATGTTTTAGTGTGGTAAATTAATTTCGGTGACGTATTGTATTTATTGAAATATATAGCTGAATAACAATTTTGTTTAGTTAGACAAAAAAGAAACGAATTCTAACAGAACAGTCCAAATTTTACCATTCATTCTGTTTTACAAACAGTATATAAGTTATATCTGTAACACCATATCCCTGGTTTTGTTTTCAAAAATTGTGAAGATGTTTTTCGCAGAATATATGATTTCCAAATGTAAAAAACAATTAATAAATATAATTTAATCCACTGACGAACGAGAAACAGTTCGTTCTATTGCGCCAGAGTGCAGTGAAATCCTCTGCACGTGGAATAGACTTTCGGGTTGTCGGCACCCATGAGCATCCGGATGAGTCACCGCAGCTGCGGGCGCCGTGTGGTGCTCCGTTTGCTGAAAATATACGTTTTTCGTTATTTTATTAGTAATACGGATAGACGTATGGATTTTATGTACAAATGAATAATAAACGTTAAAAAAGTGTTTAATGTACATTTTTATGGTTTTATTATTATTGTTGTTGTTGCCCTCTGCACACCCTGCATGAACACCTACCGCACGCCACTGATTTAAAGTCCTCACAAATGCAATAAATCAGTCTTAGTCTGGTCATGCCTCTAAATCGAGTGCCAATCGGTTTGAAATTTAAAAATGTGAGGCTGGTTGCACACACAGTGGATTTTTTACCTAGCGCAGAATTTACCTTCGCCAATCAACGAAATCAACGCTTACACACAGGGCAGGGAAATTTCCGTCGCCGTAGTCTTACGCAGTGTAAAATTTGTGCTGCAACAGAGAAGGACCCGCTCTATAGAAGCAGATAACCACTACATTTGTCTGGGGATTCAAAATTCTGGCATTTTGGCCGCGAGTGTGAAAAAAATATCTCAAATACTCAACAAATCGAAATTTATTCATATCGATTTTTCTTTCGCTAAAAATTTACAATTCGTATTTATACTGTTTATGCTTAAATTCTAAAAATATTTACAATCTTTATTTCTGTAGGAAACAGTTATGAAAAGCCGTATGTTTAACCCCTTCCCGGTTTTGCCCGTACGCCATACGGGCATAGCTTTCGGGCCTTTACTGATTTGCCTGTACGGCGTACGGGCAATCTGATTTCTGTTTCGCTTGCACTGTTTCGGCCCTATTTTTTCCAATTTTAGTAACAAATTATTCGTATAGATGTCCAGTAAATGATAGTTTGCAGTTTGTTGTATTTCCTACTCTGATTGGTTCAAAAGCGCGGGTTTTTTCGCATGTTTTGTACCATAAGACGAATTGTTATCTTTCAGTGTACAGCTTTCTGGTTATGTTTTACTAACCGCCTGATAATTTTATTGATGTAAGAGTTGAATAATCTATTTTTACTTTTAAATAATGGATAATTCAGAGAGTATGGAGCTAATTTCTTGTGATTCTAGCTGTGACTCGGAATCAGAAACTGAATTATCTGTAGCTGATAGGAGCGAAAGTTTACTAGATGACCTGGATAGTAGTGACTCTGATAATAGTATAGATGGAATCAGTGAAGCAAGATAATTTTTTTAAATTAATTGTGATAATCCTTCGGATCCGCCTCCTAGATTTGCTTTCACTGGAATTCCAAAAATTAACTTGGATATCGATGAGACTAGAGGTAAACTTCAGTTCTATGATGCTTTCATAGAAAGAAAAAAAAGTTGTAATAAATGCTAAAAAATATTAGAAATGTCAATTTTAATAACATATCTTTACTTAAAAATGTAAAATGAACAAAAAAAGGCAATAAAAAAATGTGACATTTTTTGACCGAATTCTGGAAAAAAATGAAACTGTCAAAGGGTTAATTAATAAGCAGAAATACGAAAACTTTTATAGTCGCACACTATTCTACCGACTATTTTTACGAGACCCAACTTCCTTTGCAGACTGTTAAAAAGTATTCTGCCACTGGGTGTATAGGATATGTGAGAAATATGATTGCTAAATTCATTTCTTTCTTTTACTTCCAATTGATCGAAATCGCTTCGAAATCCAAGGCAAACTTCATGCCAAGCTTTACGAGTAGCGTTTTGGTCCTAAAAATTTCCAGAGTTTTATCCCATAAAACAGGTTTGTCTTGTATTAATGAAATCCGAGTTTTATTATCAATAACACTCGTGTTCACGGAACTATTCATATTCACAACGAAAGTCCAAAGCAAATGGTAGAAAAAACCGCTGTGTGTGCAAACGTTGACTGGGTCTCATAGACCTCTAATTCGAGAAGACTGATAAATTTCTGCTGAGCTCCAGTGGCACCAGACGGCTACAGAGCTACCATCGACAGCAAATGAACCGACCGTTATTTTTTGGGTCTAATGTGCAAGCTTTAGTTTATTTCAATGAACTACTATTAGAATAAAGGCGAGGATAAATTTTCTGTTCAGAAAAATCCACCGTGTGTGCAACCAGCCTGAATGTTAAGTGTTAAAGAGAAGAGGTCATATTGCAGATGGGACAAACAAAATAAATGCTGTTCACTTTAATGGAATTAGTAATATCTGCCTCTTTATACAACTTGTACAGCTCTTTACTGTATCTGTGCCTTCATAAACCATTAATGTTTCCTGTACTCAGAATCTTTCTCAAGAAGATAGCTAGTCAACTTTCAGTCATTGCCCAGTTTCTGAACCATAAGGGGCACTGGTCTAATAATGGTTTTATATAACATAATTTCTATTTTCTTTCATACTAATTTCTTAAGACGAAAATTTCTTAATCCTTTAAGACACCAGCACGTAGTTTTATCTCGGTATCCAATTTGCTGTGAAAGTTCACATTTGAGGCAAGATATGTGGAATTATCAACAATTTCAAATTTGTAATTTTCAATTTCTAAGAAATTAAGACTTACTAGTAGACTTCAGATATCCAGCACACTGTCATATATTTGGTTGGCTTTCGTTAACACTAAATATTTTTTCTGCTGATCCTTCACAATAAAAGTAAATGCTTTTTTTTTTTAGATCGGCCAACAATAACACAATCATCTTCATAGGCAAGGAGTTGAACTAACTTGGTAAAGATAATTTCTCTGGTATTAAATCCAGAATCTCGGATTGTACATTCCAAGGCTAAATTGAAAAGAAAACATGAGAGGCCATCGCCTTGTAGAACATGGATAATGATTTCAAAGTATTCTGTTAAATTTCTGGATAATTGAAAAAGTTTGACTTAAAGTCATTTTTCAACTCCTCCTCTTAGTTCTGCATTGTCTAATCATGGATTGTGTTCAACCACATTTGGCAAAAGCTTTTCCTTGCGTTGGCGTTTGCATGGCGTTTGAAATCTGAGGGATCTCAAAAGTAAAAAAAAACATTAAAAAATTTTCACAAAATTCATATTAGAAAGAAATTGGAGTAATTTTAACAGGAAACACAAAGGAACGGCTAACTACGATTAGCCACAATTAACTAACTAATAAACATTCACTTAAACAAATTAACTCTTAGCGTTAAACGACTTTAATGGGATCGACCCTTATATTCTAATAAACTGCAATCCAGAAGTTTGGGTTTGGAGAGGGAATTGGATTAGAACAAAGTCTTCTCTTCTTGTTAATGATCAGAATTTAGTGGATACTCCAATGGAGCTAAAGTTGGCCATCTATTAGGGATTCCCATTATAAAACCATCTAGAGGTAAAATTCAAAGGAAAATGGTAAAAGCAAATCGTCAGCCTCATTAAAAGTCGAATTAATGGTGTTTATATAATCAAAGCATTTTAATGGAAAAGTTTATATTTATTGTTCTTTCAGTGATGTTCAAAATGTGTAAAAATACTTTTGAGGCTAACATGTGACCTTCAATAACAGAGATACTTTTACGAAAGTTAAAGTATTAGTATGGCCAGACCACGAATACGAGATCCCAGTTGGTAGAATACTAAGGGCTGGTCTTTCCAAAATCGTTTAACGGTATAACCGCGATTAATCTCTGTTTAAAAGGAGAATTATCTCCCACCATTGGTTGGAGCCATAGGTTAATCGTGTTTATTCATTAAACGATTTTGGTGAGACCGGCCCTAAGGATATTTTTTTTTTCTATTAAAGGGTTCAAAACAAAGAAGGTAAGAAATTTGAAAAACTCCTCCTATGCATTCTGTAATATCTTATTTTGATTTTATTTTATTTGTTGTTTTGTTTATCCCAAATGGTTAAGTCATTTTAAATATTTTTATTCCAGTAAACTAGTAGTAATGAAAAGAAGTTTAAGCAAAATTTTATTGGTCCGTTTAATTATCCGTCCTTTTAAGAATCTCACGGTCCTGAATAATTTTAAAATAAACTCGAGTTAGTAAACAAACTTCTCTGTTTTCTAAATAGACTCGCCTTTTTCAGTCATGAGCAAATCTGACAATGTGTGTGATGAGCGAACAATAAAGTCCCCTCCACACTATGGTTCACTGTAAGCCATTTCATCTGGAGGGAGGATGTTATCGAGTCGACGGTAGAAGACGAAAATGGCCTTCGAAGATGGCTTCGGAAGCGGTTTTCTCCAAAGATCAAAGAAACCACAATGCTCTACCAATGCGCAGTAGATTATATGGATGCATTCTCGAGCTCTGTTCGTTTAGTGCCCAGAGTGTGGATGAACCGCGAACCGATTCAAAGTCACCATCAGGACCACTACTGGAATGGTGAACAATTGGTTATAGTGTGAGGCACATAATACATAGCATCTCCTTTTTATTTTTTAGTTTAATAACGACTGTATAAACACAAGCAAAGATGTTGATAGTCATTCCAATATACTTTATGCAATAGTTCCCCTCTAATTAAAGCTTTAGTATCAAGTATCGACTACTTATATTCCATCAATAAATAAATAAAAATACTGAATTTCTTCTTACATACTCATGCCACGTTAATAGAAGAATCCTTATATACCTCACATGATGTTATTCAAGTTCGTACTTAGAGAAACATTCTTTGTAAGCAATGGAATCTATACTTTCTTAATATTCTGATTGAGTCGTCACAATCTTCATTTAGTTCTAGAGTTTTCTGTATGGAGATTTAGTCATTTCGTTAACAGATAAAAGAATATTCACAGTAAGATCAATTCTTTTAATGCATGTATTTTATTTGACTGTTATGAATTTAGATCATGGACATAGTTTAAAAAACTTCTGTGAGAAAAGACAAAGAGCAATTTACGTTAGATATTATAATGAAATATTTATTAATCTAAAATAATCTGTATTCAGTTTAGTGTTGTCTTTATAAAGAAAGAAACGAAATCTTGCTGAGTGGAATATAAAATTTTGATCTCCTTTTTTAATAAAAATTTATTATTCGTATCTAAAATATTTTGGAGTTTTCGTTTCCAAATGGATACAAACATCATAAAAAATATTTAAAAATTCTTTGTTATTTTACTATATTTTGTATTAAACTTCTATCGAAAAAAAGAAAATCAGTTTTACTTGCTTAATTAAAACGCAATCCTGTTCTTTAACATTGTTACGTAAAAATCAGCATTTTAAAAAATTTTAAATCTAAGAAAAGAAGTAATACATCTCTTATTAATTTTTTAAAAAAAAGATTTAAAATTACAGTGATTCATTAACAGTTCATTAATAAAGTCGAAATTGTATACGTTTTAGATTAAGAAAGTTATATTTAAAGGTACATCTTTTATGTTAAATGAAATAATACTAAAAACGAATGATATCATTGAAAGATTTTTACGAAGTCACTTTAAAAGCTTAATCAATGGCAACTGAACAATCTTTGGTAGTTCAAAATATTCTTAGATGTAATTATGTCCATCAGTAACAAAACTATTACCTTGTATTTTCTTCCATTTCTATTTGTAAAGGTCATATAAAAAAGAGTAAAGATAGTTAACTCCCTTAATGCATATTTGTTTTTATTTTTTGTATTTTTCAATTCATTTTTATTTTTTATTCCAGTAAAAAACTATTTAGAAATTGTCTTGAAAAAAATTACAAAAATTTAAATTTGAGTTATAATGGTATTTATACATTGAAATTTCTAATTTTTAAATGTTATTAGTCAAAATATATTGTTCAATGGTATCAGTCATGAGCAATTGACAGTATGTGTTCCTTGATGTAGCGAACATAAAGTTTCCATATCTCAAGAATAAAGTATATATGGCCTCGAGTCAAGGATGCTTTAGCCAGAGATTAGACAAAATGGCCTTGGCAAGAATGGCTTCATTTTCTCCAAAGATCAAAGAAAAACAATGCTCTACCAAAATGCGCAGTAGATTATATGAATACACGAGCTCTTTTCGTTTAGTGCCCACAAGTGTGGATAACCCGCGAAGTCATAATCAGAAAAAATATATATTTTAATACGTGAATAATAAGTGTTTTTCTCTCATTCCCTGTTTAATGAAGACTGTATAATAAGCAAAGATGTTTTTGTCATCGTTATATTTTTGCAATAGGTTTCCTCTAATTCTTTAGTATAAAGTATCGACTACTTATATTCCTAAAAAAACGCTCTCAAAATACAATCAAAATTTATCTCAAATTATCTCGTTGTAATCTTGGCAGGAATCTGTATTTAACGCGCTCTGAGTTAACTCATCGCGCATGTTAAATTAATTTCTGTTAAGTTTTAGAATTCAAAGCATTTAAAGCTAATTCTAATGTACCTAATTTTGTAAAAAAATCTCATATCGGCAATGTTAATATTTCTTGATTTTTAACATTGATTTGTCAAGTAATTATCATGCTTTTTAATTCTTAGAAAAACAATTATGTATATAATGAATAATTCTTTCGAATTTTGTGACTTTTTGTCTATAATAAAATCACAAAAATCTTCGATATTTACAAATTTATTTTTTGATCTTTCGTTGTGTAAAAAAAATTAAAATTATTTATCGTCATCTAAAATATTTTCAGTTTTCACTTTGTAAATTGCGATAAAACGTCAAAAATAGTTAAAATGTTTGCATCATTTTGCTATCTTTGTAATTCGGAAATCTGCTAGGATAGAAAGAAAATATCATACTGTATTGAAAAGTTGTTCATTTGCTTCTTATTGTCAATCAGCATTTTAAAAAATTTTCTAATCTAAGACAAGTATTACGACTGCTTTATTATTTTTGTAACGATAGCCGAATTTTACGCTGTTCCGTGTTTCAGTTCTTCCGAATCTTTTTATGGCATGGTGTTCGTAGAGTTATCGACTTTTAAGTGTAGGTCCCGGTCTTTTGTCGTGTTGCAAAAAAAATGAATCAATAATACAATCAACTATTGTAATATTTTTTTTATTCATGTGTGTGCATTTTATTTCAATGAGAAATTAAAGCATAAACAAAAATTAAAATGGTGATCCAGTTTGCTGTAAGCTTAAACGACGAAATTACTTCTTATCGTAAATACTGTTTTGTCATTATATTTTTAAAATCTTATATATATTAATATTTTTGAGTTCGCATTTAATTTGCACTCATATGTCGATTGACCTCTGTTTTTTTTCAGAAATTCCTTTGTCGTTTCTCGATCGACATTTCTTTTGTTCATATCAAAAGACATTGACCTTATCGACTCAAGATCCTAGCATTTAAACATTCTCTAGTTAATTGAAATTTAATTTCCTTTCACTTTTAACATCCTATTTTTAAGCTGAAGTAAAATTTCCGATAAAAAACTCAAAAATTTTTTCATTCCTGAAAACAGTTGAAATAAAATTCCTAGAAAACAGTTATTCTAATTCAAAGCTGTAACAAAAAATTTTGAAAAATTCTGGTTTAAATAATTTGTAACATGAAACAAATATTTACTATTTTGCTATTCTATGGTTAGCATCGGAAGAAGCATTATTTAGCAGAGGCATCTGGTTTTCTGTACTACCGGTGATTCGTACAATGTTCGTAGGTTGGGGATCGACTACTTGTAGGTCTTTCATTAGCCCGTGTTTACAGTAGCACTAGCAATTAACCATCATATTTTATTTTTTTTGTGTGTGCATTTTATTTGCAATGAGAAATTAAAGCAGAAACAAAAATTAAAATGGTGAAATCCAATTTGCTGTAAGCTTAAACGACGAAACTACTTCTTATCGTAAATACTGTTTTATATATTTGCTAAATCCACTATATATATGTGAGATAGTTTAGTAGGGCTTCGCATTTAACCCTTTGCACTCCTATGTCGACTTGACCTCTGTTGTTCAGAAATTCCTTTGTCGTTTCTCGATCGACATTTCTTTTTAGTTCAAATCAAAAGACATTGACCTTATCGACTCAAGATCCTAGCATTTAAACATTCTCTAGTTAATTGAATTTAATCCTTCCTTTCACTTATATAAATCATCCTATTTTTAAGCTGAAGTAAATTTCCGATAAAAAACTCAAAAATTTTTGGATTCCTGAAAACAAAATTGAAATAAAATTCCTATTCAAAAGGGTTAATTTCTAATTTACAAAGCTGTAACTGAAAAGGTTTGAAAGGATCTGGTTTAAATAATATATAATAGAAGTTATGTCTGTCTGTCTGTCTGTCTATTTATGAATTCGGACCTGAATGGATAGCATCTGGTTCTGTGATTTTTAGTTGCATTTCGCAAATTAAAGTTTGGACCTGGTAGGATAGGGGCATTTTATCGGACTCTTGATGAGTTAGTTAGCCAAATTAAAGCCATTTTAAAGTGGTTGGACTTTTTCATTCATATCGGATTCTTGATGAGTTAATTAGCCGCAATTCAAAGCAAATTTAAAGTTGGAAATATAATAATGATTCTTGATGATTAGTTACAAATTCAAAGCAAATTTTTAAAGCGGTTAATAATGTTAATTCATATCGGATTCTTGATGAGTTAGTTAGCCAAATTCAAAGCAAATTTTTAAAAGCGGTTTAATGGATACATTCATATCGGATTCTTGATGAGTTAGTTAGCCAAATTCAAAGCAAATTTTTTAAAGCGGTTGGACCTGAATGGATACATCATATCGGATTCTTGATGAGTTAGTTAGCCTTCAAAGCTTTTTAAAGCTTGGACCTGGAATGGATAGGGGCATCCATATCGGATTCTTGTTTAGTTCAAATTCAAAGCAAATTTTTAAAGCGGTTGGACCTGAATGGATAGCATCATATCGGATTCTTGATGAGTTAGTTAGCCAAATTCAAAGCAATTTTTAAAGCGGTTGGACCTGGAATGGATACATCCATATCGGATTCTTGATGAGTTAGTTAGCCAAATTCAAAGCAAATTTTTAAAGCGGTTGGACCTGGAATGGATAGGGGCATCCATATCGGATTCTTGATGAGTTAGTTAACCAAATTCAAAGCAAATTTTTAAAGTGGTTGGACCTGGAATGGATAGGGGCATTCATATCGGATTCTTGATGAGTTAGTTAGCCAAATTCAAAGCAAATTTTTAAAGCGGTTGGACCTGGAATGGATAGGGGCATCCATATCGGATTCTTGATGAGTTAGCCAAATTCAAAGCAAATTTTTAAAACTTTCGAAATTACCCCCTTTTCCCCTTTTCAAACATTTAATGCCATAATTTCAAGCTCTATTTTCCCAGGTAAAGAGCAAGTGATTATATTTATCAATTTATCGCATAATAAATAAATAAATAGGTAAAAATAACATTTTTTTCTAGTATTATGACTTCATACCTTTCAGCATCTCAATTAATCATTTCTTATTTTAAACTCTTTAAATATCTGCATTATTTTCATACCTTTTATCACAGAACTTATATATTAAGAAAAAAAATTTCTTTTATATTTTCTTAGATAATAGATTAGGTATATAAGTGATAATTTTAAATTTAATCATCGATTATTTTTTGTTGCCATGAAAATTTTATCCCTGGTATTAACAACAAATTATTTTCATAAAAGTCTAGGAGTCTATTTCACGGACTAATAAATATCTAGCTTTTCAGTTCTGTCTTTATGTAAAATTAAGTTTGTTCGTCTGTGTGTTTGTTTTTTATACATAACCACACGGTTTGACTAAAGTAATTCAACGTCATTCTAAACTGCATTCACAGTATAGGGAAACTTTAGAGTATGAAGATAAACAAATTATTGAGTGTGTACCAGATAATTCTTAGCCAAAACCCAAACCATTTTTTTTGCCTGCCTTACAGGGCACTTTACAATTCTGGAAAATGAAAAGTTTTATTGATCCCGTCATATGATGGTCTACATGCTAGTTTGTAATATGAAAACAATATTTACTATTTTCTTATTCTAGGGTTAACAGCATCGGAAGAAGTGTGATGTGTAGCAGAGGCATCTGGTTTTCTGTACTGTTGGTGATTTCCAGTACAGTTCTTCTAGGAACTGGGGCCTACTTGTTTTTTGACTCCATTGATTATAGGCTTGCCAGCATGCTGTTTTCAATCGCCGTTGCATGTCTCATTACCGGGATTGGAATGTTCACTTATACTATAGTAAATGAGAGATATATGAATAACGTAAACAATCGAAGAGACTATCTGAATGTATTGTAGCAGAAAACAAAATGTACATTTCATCATTCTACTTTGTTCGAATAATATTTTAAGATGTGTCGTTTGTTAATTAATGTTTTACTGAATATAATAAATATTTTATTTGTATATTTCGAAAAATTTGATTTTTAAAGGGATCTAAACCCGTAGCTTTAGTGGGCGATAGGATAAATGGGTGATTATACAGTAAATGTGTAAAAAATGCTGGTACAATCACTATCATAACAGAAAAAATCAATTTAAAACTAAAAAAAATGCTGGGATTCGGACAACACAGGTAGGATTCTCTATGTTTACCTGAAAAAAGGTCAAATCCAGAAGGCTATGTGGGAATGCGGTAGTTAGTGCTATTCTGACTGATCACAGATCCTTTCTATAATACCTACATAGGTTTCAAGTCCCAGAATTGACCTCGGGAAATTGTCTCAGAGGTGCAATAGGTGACTCTAGTCACTACAAGCATGGCTGCTCCCTGACACACGATCGACTTTTAAGATTCACACGCCTCTTAACATATTGTATGCCGGACACGTACTAGTACGTTTTCTCACAAGGAAGAGATAAGTCGTAAGTGATAAGTATAAAATATATATATGTCATGCCTGGTTATTAAATAAGCAGTCGGGGTATTTGTTTTCTATGCATTCTTTATTCTTTTCCTATTATTGAGGTAGGTGTAGGAAGTACCATCGACGGCAGATACAGCTGGGGAGAGGGTGTCCTTTTGCTCATGACAGCGAACAGAGAGAAGTCTGAGCTCTAAGATGCTAGCATAAAAAGTGAGTGTCTGCTACTGGGGCTAGAATTGCGAATGTGTGTCTCTTACTTTAAATTTAAAAATCTTATCTAAGGGGTTTTCTTTGGGGCTCTGCGTGTGATCATTTAGATTCCCTGAGGGCGTGTGCCGGGAGCTATAGGATCTTCCCATTGGCCGTTGCGCTTTCCCGCCTTAGTCCCAGTGTGGCGGACAGATATCGTGGGGTGGTTGCAGATGTTTTCGCCGCATGTTGGGAAAAACTTAAAATTATGTGACAGTCTAGTGTCAGACTGGGATTAACTTGTTTAACACATTCGCTGCCGATCACGCGCCAGCGCGTGATCAACATAAAGGAAAATGCATATATGACGACAGGTGCGGCAGCGAATGTGTTAAATGACGACTTCTGTAACGTCAAAGGGGGATTAAGATTTCCTTTTTTATGGGCTACAGGTGTTTTGTGTCTCAGATTTTGTCTGCTTCTTAAACTTAGGGGTTTTCTCTATTACTTTTTATCCTCGGGGGTGTTATTCTTCGATCTGTTTTCCTTCCATTACAATATTCCTCGATCTGTTTTCCCTACATTACATATATATATTTTATACTTGAATAAGTAAATGTTATAGCTTACAATCCCATGTAAATGTTAAATATCACTAAAACGATTTTTTTCTATCACATTGTTATTTTCAATTTTCGATTGCATTTGAGTGTGAAAATTATAGCAACATAAAGTAAAACGCCGCTCGAATTATCTCGAGTGTGCACAGTTTGGCCAGTTTAGCTCGCTCGAATTAACTCGAGCGTGCAAGTTAAAGGGTTAATATATCTGGTGAATTAAATTTAAAGAATTCAAAACACTTATAGCTAATTTTAACTTATCTAATTTTTAAAAAAAATCTCATATCATCAATGTTAATATTTCTTGATTTTTAACACTAGATTGCCCAAGTAAGTCATTTTCAATGCTTTTTATTTTCTATTAGAAAAAGAATTATGTGTATAATGACACAATTTCTTCAAATTTTGTGACTTTTGTACAATATATTAATAAACGAATTTATATGTTATACAAAAAGTCACAAAATTCTAAGAAATTATGCCATTATATGCACAATTGTTTTTCTAATCAAAATTCAAGTCCCAGAAATGACCACGGGAGATTGTCTCAGTGGTGCAATAGGTGACTCTAGTCACTACAAGCATGGCTGCTCCCTGACACACGATCGACTTTTAAGAGTCACACGCCTCTTAACACATTGTATGCGGGACACGTACTAGTACGTTTTCTGACGATTGACACTTGAACAAAGGGCACGTACTAGCCGCTTGCCTTAAAAAATTTTTTTAAAAAAATATTGTAAAATATCATCTTATATTTTTATTTGATTATTAAATAGGAGAAAACGAAATAAATTATGTAGGTTTTGAGTTGAATTTTTAATTTTTTTACATGTGTAAAAGCATTTAGTTTTAATATAGGTTTACTATCCCGAGTTATTTCGGCAAATGAAAAAACTTAAAAATTAGTCTTTTCATGATAGTTTTTGAAACAAGGGCAACACAAAATGATACCTGATATTCTGTACACTGGTATTTAGTAGTTTTTGATATAAGGGAGAACACAAAGTGATACCTGATATTATGTGCACTGGTATCTGGTCTCTTTTCTTATCTCTGGTATCTTTTATATGGAAGAACAGAGTACACTGTCTCGTAGGATTTAATTTTTTTGTAGTAGAAGAATAACATCGGGAAAATGCTTTGAGGTTAACCTGAGTGGTGAAAGACAAATGCTGGATCTTTCTGATGTAGCAGAAAACACATCACGGTGATTTTTCGCAACTATCTTTCTTTATATATTACTAAATCACAGTCAGATGTATACTATAGAATAGGGAAAATACTTGACCAGTCCTGCCAGAAGAACCGCGAAACAAACAAAACTGCCAATCAAAACTGAATATTCCCTTTCATTTCCTCAACACCGAGTAAAACCGTTATAAAACAAGTTGTACTGACAAATTCTGCTTCGCCCGAGTTTTCTCGGGATAATATTTCACTGCAATATATACCAACCCAAGATAACTCGGAGTAATCAGGCAAGCGGCTAGTACGTTTTCTGTCGATTGATAATTAAGCGCGGGACACGTACTAGTACGGGTTAGTGTAACAACATAGTTTGTTTGTGGGTACAAAAATACCGGTATTTACAGGAAAACGAAGCCGAATGCTCTTGTCTACTACATAGATTCTGGAAAAAATTTAGACAAATAAAAACGAGTTTTTACATCAGTCGATGCGGAACCACAGAACGGAATAAATCAAAACTATATACTACTATTTCTATTTGATTATTCATATTTACTGAAATATTATAAATTTATCCACTAAAAATATATTTTTTGTTTACAAAAATCTTACGGTTGTTATTTATATATTTCTATTTATATATTTGTTTATTTATTTCAATATAAAATACGAAAAGTTTGTTAAAACATGAAATAATTTAATAATTAAATAATTGATTTAAATTTAATAATAAAATTAAATAATCTTAATTGAATAATTTTCGATATATTTTAAGGTTATTCATATATTTCTATATATTTGTTTATATACTTTAATATAAAATAAGAAAAGTTGGTTGAAAAAAATTAAATTTTCCGATCTATTGAGATTTAACGGAATAACTATATTTACGCACAAAACACCCGCTCTCGGTACAATTCCGTTGCTAAATGTACCCGCACACAATGTGCTAAAAGTCAAAAAAATGTAAAATAATTATCACTTTCGATTTTTCCATATCTTGAAACTATCAGTTTTACAAATGTAGTATTTTTAACACTATCATACAGCCCGTCATATGAAGGGATCAGTAAAACTTTTAATTTTCCAGAATTTTAAAGTACCTTACAAGGCAGATAAAAAAAATGGTGTGTTTTTTTTTCGCTGAGTATTATCTGGTTCACTCTCAATAATTTGTTTATCTTCATACTCCTCTAGAATTTCCCAATATAGTGAATGCAGTTTAGAATCACATTGAATTCATTTAGAAAGATAATTCAAAGTTTTCTTAGCTACGTCAAAATTATCGTTCTTTAAGTTGTTTTTTTTGCCACAGAAATAATCTAAGTAAAGGAAAGAAATTATCATTTCCACTACACTCTGGAGGTAGATAGAATTTTTTGTTAATACATGGGATAAAATTTTCATTGCAACAAAAAATAATCGATAACTAAATTTGAAATTATCACATATGTACCTGATCTATTATTTAAGCCAAATATAAAAGAAAATTATTTACGTAATATCTAAGTGATTAAAAATATGAAAATAATGCAGAACACATTTAAATAATTTAAAATAAGAAATGATTAAATGAGATGGTTAACCCTCCGAGTGGAACACACCGAGGAAAAAAAGTCTCCAAAAAAATACGCTAAAGTTTTATTGTGTCAGTAACCAAAGTGTTCTATGATTTTTTACTTCACCCTTTGTCGACTAGATTGGAATACGTTACTGTCCCTTTACTTCCGGTTATAAATATATATATAAATAGACATTATAGATTGTTAATTTTTAATGCACATAAAGCTCATCAAGTCTCGAAGATCATCCCATAAGAAATAATGGGTTCTAAAAGTACAAATAAACATATTCTTTAAGAGAATGATTTCTATCTCTTCTACGAAAGTCATCCAAGCTATTTAAGTGGTGCAATTAGAGATACATCTGTTACCGCAAACGAATTACTTCGAACTACAGATTTACAAAGCCATGAAAAGCTATCAGCGTCTTTGTGCCTCAAGGAATAGGTGTGCAGTTCCTAAACAATCGACCTGACCCTCCTACCTCAAAACTCCATAGGGGAAAACCCTGGCAGAAATGTACATTACATCCATTTTCGGAACGTTTTGGGAGGTCGACAATTGTACTTAACAACCGATTTGAATACATCGCTTTGGTGGAATTGTACGTGCGAACCGCTTACAGGGTTAAAAGAATGACGTCATAATAGTAGAAAAATGTTATTTTCATCTACTTATAATGTAATTAATTGATCAATTTAATCACCTGCTCTTAACCGGGGAAAATAGGGTTTGAAATAATAGCATTCAACTATAGAAAAGGGGGAAGGGGTAGATTTCGAACATTGCTAACCCTAATTCATCAAAATCTGAAGACAGATGGACAGATAATTTAGGCTATTATTATATAGGGGATAGTTAGAATACATCATCTTTACACACATATCTCATTCATTTTTGAAATATAAAAAAAATTGTTAGAGAGCTTTAAATAAGAGAGACCTTATTGTTAACAAAAATATCAAGGCTAACGCGCATGAACACTAAAAATATAATTAAGTTTAAGACAAATTTATTGTTTAAAATCTTATTACAAAAAAATCTCAAAATAACTTAGAACCTAAATTTGTATACATTTAATATACATACATAATTTTTAAAGTATTTAAAAAATAGTGAATATTTTAACTTGAAAATTTGAAATTTAAAATTGCAAAAAATGCATGTTTTGGGAAATGTACAAGGAAGTTTAGGTTCAATCGGATGAAATTTATTGTATGCAGTCAGTAAAAATTTCATGACAAAATATTAACCTGCGAGAATATGCACTTCAAAAGTTACGTCTGGCCTCGGAGACCCGGTGCAACTTTTCTCTGCCAAATACCAACAAAATTGCTGTTGATGATGAACAGATAATTGTACAACCAAACATACTTTATTAAAAGTTTAAAATATATGTCAGATTATTTGAAATACTAGCATATAGCCCGTCATATGCCAGAATCATTAATTTTTTTAATTTTCCAGAAATGTAAAGTACCCTCTGAGGCAGATAAAAAAAAACGATTTGTTTTTTAGCTGAGAAATATCTAGTACACACTCAATAATTTGTTTATCTTTGATGACCACATGTTAGTTGACAACTTTAATTTATCTTGTCCCATTACATGATAAGATGGACAGTAGAGTATATCTGCAATGAGAAATTAAAGCAAAAAAAAAATTAAAAAGGTGAAATCCAATTTCCTGCAAGCTTAAACGACGAAACTGCCTGGTATCGTACACACTGTTTTGTCGTTATATTTGCTAAATGCAATATATAGCTGTGAGATAGTTTAGAGCTTCGCGTTTAATCCTTTGCACTCCTATGTCGAGCATGACTCGACCTCTGTTTTTATATCAGGAGTTCCTTTTGTCGAGTGTGAGACGACCTCTGTTTTTATCTCAATCGACATTTCTTTTAGTTCAAATCAAAAGACATCGACCTTATCGACTCAAGATTCTAATATTTGAACATTCTCTAGTTAACTAGCATATAGCCCGTCATATGACGGGATGGGTAAAATTTTAAATTTTCCAGAATTGTAAAGTACCCTCTGAGGCAGATAAAAAAAAACGATTTGTTTTTTAGCTGAGAAATATCTAGTACACACTCAATAATTTGTTTATCTTTGATGACCACATGTTAGTTGACAACTTTAATTTATCTTGTCCCATTACATGATAAGATGGACAGCAGAGATTTTAATATTGACAGTGATTATTTGGTGGTATAGATGAATTATGTCCAAAATTTAACGAATCGATTGCAAACCATGTTGTTATGTATGAAAAACAAACACACAAATTTCTTAATTTTCATAGATATATAGTTTAAATTCAGTGTTAGGTGTATGTGAAGGGTTTAAAATTTAAATCACAAACATATTTAAAATTAAACCACTCTTTCTTGGTATAACTTAGGGCTATCTTAGTGTGACATATGAGCTTCACTTTTAGAAAATAACAGCACATCAAACTGTAATTTTAGCACTAGATTTACGGAACTACTCAAAATAATTGGTTTTACAATTCAATTTATATTTAAATTTACTGTAAATTTAGTGTTAAAATAATATTTTAAAACGTCGAAAGCGATGCTGCTATTGCGCATTAACAATAATATTTTGAAACATTCATTTAATTCAACGGAGGTTGTCATGCAGGTTTTAGGTTGGTTTGTTTGGTCTACAATTTTGCTCACATGAGCTAATGAGACTGGGCTGTTTTATAACCATTGCAACAGGAATTTGTTAGTATGCAGTTTCACAAGATCAAGTTTAAAACAGACTTCCTCCACCGCACAAAATATTTTCTCAAATCTGGCGATTTTCACCCTTAACCCCTTGCCTGTTTTGCACGTACATCGTTACGTTACCGTGCCTTTAACGATTTGCCCGTACCGCATAGGAGCAATCCGATTTCTTTTGTCGCTCTCACTGTTTTAGTCGTATCTTTTGTATTTTTAATATAAAATTAGTCTTATAGATGTCCAAAAGTTGGTTTTCGAAATGTATTTTGTTTTGTTTAAAAGCGCGGGTATTTTTAATATCAAATAAGTCTTATAGATGTCCAAAAGTTAGTTTTCGAAGTGTATTTTGTTTGGTTTAAAAGCGCGGGTATTTTTAATATCAAATAAGTCTTATAGATGTCCAAAAGTTAGTTTTCGAAGTGTATTTTGTTTGGTTTAAAAGCGCGGGTATTTTTAATATCAAATAAGTCTTATAGATGTCCAAAAGTTAGTTTTCGAAGTGTATTTTGTTTGGTTTAAAAGAGAGGGTATTTTTAATATCAAATAAGTCTTGTAGATGTCCAAAAGGTAGTTTTCCAAGTGTATTTTGTTTAGTTTAAAAGTGTGGATATTTTTAATATCAAATAAGTCTTCTATATGTCCAAAAGTTAGTTTTCCAAGTGTATTTTGTTTGGTTTAAAAGCGCAGGTTTTCCGACAGGTTTTGCATCAATCGCCCGTTTTTATCTTTGCGTTTTTGGCTTGACTTCGGCTTGAGTTTTTTGGGAGGCTGACAGAGAGAGACTTTTTAGAAGTAATTCCACCTACAGACAAAAAACTGAGGCCTGTAAACCGGTTCTATGAGTGTTCACTGTAGAAAAATGACAGTGGCAAAAATATCAGAAAAGAGACTAGGTATTTTTAAAACAGTCCAGTCTCATCAACCCTTGTGAGCAAAATTGTAGACCAAACCAAACTTCCTGAAACATCCATGACAACCTTCGTTGAATTAAATGAATGTTTCAAAACATTCTTAATACACAATAGCTGCGCCGCTTTCGATGTTTTTGCATAGTATTTTTACCGTCAGTTTAAATATAAATTGATTTGTAATTCTAAAATCAATCATTTTGAGTAGTACCGTAATTCTAGTGCTAAAAGTACAGTTTGGTGTGCTGTTATTCACTAAAAGTGTGTTTCTGTCCGGACTGTCACATTGGACTATGCCTCTTGCCTCTTTACCTCTTTCAAGATGTATCGCACTAAATCTAATCTTTTAAATAACAGGTTAAGTAAATGTACTTGTCGTATATGCCTTCGAAAATAATTGTGCATTAATTGTAATCGAAAATATATTTTTTATACACACAACTGTAAGCGTAAACTCCAACTGTAAACTAAGAAAGAAAAGTCAACTTCCAGGTAAATCATTTTATTTCCTGTAAAAAAGTTGTTATACGTGCTTAAAGTAATTAGAAATATTACTTTTACTAACATTTTCCAGCTTACAAATGTAAAATGAAAAAAATGTGCAACAAAAAACCGACATTTTTTGAATCGAATTCGTGAAAAAAAAATTAAACTGTTAAGAGGTTAACACTAGGTTTACGGACGTTTCTTATATACCTATCTCTATGAACACGTGTCAATTGGACGCATGAACGAATACATTAACAACACTCAAGAAGCTATGTAATTATACACTATAAGTAAAAAATGAAAATATGATATAATATTGAGGTTCATAATAATATTACTAATTCAAAAAATATTCTAGCGTCTTATTTTTCAATATTCAAACCAAGCAAAATAAAAGCTACAAAATCTCCTCACACTCTGACTTCAGTTGACATTCTGTGTTTCGTTCTTCTACTGTTGCTTATTGCTTGCTTCATTTGAGATAACAATATGGGATAACGGATCGAAGCATTGTCGAACATTCCTATTTATTATTGTTGTAATCTTTACATGAGTAGAACTAATTTACTAAAAATATTGTCTATATTACGATAGCCTCAAATTGACACATATCATTACAAATAGGCATACAACATAGAATGTTTCAATATTTCAACACTTTTAAAGAAAATAGACTTCAATATATATTTACCTCGTTCAATGGATAAAAGTCAGTACAAAAGATTAAAAAAAATGCAAAAGGTTTTTGTAATTTTCCTTATAAAATTCGAAATACGTCAAAATGGCTAGTCCCGTAAACCTAGTGTTAAGGTTGTTTATGTTTTTACTTCAAGGTATATATGTAGTATAACTTTAATATTTCCTTAAAACTCTCCCCCCCAAGCCTCTAAATGTCTTAATCAAAGGCGTATCTTACACTTAAAATTCTCCCCAAAGCTTTCTATCCTAAACATGTATATTTTCTGTCCATTCAACACGTTTCCCAGCAGTCGCCGATAAGTGGCTCCGAATTTTTCCTGATCTTGCACTTAAATTCAGTGAGTAAGTTGGAAAATTCTTTCTGTCTTCGCTCTTGGGTGCACCTTTGTTCGAACAGAATGATTTTTGTGTCTTTCTCTTGTCTGTCGTTGACTCATAAAGATGTCCGTTTTAGCAGCTCTGAAATAAAGTTGTAATTAGACTTGTGCCGTTCTCTTCAAAGTCGACCGAATGCATTTAAATTATTGCTAGCTGTTTAGTTTTCTCCTTGTCCAGCAGTTTTATAATTTAACCCCTTCCGGTATAATGACGAGTCTATCTCGTCATTAGTTTTTCATTCCATACCGCACAATGACGAGCTACACTCGTCAACCGATTAAAGTTACTGTTAAATATGATAATTTAGTTTAAAATTTCTAGTGTACTGAATTTGGCAACACTTTTATCACTTGTGAAAATTACAAGTCACTATTGCATATTGTTTACTTAGAATTTCTTGGTACAAGTCATTGCCAAATTAATGAGTCAGAATAAAAGAAAACCTACTAAGAAATTCCGTGTGTGTTAACAAGAATCAAATTAAAAGTGAGACTACTTGGCGGTGTAAACAATTAAGAATTCCTTTGCACTTTGTTTTGAAAAGTACCACTAGCTTGAAAACTATTATCTGTATACCTTATTAATGTTTTGCTTTGATATTTTCTTAATTTTACTGTTTCTGATATTATTTAACACTATGTAAAAAGTGGATTTTAATTAAGAATATGTAAGAATTGTAAAATGAAACAAGTTTTTTAAATAAAAATTAAATGGTTATTTCATGATTATTTTTTCATTATTAAATCATACATATATATATATATAGGATTATATATATATATATATATATATATATATATATATATATATATATATATATATATATATATATATATATATATATATATATATATATATATATCAAGCTGTTATAAGAAAAATGCACTTTTTGTTACAATTTATATGATCATGTAAATTTCTACGTTCTTCCAATTTTGTATATTATACTGTTTTGGCATAAAAATAAAAAATTTAATAGATGTAGAAATGAATAACAAGATGTTTTTGTTTATAAAAAGTAAATATTCTTTAAGAGTTTACTTCAAATTTGTGCAAAGTATATCAGTATAATTTTGTAATTTTCCCACACAGTGGCTTGTATATAACTGTGTAAACTGAATTACTTTTCCTATAAATAACATTAACAGAAATGAGAAAAATAATGCTATTCAATAAATACGAAATTTTAGTACATTAACCCTTAATTTGTAACATGTTTTCTTCAAATATTTTTTTAATTTATTTTCCCATGTCTGTATAGGCATTAGGATCTCTGTAATATAAACAAAAAAAATATATCATTTTCCATTTTTGAGATAATTAATGTCCGCTGTGGCAAACATTGATAATTATGTTATATAGTAGTTATAAATATACATGTTCGGTGTAGAGGACTTAGCCAAATTAAGGGCTAACCTAGATGTGTAATCTTACTTTTGCAAGTAAAAGGTACACAATCGAAAAGATTTTTATAATACATTGTTTTTGTTTGAATAGGTGATGAAAATCAGACATATTTTAGTGAAAAGTTTATTTGGAAACTTAACATTTACTTTCAGTATTATAGAAAAAAAGTGGGTCGCAATTATTACAATCTACTCACGTAAGGTTGAAATATAGAACGTCATAAAAACAAAACCTTTTTCTTTAGTCGTCCTAAAGTTAATGACTCCGTTTAAGAAACAGATGAACCCAGTCAGGAATAACAGTAGCACTTTGCCTTCCAGAATATTACAAAGTTATTGTAAGAAATAAGAGTCGTTGATTTAAATGGTCAGCCCAATGCCAATCAAAAAAGAAGAGAGAAATGACAAAATAAGGAATAATTACATAATATATGCTCATATAAGATGAGCATATATTATGTAATTATTCCTGATATGATCCTACTATTCCTTATATGACAATTTATATGATCATATAACTTTCTACGTTCTTTCAATTTTCTATATTATATTGTTTTAGTATAAGAATAAAACAATTTAATACATGTATAAATAAACTGCAAGCTTTTTTTTTGCTTTATAAAATGTAAATATTCTTTAAGAGTTTACTTCAAATTTGTTCAATGTATATCAGTATAATTTTGTAATTTTCCCACACAGTGGCTTGCATATAACTGTGTAAACTGAATTTCTTTTCCTATGAATACCATTAACAGAATTGAGAGAAATAATCCTATTCAATAAATATGAAATTTTAGTAAATTAACCCTTAATTTGACAAGATATATTTTCAAGTATTTTTTTTATTTCTGTTACTTTCCCCATGTGTGTATAGGCATTAGGATCCCTGTAAAATAAACAAAAAAATATATCATTTTTGAGATAATTAATGTTCGCTGTGGTGAACACTGACAATTACGTTATATAGTAGTTATAAATATACATGTCCGGTGTAGAGGACTTAGCCAAATTAAGGGCTAACTCTAGATGTGTAATCTTACTTTTGCAAGTAAAAGGTACACAATCGAAAAGATTTTTATAATACATTGTTTTTGTTTGAATAGGTGATGAAAATCAGACATATTTTAGTGAAAAGTTTATTTGGAAACTTAACATTTACTTTCAGTATTATAGACAAAAACTGGTCGTAAGTATTACAATCATCTACTCACGTAAGGTTGAAATATAGAACGTCATAAAAACAAAACCTTTTTCCTTAGTTGTCATAAAGTTAATGACTCCTTTTAAGAAACAGATGAACCCAGTCAGGAATATCAGTAGCACTTTGCCTTCCAGAATGTTACAAAGTTATTGTAAGAAATAAGAGTCGTTGATTGCAAGGGTCACCCCAATACCGATTAAAAAAGAAGAGTGAAATGTTACATAATATATGCTCATATAAGATGAGCATATATTATGTAATTATTCCTCATATGATCCTTCTATTCCTTACATGACAATTTATACGATCATGTAAATTCCTACGTTTTTCCAATTTTGTATATTATATTGTTTTAGTATAAGAATAGAGCAATTTAATACATGTAGAAATATACTATAAGCTTTTTTGCTTTATAAAAAGTAAATATCCTGTAAGAGTTTACTTCAAATTTCTGCAAAGTATATCAGTATAATCTTGTAATTTTCCCACATAGTGACTTGCATGTAACTCTGTTAACTGAATTACTTTTCCTAATAATACCATTAACAGAATTGAGAGAAATAATGCTATTCAATAAATACGAAATTTTAGTACATTAACCCGAGATGTGTAATCTTA
Source organism: Pardosa pseudoannulata (assembly GCA_032207245.1). Taxonomy (NCBI): domain Eukaryota; kingdom Metazoa; phylum Arthropoda; class Arachnida; order Araneae; family Lycosidae; genus Pardosa; species Pardosa pseudoannulata. The sequence continues at coordinate 79,838,844 of CM063500.1, read as the reverse complement.
CATTTGCAAGTAAAGGTAAACAGTCGAAAAAATTCTAAAATCCAGTATTTTGGTTTGAATAGGTCATGAAATTCGGACGTATTTTTAGTGACAAGTTTTATTTGGAAACTTAACATTTACTTTCAGTATTATAGATAAAAAGTGGTCGTAATTATCACAATCATCTACTTCCCTGTGGTAAGTATAGAAAGTCTTAAAAACAACAAAATTAACCTTTTTTTCAGCTGTCATAAAAGTGATGACTCCGTTTAAGAAACGGATGAACTCAGTCAGCTATGATATAAAAAAAAGAGAATAATTACATAATATATGCTCATGTAAGATTAACATATATTATGTAATTATTCCTCATATGTTCATTATATGACAATTTATATGGTCATGTAAATTTCTATGTTTTTACAATTTTGTATATTATATTGTTTCAGTATAAGAATAAAACAACTTAATACATGTATAAATAAACTACAAGCTTTTTTTGCTTTATAAAAGTAAATATCCTTTAAGAGTTTACTTCAAATTTGTGCAAAGTATATCAGTATAATTTTGTAATTTTCCCACACAGTGGCTTGTATATAACTGTGTTAACTGAATTACTTTTCCTAATAATACCATTAACAGAATTGAGAGAAATAATGCTATTCAATAAATACGAAATTTTAGTACATTAACCCGAGATGTGTAATCTTACATTTGCAAGTAAAGGTAAACAGTCGAAAAAATTCTAAAATCCAGTGTTTTTGTTTGAATAGGTAATGAAAATCAGACGTATTTTTTGTGACAAATTTTATTTTGAAACTTAACATTTACTTTCAGTATTATAGACAAAAACTGGTCGTAATTATCACAATCTATATTTTACCTTACGTTAGTAGATGAAAATCTGAAAATTAACCTTTTTCTTTTGCTGGCATAAAGTTGATGACTCCGTTTAAGAAACAGATGAACCAAGTCAGGAATATCAGTAGCACTTTGCCTTCCAGAATGTTACAAAGTTATTGTAAGAAATAAGAGTCGTTGATTGCAATGGTCAGCCAAATACCAATCAACAAAGAAAAGAGCAATGCTACAAAATAAGGAATAATTACAAAATATACGCTCATAAGATGAGCATATTATGTAATTATTCCTGATACGATCCTACTCTTCCTTATATGACAATTTATATGATCTTATAACTTTCTACGTTCTTTCAATTTTGTATATTATATTGTTTTAGTATAAGAAACAAACAATTTAATACATGTATAAATAAACTACAAGATTTTTTTTTGCTTTATAAAATGTAAATATCCTGTAAGAGTTTACTTCAAATTTGTGCAAAGTTTATCAGTAGAATTTTGTAATTGTCCCACACAGTGGCTTGTATATAACTGTGTAAACTGAATTTCTCTTCCTATGAATACCATTAACAGAATTGAGAGAAATACTGCTATTCAATAAATACGAAATTTCAGTGTCTTATCACTAGATGTGTAATCTAACTTTTGAAAGTAAACGTAAATAATCGTAAAAAAAATTGTAAAATCTAGTGTTCCTGTTTGAATAGGTGTTGAAAATCAGACTTATTTTTAGTGACAAATTTTATTTGGAAAATTAACATTTACTTTCTGTATTATAGACAAAAAATGGTCATGATTATCACAATCATCTACTCATGGATGGCAAGTATATAAAGTCTGAAGAACAACAAAATTAACCTTTTTCTTTAGTTGTCATAAAGTTGATGACTCCATTTAAGAAACAGATGAAGCCAGTCAGGAATATCAGTAGCACTTTGCCTTCCAGAATGTTACAAAGTTATTGTAAGAAATAAGAGTCGTTGATTGCAATGGTCAGCCCAATACTAATCAACAAAGATAGAAATGCTACAAAATAAGGAATAATTACATAATATATGCTTATATAAGATGAGCATGTTATGTAATTATTCCTTATATGACAATTTATATGATAATATAAATTTCTACATTCTTACAATTTTGTATATTTATTGTTTCAGTATAAGAATAAAACAATTTAATACATGTAGGAATAAACTAAAAGCTATTTTTTTTGCTTTATAAAAAGTAAATATCCTTTAAGAGTTTACTTCAAATTTGTGCAAAGTTTATCAATAGAATTTTATAATTGTCCCACACAGTGGCTTGTATATAACTGTGTAAACTGAATTTCTCTTCCTATGAATACCATTAACAGAATTGAGAGAAATACTGCTATTCAATAAATACGAAATTTTAGTACATTAACCCGAGATGTGTAATCTTACATTTGCAAGTAAAGGTAAACAGTCGAAAAAATTCTAAAATCCAGTGTTTTTGTTTGAATAGGTAATGAAAATCAGACGTATTTTTTGTGACAAATTTTATTTTGAAACTTAACATTTACACTTAGTATTATGGACAAAAAATTGTCGTAATTATCACAATCATCTACTCACGTATGGTAAGTATAGAAAGTCTTGAAAACCACAAAATTAACCTTTTTCTTTAGTTGTCATAAAGTTGATGACTCCGTTTAAGAAACAGATGAACCCAGTCATGAATATCAGTAGCACTTTGCCTTTCAGAATATTACAAAGTTATTGTAAGAAATAAGAGTCGCTGATTACAATGGTCACCGTAATGCCACTCAGCAAAGAGAGCAATCCTACAAAATAAGGAATAATTACATAATATATGCTCATATAAGATGAGCATATATTATGTAATTATTCCTCATATTATCCTTATACTCCTTAAACAACATTTACTTTCAGTATTACAGACAGAAAGTAGTCTTAATTATCACAATTATCTACTCACGTTTGGTAAGTACATAAAGTTATAAAAACAACAAAATTAACCATTTTCTTTAGTTGTCATAAAGTTGATATCAGTAGCACTTTGCCTTCCAGAATGTTACAAAGTTATTGTAAGAAATAAGAGTCGTTGATTGCAATGGTCAGCCAAATACCAATCAACAAACAAAAGAGCAATGCTACAAAATAAGGGAATATTTACATAATATACGGTCATAATACGAGCATGATATGTAATAATTCCTTATATGATCCTTCTATTCCTTATATGACAATTTATATGATAATATAAATTTCTACATTCTTACAATTTTGTATATTTATTGTTTCAGTATAAGAATAAAACAATTTAATACATGTAGGAATAAACTAAAAGCTATTTTTTTTGCTTTATAAAAAGTAAATATCCTTTAAAAGTTTACTTCAAATTCGTGCAAAGTATATCAGTAGAATTTTGTTGTTCTCCACACAGTGGCTTGCATATAAATTTTTAAAATGAATTCCTTTTCCCTTTAATACCATTAACTTAATTGAGCTATTCGAAATAATGCTATTCGATAAATACGAAATTTTAGTACATTAACCCTAGATGTGTAATCTTACTTTTGAAAGTAAACGTAAATATTCGTAAAAAAAATTATAAAATCCACTGTTTTTGTTTGAATAGGTGTTCAAAATCAGACTTATTAATAGTGACAACTTTTATTTGGAAACGTTCCATTTACTTTCAGTATTATTGACAAAAAGTAGTCGTAATTATCACAATGAAATACTCTCGTTTGGTAAGTATAGAGTCTTAAAAACAACAAAATTAACCTTTTTCTTTAGTTGTCATAAAGTTGATGACTCCGTTTAAGAAACAGATGAAGCCAGGCAGGAATATCAGTAGCACTTTGCCTTCCAGAATGTTACAAAGTTATTGTAAGAAATAAGAGCCGTTGATTGCAAGGGTCAGTCCAATACCGATCAACAAAGAAGAGAGAAATGCTACAATATAAGGAATAATTACATAGTCTGTGCTCATTTTATATGAGAATATTAGACATAGGATTCCAGTTATACCAAACATAAGAGCAACTGCAGTGTTGTTGCTTTTAAACGTTATCGGTCCTTCCGGTCTGAAAGAAACATTTTAACATACTATAAGAAATGGTATTGTTTTTTTTACGTTCATATTATATTATATAACTAGCATATAGCCCGTCATATGACGGGATCAGTAAAATTTTTAATTTTCCAGAATTGTAAACGTACCCTATGAGGCAGGTAAAAAATGGATTGTTTATTGGCTGAGAATTATCGTTCTACAAGAATATACGATTAAAATTATCACTTATGTACGATTATTCTAAAATCCCAGATTATAGGTTCGTCAAATATTATAAAGAAAATTCTATTTTTAAAGGTATATATCGAAGTATATCTACTAAGAAAAAAATGAAAGTATGTATTGAAACGGATACTTCATAAAATGAGCTGAAGACAGAAATGTTAATTTTTTACCTATTTACATTACAGATAAATTGATAAATTTAATAGATTCTCCTAAAAATTAGTAAGATATACTTTATTTAAATAACTAAAAATTTTGAATGAATAAAACAAATTACATGAATATAATGACAGTATTTTTCGGTATAATGCGACGCTTAATGAATTTAAGAAAATTTATTTTAAGAAATCGACTTGAAATAATAACATTAAACGCTCGAAAAGGGAGGATGGGGTGAATTTCGAACTCGCTTTGAATTTTGCTAACCTTAACTCATAAAAAATCCAATATGGATGCCTGTATCCATTCCAGGTACAACCGCTTCATAAATTCGCGGACAGACAACTTAGGCTATTATTATATAGGGGATATACCAACAAATCGAAAATTGATGAGGGTGGTGGATACATTGCCTGTTCATAATAAAATTGATATCTTCCAAATAGCATTAATAACTGATGACCAATTGTCTAGCAACTGATTAGGATATCAAAAAATAACTCTTACAAACACCTTAAGAAATAAAAAAAAGATTCAGAATTATATAAAAAAGCATCATTTGATATTATAACATGGTTATCATAAATCAGCATAGAATACTAGACCTACTTATAGGATGATAGGGTTTCTTTTAATCAAGTTTATTTCATAAATTGCTGCATTTAAGGAAGAGATTCAAATTTTTGTATATAACAGATTGCTCGTGTGGTTACTTCCACGCGAACTTAGTGGTTTATATTTATCTCCCAGTAACAAAATAATCTGAAATAAAGAAATAAGTTATCGAGCAGCATCATGTCATTTATGGTATGAGAAGGCATTTTGAAGAAAATTTTTCAAAATTTCAATAATTGGTTATATCGTCTTTTAGGGCAATTTTATTCCTCTTCGAAAATCTTTTAGCTTTTCTTTTTCAACAAATCTTCTGATTTTCTATTAGGACTTTATCTACACTCATAAAATCAATTACTATACACAAAAATTGTCTAGATGCATGTATAAACTATCAGTCACTAATCCCTTAATTAGTCTATATGAAATTCTGTTCAATAAAAATGATATTTTCTACAGCTGTATGTCCAGGAAGCAACTCTACAATCTGCTAACAGCAGAAAAAATTAAAAATTTTCTCTATTAGTATTAGCTTTTAAGCTATTTTCATTCTCCAAGCCATAGAAAGTACCTAATGTTAAAGAAGTTTTACAATACATAAGCTTAAGTTTAGTTTTCAGTAATAAGTATACAGAATAATGTAATAACCACAGCCTATGTTTTCAGTTTCAAACAATTTATTCCGAAAGCAACGTTTAAAATCTTTATTGTATTTAGAATTTTGAAAATAATATGAAGTAACTTCAACTCATGTTAAATTTAATTGGTGTAAAATAGTAAAACAAATTTGATGGTTTGTTAAGATAATAAACTTTATTTTAAAACAGATCTAACAAGCTTAAAGCAGTTTAAAACAAATCCTTATTGGAAAAAGAATTGGTGAGTAAAGCACAAATACTAAATCTACAGTCTATTAATACTAAACCATACGCTACTTATTTTTACGTTAATAAATTAAATTTGGAGAAAAATTACAGAGATATTCATTTAATAAAATTCAATTAGAGAAATTTGTACCGTATTACCTGATTGATGAATTAAATATATCCACAGTGAAATTATCCATTTACCTGAAATTATTTATTCAGGTACGCAATTAGTCTAATACAATATCCACTTTCGTATATTATACGTAAATATAGTAGCACGTAATACATTTGTAATCTTCTTCTTTGGAGAATGAAAAACGGCTTTCGTTCCGAAAAAATCGACTATTTCGATTGTTTAGGGCCCACCAAAGTCCTTTAACGGCTAACCGCTATTAACCTCTGTTTAAACGGAGAACTCTGTCCCACCATTCGGCGCCATTAGTTGGCGCCATAGGGTAATAGCGTTTAGAGGTTAGAGGACTTTGGTGAGACTCGCCATTAGAGTACCTGTGAGTAGCAACCCTTGACAGACTTAAGGTCGGTCTCACCAAAATCGTTTAACGGCTAACCACGATTAACTCATGGATCCAATTCTTCGTTTAAACAGAGATTAATCGTGGTTAGCGTTAAACGATTTTGGTGAGACCGGCCCTTACCAAAACTTATTGGTCCCTCCACACTATGGCCCACTGCAAGCCATTTTCACTGTATGGTCTCTTATCGAGGTGGACAATGGATGTTTGTGGCCTTGTGGCAATGGCCTTGGTGGACGATGGATTCGGAAGCTATTTTTCTCCAAAGATAAAAGACAGCCTCATGCTCTACCAAAGTGTGCAGTAGACTATGGTCACAACCACGTGATCTGCTCATTTAATGGCCCATTGTGTGGGTGCAACCCGTGAATCATAATCGAAGGTCGCCATCATTACCAGTACTGGAGTGGTGAACAATTGGTCAGAGCGTGGAGGGCACATAAGAGATACAGTAGACACACACACACACACACACACACACACACACACACACATATATATATATATATATATATATATATATATATATATATATATATATATATATATATTATATATATATATATATATATATATATATATATATATATATATTTTATATATATATTATATATATTTCCAATTCAATAACAGTTTTATATCAAAAATAAAGTAGGTATGATTAACGTTTAAACAGCTTGAATTTGATATGGTTATTTTCATATTTGTACTGACTTTGTTGCTAGCTATTAATGGAGATATTTCATATTAATTTAAAGCTTTTTTAACGCTATAAAATGTAAAATACATTTGACAGTGACAAGAGAAAGATAGGAGAATAAAATATTATCGTGCTATACAAATGACGTCAAGAGAATTAGTTTTAAAATTCAGCTCTTATAATTTTCTAAAAGCTATCATTCCAACATCACGTATACATGATAGCAAAAGACTAATTCTATTATAGATTGTAAATAGAAAAAATGTTATTTTAAAAAATGACATTTTAAAACATACTAAAACATATTATATCGGCTATATCGATAACTGTAGATGAATATATATTTTGTACATTTTTTTAGCTATTTTAGATATTGTGGATTGCAAATTGCAGTTTACTGTGGCAAGACATGGATGAAAAAAAAAGAACTGTTTTTATATGAATAAAGAGTTGCTTCATACGTTTATGAAACACTTCCAAATATTGTGGATTGTAAATTGTATTTGCCAGTGAGAAGGTTTTTAGTTGGCACCATGGGTAATCTCGATTAGCCGTTGAGAGACTTTGGTGAGACTGGCCCTGAATCACTTCGCTCAGTTACAAATATTTTTCTAACAGCAATTAAAGATATTAAAAAAAGAAAGCCAAAATATATAATAAAATAAATTATTTTATACTTAACACCTTTAATAGAACATAAATTAACAGAAATGAATCCAATTGTTTTTAATAAATTTAATAATTTTTAGCAAAACATTTGTCAGGGAACGAAGTGTTTCAGTTTTTTGATAGACTGTACTGTAGATAATCTCTAATTAACTATAATTAACTGAGGTAAAACTTGACTTTGTTCAATAAATTTAACGTTATTACTTACCTACCAGCATTCTTATTGGTGTCATTTGTTCAAACCTTTACAAGAGAATTATTCTATTGTAAATTATTAAAGGTATGAAAGAAAATTTTTTTTGAATAATAAGGTGTTTAAAAATCATACACTATGCTTCCCATCTTTAATAATTTTTTAAAATATGTAATTATTAGTATAAAAGTCTAATAAAAGAAATATATATTGATATACAGCATAGATAAAATATATAATTTTTATCACTTATTAATGGAAAAGATAATTAACGATAATAATTATATTGGATCTCTGGCCTTTACTCTGGAAGTTGCAGTTCGGTTGGAACGTTCGTTCTGACGTCACAGCTTACAGACCTTTTCCTTGCAAGCGATCAAATTGACGTCCAAATGAAGTCACAACGAACGTGCGAACCGACTCGCAACATCCATAGTAAGCCCCCAAGGCCCTTACTCTGGGAGTTGCGGTTCGTACCGCAAGTGCGGTATGACGTAGTCGCGGAAACTTGGCCTAACGATACCTAGTTGCCGCAACTAAGCTCAAACCGTACTCTGGGAGCACGGAAACGAAGGTGCGGGAACTAGCTTACTATCGAGTTTGAGAAATAAATCCCGCCTTTGGGCTGGGCTTATTTTAGAGGCGGAGTTTAATGGGATCTTCTACTTTGCACCATTTAAACCAATCAGAAATTTAGAATTATAATTCTGATTTTCAGTTTCGGCAACAGCAATGTTTGTAAATATAAACAAATAAATAATTCGCATTTTTCTTTGCATGCGTACGGTATTGATAAAAGTGGCATCCAAATCTCAAGAGTTTAAATCGAAGAGATTGTCTCACGGAAACTTTTACCCATGATTAGTTTTATGGAGCATTATTATATACAGTATGGAATTTTATTAAGCATATAGAGGCGCTTTCCATAGGTTTGGTTTGGAGTGCTACGGTCTACTTTTTGCAACACGAGTGCTAATGAGACCGGGACCTGCAGCTTAATTGACCTGCAGTTGAATTTTCTGGGTTTCTGCAAGTTACATTCTCTTACAGATATATTTTATACATTACAATTATGATGGAATGCATAAAAATGATGTAACTGATGAATATTATGATGTAAATATTACTGCATTGAGATCATTGATAAAAAACTTGATAAAAAGTTATATTTGTACTGAAAAAACTGTAAAATGATAGTTATTCCATCAAAATTTATCATATTACTACTATATATCAATACCTAAAATCTAAACATCAATGTTTTGTTTTGAACACAGTTATTAAAATATATAAAATGCAAGAAATTAAAATTTGAAAATCACAATATGAAAATTATGGTTATGATGAAAATAAAAGATATAAATATGATGAAAATTAAAGATAAATAATATTTAAATCATACTTTGATAGTATTTTAAAAACAGTTTTATTATATGTAAACACAAATTTTGGGTTCAGACTAACATCACAGGTATCCATGAAGATTGTAAATTTTGTGCTTAAAATATGTAAAATAAAAGCCGAAAGTTATAAAGGCTTCGATCTTTTTATTACTTAGCATTGTTAACAAGATTTCTACTAGTATGAAAAACATAAAATATAAGATCAAAACTGAAGATACACAATATTTACATCATACTTTTATACTGCTCTAAATTCAGCATTAATATATTTAAAAACAACTTTTTAGTTCATACTTTTAATATCAGTGGTATCCGTGGAGATGGCATGGAATTTTCTACATTTTGGCACTATACAAAACAGGTATATTTTTTTTTAACTGAGCTATATATTCGTAAGTCAAATAAGCCGCCATGTTTTCTTACTATCGAGAAGTTCTCTCTACCAAATTTGCTGCCGGAAAGTTTCCGCAACCTGTAGCTATCGGTAACTTTCCGCATGTAACCCCAGAGTACCGAAGTATCGTTTGCTCTTAAAATTTCCGCGAGCTGACGTCAACGTGACGTCAAACCGCACTTGCGGTACGAACCGCAACGTCCAGAGTAAGCCCCTCTAATTATTTTACCTCTCTAAACATAGAACCAAAGAAACTGCAACTAAAACTGATAGAAACTGCTTGACATCGATTTTTTTCAGTAAAAGAACACAAACGCTTCAGAACACTAACGGATACAGACAATATAAACACAAGAGACTTTTATTAAAAACTTGCTTAAAGTTGATTAAATTATCGGTAAGTATAAAGCTTTAAGTTAAAATAAATAAACAGGTCTAAGTTAATAAAATTTAATGATATTTTAAGTTAATTCTGTGTTTTAATGCAAGTTTCACTATTCGTGCAGTCCTAAACAAAGTAATTATATACTATCATTTAAAATTGTAATTATAGTTTTAAAATGTAACACTTTGAATGTAATATCTTTTGATTGCAAACATATTGTACGTTATTTAGAGTATTTGTTTAATAATTTAAAATAATTTGACTTTTAAAGAATATGTTTCAGTTTGGTATTAAATAAATCTTTATTGCTGACTTGTAGTTGTATTCACTTCAAAGAATTTTGTGTATTTAACACATTGTGTGCGGGTGCATTTCGCAGCGGAATTGTACCGGGAGCTGGCGTTTTGGGAGTAAATTTAGTTATTCGGTTAAATCTCAATAGATTGAAAATTAAATCAATTTTTTAACCAACTTTTATTATTGTATATTGAAATATATAAACAAATAGACAAATAAATAAATATGTATATAAATAAAAATATGTATATAATATATATACATGCATATATATAATTTTCGCAAGGATAAATAAAAAGTTAATTTTAAATCTAAATTGTTTTTTTAATCATCCTTGCCGTTCTGTGGTTCCGCATCGACTGATGTAAAAACTAGTTTTTATTTGCCTAAGTT
>CM063500.1:79810604-79823104 GCA_032207245.1 Pardosa pseudoannulata | reverse complement strand
GATAGATATAGATAGATATAGATAGATATAGATAGATAGATAGATATAGATATAGATATAGATAGATAGATATAGATAGATAGATATAGATAGATATAGATAGATATAGATAGATATAGATAGATAGATAGATATAGATAGATATAGATAGATATAGATAGATATAGATAGATAGAGATAGATAGATAGATAGATAGATAGAGATAGAGATAGAGATAGAGATAGATAGATAGATATAGATAGATATAGATAGCATTTAGCCCATCATATGACAGGAGCAGTAAATTTTTTTATTTTCCAGAATTGTAAAGTACCTTATGAGGCAGGTAAAAAAATGGTTTGTTTTTTGGCTGAAAATTATCTGGTACACAATTATTTTTTTATCTTCATACTCCTCTAAAGTCTTCCGATACTGTGAATGCAGTTTAGAATCACGTTGAATTCATTTAGTCAAACCATGTGGTTATTTATAAAAAACAAACATACAAATGAACGAACTACTTAATTTTCACACATATATAACTTAAATGCTAGATATTTATTAGTTAACACTAATAAACTTCTGCACTTTTAGGAAAAGAATTTGTTGTTAATACCGGTGATAAAATTTTCTTTGCAACAAAAAAATAATCGATGATTCAATTTAAAATTATCACTTATGTACCTAATCTATTATTGAAGCCAAATATAAAATAAAATTATTTAGGTACTATCTAAGTCCAGTGGTAAAACGTATGAAAATAATGCAGACGATATTTAAATAATTTAAAATAAGAAATGATTAAGTGAGTTGATTAAAGGAATGGTGTCACAATGCTAGAAAAAATGTTCTTTTTACCTATTTCTTATGTGATAATTTTGATAAATTTAACCGCCTGTTCTAAACCGGAAAAATAGGGATTAATATAATGGCATAAACACTCGAAAAGGGGAAAGGGGTGGATTCAGAACGTTTTAAAGATGAAAGTATTTTTTGTTGTGATATGAAGAATATTTATACCAATTTATTTTAGAATCGTATCGATAGGAGAAGATAAACTTTACTCGCTTTGAATTCTGCTAACCCTAACACATCAAGATTCTAATATGGATGCCTCTATCCATTCCAAGCCCTTCCGCTTCATAAATTCGAGGACAGACGGATAGGTAATTTAGGCTATTGTTATATAGGCCAGGGGTGGTCAAATACTTTTAAGCGTAGACCAAAATGAAATTTTCAAATTGTCTCGGACCGGAGGACTATACCGCATACGCCGTGCACACGCGAATGTTTTGGGTGGAGATTTTTCCCTGCCCAAGAAATTTTTTTTGACATAAACACTATAAGTATCATTTTAAAGCATTTGGACAGAGAAATTTGACAGTTAAAAAGATAATAGCAATAATAAATTGTCTTACTTAGGTGTATATGCAAACAATTTGTGCCCAGTAAAATATGTCGCGTAAATTTTAAAGAAATAGGATCCATTATATTAAATTAAGTCATTAAGTAAATCAGTGAATGAAAGATTTTATTTTGATATTTACTTATATCTTAACGGTACAAATTATTTTATTTTGATCATAGTTATTACATTTTGTAAATATGATACAAATTAGAATTATAAAAAGAAAAGACAAACTTGACACGTTAAAATAGAATAGTTTTAGTTGATGCGAAACGTGAAATCTGGAATGTTCATTTGATATTATTTCTTCAAAATTAGGATCCAAATCACTTGTAACAATCCTTAATACCGAGTGTAGATTTTCGGCAGTAATTTGTGATCGATATTTATTTTTCATGTAAATCATTAACGAAAAAGTTCTTTCACATATATATGTTGTACACTAGGCATACAAATACAGTTGATTTCAACAAAATCGCATATAACAGATAAAAAAAATTGCATTCAGGATTTTTCATGGGCCGGATAAAGTAAGCAAAAGGGCAGGATCCGGCCAGCGGGCCGGCATTTGCCCACCTCTGATGTAGGGGATAGATATATGGATGGATGGATAGACAAAGTTGAGATTTTCTTGACTGATTAGTCTCCCTTATCCCAGCTCGGTTCGGTTGTTTTTTTAACCTTTTTCATCATGGCTATGCATTAGTTGCTTTAATCTGGCAAAAAGGATATTTTTAATTCTCATATACGTCAGTTATTTGCTTCTTTATATATTGAATGAACAAATGTTATACATTCTAGGGTGAAGCTTCAGCTATGGTTATAATTTCCGATGGCCGGTCCATCTTCAATGCTGTCATGTGCTTTGTCTATGCTGTCACGACTGAGGTCTTGGGCTATTACTGCTACCAATCGGAAGTCTTTGACAAGCTGCTCATCACAATCATACTAACTCTAGCTCAGTTACCCACTCTGAGTTCGGTAGGATTTGGCTTCAAATTTCTTCTGCAATCGGTGGCTGTTGGACAACAGTCCCGCAACTGTGACGACCAACTGGACAGTGAGATACCCATTTACAATTTTTGACTTCTTTTATGTAGGTTTGTGCTTACGGTCTTTTAGTCTTTAAAACTTTTTATCAATATTCAGTCAATGTCGTTAACAGGAAATGACATTTTAAAAACATTTATAAACGATTCAAAGGTTTTAGTGTTGTATCATTTTGTCTATAGATTTTCATTTTTCATTGTGGGAAAAGCAATTATTGTTTTAGAGGATTCCATATGAACAAGTGATTATCATGTAAATAAAATAAACATTTTTAGCATAAGCAAGTTTCTTTATTTCTAGTAAAAACTCGATAATTAAAGTCGTATCATTCGAAAATTGTCTTGTTCTCAGTGTAACCTTCATTTGTATAGAGAGCTTCGTTAAAAACACAATTTTTTTTTCTTTGATTATATACTCTTACCCTTTATTGGTCTGACGGGATTTTTATTTATTTGATAAATAAATGAGATAATGTCAAGATGTCAATCTTACACATCTTCGCATTGTTCCTTAATATTAGTGTTGTAATGTACCAACAACCCAAACACCAGTGTTCGTTCTGAAAGGGAAAACACAGTAAAATATAAGCTATGGAATTAAAGGAAAATACCTAATATTTAAACTAACACATTTATTATGTACAATATTTATAAAATAATACATCACTTGATTAGTTTTTAACATGACCTGCAATTATTTGGTTTTGCTATTCATCAATACTCTTGAAATAGTATTTCTTATCAAAAGATTATGAGAACCAGGTAATAATTATGAACATTATTTAGTTTACCTCCAGTAATTACAGGGGAGTAGGCTGGGGATGTCAACAGGCTAGACGTCGGTGCGGGCGTGCAGCCGTTATTTTACTGTATGTCTATGCTGGCGTGAAGATCATACGCATGAGATTTCGGGAATCGATTGATGACCCTAGCTCTCTGGCTAGCTCACGGAATATCGATGTCCAGCAACTCTTCAATCCAGACATCGAATCCTTTTCCCATTTTTCTTCCATAACTTTACACCTTGTCCCAATCACTTGGTGATAATTTTCCCACATCTTCACCCCCATCGGATGTGCAGATGTGCTCATTAAAATGTCCCTTTTTCAGAAAGTTGACATTATTGCTTAGCCCCTGCTCCCATACCATGTTACCATATATGTGACTGGACAGAAAATAAGCATTTATACCAACGTTGGTTAATAAAAGCCTATTAAAAGTACGCAAGTCGGATCCAAGTCAACAACTGCACCTAAATTCTTCTTGGAAATTTAGTCCACAGCTGTGTATGCAAGTACTGACTATCGTGGGTAAACTACATTGGTACAAGTGGATAAAACAATTTGTAACGATTTCAACCAATGTACCTGCTTAAAAACTAAATTTAAATGCAAAGATCAAAAAGTCCTAAATTGCCGTTCCAAGGGTTAAAATTAGAAATGATAGCAGACACGCAATAAATTGGTCGACTGTTTATAGTACTGCACTGTACCTTCACTGAAACAAATATTAGTTCCGAACAACCAAAAAATTCTACATACTTTTTTTAACTATAATTAAAAACGGACGCTAGGGATTAATGGGTTAACAAACAAATGCAAGTCATTAAAAAAGGGTAAAGAAACGTTCAGAGAAAAAACTCAATCCTTTCAGGTACGATTTTTTTTCTAAACTCTCCCAAAAATTAATAGACTTTTTATTTAAATTCAACAAAAAAAATCTAGATTTAAATGCACTTTTTTCAAGTACTCCCAAATTACAAATATAATTTTTCAACACATTGAATGAGGAACACGTACTAGTACGTTTTCTGAAGATTGATACTTGTTGAGCTTGACACGTACTAGTACGTACTCTGACGATTGATACTTGAGCTCTGGTCACTTACTAGTACGGGTTAGTGTAACAGCATGGTTAATTTGTGGATACAAAAATAACGGTATATACAGAAAAACGAAGTCTAATGTTGTTGTCTACTACATAGATTCTTTAAACATTTAGACAAATAAAGCCGAGTTTTTACATTAGTTGATGCGGAACCACAGAAAGGGAAATAATTAAAAATATATACAACTGCTTCTAATTGATTTTTTCGTATTTATGATATATTATAAATGTATCCATTAAAAATACATTTTTGGGGTTACAAAAATCTTATGGTTGTTATTTATATATTTGTTTATATATTTTATTGTAAAATACGAAAAGTTGGTTAAAAAAAATGAAATAATTTTCGATCTACTGAGATTTAACTGAATAACTAAATTTACGCGCAATACGCCCACTCCCGGTACAATTCCGCAGCGGAATGTACCCGCACACAGTGTGTTAATATAAAAACTATATGAGTAATTTGTAACGTAAATTTAGATTTCGAGGCTCTTTCTTCAAGTACCTGCAAATCACAAATATAATTTTTCAAGATAAAAACTAAATGAGTAATTTTCAACAGAAATTCAGATTTCAGGACACTTCTTCAAACATCCCCAAATCACATATATAATTATTAAAATAAAAACTATATGAAATATATAAAGAAGCGGTAGTCAAACTTTTTGTACCCAAGACCAGTTTTGTTTCTCTGTTAATAGTAACCGACCGCTGGTTGCACAGTGAAGATGATTTGTCAAATAGGAAAGTTACTTTATAAGCACAATTACCGAAAGTTAAAGATATCGGACCCACTGTAAGAATGTACAAATATATACATACTAGCATATAACCCGTCATATGACGGAATCAGTAAAATTTTGAATTTTCCAGAATTGTAAATTACCCTATGAGGCAGGCAAAAAATGGTTTGTTATATCGCTGAGAATTATTTGGTACACACTCAATAATTTGTTTATCTTTATACTCCTATAAAGTCTTTCGATACTGTGAACGCAGTTTAGAATAGCGTTGAATTCATGTAGAAAGATAATTCAAAGTTTTCTTAGAATAAAGTCTTCATAATTTAATCGCCTGCTCTTATTCAAGAAAATTAGGCTCGAAATAATAGCATTAAATGCTCAAAAAGTGTTGAAGGGGTGGATTTCGAACGTTACTAACCCTAACTCATCAAGAATCCAATATGGATGCCTCTATCCATTCCAGGTCCAACCTCTTCATAAATTCGAGGACAGGCGGATATATAACTTAGGCTATTATTATATAAAGGATAATATATGTAACTAGTAAAAATATTCCATAAAACTTTCTGTGCAATAGATGTAAAATGTTCTGTCCATTCAACACATTTTCCACCTGTCGCTTTCAAATGGCTCAATTTTTCCCCTGATCGGACAGTTAAATTTTGTGACTTTCTTCTTTGTAACAGGTAGTAATCCATATATATAAAGAAGTGTGTCTGTTGGTTTGTATGTCACACAACTTTCCTTAAATTTTTGTTCCAGTCTCTATGAAATTTTAGACACTACACCTGCTTGACCATAGAAAGGTTAGTATCTAATTTAATTTTTGGGGGTTTAATTAACGAAAACATAATATAAATCGCTATAGTTTGCAGGTCCGAATCCCGTTGTTGGCATGGATGTCCGGAATCGACTTTAAGCAGTAGATCCCGATCTCGCGTAGCAAAACATTAGACCTTAGCGCCCCAAACCAAACTATCGTGTTAATTTATGTGGGAATCGTTGCACACCTGGGAGTTTGTATGAAAAGATTTATTTAAATACTTTCTATACAGCAGAAAATCCTACAAGTTAAGCATTTTGGTGAAAGCCTTTCGTGTAATTGTTACTTTTTTTCTGTTTGTCATTAGCAAATGTAAGAACTATAAAAACGAAAAAGAAATGTGTAGCTTTTAAGAGGATTCTAAACGCAAGAATGGCTCTACTCAAAATATTATAAATTTATTTTTAGCTTAACGATGCCATCTCTTTTTAACACATTGTGTGCAGGTACATTTCGCAGCGGAATTGTACCGGGAGTGGACGTTTTGCGCGTAAATTTATTTATTCAGTTAAATCTCAATAGATCGAAAATTATTTAATTTTTTAACCAACTTTTCGTATTTTATATTGAAATATATAAACAAATATATAAATAGACAAATAAACAAATATATATATATATATATATATATATATATATACAAATATATATATATATATATATATATAAATATATAATATATATAAATATATATTAATATATATATATATATATATATACAAATATATATATATATAATATATATAAATATATATTAATATATAAATATAATATTTTCGCAAGGATAAATAAAAAGTTAATTTTAAATCTAAATTGATTTTTTTAATCAACCTTTCCGTTCTGTGATTCCGCATCGACTGATGTAAAAACTAGTTTTTATTTGTCTAGATTTTTCCAGAATCTATATAGTAGTCAAGAACATTCGGCTTCGTTTTCCTATATATACTGTTATTTTTGTACCCACAAACAAACCATGTTGTTACACTAACCCGTACTAGTACTAGACCAGCGCTCAAGTGTCAACCGTCAAAAAACGTACTTGTACGTGTCCCGCATATAATGTGTTAAATAAAGAAGTACATGTGACAGTTCAGGGATGCATTCCATAAGAGTTGATTAGAAATAACCGTAGATTAAGTACTATTCAATTGCACCCCGTGAGATCTTAACATTGAGTTTACGAGTACCTCTAATTAGCTAAAATTAAATGAGTAGTTAATTTCGGCAAGATCAGCCATTTGTTCTATTTATTTTATAAGACGAAAATGGGGTATTATAAAGTGTTTTGTTGAAAAGAAGAATATACTTGTGTGCAAGCTCTAAACAACTCATTTGGTGCCATACCTCTGGACTTGTTGTCGACTCGGTAGAAAACTGAAAATAGTACAGAAATATATAAGGCTGCTACTCACTGCAATAATCTGCACCACTACATTATCTAATGGCGTCACTAGAAGTGCATTTCGGTACGTTGGGTTATGTCGAGGATGGGAGCTTTTGATACTCTTTAGGGGATTTTCGTCATAACGACGTAGCCAGTCAAAATAATCGACTATTCCGATCGTTTAGGAGTCCCTGTGAGTAGCCGCCTAAGGGCCTGTTTCACCGAAGTCAATTAAGAGCTAACCGCGATTAATATCTGTTCAAACAAAGAATTACGTCCCCCCATTGGTTGATGCCATGGGTTAATCGTGGTTAGCCGTTAAACGAATTTGGTTAAACCAGCCCTAAATTTGTTGGCATTAACGGTTGAAAAAGATTAAATTTGACGTTTAATTCTTTAATGTTTGAATGAGGGATTGTTTCTTGAAACTCAATGGCGTCATGATTTGTCTGCTGCAATCACTTATAGAACAGTTTCACTCGACGTTACGAATTACTTTAATGCCCTTCCCATCCATTTTCATGTTTACAACAGCCAATATGGAAACAATAAGCTGTCCTTCCGTTTGATTAAAAGCGAGAATCGTCAGAAGTTGAGATGTGGTCTGCTGAGTGAAATCGCCTTATTATGTAGCCTACACACTATGGCCTACTATTCACCACTTCCTGATGGTGACCTTGGACGATGATTTTCGGGTTGCATCCACACACTTGGCCATTAAATGAGCGAGCACGTGGATTCATCCATAGGGTCTACTACGCACTTTAGTTGCGCATCTGGCTGCCTCGGATCTTTGGAGAAGAACCGCTTCCGAAGCCATCCCCGCCATTTCATCGTCGACCTCGATAAGCCGTACCTGCTCCAGACGGTGGTAATGGCTTGCAGTGAACCATAATGTGGAGGGGCTAGCATCGATAGCTAAACCACAGTCATGGCTACAGAGTTCTCATATTTCGAAACACGGTGTTTTCAATGGTCAACTATCAGAAGGACGCTGAAGGTAAATAATTATTTTCACAAAGTTTGTGATTTCTTATACGGTTTTATAATTTAACACTATGCAGTCAATTAAAGGGGGTTTTAACCTTAAGAATGTTGAATTGTTTCGGTTAGGTCATAGCTTTCTCAAGTATACAAACAATTATGAAAAAAAATTATCTGTTTTTTCATTATTATAAAAGTTACTCATGCATGTAATATGATTTATAACATTTCTTACCAAATGAAAACTGTAAATGTCTTTTTCCCGTGTTCTGTTTTCCTTCAAATTCCATGCATTACAAACTGTGTCCACGTCTTGTTTTATGTTGAACATGAAAGTGTTAAAGTAAGCATACGAATTTTCTGCCTTCTATAAGATAAAACTTCAAATGGAATAAGCAAAAATTTGACTCATTATTTTGTTGTACACAATTATATTAAAAACTGTCAAAATGCGTTGTATTTAACTGTGTCTTTTTTTAATAAGGTATAACTCTAGAGGTATCTATAAATTCCTGCACAGATTTATGTATAAAGAATTTATAGGACACATTTGGTGTAGACTTCAGATGCAAAGATTATAAAATCCTTTTACAGGTTTAAAAAATTAAATGGCTTGATTAGGCTTTATTCACCTAAACTACAAAACTTTTTCCAATATTTACTGTGATAATAGTTTCCTTCTGAACGAGTGTCATGTCCACACAAAATTCAACGTTATATAGGTACATTTTGCTAATTTTTAAAGGCGTTTACATGAAGAATTGTATATTAATTTGTTTTACGTTTGCATTCTAGTTTAATTACAAGGTAAAAGGTTTGTAAAAGTATATATTAATACGTTTACAATCTGAATTAAGTTCTTTTACGAGTATAAATGCTTTTAACAAAAGATTTTTTTAAATTTTATTTTGTCTATTGTGTTAATAGACAATAATAGTGTGCGGGTACATTTCGTAGAGGAATTGTACCGGAAACGGGCTTTTTGAGAGTAAATTTAGTTATTCAGTTAAATCTCAATAGATCGAAAATTATTCAGCATCAGTCGCATCGACTGATGTAAAAACTAGCTTTTATTTGTCTAACTTTTTCCAGAATCTATGTAGTAGACAAGAACATTCGGCTTCGTTTTCGTGTATATACCGTTATTTTTGTACCCACAAACAAACCATGTTGTTACACTAACCCGTACTAGTACGTGACCCGCGTTCAAGTATCAATCGTCAGAAAACGTACTAGCACGTGTCCCGCATACAATGTGTTAACAGATTCAAGATAGATTGGGTTTCATTTTTGTGCTAATAATTGTGATCTAAATGAGTCATTACATTTTCGCCTTTTTTTTAATGACTATTAATCTATAAACTAATAGCCATTTAAAAAGGGAAGAAAATTGCAAATTTTGCAGATTACCATTTCAAAATTTTTAAGAAATGTTTCAAATTAAGACAGTACGTTAAAACTACGATCTAACAGATTTAATTATTAACATTTTAATCCATTTGTTACTAATCAAATGACAGTGAAAATGAAGCAGCCTATTTATCCTCATTGAATTTGCTTACAAATAACTAATTTCACATTTCTTTTTAAATTTTTTTAGTATACACTTCACACTATTTATTATTTACACGTCACGTTTTATTACACTTCACGTTCCATTTGGTGATTTATTCTTTTACTTGACTAACTTATTGAGTCTTTATAAACAGTTATCTGTAGAAATATTAATGATCAAATTCATTAATCAACAGATTCAATCCATTGCATCGTTACTTTGAAATATATTTTTACTTATTAGTATTAACTGTTGGTAGTGACCTATTTGATTTTTGAACTGATTGAACTACTAAAAGGTTCAATATACTTCAAAAATGGTCGTCAATTTTTAATACAAATTTCAATAACTTTCGAGTGTATTTCACTTGTTGAAAAACACTAAGTTTTTAGGTTATTTGTTTGTCAATTTCATGAACTAACACGAAAAATTTAGAATTCCTTTTTTTTATGTGAATCTGGTATGAAGGTATCTTTTTTTTTAATTATACAGAAATTTTTTAGAAACTATTTTTTTACCATTTAAAATGTGTTGAACTTATTCTATCGACTGTATTTTAATAATGGTTGAAAAAATCGTTAGAAATTTCCTATAGTCATATTTGCTATTAAATTTGTTTTAATCGAGCTGATGTTTATTTCGTGTTCAAATTTACCCAATGGAAACTTGTTAGTATATGTGTCTGCTCCAAATGCACATATCTAACAAGTGTCTTTTCGGTTGGATTTCTGTTCTGTATTTCGAAAGGTAAGTAGGAAAGATTTTAAACATGATCCCTTCACTAAATTATTTTACAGGTCATTTTATAGACTTTTAACCCTTATATTCATTTTGTACCGTATACCATACATGCTTTATAAAAATATATAAAATAATTTTTAACTTAATTTTATTACACATGACATTTCTATATTCATGTCACTTTTTTTTGTTTTAGCCCAAAGAAGCTACTGAAATACTTTTTATTTTTGCCTTTCTTCAAAAACGCAATCTTGCCACGATAAGGGTCAAGTTATACTTCATACTAATTGAAATCACTTTGTCGAAAAGTTTCTTAGTCAGAAGAAGTGCTCTTCATTTTTACTTTCTAAAATCTAATTAAAAAATGGCTACTATTAAGAAATTCACCACAATTATGAAAATTCCTCCTAAATTTTGGTAATTTAAAAACCTTTTCGAACAAAGTATGTGATGACACTTCTTGTTACCCCTTTCCCCAAAGTCAATAGGTTTCGTGTAGCAAAACAGATTGTAGCTCTCTAACTATTCTATTACTTCCTGCTATTTGAAATTTAGTTTCTTATTTTTCTGAATCTTAATCAGAGGTGTTTTCTAATTAGTAGAAATTAGCGAATTATTGCACAGATCTTGAATCTACAGTCTAGCTCTGGGCTTATAAGACTTTAAAAGGTTTAGACACCAGCGACGGGATTCGAACTCGCGAAAGACCATCATTGTGTGTAAAATGAATGTTTTGTGTCATGTTATTAATCTTTGTTTTTTGATTTTAGAATTTTAATTGAACCTAAAAACCTAGTCCGATTCCAGAATTGTGGTAAATCTACAATTTCTTATACTGAAACTTTCGTGCAAATATAGTGAGCATTTTATAGTCTACATAATTTGCCCTCTTAAGTCACAATAAGAATAATTACAAATATTTACAACCGTTAAATCGTTCACAAGGAGGAAGATGTCCCTCCCTTAGTAATCCCCTTTCTTGCTCCTGAGGGTCAGTATTACAATTATCAATAAATCTGAGAGCCCTCTACAAGAGTTGTCTTTAAATAGGAGAAGGTATGTATAGGATCTTGTAAAGAGTTCGTGCAACATTGTAAGCTAGAATGTAACTAGAAAAGCTGAGGCAACTGGGTCCCAGGTATGTTCCCAACCCACCCTCCCTTCCAAGTGTAGTTACTTTTATACATTTTTTTTTTACTAAGCCCTCTAGCGGCCACCAAAAAACCCAAAACAGCGCCACCTATCGAGTTGCAAACAACAAACTGTGGGAAAGATTATACTTAGAAAGCTACGCAACTGGGAAAAGTTCCCAAACCCTCCCGCCCTTCTAGGTGTAGTACTTTTATACATTTTCTATGTCAAAAGCCCTCTAGCGGCCACCAAGAAATCTCATAACAGCGCCACCTAGTGATGTTAAGGTCTATTGGGTTAAAAAGTCTAAAATGACTTCTTAACTAGTAAAGTTGCGGCAACTTAGTACCAGGCTCATTCCCAACCCGCCCTCCCTTCGAGGTGTAGCTACTTTTATACTTTTTGTATGTCGCTAAGCCCTCTAGTGGCCACCAACAAACCCGAAACAGCGCCACCTATCCGGTTGTCATGGAAAACTATAAACTATGGGAAAGATTATACAATGATATATTTCTAGGATTAAAAAGTTCCCGAGCCCTCCCTTCTAGGTGTAGTACTTTTATACATTTTGTATGTCAAAAGACCTCTAGCGGCCACCAAAAAATTCCATAACAGCGCCACCTAGCGGTATTACAAAAATCCATTTGGTTAAAGGGACATGGCTTCTAGATGGTGTATGTAGAGATCCCAACATGCTCTCCCTTCTAGATGCAGTTTCTTTTATAATTTTATCAGCGTTAAAAGCCATCTCGCGGCCGAAAACAAATCGTATGTCAACGCCCTCTGTTGATCTTATGTTAAACAATTTGTAG
>CM063500.1:79790604-79805604 GCA_032207245.1 Pardosa pseudoannulata | reverse complement strand
TCCTGGAGACCAATCACAATTCTCCAAAACTTGGTGAAGTTTAAGTGCACTTATTTTCTCTGGCCACGCCACACGCTTCCTGGAGTAGCGAAATAAACTTGGGCATTCAACCCACAACGTGTGAGTGCGGCGAGCAAATCAGTTTAGCAAACCTAAACATAGCTGCTTTCACAGTCATATAAATAAGAAATACCTGTTAACATGCAAACTAGAATCATTTATACACAGCTGCAGATTTATAGAAACTTTCAACACATACAGAACATTTTAAAACGAAGATTTTATTAAGAAAGTTAATTTCATGAAGAATATACAGCGTTTCCAATTTCTTGTTGAGTTTAAGGAAATCACTTCTGCATAAAATAGGAATGTCAAAACATCCACACTATAATTATTTAAGAAAAATTGCTTGCATTAACCCCTTCCGGTAAAATAACGAGTCTAGCTCGTCATTGGTTTTTCATTTCATACCGCACAATGACGAGCTACACTCCTCATGCGACTAAAGTTACTGATAAATATGATAATTTAGTTTAAAATTTCTAGTATATTGAATTTATCAATACTTTTGTTACTTGTAGAAATCCCAGGTCACTATTACATATTGTTTATTTAAAGTGTCTTGGTACAAGTCACTGCCAAATTGATGAGTCAGAATAAAAGAAAACCTACTAAGAAATGCCGTGTGTGTTACAAGAATCAAATTAGAAGTGGGACTCCCTGGCGATGTAAACAATTCAGAATTTCTTTGCACTTTGTTTTGAAAAGTACCACTAGCTTGAAGACTATTATCTTAATTTTACCGTTTCTGATACTTAACACTGTAAAATGTGGATTTTAATTAAGAATATGTAAGAATTGTAAAATAAAACAAGTTTTTTAAATAAAAAAAAAATGGTTACTTCACGCACAGTTTTTCATTATTAAATCGTACCGGAAGGGGTTAAAAAGATAAAAATGCAAAGAGTGTTCCCGATGCCACATTGATAGCATTGCATACTTACATAAGGGCTTTTGTGTTTTCGGTGAATATTACAATAAAGCCATTTCAAGTGAATAGGACAAACTAAAGAAGAAAAACCATTACGAATATATCATTTACAGACACTAGTGTACGAACTATTCAGTTAAACTAATTTGGAAAAAAGCAGGGAACATGATGTAGCGCATAAAATTTTATGCACTCAACACCAGTTCAATATTAAGGGGACATGATAACATTTTAAAGGAAAACAAGTTTACCCGAAGTATTACAGTAAATCAGTGTTTCTCAACCTTTTACTATTCACGGCCCAATTTTCAATCATAATTTTCATCGCGCCCCCCTCCCCACCGCGTACAATAAAACGTATACAATAATAATGTATTTTGAGCATTATGGAGCTAAACCTGCACTACAACCTTAATTTTAAACTTTGCAAATTACCAAGAATACGGAAATTTATTGACATTTTGCAACACTGATACTCAGCATTGAAAAAACAATAATCCTATGCCTTTTTATTGCTCTTGCGTCCCGCCATGTCGGGCATTCTCACGGTTTCGCGAGAAGTTTCGATTTGTCTGGAATTTGTCTGGTCAGCTTAAAAGTTAAGTTAGGAGCTTGCGCAGATGTGAACAAATGTTTTCTCATAGGGAGAAGGAGAAAGTTCTATGACGCCAATTTCAATTCCTGACAATCTCATTCGAGTCGATCCTTCTTATCGCTATTGAATCTATTCTTAATGTGTATGTTATATATATTTTCATGTAATTGCAATTCACGGTATTAAATATTCACGGAAGCAGACTTATGCAGAATCATGGATAAATTTTTAAGCGGGCGTAAGCGAGCATTAGACGATAGACAAACATCAACAAGTACACAGACGAGCGTGGTTCCGAAAATAAAATCAAGAAAATATTCTCAAGAATACTTAAATTTTGGGTTCACTAGTACTGAAGTAAATGAAGAAGAAAGGCCCCTGTGTATCATTTGCTCAAAAATGTTGGCGGCAGACAGCAAGAAACCTAATAAACTTAAACGACATTTGGAAACGCTTCATAGTGAGTACGTAAACAAACCCAGAGAATTCTTCGAATTAAAATTAAAATCATATGAAAAGCAAAAATCATTGTTTAAAAAAACTTTGTCTGTGAATGAAAAAGCTTTAATTGCCTCTTACAAACTTTCATATAAAATAGCCAGATGTAAAAAGCCTCACACCATTGGTGAAGAGCTTATTTTGCCAGCCGCAATTGAGATTGTAGAAATTATGTTTGGAGATAATTTTGCAAAACAATTGCAGTCTATACCTGTTTCAAATGATACTGTTGCCCGTCGAATTGCTGATATAGCTGAAGATGTAGAGTGTCAGCTTTTGTCGAAGTTGCGTGACAAATTGTTTTCAATACAACTCGATGAGGCAACAGATAGTAATAAAGATGCTCATTTCATTGCCTATGTTAGATTTTGTGATGATTTGTCAGTAGTAGAAGAATTACTTTTCTGCAAACCAATAGAACTCAAAGCAACAGCACTCGCATTATTTGCTATCTTAAATGATTTTATGAACGAGGCAAACATAGAATGGAAAAATTGCGTCGGAATATGCACCGATGGTGCTCGTTCTATGTCCAGAAGATTCCAAAGTATTCAAGCACTTGTGAAACAAAAATCGCCACAGTGCGTCTGGACACATTGCATGATCCACAGAGAAGCTTTGGCTTCCAAAGAAATGAGTCCTGGTTTGAATATTGTGTTAACTACGGTTGTAACCGTAGTAAATTATATAAAAATGAGACCCCTGAAATCAAGAATCTTTTCCGCACTTCGTAAAGACATGGGTGCAGTACATTCAGCGTTACTATTTTATTGCGAGGCAAGATGGTTATCACGAGGGAAATTTTTGCAACGTGTTTATGAATTAAAAGAAGAAATCGCCGTTTTCCTAGAAGAGGAAAACAGACCGGAAGCTGAGAATTTTCGCGATAGTTTATTTGTGATGAAATTGAGCTACATGGTCGACATATTCGAGAAATTAAATAACTTGAATCTTCATCTGCAAGGATCAAATACACATATATTGGATACGAGTGATAAAGTTAATGCTTTTTGTAGGAAATTGGAATTGTGGAGCAGAAATTTAAAGCAAGAAAACTTAACAATGTTTGCAAATTTGAATGATTGTATTAAAACTTACAAGGCTGAAGAACAACATATAAAAGTTGTTTTTGCAAACATTGAAAATCATTTAGCAATGCTAGCAAAGAATTTTAAAAAGTACTTTCTTGCTGACGACAAACTGATATCAAGTTACAAGTGGGTGAGGGATCCATTTCAAAATACTCCCGAAGGACTCTCAATTGAAGAGGAAGAAACCTTCATAGACTTCACAGCAAGCGGCGAAACCAAAAGACAATTTAGTAATAAATCACTCTTTGAATTTTGGGCAGGAGTGGATGAGTTTTCTGCACTAAAAACAAGGGCATTTCGCATTCTACTACCATTTTCAACATCTTACCTTTGTGAAACTGGATTTTCTGCGGTGGCTTCTTTGAAGACAAAATATAGATCTCAGCTAAATATAGAAAAAGAACTGAGAGTGTCTATTTCTAATATTAAACCCTCCTTCGAAAAACTTTGATCTGAAACACAGGCCCAAGGAAGTCACTAATAATTATTAAATTTGTTTTTAATTTAGTAAGTTGTTTTAATTTAATAAGTTAATTATTAAATATGTCGAAATGTATTTTGTTTTGTATGTGTGTGTGTTCTTTCCTTTCAGTCACTTAATCAATTTTTTTAAATAACATTTTCTCTTGGATATGCTCGCGCCCCCCTAGGGGGGCGCGCCCCACAGGTTGAGAATCACTGCAGTAAATAATTGGAATCTCAAGTATTACTACAAAATCCTCTTAGAAACCTATTAAAGCTTTCTGCATAATTCTGTAAATTAACTTTTATATGTATATCTGTATTTTATAAAAACATTACTAATACAGTGAAACCAAGCATTTTGATTGGTTTGGTTTGGAGTGTTATGGTCTACTTTTTTGCAAGACGAGAGCTAATGAGACCGGGACCTACTGTATAAAGCAGATTCCGAACGGCTACGAACATCCATGCCACAGTGGGATTTGAACCCACGAACACCGGTACCGAAGGCCAACACCCTAACCATTCGTCCAACGCTCGGCCCAAACATTTTGACAATTTTGTTTCATATCAGTGTATAGCATAATTGCAATGTAAGCAACTTTCAGCTTATTCACAATGTTATCCTCTATATTATAAAATGTCTATACAAAAATTCACGCTTGTTTCTTTAACACAAAATAAATAGAATACCTTCACATCTCATCACAAATTACGAAAACAAGGAATAGTCTGAAAGAAAAACTTTCTAATTCCTTTATCATACAGAACCTTCCATTCCAAATCTTTCTAATTTAAATACACGTAATGTCATAGCCATTTCACAAGCGTAGAGTTTCAAATTCCAATATTGAAAGGCTTCAAAGAATTAGGTCATTCGTCATTTTAGAAGGATTTAATCAGCTAGAATTAAAAAATTAGAGAAAACATACATATACAAATTTAGTAGTTGCATTCCGGAAGTTTCTATACCCGTTTGTAACCACAGCTTAATGTGAAAGCTCTTCTACACTCTAAAATTGATAAAATCATATCTATGCTTCACGTCAGTACAACAATAATGTGTAATGAGGAAACCACAAAAACCTTGAACTACAACGAAATCATTGACTCTATACCGTAGAAAATAATGTTATAATTCCGTATGTAATACATAGGGATAACCAGGTCGTTAACATTAAAATAATTCACCTGGGCAGTCAATATGTGTCTACATAATGTATGTCGTACATAATTATGTATTCAAGTGATTTTCTTGTGTTTTTCGAAGCTTCATTTCTCTTACATTTGCTAACCTAGAATAATATAATGCAGCCTTTTTACATAATGGTGAATCAAAATGTAAATTTTGAAACAAAGTATGCATATAGGAACTTAGTAACCGCATTTATTTTGGAATACCTGTGTTAAACAATTGGTTAAGTCTCTCTTATTACAATTTTACCTAGAAATTTCTAAACATACCTTGCTGAGTGATAAATAATAACCTTTAGAATTATCAATGCTTGGAATTTAGAGGAAAACAGACATGTAAAAAAACCATTTAGAGTGCTCAATAATTAAAAAAAAGCCCTTATAAAAGAAATTAAAATCATTGAAGATACAGATTTCAAAGTTTTATACATGAGTATAATACGAGCTAATTTAAACAAATAGATATTTTTAAATTTAACATTCACTTCAATTGACTAGTCGTTCGAAACCAGGGTAAAACAATGCAAGAATTCACCAATTTTTTAAAAAGATTTAGTGTGTATTTACCTTAGATGTCCGCTTGATAGATGACCATCTGAAATCTCGCGTGAAAACCCCGTAGCTCTGAATGATACCCTGTAAACTGATGGGTACAGAAAAAAACCCTGACGCCATGAAACAATAAAACATCAAATTAAATCTTCTTACAACTGTTATGTAGTCTCCACTCTATGGCCAATTGTTCACTACTTCCTCATGGTGACATTGATGGATCACAGGTTGCATCCACACGCTGGGCCACGAAATAAGCCAAACACGTGGATTCGTCCATAGGGTCTACTGCACACTTTAGGGCCGATCCCACCAAAGTCGTTTAACGGCTAACTACGATTAGTCACGATTAACCTTGGCGCCAACCAATGGGGGAACGCAATTCTCCGTTTAAACAGTGATTAATAGCGCTTAGCGTTAAACGACTTTGGTGGGATCGGCCCTTAGTTGCGCATCTGGTTGTCTTTGATCTTTGGAGAAAAACCGCCTCCGAAGTTATCGTCCGCCAAGGCTATTTTATTGTCTGCCACCATCGACCAGAATAAATCCTACCCCCTCCAGACGGTGTGATGCCTTGCAGTGGACCATAGTGGCGAGGGGCCTTTAAAGGTTGCTATTCACAGAGACTCTAAATGATCGGAATAGTGGATTACTTCGATCAGATTATTATGCCGAAAATCCCCCCCAGAGTAACAAAAGGTCCCATCTTCGGGCCTTACTCTGGGAGTTGTGGTTCGTACCGAACGTTCGTTACTACGTCACCTTGACGTCAGATTGCGGAAATTTTGACAGCAAACGATATTTCGGTACTCTGGGGGTTACATGCGGAAAGTTACCGATAGTTTAGGTTGCTGTAAATTTCCGCATGTAACCCCCAGAGTACCGAAGTATCGTTTGCTCTCAAAATTTCCGCAATCTTTCGTCAAGGTGACGTCACAACGAACGTTCGGTACGAACCGCAACTCCCAGAGTAAGGGCTTTCGACATAACCCAAAGTGCCAAAATGCACTTCTAGTGACGTCATTAGATAATCTAGTGGTGTAGATGATCCCCATGAGTAGCAACCAATATCTCCTTAAAACTGTTAATGCCTCACTTTTCTGTACCATTTTCAGTTCATTGCTGCAAGGTGAAGAACATATTTCATAAGTCGTGAGGTGTATCAACCAATTAGTTGTTTTGAACTTGCACAAAAGTATATTCTCCTTTTTAACAAAATTTAGAGATAACCAAAATCAACAAAAGTGCAAAAACTTCATAAAAACCATTTTCACGCTATAAATATATAGAATAAAGGCCTGTTCTTACCATTATAACTAATCAGAGATTAACTACGCTTTTAGGTCAAAGTCGTTTAACAGCTAATCACGATTAACCCATTTCGCCAACCAATGGTGAGACGCAATTCACCGTTTAAACAGAGATTAAGAGCAGTAACCCATTAAAGGACTTTGGTGAGATCGGCTCTTAATTATATAGAATTATAAGTAATCATCAAGCAATTGCAAAGAGAGTAATCTTCGATTAGCTCTAATCGCTAATTAAGCAATGCAACCCTTATTTGCCATACACACTTTGATAGTCCCAATTATTAAAAAATTTTAAATTTATTCTTAGTTTGAACCGATGGATTACACCTCACAGGATCTCACAGGATGTTGCTCACTCATCTTGTAAGATCCTGTGAGGTGGAATCCATCGGTTCAAACTAAGAATATAGAAAAAATTAATAAGTGGAACTATAAAAATTTTCTTTTAATTCTCACGTTCAAAGTTCTCTTAAAAGGTCCATGCTTCCTTTTCCTTTAACAATTCTTACTTAGTTTAAGTTTGGTTGTTGGAAAACTTTTGTGTTAAAATTATGTTTTTCAGCATCTGGAACCAAAAAAGTGGTATTAATGTTGAAATTATAATTTTTCCACAAATGATGAGACATATTTTGTTAATTGTAGAAATAACTGGTATTCGGAAAGATATTGTTTTTATAAATAAGAATAGTAAGTTAAACATACAATGCAAAAAACATTATGTTTAAAATATGTACAGAATATTAATGTGAGATATTTGAGTCACGTCGTATTTGAGTAATGAATAATAATATTTGAGTCCAGAAAGATTTTGAAAGCAATAAATAAGAAGCATATTTTTGCTTAAAAGAGACTATATAAAAATTAAACTGCAACGTTACGATTAAATAAAATTTTTTTTAATCTAGACTTCCAATGTGATCTTCATATTCCTCGGATCTCATCACTAATTACGAAAACAAAGAATAGTCTGAAAGAAAAACTTTCTTATTCCCTTATTATACAGGACCTTCCATTCCAAATCTTGGTAATTTAAACACACGTAAAGTCATAGCCATTTCACAAGTGTAAAGTTTCAAATTCCAATACTGAAAGACTACATAAAATTATTTCATTCGACATTTTAGAAGGATTTCATCACCTAGAATTAAAGAATTAGAAAATACATACATACAAGAATTTAGTATTTGCATTGAGGAACTTTCTGTACCTGTTTGTAACCACAGCTTAATGTGAAAGCTCTTCTATCACGCTAAAATTGATAAAATCATATCTATGCTTCACGTCAGTACAACTATACTGTGTATTGATAAAACCACAAACAACTTGAACTAAGACGAAATCATTGACTCTAAATCTAAGAAAAAAATGTTATAATTCCTTATGTAATACACAGGGATAACCAGGTCGTTAACATTACAATAATTCATCTGGACATAAAATATACTCAAGAGCCTAAAACATTATGACCACCTGTCAATAATGAGTTGGCCCACCTTTGGAGAGAAACAAAACTTCAACCCATCTTAGCATGTATGCCACAAGTCCTTGGTAGATGGCCGTAGACAGATTGTACCAGATGTTTAAGCAACTGTTACGCAAATCCGAGATATTGTGAATTGGTGGTCTTTAAGCTCTGAGCTACCGTCCCATAACATCCCAAATGTGTTCTATCGGATTGAGATCCGATGAGTTAGGCGGCTAGAACATTAACTAGAATTCAGCATCATGTTCGTGGAACCACTCCAACACAATTTTAGCCTTGTGACACGGGGCTTTGTCCTGTTGAAACATTCCATTTCATGCCGGAAAAACAGAGGCCAAGCAAGGGCGCAACTGGTCAGCATAAATTGTTCAAATACCCTGTAGCATTCATTCCCAAAAGCATAATACCGCCACCACCGGTCTGTGTATGATCTACTGTACATTGAGCAACTGTTTGCTTGGAAGACGGAGTCCCTGACAAGGCCATAGGCGTGATGAATGCAAACCGTGATTCATCTGACCAGGCAATTCTCTCCCACTGATCCATGGACCAGTCGCGATGTTCCCGGGTCCAGCGTAGGCGCAGTTGGCGATGACGCTTGGTCAGCAAAGGCACACGAGTGGGACGTTTGCTGTGTAGCCCCATATCCAACAGTGTCCGCTGAACAGTGTGCTCCGATACTATTCTACTTGGCCCTGCATTGTTTTGGGTGTCAGCTGAGCCACTGTCTAGCTCCGGTTTTGCTTCACCATGAGAGATAGTTTCCGACGACCTTTTTCTTTGATAGCGTGTGAATGTCCAACACCATGTCGTCTATTGCTGGTTTCACTGTCATTCCTCCACTTTTCATAAGAACTAACAACTGTAGATCGCTAACAACCCACAAGTCGTGCAGTTTCGGAAATACTTGTTCCAAGCTTTCGAGCCATTACAATCTGCAATCTCTTAAAATCCTTTAGATCCGCAGCCTTTCCCCTCACACACAGAAGGAAGTGAAAGAATGATTCTTCAGATTCTCCAGTAGAAGTTAAATACCACTTCCATCTGATCACGTGCCTTCCACGTCATTCAGGTGAGTTCATTGCAAAATGTAGGGGTAGTCATAATGTTTTGGCTCTTGAGTGTATATGTCTACATAACGTATGTCATACATAATTATGTATTCAAGAAATATTCTTGTATTTTTCGAATCACCATTTCTCATACTTTTCCGACCCTAGAATAATGTAATGCAATCTTTTTATATAAGGGTAAATCAAAATATAAGTTCCACCCGAGTAAGTTCAAAATGTAATACTTCCACCCGAACTTTATGGTTTATATTTTTATCCCACTAGCAAAATAATCTGAAATAATTAGAGAAATTATGAAGTTGTCTTGTGTAGAATTATTTTAAATTGACAAAAAGACAATAATCTCTCCAGAAAGGCAGTAAACTTGTACTCTCTTGTACTATCTTACTCTCTCTAACTCTCTCTTTTTCATTCAAACAGTAAAAGCTCTCATTTTGACTACTTTATTTGTACATTTAATCACCCTTTGTCTCATAAAATGATTAACTGTTTGATTGCTGAAGAGCTTTCTTATATATATGCTAATAGTGCGGAATGAAATGCGTAGTAACTTTTTTGGAGAACAATAGAAATGGCTATAATTAACACTAATTATTATGTAACTAGTAATTTTTACCAACATAAATATTCTTTATTCCCACATATTACAAGAATGTTTTATTGCACTAATTCCATAAATTCCTTTTTTACATATAGCGCAAATTAATTTGGATCGTCTAATTCCATTACCATTTTTTTTACTGTATACATCACATTGTCGCAAGTTTCGCCCAGGCAATTTTTCTAAAGAAAACCTTGTACTTATTGGTAGTCTTCTTGTGGTATTTTTGCTTGCTAACCATTCCTCTTCTATAGCATCAATAATGATCAGTATAACACTTGTTGAAAAAGGAAAAACAGTTTCTAATTTCTATACAAAAAGAAAAGTGTTTTTTACTACAAATAAACCTTACATACTAAAATCTGACTGTATGTATCTATCTATCTCCTCGCGAACCGCTAGACGCAGAAGGGCGCAGAAGATGCGGAACAATCCAGGGAAGTCATTTCGCCCATCCGTGTTCCAATATTCCAATTAGTTCGAAAGATATTAAAGAAAAACCGACCAAAATGCCAGTTAAAATTTGCGGCACGCACAATTTCATTGTTGAGTTGGCGTCAAAAAATGACTGTTATTGAATGTTAGCATCATTATCGACTGATATTTGGTAATCCGAGTAACACAAAAATCTATCTTTGCTGTTAAATTTCAAGTGTAAATGTATATATTTATGATAGCATATATGCACATGAGATTATATTTGCATCTCCTAAATGCTAAATCCATATTTTATAAACAAGCATTATCTTCTATTTTATTATCTTGGCGAGATTTTTGTATTCAGTAATTATAAACTCGCCATGATCAATCAAAATTGTTTGCATTTCGCAGTTGCCATTTCTTAAACAAAAACTAAATTATTGTTATAGGTTTTAATATTTTAAACTGGATTTTTATTACTTGGTAAATACAAATTTTATATTTTATCTTGAAGATATTTTTATTTTAAATAAAATAAATGTCATCACGTTTCATCAATATTTTTGTAAGACACAATTGTCAATTTTTAAATAATAAAATCTAACACGCTTTAGATTTTATTATTTGAAATTTTATTTTTATATTACTAAATCATTCATGCTTACATACAACAAATTTACGCACTCAAACGTTTAAGACTGTCAGTTAGTGTTGTAAATATTAAATTCATTCATAGTACCACATATTACCAAATTTCTACGTCACCTTCTCGGATTTATCTTTTTGAGCATTCTCTATTTAACATTTCCATCCCCTTGAAAATCACTAAATTAATTTCTCACTGCGCTTCTCATGCAGCTTTATTTGCACATTACCGGCCAATCAAAGTGTTTTTGAACTAAAAATATGATGTAAACTAGAGACAAATATCACAAATAGCATTCAAAGCAAGACTTTTATTCAATGAGTATTCTAATTAAACTACATTTCAAAGAAGATTCTTTAAGTCAGCAGTTTAACCATTTAAACTCCCAACTGGGCATACTCCGTCCTTGCATCGCTGTAATTGAGAAAATAAAGAAAATTTTCATTTAGAAATAACTGAAAACAGAATAATTCATATATCATAAGATTCTTTTCAAATATTTCTACATTTTGGTGCATTGAATTAAAGAACATTTAATTTTAGAATTAACTCAAAATAAGAAAGACTATGAAGTATCACAAGATTTTTTTTTCAAATATGCTACGCTTTGTACTAAAATTTTATTATATAATTAAATCAAAACAACAAAAACTATTTATCATAAGATTCCTTTTTATAATGTTTTTACGTTTAGTCATATTGAATTAAAAAAACATTTAACCTTAAAAATAACTTAATATAAGAAAAACAATATAGCGCAAAATTATTTTTCTAATATTAGTACATTTTGGTATACTGGAATAAAGAACATTTCAATTTATAGATAACTCAAAATAAGAAAAACTATATCACATAAGTTTCTTTTACAGATAACTTAAAATAAGAAAAACTATATCACATAAGTTTCTTTTTCTAATATTGGTACGTTTTGGCATACTGAAATAAAGAACATTTCAGTTTACAGGTAATTCAAAACAAGAAAAAATATATATAAGATTCCTTTTCTAATTCTTGTATGTTTTGATATAACGAAATAAAGATCATATAATTTTAAAAATAACTCAAAAGAAGAAAAACTATATATCATAAAATTAATTTAATAATATTTCTACGTGATTGCATACTGTACTAAAGACTATTTAAATTTACAAATAACTGAAAAAAATCTATATATCATAAGATTCTTTTTAAATATTTCTACATTTAGGTGCATTGAAATAAAGAACATTTAATTTTAGAATTAACTCAAAATAAGAAAGACTATGAAGTATCACAAGATTTTTTTTCAAATATGCTACGCTTTGTACTAAAATTTTATTATATAATTAAATCAAAACAATAAAAATTATATATCATCAGATTCCTTTTCATATTAATTTTATATTTAGTCATATTGAATTAAAAAAAAATATTTAATCTTAAAAATAACTTAATAAGAAAAACAATATAACACAAAATTATTTTTCTAACATTAGTAAGTTTTGGTATACTGGAATAAAGAACATTTCAATTTATAGATAACTCAAATTAAGAAAAACTATATCACATAAGTTTCTTTTACAGATAACTCAAAATAAGAAAAACTATATCACATAAGTTTCTTTTTCTAATATTAGTACGTTTTGGCATACTGAAATAAAGAACATTTCAGTTTACAGATAATTCAAGACAAGAAAAATATATATGATTCGTTTTCTAATTCTTGTGTTTTGATATAACAAAATAAAGATCATATAATTTTAAAAATAACTCAAAAGAAGAAAAACTATATATCATAAGATTAATTTAATAATATATCTACGTGATTGTATACTGTACTAAAGACTATTTAAATTTACAAATAACTGAAAAAAATCTGTATATCATAAGATTCTTTTTAAATATTTCTACATTTTGGTGCATTGAAATAAAGAACATCTAATTTTAGAATTAACTCAAAATAAGAAAGATTAGGAAGTATCACAAGATTTTTTTTTAAATATTCTACGCTTCGTACTAAAATAAGAACATTTTATCCTACAAATAAATCAAAACAACAAAAACTATATTATATCATAAGATTCCTTTTTATGATATTTTTACGTTTTGTCATATTGAAATAAAAAGCATTTAATCTTAAAAATAACTCAATACAAGATACACTATATAACATAAGATTCTTTTTCTAATATTAGTACGGTTTGGTATACAAGAATAAAGATTTTAGTTTACAGATAACTCAAAACTAAAAAAACTATATCATATAAGTTTTTTTTTCTAATATTAGTACGTTTTGGCATACTGAAATAAAGAACATTTCAGTTTACAGATAATTCAGAATAAGAAAAATATATATAAGATTCCTTTTCTAATTCTTGTAGGTTTTGATATAACGAAATAAAGACCATATACTTTTAAAAATAACTCAAAAGAAGAAAAACTATATATCATAAAATCAATTTAATAATATTTCTACCTGATTGCATACTGTACTAAAGACTATTTAAATTTACAAATAACTGAAAAAAATCTATATATCATAAGATTCTTTTTAAATATTTCTACATTTTGATGCACTGAATTAAAGAACATTTAATTTTAGAATTAACTCAAAATAAGAAAGACTATGAAGTATCACAAGATTCTTTTCCACATATTCTACGCTCTGTACTAAAATACAACGGCATTGGGCTAAATTATTTGTCTTTGTGCTGCAGTCTTGCTTGCTTATAGAGTCCATTCAATCCCCGAACACAGCAGTTTTGGAAGTTCGTAACAATTTGATTAATCAATTATGTATACGTAGTTATATCACTATGTACACATAGTTGATTAACTAATTATGTATACATAGTTATATGAGTATGCACACATAGTTGATTAATTATGTATACATAGTTATATCCCTATGTACACATAGTTGATTAACTAATTATGTATACATAGATTCCGCTTTACTAACTGCTTAAATAGAAGTTTGGTTTAGCCGTTCGTAACTGTCACCAAATATTGATATCCTTATTTTATATCTGCTTTCACATTAAAGTTAATTGAGCATATAAAATCAAATTTTTAGTAAACAAGAATCAAATGTTGTAAAATTTCAAAAAACGCTAATAAAATATTAAATGGAGACTTTCATACCCCGGTATATACAACACCCATGTCACAGCATAGCTGTCCATCCTTAGAATTATATATTTCAGTTTCTTCTGGGTATTGGCAATGTACTTTGCAATCGTTGGCCTTCTCCTATAAAAAAGGAAACAAATATGAAATTAGAAAGCATTCGTGCTTAGTTATCTAACACTAGTACTCGCGCATTATATTTTTTATATTTGAAACGTAAATAAAATTAAGTTAAATAAGAAAAATGCTTATGGTATAAAATTTAGTGAACACAAATATCTTCCACACCTATTGTTCCACAATAGATTGAGAATGGGAAATAAGCTACTTCCACACGATTCTAAGGCTCGTACTTCATAGTTATATCACTATGTACACATATTTGATAAACTAATTATGTATACATAATTGATTAATTATGTATACATAGTTGATCAACTAATTATGTACACATAGTTGAATAACTAATTACGTATACATAGTTATATGACTATGCACACATAGTTGATTAATAATGTATACATAGTTATGTCACTATGTACACATAGTTGATTAACTAATTATGTATACATAGTTATATCACTATGTACACATAGTTGATTAACTAATTATGTATACATCGTTATATGACTATTCACACATAGTTGATTAACTAATTATGTATACATAGTTATATCACTATGTACACATAGTTGATTAACTAATTATGTATACATCGCTAAATGACTATTCACACATAGTTGATTACTAATTATGTATACATAGTTATGACACTATGTACACATCGTTATATCACTATGTACATATAGTTGATTAACTAATTATGTATATATACATAGTTATATCACTAATTATGCATAGCCAGTGTAAAAGCTGGGTCTTAAGCTGTTAGTTAAAGAAATTACCTTTTTAGCGTCTACTAATTCTCGACCATTTGCGTTGTCTTCACAAATCTGTCTGTCATCCTGTTGAGCAG
>CM063500.1:79783104-79788104 GCA_032207245.1 Pardosa pseudoannulata | reverse complement strand
CAGTTAAAAGCACGTAGATTGATACTGAAGACATTGTATAGAAATTTTATGCCAACTGACTCGAATGAAAACTTTATTGACTGTCTGTGGTATTCAGCATCGGAGTTATATATATAGGACGAGTTATGTAACTCGAGACGCAACGCAAGTGTTGCTATTCAGTTTCCCGAAACGCCTGTGAAAGAAACTAGTTAATTAAACGCGTTGATTCATCCAGCAGATGTCTACTTCTTATAACGGATAATCAAATGTGAGATTTCGAGGTTATAACCAATTATTCCTTTGACACCTCAATTATTGTTGATTTTTAGCTTAGGAATTACTTGTTTTCAAGCAAAAATTTTTATCAGAACTGTTAATCACCGAAACATTCTGTCACCACATGACTTCCTTGTACAACTATCAAATTATACATATTTTTTATGTATGACGAGTCATCACAATTATCTTTTTTAAGTTTCTTTAAGGTATCCGTCTACGTTCGGAGAACTTTTTTCTTTACACATAGAAACTAGCTCATGTTTTTACATTTTTGCATTTATTTTTTATATTATCTTAGAGAATTGCACTTAAAAAATTTATTCCTGGAGAAGTTTTTATAAAATTTTTAATAAATGAAGAAAATTTAGTAAAAAAATCGGTTTTTTTCAAAAGGTCTAATTTTTCAATAAATTATACACTTATTCTTATACACTGGACTAGTGAATCACCTAAAATCTTTGCTTAATTTACATATGGTACAAAAAGTTTGGTCCTTTAAAATCATACACATTGAATTTTTAACGAATTTTCATTACCTTTATATCTCTGAGTGTAACGTAATTAAAAATTATCCAAATTTAAAGCTTTTAGGTCATTCACTAGTAAATACTATCAAAAGCATTCATAATAATTTTCAACAAAATATTTTAAGAACTTTTAGAGAAATCACATTTTAAGTTTCGACATTTTATTAAAAATACCGTTCCGAGAAAAGCGCATTTGAAGTTTATGAAAGTAACTTCAACTATTAAAAAATTAAAATGCATGTTTAAAATTCCCCACACTTTCTTGCTTCAAAACTTTCTAATTGCCAAGTTGCTAATTATTAAAAATACTAGAAAAATGTTTAAATTAATCTGCATGAAAATTTAAAAAGTTTTGTCCAAAAAAAAAGCTCTTTAGAAGACTTTAAATTTACAACTTTTGGTTCTGAAGTCGCTACTTCCGTTTTGTTTTGAAAGCTGTCACTGATGTTTAAATACTGTAACTTTTCTTTAAACTGCCGTAGAGACAAAACAAACACAGATTTATAAGCCTAAAATTTGACATTTTACAATAGAGAAATAAAAAATAAAAATTATGATTTTTGGCAAAAAATGACGTTTTTAACGTAGAGGGATACATTAAAGATAGTAAGTAGGTTTCATTTCTTATAGTCATGTATTGTTTGAGTACAGCACAAGTATTGATATATTGCAGCAAGCGATAGCTTTAATTCCTTTGCGGCCAACTTCTCGTATACGCGACACAGTGATTTCACTCTTATCAGTTCAGCGTCTCCTCCATGCCATGATCTACGGTTGATATTGAAATACCAGCGTAATAGGATATCTGAATATTTTATTTTAATTTTTAACGTAGACGGATACATTAAAGATAGTAAGTAGGTTTCATTTCTTATAGTCATGTATTGTTTGAGTACAGCACAAGTATTGATATATTGCAGCAAGCGATAGCTTTAATCCCTTTGCGGCCAACGTCTCGTATACGCGACACAGTGATTTCACTCTTATCAGTTGAGCGTCTCCTCCATGCCATGATCTACGGTTGATATTGAAATACCAGCGTAATAGGATATCTGAATATTTTATTTTAATTTTTAACGTAGACGGATACATTAAAGATAGTAAGTAGGTTTCATTTCTTATAGTCATGTATTGTTTGAGTACAGCACAAGTATTGATATATTGCAGCAAGCGATAGCTTTAATTCCTTTGCGGCCAACTTCTCGTATACGCGACACAGTGATTTCACTCTTATCAGTTCAGCGTCTCCTCCATGCCATGATCAACGGTTGATATTGAAATACCAGCGTAATAGGATATCTGAATATTTTATTTTAATTTTTAACGTAGACGGATACATTAAAGATAGTAAGTAGGTTTCATTTCTTATAGTCATGTATTGTTTGAGTACAGCACAAGTATTGATATATTGCAGCAAGCGATAGCTTTAATTCCTTTGCGGCCAACTTCTCGTATACGCGACACAGTGATTTCACTCTTATCAGTTCAGCGTCTCCTCCATGCCATGATCTACGGTTGATATTGAAATACCAGCGTAATAGGATATCTGAATATTTTATTTTAATTTTTAAATTCTAGATTTCATTGTCAGATGGCGTAAACAGCAACATTTTTCAAAACGGTCGACTCGTATAGCATTTATGTGCTCGTTCTCAAAGGGATAAGCCCCGTTACATTGAGGTTTTTCTGCTGCAATATTTCTTACAAACTATTTTCAAATGAAACAACATTGTCAGATTCAGAGTAAGAAACTTAAGCATTTTAACATGCTTAAAAAATAGTTACACTCACTTTCAAAAGTTAAGCACGAAGATGTAAAATGGGAAAAAAATCAACAAATACTGCTTTGATTGACACACAACTGGTCAGGAAAGTAACATATATATTTATGCATAAAACAAAATCAATAACTATTATTAATAATTAATTAAAATCTTCATATCTCTAATTTATTTATCCTTTAAAGAGTACTTTCTAACAAATGTTAGTGAAACGTCACATCCGATTATTTTTTCTTAAAGTGAGTCCTCGTATTTTAGAAGCGTGGACCAAGCAGAAGGCCCTCAAGATTTGATAACCACCTCCAGAGGTATCCTTTGAATTTAGAGGCCATTGCGACAGCGAACCTATTTTACAAGGCACCATTAATGATCACGACGGATGTTTGGCCGACTCGAGTTTCGAACCTGCAACCAACCGGTTATGAGTTCGAAGCATTTGTCTAGACGAAGAGCAGCAATTTTATACAGAAAACTTTTGAAAAGGGTTCCGTTTCGCTCTGTTTTGAGCGCTACGGTTAAATTTTACAACACGATAGCTAATGAGTTAATGGGACCTACTGCTTAAAGCTGATTCGGTATGGCTACGAACATCCATGCCACAGTGTTATTCGAACCTACGAACTCCGGTACAGAAAACTAACGCCCTAATCATTCGGCCATCGTTCGATGTTTTAAAAAAGTGTAGATGAGACTTTAAATACATATTATAATAGGATATGTAACTGAAATTGTTATATGATAAAATGAAACAAGATCCATATTAAACTAAATACTGGCTTCTTAATTATTTTGACAAAATTTTAATCTGGCGTTTTAATCTTATAAGAAAATAAAACAGCATCTTCCATAAACTAAACACTGATCTCCTTTTATGTTCACACGATTTAATTGAGGTGTTGTAGTACACAATGTTTTGTATTTGTATTTCTGATTTTTTTTTCCTAAAACGCAGTAGTTAGCATGTATTAGATTCATATTTTCCTGAAAGGTTTTATAATTAAAACTAGACGGCCCGACAGACGTTGTCTGTTTTAACGCTGTAAATCCAAAAACTGTAAAATGTTTTTAAATAAATTATAAATTAGACCGTTTTAATGGGAAAGAAACGAAAGAAAAAAATTTTTTAAATACTTAACGCCACCACGCGTACAGTCATCACAAATGTAATTATATTAAATTTAAATTCCCACATGGCCTGAAAGGGGATTCGATTCTGGGAATTCTTGTACTGAAGCACATTGCGCTGACCCCGGCACTCCAGATATGTTGGCAGTGAATGGTTTGAAGAGACATTATAATAAATTAATAAGCGATCAATTTTGTATTTATAATAAAAAAACATTTTCTATCGGATCAAATTGCGAATCTAAACCATTCTCGAATAAACTTAATTAAATACACAAATCTTCATCAAAATCAGTCCAGACGTTTAGAGGGAGTTCTATTACAAATACACGGACAGGAGAATTTTGTATATAAAGATATATAAATAATTAGTAATTAGTAAGTGATAAAGGATATATATAATTAAAATTTTATATATAAAGATATATACATTTCAGTTTTAAGATGAATAACAGTTAAAAATTATATATATGATTAAATATTTATAATAGCAATAATGATTAAACCAGGCATCGAAATATATATATATATATATATATATATATATATATATATATATATATATATATATATATATATATATATATATATTTGTGTACTTATTTATTTACTATTAAAAATACAATGTTTGTTTCAATTATAAATTCCGTAAATTTCTCTGCGAGCCACAAAATTTTATTAATTATAATTTTGCTATCCTTGGCTTATAATTTTTCAGAGGGACCGGTAAACTAGAAATTGTAGTATCGCTTCAAGTTCTATTACAAACACGTGGACAAAACAATTTTATATACAAAGATATTACTCTGTTAAAAA
Organism: Pardosa pseudoannulata; assembly: GCA_032207245.1. Taxonomy (NCBI): domain Eukaryota; kingdom Metazoa; phylum Arthropoda; class Arachnida; order Araneae; family Lycosidae; genus Pardosa; species Pardosa pseudoannulata. The sequence goes on along the minus strand of CM063500.1, from coordinate 79,783,594 downwards.
CTGAAAATAACTTTCTTATGGCAATAAATTGTTTTTTAAATGAAAGCGTATGTATTGCCTTTTTTTCCTTTCAAATAAATTTTTGTAAACTTTTTCTTTCAGACATAACAGAAGTAACAGCATTCTACAAAACAGTATAGTGTTAAAATATAAACAAGGTTAAAAAATATGTTTTCTTTGTATGATGATTTTTAACATATCGATGACTTCAAAAATGTTCTAGATGAAGTTTTTTTTCTAAATCTCTTTCAAAATAAGACATTAACACTTCGCGTGAGGGCAACATATTTTTACGTTTTTTGCAGTCTGTCACTGGAGCGCAGGTCACGTAAAAATACGTATTTAGTAGATTTGTGGTGGATACCCGCTAACCACCACAAATCTACTAAATACGTATAATTATATGCATATGTGACATTATATGCGTGTTGTTTGAGTTGCTATGAAACGCTTTGCACTTTTATTCATTCCATAAGTTATGATTGTCGAG
>CM063500.1:79678104-79778104 GCA_032207245.1 Pardosa pseudoannulata | reverse complement strand
ACCCTATGACGCAGGTAAAAAAAATGGTTTGTTTTTTGGCTGAGAATTATCTGGTACACACTCAATAATTTGTTTATCTTCATACTCCTCTAAAGTCTCCCGATACTGTGAATGCAGTTTAGAATCATGTTGAATTCATTTAGTCAAACCGTGTGGTTATGTATAAGAAACAAACCCACTAACAAACTTCTTAATTTTTAAAGATATATAACTTAAACGCTAGATATTTATTAGTCTGTGAAATAGACTTCTAGACTTTTATGAAAAGAATTTGTTGTTAATACCGGTGATAAAATTTTCATTGCAACAAAAAATAATCGATGATTAAATTTAAAATTATCACATATGTACCTAATCTATTATTTAAGCCAAATATAAAAGAAAATTATTTGCGTAATATCTAAGTTCAGTGATAAAACGTATGAAAATAATGCAGACGATATTTAAATAATTTAAAATAAGAAATGATCAAATGAGATGGTTAAAGGAATAACGTCATTATGCTAGAAAAAAGTTATTTTTACCTATTTATATGATAAATTAATAAATTTAATCACCTGCTCTTAACCGGGGAAAATAAGGCATTAAATAATGTCATGAAACTCTCGAAAAGGGGAGAAGGAGTGGATTTTTAACGTTTTAAAGACTTGCTTAGAATTTTACTCAATAATTTGTTTTTGCTCAATAATTTCAACAAGCTCAATAATTTGTTTATTTTTAATGACCGTATGTTAGTTGGCAATTTTATTTTTCTTGTCATATTACGTGATAAGATGGACAGTACAGATTTTAATATTATCGGTATATATGAAAAATGTCCAAAATTTGGCGAATCGGTTGCAAATCGTGTGGTTATCTATAAAAATCAAACACACAAACGAACAAACTTCTTAATTTTTAAAGATATGTAACTCAAAAGCTAGATATTTATTAGACCGCGAAATAGACTCTTACTGAAAATAATTTGTTTTTAATTCCGGTGATAAAAGTTTCATGGGAACAAAAATAGTCGATGATTAAATTTAAAATGATTACATATGTACCTAATCTATTATTGAATCCAAACGTAAAAGAAAATTATTTACGTAATATCTAAGTTCAGTGATAAGACGTAGGATAATAATGCAGACGACATTTAAATAATTTAAAATAAGAAATGGTTAAATGAGATAGTTAAAGGAATGACGTTATAATGCTAGAAAAAAATGTTCTTTTCATCTACTTATAATGTGATAAATTGATGAATTTAATCGTCTGCTCTTAAACGGGGAAAATAGGGCTTGAAATAATGGAATTAAACGATCGAATAGGACGGAAGGGGTAGATTTCGAAAGTTTTAGAAATCGCTTTTAATTTTGCTAACCAAACTCATCAATATATATATATGTGTGTGTGTATGTATATATATATATATATATATATATATATATATGTATATATGTATATATATATATATATATATATATATATATATATATATATATATATATATATATATATATATATATATATACACATATATATAGTGATCAAATTTTTAATCAGCCAAATTGGTTCGGTCTGTAAATCTAATGTTAAAAAATGTGTTTTCTTTGGATGATGATTTTTATCACGTCGATGACTTAAAATGTTCCAGAAGAGATTTGTTTTCTAAATCTCTACCAAATTAAGGCATTCTTATAATGAAACTAAATATCTTTTAATCTATTAATGTATTATACTAGATGATATTCCAATTAATTCATTTCTAAACAAATTATCTATGTAATCTTTAAACTTCTACCTCTAAAGAAGTAAATCAAAAGTAACATGCCGCAAGATTATACAATTTCAAAACTGATAAAGAATTTTTGGTTAACCAGTTTCAATTGTGATTGCAAATTATATATAACTAGCATATAGCCCGTCATTTGATGGGATTAGTAAAATTTGTAATTTTCCAGAATTGTAAAGTACCCTATGAGGTAGGTAAAAAAATGGTTTGATTTTCGGATGAGAATTATGTGGTACATGCTGAATAATTTGTTTATTTTTATACTCCTCTAAAGTCTCCCAATACTGTGAATGCAGTTTAGAATCACGTTGAATTCATTTAGTCAAACCGTGTGGTTACGTATTAAAAACAAACACACAAACGGACCAACTTCTTAATTTCCAAATATATATAACTTAAAGATAGATATTTATTAGTCAGTGAAATAGGCTCATAGACTTTTATGAAAAGAATTTGTTGTTAATACCGGTGATAAAATTTTTATTGCAACAAAAAGTAATCGAGGACTAAATTTAAAATTATCACATATGTACCTAATCTATTATTTAAGCCAAATAAAAATGAAATAATGTAGACTATATTTAAATAATTTAAAATAAGAAATGATCAAATGAGATAAAGGAAATACGTCATTATACTTGCAAAAAATGTTATTTTTACCTATTTATATGATAAATTAATAAATTTAATCACCTGCTCTTAACCGGGGAAAATAAGGCATTAAATAATGTCATGAAACTCTCGAAAAGGGGAGAAGGAGTGGATTTTTAACGTTTTAAAGACTTGCTTAGAATTTTACTCAATAATTTGTTTTTGCTCAATAATTTCAACAAGCTCAATAATTTGTTTATTTTTAATGACCGTATGTTAGTTGGCAATTTTATTTTTCTTGTCATATTACGTGATAAGATGGACAGTACAGATTTTAATATTATCGGTATATATGAAAAATGTCCAAAATTTGGCGAATCGGTTGCAAATCGTGTGGTTATCTATAAAAATCAAACACACAAACGAACAAACTTCTTAATTTTTAAAGATATATAACTTAAACACTAGATATTTATTAATCTATGTAATAGACTCATAGACTTTTATGAAAATAATTTGTTGTTAATATCGGTATTAAAACTTTCATTGCAGTAAAAGATAATGGATGATTAAATTTAAAATGATCACATATGTACCTAATCTATTATTTAAGCCAAATGTAAAAGAAAATTATTTACGTAATATCTAAGTTCAGTGATGTAAAAACGTAAGAAAATAATGCAGACGACATTTAAATAATTTAAAATAAGAAATGATTAAATGAGATAGTTAAAGGAATGACGTTATAATGCTAGAAAAAATGTTATTTTCATCTACTTATAATGTGATAAATTGATGAATTTAATCGCCTGCCCTTAACCGGGGAAAATAGGGCTTGAAATAATGGAATTAAACGATCGAATAGGACGGAAGGGGTAGATTTCGAAAGTTTTAGAAATCGCTTTTAATTTTGCTAACCAAACTCATCAATATATATATATGTGTGTGTGTATGTATATATATATATATATATATATATATATATATGTGTGTGTGTGTGTGTGTGTGTGTGTGTGTGTGTATATATATGTATGTATATATATATATATATATATATATATATACACATATATATAGTGATCAAATTTTTAATCAGCCAAATTGGTTCGGTCTGTAAATCTAATGTTAAAAAATGTGTTTTCTTTGGATGATGATTTTTATCATGTCGATGACTTAAAATGTTCCAGAAGAGATTTGTTTTCTAAATCTCTACCAAATTAAGCATTCTTATAATGAAACTAAATATCTTTTAATCTATTAATGTATTATACTAGATGATATTCCAATTAATTCATTTCTAAACAAATTATCTATGCAATCTTTAAACTTCTACCTCTAAAGACGTAAATCAAAAATAACATGTAACAAGATTATATAATTTCAAAATTGATAAAGAATTTTTGATTAACCAGTTTCAATTGTGATTGCAAATTATATATAACTAGCATATAGCCCGTCATATGATGGGATTAGTAAAATTTGTAATTTTTCAAAATTGTAAAGTACCCTATGAGATAGGTAAAAAAAATGGTCATCAAGAATCCAATAGGGATGCACTGATGTATTCTAGGTATAACCGCTTCATAAACTCGAGTACAGACGGTCAGATAACTTAGACTATTATTACACAGGGGATGTGCAAAACTCGTAGTTTTACATATTAAATAATCTGCATTAGTTCCTAACTGCTCTGGGATATTTGACAGGTGCTTGTTTTCTTATTTTTTAGTCACGCACTTTCCTCTGAATTCACGTAATAATTGATGACACAGGTGTTCTGTAATTAGTTGTTTCATAACAAATTTCTCCTTTTCTAACAGTTCATCTGTCGATTAAACGTTTAAAAAACTTATTTGGTTTAGGAACGACCTTACTGCAATTCGAAGTCTATTTTTCATTATGCAGGTTAAGTAAAAATTATCTACTGCCATATAGTATACAGCACGGGTGTCTAAGCTTCTTGATAGTCCGAGCCATTTTTCAAAATTTGAAATTTTGTCACAAGCCGCAATAAAATACGTATTTAAAAGGTATGCAAAAAAGGTATTGCAATTTTTTTTTTACAGAAATTATATTTATTGAATGTCATTTGGAAGATGTTCGTCCTTTAACCCTCTGGCAGCTCATTCCGCTATTTCCACGGGCAACTCAAATATAGCAAAATTTGCTTATCCCGAGATTTTAACGGGCATTTGCTTTTCTTCCTTTTTTGAGGAGCCCATCCCACTGTTTTACCGTTTAAACAGTGAAATAAATTATATACAGTATTAGAGGTCTAATTATGTAATAAAGAGAATTATATGAATATAACCATACTTTTATTATATAATGTTATATATAATAATAAATAATTATATTATATTTATATAATTATATATTATAATATATATTATAATATAATATTATAATATAATATAATATATAATATATATTATATTATAATATAATTATATATTATATATAATTATATACTATATATTATAATTATATTATGTAATAAATAGAAATTAGCTGTAATTCAATTGAAATTTATTAATAAAAAATTTTCCTTGTGATAACATCTAAAATTGGTTTTTCTGACAGTTTAGTTTCTCACTATAAAAACCTATATAAAATATCTTTTCTAGAAAGAAATGTGCATATTTCTATACTTCAATATGTATAGATTTAGAATGTACAAGAACAAATTTACAATTTTTGAACCGATTTTGGTCTACAAATTGAGCAGTCGAAGGGTTAATTTTTCAAGAAAATTTTTGAATTGTCGATGATTTTTTTGCTTTGGTGCGAATGTAATTTACAATGTGTTACACTGCTTTCATAACATCAGGCTATTTTAAATATTTTGTAACGAGATGTTCTCGGTGAATTATGCAGTGAATCGGTATGAATTGTGTAATTTGAAAATCCTCTCTAAGAAGCCCATTAAGACCGATTTTTTTTTTACCCATCATTGCCGGAGCTCCATCAGTTGTAATAATTTAAAATATTAGTTTGGGGAAAAAGAAATCCATTATTTTTTTCGGTAGATGGCTGTAGAGATAGATATCTCGTAAAGCATCGATTCAACAATTTCATTTTTATGCTCGTTGTCAAAGTGACATTTGACACTAAAAAATGTTTTTTACTGTTTTTTGTGTGGTATATTCAGTTGTGAGTTACAGGGTGTTAAAAATGAAAGTCAATAAAGAGAAAATTCAGTACATTGTACAGTTTTTCTTGGATAAAGGCGGAAATGCAAACCAGACGGCTAAAATTGGGAATGGTGTTTATGGTGCCGATACTGTAACAGCTAATTACTTGCAATTTTTGTTTCGTCGATTCCGCTAAGGCATTTTGGATGTTAAAGATGCACTTCACGCAGGCACACTCGTCGTCGAAAATGTCGATAAAATCACAGAAATAATCGAAGTTGACCGGCATGTTAGTAGTTGTAGCATTTCTCAGGAGCTAAATATCGACCATAAAACAGTTTAAAACCATTTGCGCCAAGTTGGATTCAAAAAGAAGCTCGATGTTTGGATGCCACACCAATTAACACCAAAAAACATGATGGATCGAATTTCCGTCTGACAAGCCTTGACCAAATGGAATAAAATCGACCCATTTCTTAAACGGATGGTGACTGGGGATGAAAAATGGGTCGAAAACTACAATATTGTGCGAAAACGATCGTGGTCAAAGCGCGGTGAAACAACTCAAACGGTGGCCAAACCAAGACTAACGGCCAGGAAGGTTCTAATGTGTATCTGATGGGACTGGAAGTGAATCATTTATTATGAGTTGCTTCCGTATGGTCAAACACTAAATTCAGATCCCTACTATCAACAACTTGACCGTTTGAAGCTAGCGATTGACCAGAAATGGCTAGAATTGGCTAACAGAAGAGGTGTTGTGTTCCATCAGGACAACGCCAGGTCACACACGTGTATAGTGACTCGCCAGAAACTCAGGAAGCTTGGTTGGAAAGTTTTAATGCATCCATCTTATAGTCCGAACCTAGCACCAAGCGATTACCACCTTTTTCTCGCATTGCAAAACTTCCTGAGTGATGAGAAATTGGGATGAAGATAAGATTGTGAAAATCGATTACTACAGTCTATCGCCAATAAGGACCAAGACTTTTACGAGAGAGGTATTATGAAGCTACAATTAAAATGGCAACTAATTATACAACAAAACGGTGCATAGTTGACCCAAATTGGACAATCCGAAACATGTTTAAAAGAGTCATTAATTTCAGGCAAAAATAATGGATTTCTTTTTCCCCAGCCTAATATAATAACACAAAAATGAAAAGGGAACTCGGGTACATTTATCGAGAGCCACAAATAATCTTTCAAAGAGCTACATGTGGCTCGCGAGCCGCAAGTTAGCCTCCTCTGGTATATAGGGTATATGAAGATTATAATGTTACTAGTACATGTGTTGGGTACTTTTGATCGGTTATTCTCATTTTATTTAAAATTAATATGGATTTCTGAACAACTGAAGGTTATATTTGTATCTTGACGGATGGGCACTTAGAAAGAAAATATGAGATAAGGTACTTTAAAAAAAAATCAAGAATTTTTATTAAATGAGGAAGTCCGTGTCTAAATCATCGTATGTGCAAACGGTTAGATTAGCAGAAGGAGTGGATCTCGAACGTTGCTAACCTTAATTTATCAAGCATCGAATATAGATGCCTGTATCCATTCTAAGTCCAAACGCTTCATAAATTCTAGGACAAACGAACAGATAACTTAGGCTATTATTATATAGGGTATACTAACGTTCATCATGTACCTATAACTTTTTTTTTCGAAGGGAAAAGAAGTATAAATCTTAATATCACTATAAGAATAAGATTCCATACTTACAGTAACTGCTACAATTGCAAAGAGCAGGTAAACTGACACTGAAGACATCGTATGATAATTGATGAATATCAGGAATACTCGGTTTAATATAACACGGTCTTCGACTGTGAATGAACCCGAAGATTTTTTTGCTAATGGAAATATTTATATCACGGGTTATATAACTTGAATCCCGATACTTATTATTCAGCCACACGGAATGCTTGCTAAGGAAACTACATCATGATCATGGGTTATCTAACTTGAATCCCGATTCTTATTCAGCCACACGGAATGCTAGCTAAGGAAACTACATAATGACACGCCTTTTATGTAACCACCAGAGGTTTACCTCAAAGGAATGAGGTTCAAGTGCTCGTTTTCGTAGGGTCATCGACCAAAAAATTTGTTATTGAGTTTTTGTCTAGGTCCATTTTGAGTTATTTTGATAGCAACTAAGTCATTGATGCTATATTTTCGTGGAGGTTTTCTTCGAAGGTTGTAAGCTCGTTGATTTTCATTCTGAACTTTTTGAATTTGTTCTTTTGCAATTTTTCGTAAAAAGTATCATTTGTCGGTACATTCAACTCGCAGCAACTGTTGAATGCGGAGATCCCTTTTAGTATTCATTTTTGTGCCAATGAGTAATTCAAAAGGTGTAGATAGATTTAATGTTGCAATGGAAAATGGAATTGAGTATTCGTTTTACAGAAGGAACATATTTGAACCACTTGGTCGGATCGTCGGATGACAGTTTCGATAAAACTGCAATAACAGTTCTGTTAAGATGATCTACTTGACATTCGCACTTAGCAGTCCGGTAGTAATGTTGTGTAAAGAAATATTTTCATCCGCACAATAAGTTGTAAATTCGTCGGAGGTGAACGCTGGTCCACGGTCAGTTATAAGGAAATGAGGGTTTCCAAATATAGTTTTTTTGAATGTTTAGTTTTGAAGTGACTTCAGAAGCAGATGTAGATTTTGGGCGATACAACCCTTCAAATTTGGTGAAAGAGTCGGTCTCAGATAAAATGTGTTTGAAAGTTTTGTTCGATGTCGTCAAGGGACCAAGGTGATCAACATGGTAAGTCTCCAGAGGTATGTGATTTTTATGAAGAGGATGTAGGAAATCTTATTTACCAGATCTTCTGATTTTTAAAGGCACGTCACACAATTAGAAATATATTTTTAAATTTTGGATTGCAACTCTGAAATAAAATAGTTATGTTTTACGTGGTCAAGGGTTCTTTCAGTTGAGAAATGATCTCTGTCGTGAACATTTTGTATTATTTGATACTGCATTTCTTTGGGAACAACTATTATTTCTGCACCATCAATAAATTTTTATAAAATATCCTGTTTTAGACAATTATCATATGGACGATTCTGAAGAAGAGCTTTTATAGCTAGAATATGGGGATCATGTTTTTGTGCTTGTTTGATTGAATGTACAATAAAATCATGAAACTGATTAGTAAGAACTTGAATTCTACTTAAAGTGTCGACGTGGGCCAGTTTAGAACCACTTCTATGTTGGAACTCATTTACTACTAACTTTAGTTTTTTCTCTTCAACACGACATCTTCACCTATTTTACAGCGTTTTTCGTTCTTTTAGAGCCGGTCTCACCAAAGTCGTTTAACAAATAACCGTGATTAACCCTTGGCGTCAACTAATGGTCTGACGAAATTCATAGTTTAAACAGAGATTAATCGAGGTTGGCCGTTAAACGACTTTGGTGTGATTGGCCTTTAGATCCTTGGGGCTTACTCTGGACGTTACGAGTCGGTTCGCACATTCAATTTGACGTTACTTTGACGTCACCTTGATCATTTGCTGGCATATCATCAAGCTGCGTCAAAGTAACGTCACAACAAACGTCCGGACCGACTCGCAACGTTCAGAGTAAGCCTCCTTATTTGTTATCTTCATTAACATAATCTAGTAATTCAACGTTGACTTCTACTTCAACAGCTAAATTAAACACATTAGCCAAATCCCTAATCCCTAACATTACAGCAGAATTACTGAACAATTAATATTATTCTAGGATAAAAACTCATGTGGTTTACTTCACAATCTTCTAATTTTTTTCTAATTAAATTTTTATAGCATTTTAAAAGTTCATTCATCTCATGTTAAAGCTTATTAAAAGGCTTTACTTAGATTGATAGATTTCTTTAGTTTTATATTTTTTTTCTTTTCGTCCACACCTATATTATTTTGGAGACATATTTAAATAACGAATTTGATAGTTAATGCTTGTGAAAGTAAAACCCACTACAAAAGTGCATAGCAAGCCTATAGTAAATTCAATGCTTATGTCACCATTCGTCACTGATATATCGATTTGTCGGGGATTCCTCCTAGTATTTTCTTCTCTCCTCAACTTGCCCCCGAGAGGTCTCTGGTCACCTCCTTTAAAATGAAAAGTCCTGTATATATGGTGTAAACCATCGTCAAAAGAAAATTTCATTTCAAGACTATCGTTAAATTTTCTTTCATCTATGTAGTACCATTTACCTACATAATTTTTCACTACGAGGTAGCCTAAAGGCCTTTAGGATACCAGTTTAAACTTATCAGACACCCAAAATATATCCATGTATGATCAGAGAAAGAGCAGAATTGTTAGTACTGATTCAAGGTCATCTTACTATAAAGTTGGAAATTGGGAAAAGTGACGAGTTTGTAATCGAGTGCAAAGCTTCACCCTTTGGAAGTTCATCCAAAGGGATAATTCTCCGACAATGCATCAAGAACAATTTTACCAATTAAGGAAATCAGCACCAATAACATAATCAATATATAAATTTTTTGTATGTTTGTATTGAAAGTGTATAAATACATCATAACATAAATCATCTCTACAGATATATTAAATATTCAAATAAAAAATATTAGAAATATTCATTTTAAAAGCGCTTTTCATCTCTGAACCCAATCAGAATCAGACTCCTTATTTTTGTAAGAAACTAATACAGATTCAAGAAAATAAATGCTCGAAATGACAAAAATCAGTCAGTCTGACCTCTTACAAGCAACAACTCATCTGCCTGTCTTCTCCTAGAATAACTAACCGTTAGAAGTACTGATCCTCTAAAATTTCCTTCTCTCCTCAACTTTAAACTCTGGTCACCTCCTTTAGCATCCAAGTTCCTGGTCTTCGCCAATATCCATGCCAACCTCTCTGCAAAAGAGAAAATCTTGCCTTGCACCTACGGCATGAATCCTAAATAATAGTTCTCTCCTTCACCACAACTTGGCCTTTTCCTAAATTTTTCAGGACCTCCGAGGTACGCTAAAGGGGACATGCAACATCAAGTTTGAAACCCATTATTCAGTTCATCTTATTTTAGTAACAGTAAGTGGGACTCAGTCCAGGATACGGAACTAATGCAGTCCAAACTCCTATAGGCTGAGTAGGATTGCATCAGAAGTGTGAAAAACTTTAATCCAAACTCATAAAATCTCCCCTAAGGGTATGATATAAACAGAAGACCTTCAAATTAGTAATAATGGGCTTTGATCAAGAAGTTACGATATTACAACACGAATATTTGAAAGTAAAAAAAGAAATGTTAAGATTTTTCCCGAGGAAAGGAGTGATTCAAATTTTGATCATCCGCAATTTAGTAATAAACTAAGCATTTTGTATACAATTCCCCCACCCAACCAGATTTCCTTATTTTTTCTCAGTTTTCCATCCACTAATACAGATTCAAGAAAAGGGATACGACAAAAATCATAGCCCCCTCTACTATCCTCTGTTCATTATCAAAACTATTTTATCCCCCTGAATAACTAAATACTTTAGACTTTGATCCCTAAATATTTAAAGCACCCTATCTTAAACTTGAATTACTATCTCATTATTAACCCTTTGCCTTAATCCTCCGAGTGGAACACACCGATTAAAAATTGTCTCCAAAAAATACGCTAAAGGTTTATTGTGTCAATGGTCAAAGCGTTCTATGATTTTTTACTTAACCCTTTGTCGACAAAATGGAATACGGGGAACCCACCCTCGTTATTGTCCATTTACTTCCTGTTATTAATAGATATATAAATAGATATTATAGCTTGTTAATCTTTAATACACAAAGATCCTCAAGACTCGAAGATCATAAGAAATAATGGATTCTAAAAGTACAAATAAAAATATTCTTTAAGAGTATTCTTTAAAGTTAAACAAGATATTTAAGGGGTACAATCAGAGATACATCTGTTACCGTAAACGAAATACTTCGAAATAGAGATTTACAAAGCCATGCAAAGCTATCAGCGTCTTTGTGCCTCAGAGAGTAGGGGTGCATCCCTCAATAAATATCAGTCAAAGAGGGATGCAGTTTCTAAACAATCGACCTGACCCTCCTACCTCAAACACTGGCAGAAATGTACATTACATCCATTTTCGGAACGTTTTTGGAGGTCGAAAATTGTGCGTCACAACCGCTTTGAAAACATCATCGGTTTGGCGGAATTGTACGTGCGAACCGCTTAGAGGGTTAAAACAACGTATGGGAGACGTGATCGTACTGCTGTGCTAAAATGAAAACCTCATATCACACACGTGATGATTCTGTCTGGCCAAAAGTGAAAAGTTCGTGTCAGACATGTTATGTTTCTTTCTGACCAAAAGTGAAAAGCTCGTATCAAACTATTGACGCGATAAAGTTTGCTGGACAGTTGCAATATAAGAGGTTGTTTATTCAGAATAAACGAAATTGGGGACATTTTCCAAAACATTAATCCCACGCCAACAAAACAAAAACCAGCCAGGACTTTAAGTTTGCGCAAAGCATAAGAAGCGCAATGAAACAACGTGGGAATGCAAAAGTGTAAAGTTGCCCTATATGTTCCTGACTGTTTCGAGAAATATCACACACTGGAAAATTTTTAATTTCCTGCCATTGGTTTAAAATGTTAGTAATAAAACAATATCCCTTACAAAATTGATTAATATTACACATTATTCACTTACAGGTTATTCACGCAATAAATTTTACATAGAAAATATTTAAACGACTGAAATTTTTTACTTTTGTTATATAACCAAAACAGAAATATGTTAAATAAAAACATAATTATCAAATTCTTTGGTTTTATTAAATAGTAAATGCAGTACTATTAATGTCCACTGGTACGCTTACAATTTAGCCCGTGATGAAACTGCTTCTGGTCACGACGCATGAGAAAAGCTTTCATCGAAAGTGGCACACACAATGGTCGCTCGATTAACCCCTTCCGGTATGGTTTAATAATGAAAAACTGTGCATGAAATAACCACTTAATTTTTATTTAAAAAACTTGTTTCATTTTACAATTCTTACATATTCTTAATTAAAATCCACTTTTTACATAGTGTTAAATAATATCAGATACAGTAAAATTAAGAAAATATCAAAGCAAAACATTAATAAGGTATACAGATAATAGTCTTCAAGCTAGTGGTACTTTTCAAAACAAAGTGCAAAGGAATTCTTAATTGTTTACGCCGCCAAGTAGTCTCACTTTTAATTTGATTCTTGTAACACACACGGCATTTTTTAGTAGGTTTTCTTTTATTCTGACTCATTAATTTGGCAATGACTTGTACCAAGTAAACAATATGCAATAGTGACTTGTGATTTTCACAAGTGATAAAAGTGTTGCCAAATTCAGTGCACTAGAAACTTTAAACAAAATTAATTATCATATTTAACACTAACTTTAATCGCATGACGAGTGTAGCTCGTCATTGTGAGGTATGGAATGAAAAACTAATGACGAGCTAGACTCGTCATTTTACCGGAAGGGGTTAATATAAGGCAAGAGGTTAACAGTAAAAACACAAGAAAACTACAGATTTCAGAGAAGTTTTATTCTTTTATAAAGTACATTCTGGCATTCTAGTAAAATCGGATGTAAATTTAAAAAAAATGTTATTAAAGAAATTATAATAGACCTTTACATAGAGCATAAGCATCGATGATACATTTTGAACATTTCCTCTATTTTTTCTTAATTGCCATTAAGGAAACTTCGTATACTGCATTTAACATATGCATGCACAATATGGTCAAACCAATCACGAAAATATGCAATCCAAGAATGTATGGAATGTGGGCGATATGACTCCACTGACTGTTGTATATGTGAAAGGCAGAAAACAAGTTAACGATCGTGCCCACAGCACTCAACAACAATCCCAGTTTCTGGTTTGGCGGACTTCTGAAGTCATAACTAATGAGCATAGAAAAGGAATTAAGACAGCACGAAATACAGCAGAACATGAAACTTTTGATAAAGGAAGAATCGTGGAAGTGATATATGCTTTGGAAACAGAAGAGCAAGGAAGAAGCCAACAGCACCTGGCCGACGAGCACGATGGAGTTCGAAGTGATAGAACAATTCTTAAGTTTCCAAGCCACCAAATAAGTGAAGCCAAAGTAAACAGCCAAGCAGAACGGAAAAACTGGAGACCAAAAGAAATTAATTGTGATGCCGATTGCACGGGTTGAAGCTACCAGTAAATCGTCAGTAGCCAGAAATTCCATGTATTCCATTAAAGAAGCATTCATGGTCCTGTAAAAGATAATTAGGAATAAATTAATAGATTATGTACGTTAAACACTTTCTGCCCTTTTAAAGCAGAAACATAAAAGCAATGGTACTATAACCCTACAACGCTATCCTGTTCTTATCGAAAGTTATTACTATTGCTAACTAGCGTCTAGCGACAACGGATCACAAAGCGCGGAAAATAACTCTACGCATGCGCGAGTTTACTCGCCGCAAAATCCAGCCGTCACTTCATTTTATTCAACTCCTCTTCTTAGCCCACTCTCCTGTTTCTAATCATGGATCTTGTTGGTGCTTCAACCACATTTGGCGAAACTGGCGTGCTTGCAGCTTGCGTGCGTGGCGTGCTTGCAACGTGGCGTTTGAAATCTGGCGAGGGGATCGTAACTCAACAAATTGATTCTTAATCAAAAACAACATTTTGAGGAAAAATGTTTCAAAATTTGATTATTTTAAATACTTTTAATAATAAATTTTTAATAAATTAAATTAAATTAAATAATAAATTTTTAGATACTTGGTAAATTCTTTTTCCAATTTTTAAGTAAATCGACCGATTTTTGCAGAACACGTTAGATACTTATTTTTTATTTCAATTTTTCAAGTAAATCGACCGATCTTTGCAGAACACGTATTTTGAGTGGAGGTTGAAGAGGAGTTGTAAAATTGAAAATTTTTTTTCAAATCTCTTATTACACTTTGTCCGCTTTAGTTTGTCGACATACCACTACCAGCAAAGGATTTAATTACATTTAAAAATGTTTATTACAAAAAGGGGGAATGATACTTCATTATGAATTACATATTTATTGCTGAATACATACGCAAAATTATAAATGAAGGCAATTCTTTGTTTCTTTTATTAATGAAATACGTATTTATCCGTATTGCATTAGAAAATTTGCTTTGAAAATGATGATGTATGAAATAATGATGCAAGAAAAATGTAATAGATGATGCCAATTTAAGTCTGCATAAAAATTAATATATTTTTGCTACCTTTTAATTAGGTGCTAAAGCCATTATTATTTTTTGAGGGGGAAGGGGAACCAGTGATGGTCCTTTTGACATACGGACGATTAAAGTGTCAAGTGTGCCGTTTTTGTCAACGTACCGACAGAGAAAAGAAACTGTGCTTTGTGTGACCGCTTCGGCTGGGCACCAAAGGGTGTTTCGGCTACTCCAAGGACAAAGGTCAACGAGAGGGGAGGTCGATCTCCCCTAAAACCGAGGTTTTCTGTTTGGAAAAGGAGAAACGGGAGGGACTCTCGGCTGAACTTTGAGATGAGCAGGTTGTCTAGAGTAATCTCCTCTCTGGACGATATATATATATACACACACAATATATACAAATAACATATATACACACAATAAATACAAATACATATATACATATATACATACATATATATATACATACATATATACATATAAATATATACATATATATATATACATATATACAAATATACATATATATATATACATTATATAACATATATATATACATATATATATATATACATACATATATACATATATATATACATATATAAATACATATATATATATACATATATATATACATACATACATAATATATACATATAAAATATACACATATATATATATACAATAAATATATATACATATATATATATATATATACATATATATATATTAACATATATATATCATATATATACATATTTATATATATACATATATTTTATCATATATAATATACATATATAAAACATATATATATAAACAAATATATATACATAATATATATACATATATATATACATATATATATATACATATATATATACAACATAAATATATACATAAATTTAAGTTTATACATATATATCTTACAATATATAAATACAATATAATACATAAATAAACATAATATATATACAAAAATATACATAAAATACACCATAAATATATACAAATATAAATATACATATAGAAATACATATATATAAATACATATATATAAAAATTACATTATACATAACCATATACATAAACATTTACATATAAATAAACACACAAATATATACATATACATATATACATATATAAATACATATATATATATACAAACATATATACAAAAATATACAAATACATATATACATATACAAACATATATACCAAAATCAACATAAACATATATACATATTTATAACATATACATTATACAAATTATATCAATACATATATACATACAATAAAACATTTTTTATACAATATATATTTGCAAATATATTTATACATAAACAAATCAATATATATACTATCATTATAATATTTTTAAAATATAATATATATAAAATTACATATATAATATTAATACATTATCAATTTTCATAATATATAATATATAAAAATACAAATAATATCATATACTATAAAATTTTTTCATTATACATATAAACATTTTTCATTATATATACTTATTTTTTATTTCAATACATTTTTCAAATATATTATAATATTTGAAACATATAGAATACATTAAAATATATAAAAATTTTTTTTTACAAATTTTACATAATATATACATATACATAAATACAAATATTAATTACATTTAAACAATGTTTATACATATAAAATACATATATACAATATACATATTTATATATACATATTAAAATTATAAACAAATACAATTTTTTTCATATAATAAAAATATATATATATTTATTTTTTATAAAATATATAAAAATATTAATAATATAATGAATATATATTTTTCTTTAAAATTTTTTTTTTGTTGTAAAAAAAATCAACATTGTTAAGTTTAAACTTCTATGGCTGATTATTTCTCCATACCTGCTCCTTATACTAGACCCATGCGAAATCATACCCAAATGACTAGAGTACGACTTACAATCGGAAATAGAAACTTCGCAAACAGCTCGGCGAGTTTACAGAGACTTAAAAGTTGAAAAGAAACTTTCGTGAGCTGCAAATCTGTTTAATGAAATCTTATATATTGGTTGTGTTTACTTCCTTTAAAATTTTTAAATGTTTTGAATACATCGCTGTAGTAACAGCGTTCGGCAAGAACAGAATAACGTCTAACGTTAAAGCAAAAGGTAGATAATACATAGACTTTCATTTTAAAAAATGATTTATTTATTGCACATTAACCTCTTAATGCAGTTTTTTGAAAAAGTACGGGAAAAAAATTCAATTTTTTTAATGTAAAAAACACACAATTTAGAATGTTGTCTTGCCAAGAAAACTACAAAAATAATCAAAATATTTATTGTATTTTTGGATTTTGATAACATTGCAGAAAATAGTCAAATATTATAATATTGCAAGCACATATTTTTTATCTTTTCGAATTCCCATTTCAGAATAAACACTATTATCAATAAAATTACTTATTTATACTGTACATATTGTTATTTTCAATTCCTGATTGCATTAGAGTGCGAAAAATTATAGCAGCATAAAGTACAACACCGCTCGATTTATCTCGAGTGTGCAGTTTGGTCAGTTTAGCGTGCTCGATTTAACTCGAGCGTGCACTTTAAGGGGTTAAGAATTTCTAAAATTCCTTTGCCCCCCCCCCCTTTAACATATACGTAACATTTAATATTCAAAGATTGAAATGTTTACTAAAGAAACCTAGATGTTAGACTTTAGAAAGAAAACACTAGAAAATTATCGAGTAAGCACAAAGTGTATTTTCAAAAGACATAATAGAGAACTGAAATTCAAATATAAAATCACTTTAATGAAAGATTTTTATACATTTTAGTTATTAATATTATTTAAGCATAACATCTTTTCGTTTGCTGCAAAAATTAAAGAGATGGTCTACCGTCTCTTCAATTGCATTTTATTGATCTAGTACTGATAATACTTTCAGATGTTTAATAAAAGTTAGACCAAAGCTGGTATAACTGTGTTTATTTTTGAAAAGTTTGAAGGGACTAAAGAATTATTTATGAATAAATATTTTATAAATTTGTTTCTTTTTAAATTCGTTGTCAGTCTTAGTTCATGTTTTGTAGGATTAGCATGAAATTCCTGATTTTCTTTGAAACTAATTGTTATGAGAAACCACATAGAAATGATTTCAATTTACGCTATACTAACGTCTGAAACGTATGACTTCCCTTCTTTTATTCAAAGTTTACCCTCTATGAATTATACTATCTTCGTTCACATCTTCACAAGTTGTGGCGGTGTGCCACGCTTTACCAATATTTAAGTAGACATTTCTTACTTTGTAAAATTTCGTTGTCATAACCTTATGTTCATATCTCTTTTGTTAATTTTGATGGAAGAAATTTTCGTACTTGCTGTCTACTCATATCCAACGATTCTTTCCAATATCTTGTTCATTTTTATTTATTTTCCAGTATAATCTATACAGGATCTATAATAATATACGCGTAAATACTGTTATTTCTATCCAAAGTATTGATAGTATTGATTGTGAATAAAGTTGCAGTATCTAGACAAATTAGTACCAAAAATCCCTCCCCTGTGACAGAAGATTATACGGGAAAATAAAAATAAACGAAACAAGATATGGGAAAGAATGGTTGGATATGAGTTGAAAGCCTGTATGAAAATTCTTCCATCAAAAATAACAAAATAAATGTGTACGTAAGGTCAAACAACTCTTTCCGAACCTCATCTGTGCTCTACCCCAATTAACCTCTTAATGCGTTTTTTTGTTTGTTTGTTTTTTAAGGCCGGCCACAAAAATCAATTTCTTAAAGTAAAAAATACAATTTAGATCGTTGTCTTGCCAAGAAAATTAGAAATATTAATCCAAGTTTTTATTGCAATTTTGGATTTTGATAACATTACAGAAAATAGTCTAACATTGTAATATTACACGCACATCGACTTTTTTTTATCTTTCTTTACGAATTCCCATTTCAGCATAAGCATTATCAGTAAAAATACTTATTTATACTGTACATATTGTTATTTTCAATTCTAGATTACATTCGAGTGTGAAAAATTATATCAACATAAAGTACAACGCCGCTCGAATTATGTCGAATGTGCATAGTTTGGCCAGTTTAGCGCTCTCAAGTTAACTCGAGAGTGCACGTTAAGAGGTTAAGACTTTCTAAAATTCCTTTATCTCCTCCCCCTCTAACATACACGTAATATTTAATATTCAAAGATTGAAATGTTTACTAAAGAAACTTGGAGGATAGGCTTTAGGAAGAAATCGCTAGAAAATTATCGAATTTTGGTTTGGTTTGGTTTTGGGCTGCTACGGTCTACTTTTTGCAATACGAGAGCTAATGAGACCGGAACCTACTGCTTAAATCCGATTCCGAACGGCTACGAACATGCATGCCATAGTGGGATTCGAACCCACGAACTCCGGTTCTGAAGGCCAACACTTTAATCATTCAGCCATCGTTCGGCAAATAAAAATTTTTTTCGAGTAAACACAGAATGCATTTTTTGAAAAGACGTACTGGAGAACTGAAATTCATATACAAAATTATTTTAATGATAGATTTTCTGTATTATTTAAATATAGTGAGATCTTTCCGCTTGATGCTTGTTGTAAAGAGATTTTATGTCAGGTTGCAATTTAGTCAACTCCAGTCTTAAGCTAACCCTTCGTGGGCATTGAATCTGAATTCAACTAATTAGAAGTCTGAAAAGGTAACAAAAGTTCATATCATATCATTGCATTTGAATATTCGAATTCGGTTTCCTCACAGTCATGTCATCGCTCCTTTAATACTAAGCTTTTATTTATTCATTATTTTGCAACTTTAAGAGTTCGTGATGCTGCATATCTAAAATATCAGACAAATCCACTAACATTTGCTGCATCATACAAAAAGGGAAATCAATTTATTTCAAACTAGAAAATCTGTCAGAAAAACTATCAATAATTTGAAAATGACAGAATCCATTTTCGAACTGTGCCCTCCCGTTAACAATCAAATTTCCCCTCTTCTCTGTCGGGCGTGGACCTAACACTTTAGTAAACACTGCCATAGACTAAAAATTTTGCAAACAATGTGTCTGCCTTTCGGATTGTTTCCAATTGTCCTTGGTACATTGTAAAAATGTTACGTAGGCCTAGTGTTTGAGTAAGAAGAAATCTAAACTCGTTAATAATCACATGGACATATATATCTTGATTAAATGATTTTATACAATTAAAAAAATGCCTAAGGAATACAACTGGAATCAACTTATCATTTGTAGATATCGAAGACTGCTCTCGAGTCGGTGTCGTCCCCCAAAAAACAATATGGCGATGATTTTCCTCAAAAGGTCTATCCCGCAAGCCGCGGATGACAGCAGCGTTCACCTTCTACTCTCCTCCGGTCACAACCTTGACCTCTAAAAAAATCAGACTTCCTCGCGGAGAAAAAACAGGGGTTCACTCCAGAACGGCGGGGATCAGAATCCCCCAAACCAACAGACCCTTCTATTGTTTGGGAGAAGTTCGAAGTGTCTTTCTAGTTCAAACCGGTCCTGTTCTGGTATGTCTGACGACGACTCACGGGAAGAGGTAAAAAAAATCTGGACCGAATTTAACTTAATGTTACATACATGAATATGGAAAACAATTTTAGTATGTTCAAACGAAGCAATTGCTTACCAGTGATACCAGATTTGTGCTTTCTAATTTAATTTCGAAAGTGCACCTGAGTAATGTAAACATATACACTTTCTAATTCATTTTAAACTTAATCTTTGCATTTTCATTTTTTTATAATACCTACCGAGGACGACCGCGAACAAGATGGCTTGATGATGTCGAAAATGACCTTAAAATATTAAAGATAAAGAACTGGAAGAGAGTTTGCAGGGATAGACTGGGCTGGAGGAGGCGAGCTGTAGAGGCAGCTAAGACCTGTTACAGGTTGTTAAGCTTTTAAAGAAGAAGAAGATTTTAATTTCTATATGTAATATATTCTTATACTACTCTTATTCACCCCTGAAACCAAAAGAATTTTGGATAAGTTTAAAACCTTTTCCTCCATTGCAAACGGCCAAACTTTTCCCCTATTTTTTGGTGGTTATTAAATTTTTGTAATTAAAACAAACTTTCAAAAACAGAAAAAATTTCAATGTTTAATAAACCATTTTTTGCACTCAAGGCGTGCAGTATTACTCATTTTTCTTTCCTGAATTTAAAATAATTTTTTTGTAAGTTACTCCTTGCAGATGTAACAATAGTACCGTAATTTGGCTCCTATAGTCCGCTGACTATCTGTGATTAACCCTTAACCCCTTCCGGTAAAATGACTAGTCTAGCTCGTCATTAGTTTTTCATTCCATACCGCACAATGACGATATACACTCGTCATGCAATTAAAGTTACTGTTAAATATGATAATTAATTTGGTTTAAAATTTCTAGTGTACTGAATTTGGCAACACTTTTATCACTTGTGAAAATCTCAAGTCACTATTGCATATTGTTTACTTAGAATTTCTTGGTACAAGTCATTGCCAAATTAATGAGTCAGAATAAAAGAAAACCTAAGAAATGCCGTGTGTGTTACAAGAATCCAATTAAAAGTGAGACTACTTGGCGGTGTAAACAATTAAGAATTGCACTTTGTTTTGAAAAGTACCACTAGCTTGAAGACTATCTTTATACCTTATTAATGTTTTGCTTTGATATTTTCTTAATTTTACTGTTTCTGATATTATTTAACACTATATAAAAAGTGGATTTTAATTGAGAAAATGTAAAAATTGTAAAATGAAACAAGTTTTTTAAATAAAAATTAAATGGTTATTTCATGCACATTTTTTCATTATTGAATCATATCGGAAGGGGTTAATTTGGCTAAGTCTGACCGCTACACCGGACATGTATATTTATAACTACTATATAACATAATTGTCAGTGTTCGCCACAGCGGACATTATCTCAAAAATGGAAAATGATATTTTTTGTTTATTTTACAGAGATCCTAATGTCTACACAAACATGGGGAAAATAACAAATTAAAAAATATTTGAAAAAACATCTTGTCAAATTAAGGGTTAAAAGGCAAATTTCTTCAGCCGCGGACTTTCTGTTTGTACGGACTATTTGCTGGTTTTTCATTGCTCAAATTATCAAAATCGGAAGAAGGGAGGGGGGGAATTAAACATCGCGCGAACGGCCGATGATCAAATGTAAAGTAAAGCACGACTCACTAGACGTCAAGAAATCATATTGTATCGGTAATAAACCATGAAAAATATACAACCTATAAAGCAGAAAGAATCAGTAGCAGCAAGTAGAGCAATCTTAAATTGTGTCCTCTAGTACGGGAAAATATCAATAGTCATTATTTACAGTTCCGATTGACAACACCGAGTGGAAGGTTCAAGATCAAAGGTTTAGGGTCGAAGGTCATTTCACCACGAGGTAGGTTGGATGAGGTTTAGTGGCGCAAGGTCCAATAAGGACAAGATACGCCAGACGAAAGGTAAAAGACTGAAACACAGTAGAACATATATCAACAGACTAAAACTATTTTTAACCCCTTCCGGTACGATTTAATAATGAAAAACTGTCGTGAAGTAACCATTTATTTTTTATTTAAAAAACTTGTTTCATTTTACAATTCTTACATATTCCTAATTAAAATCCACTTATTACATAGTGTTAAATAATATCAGAAAAGGTATAATTAAGAAAATATCAAAGCCAAACATTAATAAGGTATACAGATAATAGTCTTCAAGATAGTGATACTTTTCAAAACAAAGTGCAAAGGAATACTGAATTTTTTACACCGCTAGGGAGTCTCACTTCTAATTTGATTCTTGTAACACACACGGCATTTTTTAATAGGTTTTCTTTTATTCCGACTGATCAATTTGGCAGTGACTTGTACCAAGAAATTCTAAATAAACAATATGTAATAGTGACCTGGTATTTCCACAAGTAACAAAAGTATTGCTAAATTCAGTATACTAGAAATTATAAACTAAATTAATTATCATATTTAACATTAACTTTAGTCGCATGACGAGTGTAGCTCGTCATTGTGCGGTATGGAATGAAAAACCAATGACGAGCTAGACTCGTCATTTTACCGGAAGGGGTTAAAGGGGTACAAATAAGGCTTAACAGAGTTAAAATTTCAAAACACTAAAAATAGAGCGTGGAAGTGAGATGTTAAAAAACTGGAATGGAGTGACACCATTTTAAAGAGGAATAAAAGCCAATACGTTTGAGAAAGTCAAAGCAGGATAAGGGGATTCACCCAAAAGGTGATTTAAACTTAAATTGGTATTACTAAAATACATTAAATAAAAACGTGTAAAAAGAGTGCAAGAAGTTAAATGATGAACGGTGAGTAGGCAATCGCAGCTTGAACAACGAGGAGGAGATTCCCCCAAATGGTTGGTTGGTTTGGAGTGCTACGGTCTACTTTTTGCAACACGAGGGCTAATGAGACCGGGACCTACTGCTTAAAGCCGATTCCGAACGGCTGCGAACACCCATGCCATAGTGGGATTCGAACCCACGAGCTGCGGTTCCGAGGGCCAGCACCCTAACCATTCGGCGAGGTTCCTCCAAAAGCAAATGAGAGTGGTTGAGTCTAGTGTGACCAATACGTAGTCTTGTCAAGAGAACATTGCGTTCTCTACCAGAAATCAAGGCCCAAGTGGTGTTGTTAGGTTTAATTTTATGGAGGTTATTCTGTGTTTTTTCACCACGAGGATCAGAATCCATTGTTTTCAGAGTTTTGATTTGCGTTAATATTGGTCATTCATTATTCTTTAAAACATCGTCGCAGTTTTACTGCTGATTTCAAGTTGAAAGTAATTCAGAAGGTCGACATTGCGGTCGACGAGAAAGCAGTAAGAAATTGGCGCAAGCAAAAGAAAACATTGAAAATATGAGATGAAAGCGATCCAGTTGTCGTGGAAAAATACAATGGCTTGCATTAGAAGGCGATTGACATAGCTGGGTTCTCGAACAGAGAAATCTAGGCCACTCTGCGTCTTCAGTTAAAAATTCGTCTCTGAGGCTATGACAGAAGAAATGATTTCAAATTTTAAAAGTGGAATTAATTGAGTCTAATCCAGACTTTTTGGCACTCTACTGTACTTAGGTTTTTATTCTTAAAAGGATTTAACATTGTCATACTAAAATACATATTTTTGCAAGTATAGTCCACAGATTATCTAGTGGTGCTGACTATCAGATGATTTATGGAATTTTTTAAATAAAAAATCGCGCCCACGGACTATACGATGGTGCGGACTATGCGTGTGAAATTACGGTACTAAGGTTCGACGAGTACAGCCTTCTAGTATTAAATACAGTCAGTCATAGTAAAACCCATACAGTAAGAATTTTATTCAATTTCAGATTTTAAAAGTGATAACGTGGGCATATTTTTACCTTAAAAATAAATTAAACTATTAATAAATATTTTTACACGGATAAATTTAAGCTTTACACAATATTTAAACAATGTAGCAATTATTTAGATGGATATGGAAAAAACGGGGTCAAAGTAAACTCGTTGAAATTATGAAAATGCAGAATGAGAAATTCTCAATTTTTGAAAAACTAAAAACATTTTTAGTTTGGTTAGTTTCATTTGATATCATCTATGTCTCCTTTTTAGCTTTTCCCCATTTTTCTTATTACATATTTCAAATTGAGCTGAAGAACCTACTGTAGATTTTCTTTAACTGATTGAAATTCACAAAAATTTCAGTATCAGTGGCGGGGAACGATTATCAATATTTTGGACCCAGGGCAGAAAATATGTTTGGGGCCCTTGGTGAAACCAAGTTATTACATTTTATTAACCCCTTCCGGTATGATTTAATAATGAAACACTGCATGGAATAACCATTTAATTTTTATTTAAAAAACTTGCTTCATTTTACAATTCTTACATATGCTTAATTAAAATCCACTTTTTACATAGTGTTAAATAATATCAGAAACAGTAAAATTAAGAAAATATCAAAGCAAAACATTAATAAGGTATACAGATAATAGTCTTCAAGCTAGTGGTACTTTTCAATACAAAGTGCAAAGGAATTCTTAATTGTTTACACCGCCAAGTAGTCTCACTTTTAATTTGATTCTTGTAACAATCACGGCATTTCTTAGTAGGTTTTCTTTTATTCTGACTCATAATTTGGCAATGACTTGTACCAAGAAATTCTAAGTAAACAATATGCAATAGTGACTTGTGATTTTCACAAGTGATAAAAGTGTTGCGAAATTCAGTACACTAGAAATTTTAAACTAAATTAATTATCATATTTAACAGTAATTTTAATCGCATGACGAGTGCAGCTCTTCATTGTGCGGTATGAAATGAAAAACTAATGACGAGCTAGACTCGTCATTTTACCGGAAGGGGTTAATGTATAGCTGAAATCGATGACTGTGTACATAGTATTTACTAACATTACTAGGGTATCAACTATGATTCACCCGAAGCAAGTACTGTCAGTACCGGCTATATGGTCACCCACTTATATGGTCAGTTTTCTAAAGTCCCGTCTAACTTTAATAGGGAACATGTATTAAAGCTCACCGCTTATACAGTCATTTTCTTTTTCTTGTTACGGATTATATGATCAGTTTCATGTTTTCAACTATTTTACTTATTCAGAATCAGCAGATAAGCATTTAAAATCTATTAGGGACTTAGAAAAAGTTGTGTTAACAACCAACAAAAGGAAGCAAACTTGTATATCTGATTATTTTTAAATGCATTGAACATGAATGTACGTATGTACGTTTGCTGTACTTCGATCGGTAAGGGAAGCTAATAAATTTCCGCCCCAAAAAATATTGCAAATTTTTAATGTAGTTTTTACTTTTCGAATTATTTTTAAAATGTTAAATGTTAATTATCTGTTTATGAGTACTACATTCTGATAGGTGAATATAACCCTGTCACAATTCAATAGGGTTGTATTGTTCCGCATATATTGTCACCCCGTATATATGGTCTGATTTTTCTGGATCGCTAAGTTGACCATGTAACTGAAACAAACTGTATGTTTTTCTACCCCCCCCCCATGATATCCATCTCATACATCTTCATTTGGTACCCCTGGCACATGCCTCTCCTCTAGTTTTTGCCTTGAGCCGAGTGTCAAAACATTTTGTAGCTGTCTGCAACAAGCTATTATACTTTTATACTGTCCTCAAAGTTTACATACAATTTTAATGAATAAATTTGGTATTAAACTAGCAATGTTTAATCATTTTATTTCACCAGGGCCCCTGAAATCAGTGGGCCCTGGGCACTTGCCCGGCCTGCTCTGCCGATAATATGGCGCTGAGCAGTGGTGTAAATAAGGGTAACGTTTGGAAGTTCATACCCTTTCCATGGACCAATACACCGAAAAAGTCTATTTTTTTGTGCAGCTACAAATAAACTCGTAGTATATCAGTGCTAATATTGATACATGGTTCCTGGAAAGAATAAACAATCAATTGGCTTGCATAAGCAGGAAATTAAAAAATGAGCAAAAAATATAATTATTCCAAGTATAATACGTGATTAAATCAAATTGTCATTTTAGTCGAGGTTTCTGAAAATTGCCGTGGCATTCAATGTGTTAAACTACAATTTGACAAAATGGCAGACTCGCAGGGCCTGATTATTGCACGGGCACTTGAGGCACTTACCCGGCCACAAAAATTTAGTCGAGTGCTTGAAACACATATTAAGAGGGGGAAAATTGCAAACTTAAGCTACCATCGTTAATTTTTAATAAATTGTTGTACGAGGTAATTGTGTTTGTCATGAACTATATTTTTTTCCTACTTACTTTAACTTTACTGTTATTTACCTGATAATTAATTCCCTCGACAAACCTGGTGCTTTTTTAATCCTACGGGTTATTGCATATTTATAAGACAGATTATTAGCAACGTACCACTATAAACTATTAAATCATCTCATCAATTTAAATTATTTTTAATTCTATTATTATTTATTTTCTTCACCACAGAGTTTGTGAGTGTGACAAGGTAAAAATTAAAAAAGTGGGTCACTCTAGGTCTTTAAAAGTCCTTAATTTTTAGCATGGCTAAACAGAGATAATGATTACGTAAAATGAAAATTTGGTGTTTTTGATCTTGAATATTGCTTTAATGCTAATTTCTTAAATCTGTTTGCTAATTCAATGTTATAATTTTTATATGACTAATTATGATAATAACTTCTCACTATAAATTTGCAATGGGGGTGGAGGGCACAAAAGTACCTTAATCAGGCCCTGCGGATGCGTAACGTATAAAAATTTATTTATTTATTTATTTACAGTATTGTTGTTTAAAATAACTCCCATTAAAGAAATATGTGTACGCCACTGTTCACTGCAGTAAACTTTTGGTGTAATAACCGGTGCAAAGCGAAGAAAAACGATTGACTGTTACTTCATTATTACTAAGCATTCAGAATAATCATATCTCAGGCAAATTATAGCTTACAAGCGTTTATCAAAAGGGAAAAAAACTTTTGCTACAAAACTCAATAATAAAACGTGATACCACAAGATAAAAGTTTACCTCCAATAAGTACTTCAGCTCCAGCTCGTAACGACACACTTGACACTGTAATTAAGCTCTTGAGCTTTATTTATTTATTTAAAACATTTATATCGAGAATGAATACTGCAAAGAACAACAATTTCATGAGCACTACTTGCAGTTAAGTAGTTTTGAACAAAAAATAATCACATAATGTTCTAAAGGCAGTCACTTTCAAATCGATTTTATATATATATGGAAAATCGATTTGAAAGTAACTGACAGATTGAAAAGTAAATTTCATTAGTATCTATGGATCGGCTGTACCAACGATGACTATCTACCTTAAAACAAAAGTTTAAGATGTTTTGGGTGTCTCCGGTTGTATAGTCCACAGAAATTCATAATATACAATGCAGTATAAATACAGTAAAAATATTACAAACAAACACATATAAATACAAAACCGACAAAATAATACTTAGAAACACATTAAATAAATAAAAAATAATAATAAAAATTTAAAATAAAATAATTGCAATTAAATATTTTAAAATAAGATAATTGCAACGTCAGCTTGCGGACATTAGGCTAACAAATGATCAAACTGACGTCAAAATGACGTCACAACGAACGTTCGAACCGACTCGCAACGTCCAGAGTAAGCCCCATAGTGTGGTACAGTGGAAGTAACATATTTGGATTCAGCCTTGTCACAGAACCTGCAGATTCTCTGAATATTCCATTATCCAACCGAAGAGTTTGCATAGTTTGGTTGAAAGGGTTTTGTTACAATTTAGCTGATCAGCCCAGGCACCTTCCAGGCCTTGTCTGGGGCGCTTGAATTGCCAATCCCTAGGGAGAGAGCAGTCAAATAGGTCGGATGGACCCTGGCAACCTCAAACACAACTAGGACTAGCCGAATCAGAGAGCTGAAACCGGCTAAGATAGGCGGGGAATGGGTCATGCCCGGTAAGGGCGGTATTGGAGTTAGCCTTCTGGGGCTTACTTTCGGCTAGTAGACGTAGACAAACCTACACTTCTCTGCTGTGTCCCAAGTGACCAATATCCACGGAAACTGGCGTCAACTAGAACTATTTAAGTGACCACACATCCCAGGTTTCCGGGGTCAGTCCAAGTTTTAAACGAGATATCCCGGCCTCCAGTCACTTTTCGTTAACCCAAGCGCATTGAATGACGAGCTGTACTCACATGAAGTTGCTATGCCATTAAAATCGTATAACGAACTCTGCTCGCAAATGCAAGCTGCACTACATAAATGTATAGAGATTAATTTCTGACTAATAGATGGCTCTCACCAAAGTCGTTTAACCGCTAGCCAAGGTTAATCTCTGTTTAAACGGAGAATTCCGTCCCACCTTTGGTTGGCGCCATGGGTCAATAGCGGTTACCCGTTAAACGACTTTGGCTCTAAATGTAAGGTGCTAGCATACTATGGTCGATATATGTCTATGGTGACTTCTGCGTCATAATGATGTTAGAGGAGAAAATTTACGATACCGAATTCCCATCTCTGGCGATTTCTGACGTCATTATGACGCCAAAGTCACCAGTGATATAAGTCGACTGTAATATGGTAGCTGCCGTATTTTAAAATGAACTTCAGATCAAGCTGTTTAAAATATATTATTTTTTCGAATGGGGTATTTAAATATGGCGTCACAGAGTTAAATGTCCTTGTCATTAACGAAATCATTTAGGCTCTTAATCTGGATGTTGCAGTTCGGTTCGAACCTTCTTTATGATGTCATTTTGGCGTCACCTTGCGGACATTATGTGAGCAACGATCAAGCTGACGTCAAAGTGAAGTCACAACGAACGTATTCGACCAGACTTGCAACGTCCAAAGTAAACCCCAGGGTCTCATATTCATGATTAAAAGAATTTGCATATTTTGGCGAATTTCATGAAAGGAACTGAACGAAATGCAAAACTACTCCTTCGCAACACGGATGAAAATCTTGTACACCGAATACGTAAGAGTACACGTGTGTGAGGGCTGGGCCAGTAGAGGAACAAGCTTTATAGGCGCGCATGACAAAACATGCATTTCGTTTGCTAGCCCAGTTTGTCAAATTTCTTGAAGTGTTAACAGCAATCGGTTAAATTTTAACTGTAAAAATCAGCAACCGAAAAATTTGATTTGGTTTGGGAGCGCTACGGGCTACCGTTTTGCTACAAGATGACTAATGAGACCAGGACCTACTGCTTAAAGCTGATTTCAAACTGCTACGAACATCCATGCCACCAGTGGGATTCGAACCCGCAAACTCCGGCACTGAAGAGCAGCGCTGTATCATTTGATCATCGTTCCCTCCTCCCCCCTAAAAAATATAGCAGTAAAACATATAGAATAAATCATTTGGCCTCCCGGGACGTGATTAACCTCCTTCTCCTTTTTGAAAACCACTGGTTTGTCTACTGGGAAACCATAACTGCCATGGAAAGAAAGACTAAATCCACGCCTCTACTACTATAAAAAGTAAGAATGTCCATGTTCTTCTCCTTCTGCCAAAAATTCTAAGAGAAATTTTAAAGGTATAGTGCAGCCATCTATCGGTAATGTACTAAGATATTAATTCGTAGCTTTAGCTATTTTGAATGGCTGACTACGTAAATTTTAGGGTAAACGTATTTAATAATTTAAGTTTGTCTAACAATTAAGAAGAATTACACACATATATATATATATAATATATATATATATAATATATATATATATATATATATATATATATATATATATATATATATATATATATATATATATATATATATATATATATATATATATATATATATATTAAGAAGAATTATATATATATATATATATATATATATATATATATATATATATATATCATATATCTTCATAACAGGTAATACCACACATATTGGGCAACAGTAGATACTAAAAATCGTGAAATGTAAATGATGAAAATAAGAGTTTAATGAAATAATACAACTTTACCCCACAATGCAACAAGTGGGGCAACATAGGAGAGGGGGGGAATTTCGTAAGTCTGTTGAGAGTATAAAGGATGAGGTAAAGTTTATTTTTCAAAAAATGTGTATTAGACAAATTGCTCATTTTTTATGAGATTAAAATTTTTTAGAACCAGCTTCATGACCTCATGGGTTCTGAAAAGTTCTGGGCCAGGTGTTTTAGCATTGCTAGTCCTCCCCTCCCCCCAACCACACACACACATCCTCAATGGCGACCATATGTGATACATTAATTATTCGAAAATTTTCCTTTCGTTAAATATTTTTGAATATGGACAAAGACTGTGTGTTAGAATGTAAACAATACACACTAAACTTCAAACAATTCCATTATAAGATAAATGGGAGATCCCAATTTCCATTTACCCCTTCTTTAAAACATTGGTCCCAAATCAAATATAAACCTATTCAATCTAAATCACATGCATAAGACCGTCAAAAAAAACCCACCAAAATCTAAAACAGACTGATGTGCCTTCCATCTCCTGCTCCCCCCCTTCATAAAAACCAAGTTATCAAATATCAAAATGTATTCACTTTGTTTTCATTGGAATAAAGAAGGAAACAAAAATTGAAAGAGGATAAATTTACAAATAAAACATATGAGAGTTATTTGAATGTACGAATAAAAAATTTTATAGTTTAATAAATTTAAAACATTTTTTTATTATTATTATTATTCGATGAAAGTTGGTGGGAAATATTCTCTATCTAATCATTAGAATTTTTATAAAACTCCGCATCGGTCTTGCATTAGCTCAAAAGAGGCGTTTCTAGAATGATGATTTTTCTACTTTGCTGATAAGTAGCGCCATCTAGCGTTACATGTATTTACGAATACGTTGGGATTTTTATCAGTTGCCGGTGAAGATAAGAATAAATAAAACTAAGTTTAAAAAGTATAAGTTGATATTTTATAAACAAGAGAGATATGACGTTATCATTTTTTCCCATTTTATCTTAAAATCATTTTCTCCTTACAGAGATATCTGACATTGAAATTGTTTTTTTGCTAGAAACGACTTACGGTTTAGTTTTTTTGAGCTATTTGTAGGAGTTTGGTAAGATATTAGTTACGCAATTTATGCAAATTTTATCTGTTGATGCAGTCATATCATTCTTGTTTGATTAAAAATTTATTTCCTGTTTTGTTTTTATCTAATTTAGAATGTTTTTAATTTACTGGTGTGGTCGGTTGTATGATAAACATACAACTGGTGAACAGTTTACTTACATTACATAGTATAAAACAATTTTATTAGGTACTTTAATTGTTAATGTTAAAATAAATATACATTTTTAATTGTTAAGGTTAAAATAATAAGCATTGTTTCTGCCTCAAGCAAGAAATAATGCTTGTATTATTAAGAACAAGCTTTTAAATGATGCAGTTTTTCTTTTGAAAGTTTACTGAAATATTATATTAGTGAATTACTAATATTGTACTTAAGAAACAACTTGATATTTATGTACTCAGTTCTTAAATTATTTATTTAAAATTTTATATGATGAGTTTTATTTTATAAATTTTATAATCTTCTGTTATGCATTACATTAAATGCAGATCCTAAATGTTTCTAAATGTGTATTTTGCAAAATACGCACTTAGTGTTTATGCTTTATAAATTTATACATTCATACTTTATAAAGTTATTTCTTATAATTTCACATTTGATATTGTCATACCAAATGAATTATTAAACTGTGAATCAGTTTCATCATACATCTTAAGTTTATATTATATTATTCAATGTGTAATGAATAGTTTCATAAATTTGTATCAAAGAAAGCTTATTATGTGAGAAAGAATTTTAAATAGTACCATCTTTTCCATGGTAATGCATTTATTATAAGAGATAAATGAAAACAGATTGATATCAAAGTAAAACTGATACAAATGTAAGATATTGCTAACATATAAACCTTTCTTAACATATATTATCTTAATGTCAATGAATATCTTGATATTAATGAAAATTAATAATGTTCTACAATTCATCACATGTAAGTTCTGTTGACTGTTTAAAAATTATCCCTTTAAAAGATTACTCTATTTTGAAGTAAAATTACTGAATAAACAATCATCAAAATTACAAAATTTGGTAGCTTTTTTAAAATTTGACCTTTTATATATTACACTATTCAGGAGTTTCTAAATAAACAGAGGCTAACTTAATGTTGCTTACTGTTAATGCTGTGCAATATTGGTGCTGTTTCTACAGGTATTCTTATGAATAATTGTAGAAACAGGTTAAAGAGACATTATTTCAATTTATAGAACTATAATAATATAAAATTTTCCCCAACATGTTGTTCACCAATGTTGGTCCTATTTTTACATCTATTCTTAATGAATAGTTTTAGAAACAGGTTAAAGAGAAATTATTTCAAATTATAGAACTATAATAATATTAAATTTTCCCCCAACATGTTGTTCCCATGTTGGTCCTGTTTCTACAGTTATTCTTAACATATAGTTGTAGAAACAGGTTAAAGATAAATTATTTCAAATTATAGAACTATAATAATATTAAATTTTCCCAACATGTTGTTCCCCAATATTGGTCCTGTTTGTACAGCTATTCTTAAAAAATAGTTTTAGAAACAGGTTAAAGATAAATTATTTCAACATATAGAACTATAATAATGGTAAATTTTTCCCAATATTGGTTCTGTTTCTACAGCTATTCTTAATAATTAGTTTTAGAAACAGGTTAAAGAAAAATTATTTCAAATTATAGAACTATAATGATATTAAATTTTCCCAAACATGTTGATCCCATGTTAGTCCTGTTTTCACAGCTATTTTTAATGAATAGTTTTAGAAACAGGTTAAAGATAAATTATTTCAAATTATAGAACTATAATAATATGAAATTTTCCCCAACATGTTGTTTCCCAATGTTGGTCCTGTTTTTACAGATATTCTTAATAATGAATAGTTTTAGAAACAGGTTAAAGATAAATTATTTTAAATTATAGAACTATAAAAATAAATTTTCTTCAGCATGTTGTTCCTGTTTTTACAGCTATTCTTAAAAAATAGTTTTAGAAGCAGGTTAAAGAGAAATTATTTCAAATTATAGAACTATAATACTATTAAATTTTCCCCAATGTTGGTCCTGTTTTTACAGATATTCTTAATAATGAATAGTTGTAGAAACAGGTTAAAGATAAATTATTTCAAATTATAGAACTATAATAATATTAAATTTTCCCAACATGTTGTTCCCCAATATTGGTCCTGTTTGTACAGCTATTCTTAAAAAATAGTTTTAGAAACAGGTTAAAGATAAATTATTTCAAATTATAGAACTATAATAATATGAAATTTTCCCCAACATGTTGTTTCCCAATGTTGGTCCTGTTTTTACAGATATTCTTAATAATGAATAGTTTTAGAAACAGGTTAAAGATAAATTATTTTAAATTATAGAAATATAAAAATAAATTTTCTTCAACATGTTGTTCCTGTTTTTACAGCTATTCTTAAAAAATAGTTTTAGAAGCAGGTTAAAGAGAAATTATTTCAAATTATAGAACTATAATACTATTAAATTTTCCCCAATGTTGGTCCTGTTTTTACAGCTATTCTTAATGAATAGTTATAGAAACAGGTTAAAGATAAATTATTTGAAATTATAGAACTATAATAATATTAAATTTTCTCCAACATTTTGTTCCCCAATGTTGGTCCTGTTTCTACAGCTATTTTTAATGAATAGTTGTAGAAACAAGTTAAAGTGAAATTATTTTAAATTATAGAACTATAATAATATTAAATTTTCTCCAACATTTTGTTCCCCAATGTTGGTCCTGTTTCTACAGCTATTTTTAATGAATAGTTGTAGAAACAAGTTAAAGTGAAATTATTTGAAATTATAGAACTATAATAATATTAAATTTTCTCCAACATTTTGTTCCCCAATGTTGGTCCTGTTTCTACAGCTATTTTTAATGAATAGTTGTAGAAACAAGTTAAAGTGAAATTATTTGAAATTATAGAACTATAATAATATTAAATTTTCTCCAACATTTTGTTCCCCAATGTTGGTCCTGTTTCTACAGCTATTTTTAATGAATAGTTGTAGAAACAAGTTAAAGTGAAATTATTTGAAATTATAGAACTATAATAATATTAAATTTTCTCCAACATTTTGTTCCCCAATGTTGGTCCTGTTTCTACAGCTATTTTTAATGAATAGTTGTAGAAACAAGTTAAAGTGAAATTATTTGAAATTATAGAACTATAATAATATTAAATTTTCCCCAACATTTTGTTCCCCAATGTTGGTCCTGTTTCTACAGCTATTTTTAATGAATAGTTGTAGAAACAAGTTAAAGTGAAATTATTTGAAATTATAGAACTATAATAATATTAAATTTTCCCCAACATGTTGTTCCCCAATGTTGGTCCTGTTTCTACAGTTATTTTTAATGAATAGTTGTAGAAGCAAGTTAGAGCAAAATTATTTCAAATTATAGAACTATAATAATTTTTTTAATTTCCCCCAACATGTTGTTCCCCAATGTTGGTCCTGTTTCTACAGTTATTTTTAATGAATAGTTGTAGAAGCAAGTTAGAGCAAAATTATTTCAAATTATAGAACTATAATAATATTACAAACCAACATATTGTTCCCCAATGTTGGTCCTGTTTCTACAGTTATTTTTAATGAATAGTTGTAGAAGCAAGTTAGAGCAAAATTATTTCAAATTATAGAACTATAATAATTTTTTTAATTTTCCCCAACATTAGAATGAAGTTGTATTCTTTAATTATTAAATTATAAAATGAATAATTTAGAAATCTGGTATGGTCTTAAAGTTTACAAACTAACATATATATGCTGGCTTATTCCTTAATTACTGACAAATAAAACATATTTTTTTAAACATATATTTGCAAAGAAGAAAAGGTTTTCTAATTTGAATTAGAATTTGCAAACATTTATTGACTGATTTTACTTTATATCGCACAAAAGCTTATACCTCCCGAATTTTTATAAAAGTTAAATTTTACATAATGGTTAATTAAATGACATTTATTCTATAGTTAATAAAATGGCAGCTGAAGAACAATTTGCTGGAAAAAGTCATGCAAAACTTTACAGTTCATATAGAAGAGACACTCCTGTAAATCTGATAGAGAAAATAGTTGCCACCTTGAAAGAGAAAGTAAGTTATATAGTATTTATAGTTAAACCCCGTTATAACGAATCTCTGCCCCCCCCCCTTTATTCTAGAGTTTACAGTATTTCATTTTAATATTGAAATAAAGTACATTTTTCTTATTTTTTTATACTGCAGACTTAAATTTAATTTATAAATAAATATTTCAATTTTTTAAATGTATATACAGTAGAACCTCGTTTTAACGACCCCTTCGCTAGAAAGACCATCTTAAAAAGTCCCAATTATTTTACCATAGGAATAATGTTAATTTTGAATCATTACAACGACCCCAAGCGTATTTTCGTTAGAGCGACCGCCAATTTTTGACCGCAGAACTCATGAGCAAGTGGACTATTTTAAAATTATTGTACTATGGTGCAACTTCAAGAAACCTGTACTCCTCTCTTTGTGTTTGCTTAAAGGACCCTTTCGTCACGTACGATATTGATGTCTTAGGTAGATGAATCTCCAGACACTAATGAAATGACCCATCTCCTCAGTGTCAAATTTTTAGATCTTCAATTATCTTTTGATGAGTTAGTTGCGGTAGACGAAACTTTACAGTGCTGCGGAGAGAATTTGAATGAGGACGATTTTATTGCCCGTATTACCGGAAATGAAGAAATCTGCGATTCTGACGACGGAGAAGAAATCGTCCAGCTTTTGAAGTAATGAATGAAAAAGAAGCCTTCAATGCAATTAGTGCCTTGGGTCAATATTATGAAGGACAATTTAATTCTGTAGATATTCTTCAAAATCTAACGGATATGGAATCAGTGATAATGAAAAATTCCCAAATGAATTTGAAACAGGCGTCAATCAAAGACTTTTTTTCAAAAATTCAGTAATGGAAATACAAATAAATAGAAGTGTTCTCTAGGTATGTACTGTTCCATCATTTCTTTGCTCAATTTTTTTTATTATTTTTTCAATTCGTTACAACGACCTGTCATTACAACGACCATATGATGTTGGTCCCACAGGGGGTCGTTATACCGAGGTTCTACTGTATTTTTTTAATCCCATTTTGTTTTCTCTAAATTGTTTTACGCGGTTACTGAAATTAAATCAAGTCTCCTTCGACGCCATTTATTTGTACCATGTTATATAAATTTCAGAATTAATCAAATCAAAAATTACAGTCTGTGAAAACAGTGTTATATAAAACTCAGAATTAATCAAATCAAGAAGCACAGTCTATGAAAATAGTGTTATGAGAAGAAACATAAAAATATGATACATTAATTTATACTTTGTTGTATGGAAACCACTGTGAATTTATATGGAAATCGTGTTATGAGAAACATAAAAATGAGACAAATCAGATTAATTTATACTGTTATATGGAAACCTTGTTCTAAGAAACTTAGAATTAATACAAATTAAATGAATCTCAGAAATAAATAAATTCTTCATAAATCTGACTTAGATAAAATTGTATTCCCAAAGCATCAAGTTGTGATTGATGCGGTGAATAAATAAAATTTAGTTAGAGAAATGACAATGAACATATATATTTTTACATATTTTAATTCAGTTTTTTAATATAATGCTTGAGTTCGTCTAATCCCCTATATAATAATAGCTTAAGTTATAGCTGTCCGTTTGTCCTCGAATTTATAAAGCGATTGGTTGCAATGAAAATTTTAACACCGATATTAACAAAAAAGTCAATCTATTTCACGGACGAATAAATATCTTGCGTTTAAGTTATACATCTTTGAAAATTAAGAAGTTTGTTCGTTTGTGAGTTTGTTTTTCATATATAACCACACGGTTTGCAATCGATTCTCTAAATTTTGGACATCATTAATATATACCGCCAAATAATCACTGTCAATATTAAAACCTCTACTGTTCAACCTATCACGTAATATGACAAGATAAATCAAAGTTGGCATCTAACATTGCGGTCAGTAAAGATAAACAAATTATTGAGCGTGTACCCGATAATTCTCAGCCGAAAAACAAACCATTTTTTTATATTCCCCACAGTGTACTTTACAGTTCTGGAAAATTAAAAATTTTAACCCTCCGAGTGGAACACATCCAGGAAAAAAATCTCCAAAAAATATGCTAAATACTGTTCAGTAGATAATATTTTATGCACTTATCATATATAATATTAAATTTTATATAATTTTAATTAAGTTATTTGTAACAAATATTAATATGAGATTTTTTTATTTAATTTTTTAATATTATAATATTTCTAAAGGTATAAAAAAATTATGAGAAAAAATAAGGCAGGGGGTTCAATTAGAGATACATCTGTTACCGCAAACGAAATACTTCAAAATAGAGATTTACAAAGCCATAAAAGTTGTCAGTTTTTTCTAAGTTAAAAAAGTCAGTGAAAGAGGGGTGCAGTTCCTAAACAATCGACCTGACCCTCCTACCTCAAAACTCCATGGGGTAAAGTACAACATTATTATATATTTCTAGATATCGAAAAGTAGTGAAATAATTGGGGAATTGTTGTGAACCGCTAAGTTAATGATCCGTCATATGACGGCCTTGCTACAACATGGATATATTTCTAATTAAAAAATATAAAATAAATTAAATTTTAATGAAGTTATTTGTAACAAATATTAATATGAGATTTTTTTATTTAATTTTTTAATAGGTTATTTATTTCCTAGTTAAAAAAGTAGTGAAAAATAACGGGAGGTGGGTCAGTCCACTTTGAGCCTCTACGTATACTAAATCCTGGCTTCGGCCTTGCTACAACAGCTAGTATATATTTCTTAGTTAAAAAAGTAGTGAAATAACGGGCGGTGGTTCAGTCCATTTTAAGCCCCCACGAATACTAAATCCTGGTTTCGGCCTTGCCATAGCAGTTAATATATATTTCTAAGTTAAAAAAGTAGTGTAATAACGGGAGGAGGTTCGGTCCACTTTGAGCCTCCACATATACTAAATCCTGTCTTCGGCCTTGCCACAACAGTTAATATATATTTCTTAGTTAAAAATGTAGTGAAATAACGGGCGGGGATTTAGTCCACTTTGAGCCTCCACGTATACTAAATCCTGGCTTCGGCCTTGCTACAACAGTTAGTATATATCTCTAAGTTAAAAAAAAGTAGTGTAATAACGGGAGGAGGTTCAGTCCATTTTGAGCCCCCACGAATACTACATCCTGACTTCGGCCTTGCTACAACAGTTAGTATATATTTCTAAGTTTAAAAAGTACTGAAATAACGGGGGGTGTTCAGTCCACTTTGAGCCCCCACGTATACTAAATCCTGGCTTCGGCCTTGCCACAACAGTTAGTATATATTTCTAAGTTTAAAAAGTACTGAAATAACGGGAGGGGGTTCAGTCCACTTTGAGCCTCCACGTATACTAAATCCTGGCTTCGGCCTTGCTACAACAGTTAGTATATATTTCTAAGTTTAAAAAGTACAGAAGTAACGGGTGGGGGTTCAGTCCACTTTGAGCCCCCACGAATACTAAATCCTGGCTTCGGCCTTGCTACAATAGTTAGTATATATTTCTAAGTTTAAAAAGTACAGAAGTAACGGGCGGGGGTTCAGTCCACTTTGAGCCCTCACGAATACTAAATCCTGGCTCCAGCCTTGCCACAACAGCTAGAATATATTTCTTAGTTTAAAAAGTAATGAAATATAACAGGAGGGGGTTCAGTCCGAGCCTCCACGTATACTAAATCCTGGCTTCGGCCTTGCCACAACAGTTAGTATATATTTCTTAGTTTAAAAAAAGTAGTGAAAAATAACGGGAGGGGGTTCAGTCCACTTTGAGCCCCCGAGAATACTAAATCCTGGCTTCGGCCTTGCCACAACAGTTAGTATATATTTCTTAGTTTAAAAAAAGTAGTGAAAAATAATGGGAGGGGGTTCAGTCCACTTTAAACCCCCCACGAATACTAAATCCTGGCTTCGGCCTTGCCACAACAGTTAGTATATATTTCTAAGTTAAAAAAGTACTGAAATAACGGGAGGGGGTTCAGTCCACTTTCAGCCTCCACGTATGCTAAATCCTGGCTTCGGCCTTGCCACAACAGTTAGTATATATTTCTAAGTTTAAAAAGTACTGAAATAACGGGGGGTGTTCAGTCCACTTTGAGCCCCCGAGAATACTAAATCCTGGCTTCGGCCTTGCCACAACAGTTAGTATATATTTCTAAGTTTAAAAAGTACAGAAGTAACGGGTGGGGGTTCAGTCCACTTTGAGCCCCCACGAATACTAAATCCTGGCTTCGGCCTTGCCACAACAGTTAGTATATATTTCTAAGTTTAAAAAGTACAGAAGTAACGGGTGGGGGTTCAGTCCACTTTGAGCCCCCACGTATACTAAATCCTGGCTTCGGCCTTGCCACAACAGTTAGTATATATTTCTAAGTTTAAAAAGTACTGAAATAACGGGGGGTGTTCAGTCCACTTTGAGCCCCCACGTATACTAAATCCTGGCTTCGGCCTTGCCACAACAGTTAGTATATATTTCTAAGTTTAAAAAGTACAGAAGTAACGGGCGGGGGTTCAGTCCACTTTGAGCCCCCACGAATACTAAATCCTGGCTTCGGCCTTGCTACAATAGTTAGTATATATTTCTAAGTTTAAAAAGTACAGAAGTAACGGGTGGGGGTTCAGTCCACTTTGAGCCCCCACGAATACTAAATCCTGGCTTCGGCCTTGCTACAACAGTTAGTATATATTTCTAAGTTTAAAAAGTACAGAAGTAACGGGTGGGGGTTCAGTCCACTTTGAGCCCCCACGAATACTAAATCCTGGCTTCGGCCTTGCTACAACAGTTAGTATATATTTCTAAGTTTAAAAAGTACAGAAGTAACGGGTGAGGGTTCAGTCCACTTTGAGCCCCCACGAATACTAAATCCTGGCTTCGGCCTTGCTACAACAGTTAGTATATATTTCTAAGTTAAAAAAGTACAGAAGTAACGGGCGGGGGTTCAGTCCACTTTGAGCCCCCACGAATACTAAATCCTGGCTTCGGCCTTGCTAACAGTTAGTATATATTTCTAAGTTTAAAAAGTACAGAAGTAACGGGTGGGGGTTCAGTCCACTTTGAGCCCCCACGAATACTAAATCCTGGCTTCGGCCTTGCTACAACAGTTAGTATATATTTCTAAGTTTAAAAAGTACAGAAGTAACGGGTGAGGGTTCAGTCCACTTTGAGCCCCCACGAATACTAAATCCTGGCTTCGGCCTTGCTACAACAGTTAGTATATATTTCTAAGTTAAAAAAGTACAGAAATAACGGTGAGGGTTCAGTCCACTTTGAGCCCCCACGAATACTAAATCCTGGCTTCGGCCTTGCCACAACAGTTAGTATATATTTCTAAGTTAAAAAAGTACTGAAATAACGGGAGGTGTTCAGTCCACTTTGAGCCCCCACGTATACTAAATCCTGGCTTCGGCCTTGCCACAACAATTAATATATATTTCTAAGTTTAAAAAGTACTGAAATAACGGGGGGTGTTCAGTCCACTTTGAGCCCCCACGTATACTAAATCCTGGCTTCGGCCTTGCCACAACAGTTATTATATATTTCTAAGTTTAAAAAGTACTGAAATAACGGGGGGTGTTCAGTCCACTTTGAGCCCCCGAGAATACTAAATCCTGGCTTCGGCCTTGCCACAACAGTTAGTATATATTTCTTAGTTTAAAAAGTACTGAAATAACGGGGGGTGTTCAGTCCACTTTGAGCCCCCACGTATACTAAATCCTGGCTTCGGCCTTGCCACAACAGTTATTATATATTTCTTAGTTTAAAAAGTAGTGAAAAATAATGGGAGGGGGTTCAGTCCACTTTAAACCCCCCACGAATACTAAATCCTGGCTTCGGCCTTGCCACAACAATTAATATATATTTCTAAGTTTAAAAAGTACTGAAATAACGGGGGGTGTTCAGTCCACTTTGAGCCCCCACGAATACTAAATCCTGGCTTCGGCCTTGCTACAATAGTTAGTATATATTTCTAAGTTTAAAAAAGTACAGAAAAATAACGGGCGGGTGTTCAGTCCACTGTGAGCCCCCACGAATACTAAATCCTGGCTTCGGCCTTGCCACAACAAGTTATATATTTCTAAGTTTAAAAAGTACTGAAATAACGGGAGGGGGTTCAGTCCACTTTAAACCCCCCACGAATACTAAATCCTGGCTTCGGCCTTGCCACAACAGTTAGTATATATTTCTAAGTTAAAAAAGTACTGAAATAACGGGGGGTGTTCAGTCCACTTTGAGCCCCCACGTATACTAAATCCTGGCTTCGGCCTTGCCACAACAATTAATATATATTTCTAAGTTTAAAAAGTACTGAAATAACGGGGGGTGTTCAGTCCACTTTGAGCCCCCACGTATACTAAATCCTGGCTTCGGCCTTGCTAACATAGTAGTATATATTTCTAAGTTTAAAAAGTACAGAAAAATAACGGGTGGGTTCAGTCCACTTTGAGCCCCCACGAATACTAAATCCTGGCTTCGGCCTTGCTACAAACAGTTAGTATATATTTCTAAGTTTAAAAAGTACAGAAGTAACGGGTGAGGGTTCAGTCCACTTTGAGCCCCCACGAATACTAAATCCTGGCTTCGGCCTTGCTACAAACAGTTATTATATATTTCTAAGTTTAAAAAGTACTGAAATAACGGGGGGTGTTCAGTCCACTTTGAGCCCCCGAGAATACTAAATCCTGGCTTCGGCCTTGCCACAACAGTTAGTATATATTTCTTAGTTTAAAAAGTACAGTGAGTAACGGGAGGGTTCAGTCCACTTTGAGCCCCCACGAATACTAAATCCTGGCTTCGGCCTTGCTACAACAGTTAGTATATTTCTGTTTAAAAGTGAAAAATAACGGGGGGTGTTCAGTCCACTTTGAGCCCCCACGTATACTAAATCCTGGCTTCGGCCTTGCCACAACAGTTATTATATATTTCTAAGTTTAAAAAGTACTGAAATAACGGGGGGTGTTCAGTCCACTTTGAGCCCCCACGAATACTAAATCCTGGCTTCGGCCTTGCCACAACAGTTAGTATATATTTCTAAGTTAAAAAAGTATGAAAAATGACGGGAGGGGGTTCAGTCCACTTTGAGCCCCCACGTATACTAAATCCTGGCTTCGGCCTTGCCACAACAGTTATTATATATTTCTAAGTTTAAAAAGTACTGAAATAACGGGAGGTGTTCAGTCCACTTTGAGCCCCCACGTATACTAAATCCTGGCTTCGGCCTTGCCACACAGTTAAAAAGTTAACGGGTGAGAATACTAAATTTACAATAGTATATTTCTAAGTTTAAAAAGTACAGAAGTAACGGGAGGGGGTTCAGTCCACTTTAAGCCCCCACGAATACTAAATCCTGGCTTCGGCCTTGCCACAACAGTTAGAATATATTTCTTAGTTAAAAAAGTAGTGAAAAAATAACGGGAGGGGGTTCAGTCCACTTTGAGCCTCCACGAATACTAAATCCTGGCTCCGGCCTTGCCACAACAATTAGAATATATTTCTTAGTTAAAAAAGTAGTGAAAAATAACGGGAGGGGGTTCAGTCCA
Organism: Pardosa pseudoannulata; assembly: GCA_032207245.1. Classification (NCBI taxonomy): domain Eukaryota; kingdom Metazoa; phylum Arthropoda; class Arachnida; order Araneae; family Lycosidae; genus Pardosa; species Pardosa pseudoannulata. Next base: position 79,735,097 of record CM063500.1, on the reverse strand, counting down.
CTTTGAGCCCCCACGAATACTAAATCCTGGCTCCGACCTTGCCACAACAATATATTTCTAAGTTATAAAAGTAGTGAAATAACGGGTGGGGTTCAGTCCTCTTTGAGCCTCCACGTATACTAAATCCTGGCTTCGGCCTTGCTACAACAGTTAGTATATATTTCTAAGTTAAAAAAGTAGTGAAATAACGGGAGGGGGTTCAGTCCACTTTGAGCCTCCACGAATACTAAATCCTGGCTCCGGCCTTGCCACAACAATTAGAATATATTTCTTAGTTAAAAAAGTAGTGAAAAAATAACGAGAGGGGGTTCAGTCCACTTTGAGCCCCCACGAATACTAAATCCTGGCTTCTTACAAGACCTACAAGATATAAGTTCAACTGGATTCTCTGGGCCGACCTTCTAATCCAGAGAATTCTAATAGTGAGCACAAAAATGAAGGGAGCCACAACAGTTAAAATATATTTCTTAGTTAAAAAAAAGTGGTGAAAAATAACCGGAGGGGGTTCAGTCTACTTTGAGCCCTCACGAATACTAAATCCTGGCTTCGGCCTTGCCACAACAGTTAGAGGTTAATTAGAATTCTAAAGAAGTTTTTTATTCCTCACTTTTTCAGTACGATGGCCCTCTTGACCTTGCTATTGATGCCGGTTGCGGGTCGGGACAAAGCACTATTGCTCTGGCGTCGTTTTTCAAGAAAGTGTACGGGAGCGACGTATCGGAAGCCCAGATAAAAGAAGCAAAGGAACACCGGGCCTTGTCAAACGTGACTTATGAGTAAGTGTTGTTTGCGAATGATAGTGATCGCTGTTAGGAGAGTGATAACCAGTCGGAAATGGCCGGTTGATGTGTCAGTGTGATGTGATTTCTTGGTTTCTTGAGATCTAACCACCATCACCATTAGATGGATTTATTTATTATTTTCCAGATATTTATTTAAAACTAGCATAGCTAATTTATAATAAGAAAAATTAAGCTATCACATACTATTAAATGAAATTTATTAAGATTACACACTAAAAGTTCAATATCTTAAATATGTTATACTATCAACAAAAGTCTAGTCTAAAAGATTTGGATTCTAAAATGTATGTCTGATATGAATACATACTCTAAATATTTAAAGTTAATTTTTTTTTTCTGAAATGATAAATGATATTTTTGTTGAACTACTACGGACGTTAAAAGCATAAGATTGAAATAAAATTATTGTGGAACAGTATAAAAGTAATAACGTTATTGAAATAAATTTAACACTAGATTGCTCAAGAACAGTCATTTTGACTGTTTTTTAATTTCAATTAGAAAAACAATGATGAAATATAATGACACAATTTCTTAGAATTTGGTGACTTTTCCTATAACATATAAATGGGTTTATGAATAATTGTAGTTACTTCTGCCCTCCTTTATTATATAATATTAAAAATTAATTTTAAACAAATTTCTTTACATATTTGTTATTTTTTCACAATGCAGTCATTTTGACTGTTTTTGGGCAATATAGGTATACAAGAAATCTCGGGAAATCTAGTGTTAAATTATGCAAAAAATAAAACAAAAACTTGCCTTAGTTTCAGTTGAAAGTGCTGTATGCACACCAGACACTGTGTTCAATTCATGGTTGAGTTTGTTGCATAAGTTGACGACTAAATATTTCAGCAATCTATATAAATGAATAAAATACTTATCTGACAACGAAAATGCATCACTTCTCTTTTTAAATGTCCTCTCATTTCTTAAACTTTGTCTGCTAATTTCATCCTGCAAGAGAGAAGCTTCTCTATAGATAGCCATGTTGTAAACGATCACTAACGGCAGGGTTACGTTTTCGTTCAGTAGACGAAGCCGTAACGAACAGAAATCCTTCGTTGAGGAGGTGAGAATCGATCTTTTCCCGTCTTTTCGGTAAATGACAACACAACTACCAGATAACCGGTTTTTGCCGAACTTTGTTAGCCCAACGAAAAGGGGAGAATTGAGCCACCGGTTCCGCACTTGATTATCAGGGTAGGTGGCTCGTTACAAGTTATCCAATCATGCGACATTTTGAAATATTTACATCTTTTCCGAATATCTCTACAGATGCAGTTGAACCCCGTTATAACGAACTAGAATAGATTAAAGATTCTGTTTGCTATATCCGAGCCATTAAGAAAAATGTTAGATCTAACAGAATGTATGACTTTTATTAATTGATATTATTCTATCGTGATGTAATTGAAAAAAATTGTTTAAAATCTATTTATTAAAGATCTTTAATAAATATTTAATTCATTAAGATTGAAAACTACAATCGATTAGACTTTAGCTTGTTTTGTGCTTTAATCAAGGATCGATTTAATTTTGGGCAATTTGTTAGGCAATATGAGATTAATTGCTTATTAAATTGACACAAGGATTAAACTGACTTAAGAATAAAGGTAAATGAAAAAAATAATTAGTTTTGGGTTTAATTGTTTCTCTCTGTTTCGATACATAAATACTTGACATGGGCGGGATTTTGGTGGAGCAAAGGGGGTCAAATGCCCCCTTCCCCCAAAAATGTTACAGAACGGGTTGTGTTTCCCCCTCCCTTTATTTTATTTATTTTTATTTTCATTCATATCTTATAAGCCGTTTACATGTGCCAAAAGCAGCGTAGAATGCAGGGTAGATCGCGAATTGTACTTTTCAAGAATTATCCCTAGCTAGGGAAAAAATTGAGGGGTAGAAAGAACCCACCTTTCTACCCGGGTAATAGCAGAGTTTACTCTCCTTTCCCATCATCCTTTGCGCTTACAGAGGATTCCCGTCCCGTATGATCACGTGACTTCTAGCAACGATCCCGGCAAAATGGAGAGTAGAAAGAATTGACCATGTAAACGGGTTTCTCCGACCCTCCAAGCAAAATCCCTTTACCTGGGTAAAAAGAAGGGTACATGACTGGCACATGTAAACGGGCTATAGTTTTGGTTCGACTTTTGCACCCGCAGTTGAAACACCCCTGTTAATACTGTTTAATGTTTCAGAGTTGGTCCATCGGAATCTATTCCTTTCGAAGACGGAAGCGTTCAGCTCGTCAGTGCCGGAGCCGCTCTGCACTGGTTCAATTTGGACGTTTTCTTTCCGGAAGTTCGCCGAGTGCTGAGCAATAACGGCGTGCTCGCCGTTTACTGCTACTACAGCATAAAACCTGATGTCGACGATCCCGCGAAAGCCGAGGAAATCACGAACCTTTACCAGGAGGTGATTCACGTCTCTCTGTCTAGTAATGTGTATGAAATGATAAAGACGTGATAATTACTACTATACTGATTTCAAACTTAAATTAGTTAAAAAAAAAATTAACCTGCCAGAACATGTAGCGAAATTATGTTAAACATATTTTTATAGTCTATGTATTAGCTGTCACTGTAAATCATAAATGTTTAAATACACGTCTCGTAAAATTAAAATAGCTGTCTTAAACAAAAAATAAAAACAAAGAAGTATTACTATTGTGCCTAGTAAAAAACAAAAAAAAAAAAAATTTTAAATTATCTTTAAGTGTGTCAAAATTCTAGCATTAAAAAAAAAATAAAAAAAAAAAATGAAAAAGTTTTCATAAAAAAGACACTTGATTTCAGTGTTTCAAAATTAAACAAAAAAAATGACTTTTTATTTAAAAAAATAGGAGACAGTTTATAAATAACCAATTATATCTACATTGCCCTAGCGGCAATTTAGAAATTTCAAACAAAAGGAGATGCACGCTATCGGAGGCAAATTTTCCACAGATTTGCTAAGATGTTGACCCAGGTGTTAAGGGTCTTTTACATATAATTTCATGCTAGCTGATCAGTTGTCTGTTCCTATGATGAATGGGAACCCCTCAACGTTATCTTAATAAAAATCTTTAGCTAAAACGTGTCGTTTTTATGGACCATGACTGCAACCACCCATCGTGAAAGTCCGTCTTATTACATACATATAGATATATAAATCCTCTGTACGTATGTTTCCTATGCATTCCGAATTGCCGGATCAATCTTGTAGAAATTTTTCACAGTAATTTATTTAAGTTGACTCCGGGAAGATTTTAATGCAGGTCAAATGGATCCTAGGTCAAAATTTATTTCAGTTGTTTAATTTTAAATATTTTTACTTGGTATATTTCTCTCTTTTTAATTTCATTGAAAATGTCAAATGAATTAGGTGGCATCTAAAATATTTCATAGAGAAAATAATATGTACTTTAAGGCTAATATCTGCATTATATAGTTGATTTTTTTTTCTTTCAGTTCTATCAATTGACAGCAAAATATCATGCTCCTCAAGCAAAAATTGCAATGTCGAAATATGTTGATATCAAATTCCCATTTGAACAAGTCCAGAAGTAAGTTAATTATGTTGCTTTTATTTCACTTCTCAATTTAATTATTTTATTAATCCAATATAGTTCGTGGTTTATTCCTCATATTGAATTCAATGTAGCCCCTTGTTGGTTGGTTGATGCCATGTCTGTTAGATTTATACATGGTATTGAAAAATATGGTAGTGAAAATTGAACTTCTAAGATTGTTTTTCTTTGAGAAACAAATGTTTAAGCTAATAAGCATTGATCTCCTCATGAAATATTTAAATTTGATATATATCATTTAATTACGAAACGAAAAAGTTACAAATTTACATCACATGCTCCTATCGGAACACTACATCTGAAAAAATAGAGAGAGAAGATTAAGAGAGTTTACAGATTTACGATAAATTGCCGCTTCACGTTCGATTTCAAAATTTATAAAAAATGTCCATTTTAGAAGTCACATGATTTCACATGGAATGATGGTTGACATTGCCTCGAGAGGTTGAACTTCTAAGAATGGGTCTTGGTAATTTAAAAGCAGGATCTAAGCAGAAGATTCCGAGGCTTGACCTCCTCAAGAAGTATCGTTTTAAGATTTTGGAAGACATTTTGTCCTCGAACCTATTTTACATGCTCCTTGCCGCCATTAATGAATATGGCGGATCTTTGATTCTCGAACGTCGATCCAGCAATTCTCCTGTTATGAGATCGTCGAATGAGGACCGAATTAATAGAGTGCTGGTACTGCGGTTCGTGGGTTCGAATCCCACTGTGGCATGTGTGTTTGCAACCGTTAGGAATCGGCTTTAAGCAGTAGGTCCCTGTCCCATTAGCCCTCGTGTTGCAAAAGAGTAAACCGCAGCGCCCCAAACCAAACCTGTTTCGAGATCTCTGCCTTTGCCAACTGTCGTGGCTCTAGCCCAGGGATGGACAAACTTTTTCGGCCGCGGGCCAAAAATCGAAAGAAAATAAGTTTGGCGGGCCAAGATAAACTTTCCTAAAATTTTTAAAAGCAATATACAAGTACGTAATTGTTTAAATACGTTAATGAGATGAATGAAATTGCGATTTTACTTTTTAAAGTTTCTTTTACTGAGGTTCGAAGTGAGATGAGCTGATTTTAAGGAACGATGTTAAATGCTCATCTGTCAGTCTACTTCTGAAATGATTCTTTCTAAAGTTCAAAGTTGAAAACATTTGTTCACATATAAAAAGCAAATATGCCGCTGATCTTCTGGGCTTGAGATAATAAATTTGGGATATAATATTTAAGCAAAGTAGAAAAGGAGATGGATATATAATGTATGAATATATTTATCTTTTAATTTGCCTCGGACCGGCAACTTAAAATTCTATCCGCGGGCCGGATAAAATTTCCCGGCGGGCTGGAGTTTGCCCATCCCTGTTTTTTAACATATTAAAGGTTAAAAAGTTACTGACGAATAACTCAAATTTTACAACTTTTCTACTATTCGTCCGTACTGTTTGACTGTAACAAAAATTTAAATTGTTTTGCTAAAATTTATGGAAATTTTTCTCTTTTCCTAGCATATTTTTCCTTGTGCCAGTAACTGAACTTTATCGTTGTAGTTTTGCAACAGCTTATTTAAATGCAGCTAAAAGCTGTTAATGAAGATTCAACACACTCTTTAAAGTTTTGTTTATTTATTTCAGGCAGTCAAGCGAGGTATTAATATAAGAAATCAATACATTATTGCTAGTGCTATTTATTTCAATTTTCAATATTGCAGTAAACGCGAAGCCACATATAACATGAATAGGTCTGTATGGTATCAGAAATTTAATATTGCGAAATATCCCCAAATTAATATTGATATCATTGATATATCGCGATAATACTTTAATGTAGGGGGTATATTACTATTTTTTTTAGTATATCAGATAGTACTATTTTTGAATAGCCTTAGCTTTTTATCTATTTTTGAGCAAGCGGCAAGCTATTGAAATATATCAACCTGTGCACATATCACTGACTTCTGCGATCAAGTATTCTGATATATTATTCCAATAAATCAGTGCCAATTGCGAATACTAGTTGTTTCGGTCTTGACGCGAGTGCTTCGTTATCGAGAAAAGTGACTTGCTATCAAGCACTCAAGGTCGATACTTTTGATATAGCCCTATATATATATATATATATATATATATATATATATATATATATATATATATATATATATATATATATATATATATATATATATTATTCCAATAAGCCAGTGGGCAGGTGAAAGAACAACCAAGTTATCTTTGCTAATTGCGAGCAGTGCGATTTCCGATCTTGACCCGAGTGCTTCGTTATTGGGATATATTCGTTATTCGCTATTGGGATATACTAAAGATGACCTGGATGGAGACGTAATAATCTGAAAGAACAAATTTTCTGGCTTGTGTTTGTATCAAATACGCGGGGAAATATGGGAAACGGACGTCAAACGAATGCAATGCAAACGACGTTTCAAGGAGAGTAGTTAAAAAAAAATTACGCCATACATGTTATAATGGAGACGTTGTTCATCATACTGATTTGGGAAAGACACTCGGAGTATAATATAGGGCAGGGCTGTCCAACTGGTGGCCCGCCAACACATAATGTGCAGCCCGCCAACTTCTTATTCAGCATATTTCTTTTTTCGAAATTTTATGGTATCAAGAAGCATCCGAGACTACCATTCTTGGTCAATCCGAAGACTGCAAGTTCTTCGGCTGGCAACGACAAACATCGATGTTGACATTCCTGCCCTTGTAAAGAAGACTGATCGGCCTCAGTTTTCTCAATAAAATGTTAGCAAATTGTTTTATAATCCTTCTGTTCCATTGTTTTATAATTAATAATTCAATTATTAATTGTTATTGTATAAGAGGTAAGAGGTTATTGTTCAACATTTTCAAACTGCGGCCCGCCAGGTGATCAGTGACCGAAATTCTGGCCTGTGGGCTCTTTGCAATTGGACAGCCCTGATATAGGGCACTCCTCTACTTCTATTGGTGGAACTACGACACCATTTCAGTGAGTTTTAGATACCCCTGTACATGTATGTAATCATATGCTTTGTATTTCGTTTTCAGATTCGGTGACGTGAGGGATTATTTCGAAGGACATCTGCAAGATGTTGTGGGTTACGTGAACACATTTTCTGGCTTCCAGAATCTGAAGAGAGACGATGAGAAAAAAGCTGATGAATTCATGTCCTATTTTGAAAGAAGGTAAAATTATCTCTGTAATACTGTCTGGGTTAAAAAACTATAATAGATTTTTCAAGTTTAACCGATTGTGTGTATAATATATATATATATATGTATATATATATATATATATATATATATATATATATATATGTGTGTGTTGTGTGTGTGTGTTTTTGTATATATATAATATTATATATATTTATATATATGTATATGTATATATGTGTGTATGTATATATGTATATATATATATGTATATGTATATATATGTATGTATATATATGTGTATATGTGTGTGTATATATATATATATGTGTGTGTGTATATATATATATATATATATATATATATATATATATATAATAAAAAAATTATGTATAAGTTTTAAAATTATATATATATATTTTTTATTATATAATTATGTAATATGTATATATGTAATATAATATTTTGTATACAATATATAATAATATAAATATATATAAATATATATATAAATAAAGTGAAGATTTTCAAAACTTAAATCAATAAAAATTCTTATTTGCATTCCTCTTTTTAATATAAATTGACCACTACTACATTTACGATATTAGAGAAGGGACAGTCCAATTTATAATCCTACATCTAGCGGACAATTTAGGAATTCAAATAAAAAGGAGATACACGCTATCGGAGACAGATTTTTCTAGAGATATTTTCCCACAGATGTTGACCAAGGTGTTACGTGTCTTCTACATAGAACTTCTTGCTAGCTGACCCTTCAGTTTGTCCTGTCCCTATGATGAAGTGGGAACCCGTCTTTCAACATTATCTTATTAAAGGTCTTTAGCTGAAACGGTATCATTTTTATAGCCATTACTGCAACCACCTATCGTGAAGTCCGTCTCATTACATATATATAAATATATAATAACACGGACTACCTTGCCCTAGTGGACAATTTAAGTTAGGGATTAAAAAAAGGAATTCAAAAAGACGCGGGAATTTTTAGCCCTTTAAGTTTTGAAAACCAGTGAGAATTTTCTCGAGCTGTCTTAGGGGTTTTATACAAAATACTTTCTTTAGTTTCCCGATCCAGTTTACGTTTTCTTACTTATATATGTATACACACAGGGCCGGGGATAGTAGGTATGCAGTACGTGCTTGCACTCAGGCAGCCAAGTTTTGTGGCCGATAGAATTTCTACAAGGTAACGCATTGATAGGGGCAATCAAATACTATCTTGCACGTAGCAATAGGGGGGGGGAGCGAAAATACTACCTTGCAAACAATTTATTTTAAATTATTTAAATATTGTCTACATTACTTTCATACGTTTTACAAGTGAACTTAGATATTACGTAAATAATTTTCTTTCATAAATAATAGATTAGGTACATATATGATAATTTTAAGTTTAATCATCGATTATTTTTTGTTGCAATGAAACTTTTATCACCGGAATTAACAACAAATTCTTTTCTAAAAGTCTATTTCACAGCCTTAATTCACCTTGGTATTATCGCAATAATGAGATCCACATGGAAATTGATCTCCCCACTGTTCCAAATTTTCTCAAAACTTTAGCCACTAATTTCTTTTGTAATATTTGCATTGACCATTTATTGGACTTAGCCCAACATGACCATGCTGATCCTGCTAACTCTAAATTTAGCCGTTCTCAGCAAAACTATTGATTAATTTCATTGGCCCACAGCGACCAACCAAATTTCTCCTTGCCTAGAGCTGAATCCCTCACTGCATTTTCAGAATCTTGCCGAAATTAACTCACGAGGGCTCTTCTGTACTAGCAAAAATCTCATTGGTCATATAATAAATTTTTCTAATCCCAAGCAGGATCCTTTAAAATTGCTTGTACGATCTGACTTTATCTTCTCTTATAATTATAAAAAAAAAAAATATTTATTTTGAGTAGTTGTATTTATTATCAACTATACTTACACTTAATGTATGTACTTTTTCTTAACTTGTTATTATTGATCTTATTTATAATATATATATATATATATATATATATATGTAAATATAATATTAAATTTTTTATATATATAAAAATATATTATATTATATAAAATATACATATATATATATTGATAAAATATATATATATATACATATACATAAATATATTTTCATTTTTTTTTATACATAACCACAATATATACATAAATAATATATCACATATATATACATTACTTATAAATTACATATAAACATATCAAAATATACATATTTACATATACAAACAAACAATTTTTTATACATATATATACATATCTTCATATAATAAAAATTCATATATATACATTTTACATATCTTCTATATATACAGATTTATTATATAATATCTATAAATACTTTTTATATACAAATACCATATATAAATTTTGTTTTTACTATACATATCATACAAAATAACAATATCATATATATACATATTTAAAATATGTCAAAAATATATTCATATATAAAACTAACAATAATATGTATATTGTATAAATTATAAAATAAATATATACTACATTCAAAATATATCAAACATATCTAATATTTATACAGCAACTTTTTAAAAATATAAAATTATACATATCATAATATTTTAAATATTTCATATAATATATAAATAACATTCTTTATTAAATATATACATATACATAAATCTTACAACAGCATTGTTATATACAATACACTTTCTATTATAAATACATAAAATATATAATATAACATATATATAAAATAAATATATAAAATATAAATAACATTTATATATAAAACACATGATTATACAAAAAAAAATTATATTTATATATAAATATTGTTTATAATAAATTATATAAATATTTTTAAAAAATATATTTTGTTCATTACCGAATGAATTATATTTTCTCAATAAAATTAATGTTATATACCTCATTATCGTGTTGCAATAAAAAATATAGATATACACATATAAATACACAGAAAAACACACATATATATATATATATATATATATATATTGTGTACCATTCACCGAACTCGTGAACCTTATATTTGCTCAACCTAAAATTAATGTTAGTATCCCAGTCCTCATTATCGTGTTGCAATATTTGTTGCAACTTTTTATTTATCCTTGCGAAAATGGGTGAATTTAACGGAGATAATTATGATGAAATCTTCGCTAACGCATTATCAGATTTTTCGTGTAAGAGTGACATCGACAGTAAAGACTTCGAAGAGACCGATGATGAAGAGCTTATACCAAACCCTCGAACTATCAATCGCAGAGCTATTAGTACCAGTTCTGAAACAAGTTCTGGTGAAAAAAATCTTATAGTTATTTATATATTTCTATTTATATATTTGTTTTTATATTTCAATATAAAATACGAAAAGTTGGTTAAAAAATTCAGTAATTTTCGGTCTATTGAGATTTAACTGAATAACTAAATTTACGCGCAAAACGCCTGCTCCCGGTACAATTCCGCTGCGAAATGTACCAGCACGCAATGTGTTATCAGCTCAGCTTTTCCTCCACGCGAAGAGCTCAGGTTGATATAGAGAGACCAGCGTCGCGTATGCTTAATCAGTGATTGGAACGTTTTATTTGAATTTTTTAGTTCTAGATTTATTATTAGATGACATTAAACATCAACGGTTTTCACAACGGTCGACTTGTATAAAATTTACGTGGTGGTCCTCAAGAGGTTAAAAGTTGTTAGCTTTAAACAGTTTATACTTTTAATTACACAACATATGCAAGACGCATATAGATAGCGTTCTAAAGTTAATCTTTCGAAAAATCTTTATCACGCGCTAACCTGTATGCGTAGTAAAACAAACAAATTCAGCATCAGGATACTTTTTCCGAGGAAAATCGCACGGATTTCTGATGTGATTTTGAAAAGTTTTCAACTGATTTATATGGTTGAAATTTGACATGGTATTAACACATTTAATGCGGGACACGTACTAGTACGTTTTCTGACTATTAATACTTCAGTACGGGTTAGTATAACAACAAAATTAATGTTAGTATCCCAGTCCTCGTTATCGTGTTGCAATATTTGTTAATTCTCATGCCCATGTGATACAGTAGTACTGGCTTAGTGGGCTTGGCCCAGGAGAGCTAGTAAATGAAGCTCCAGTGCGATGTCACGGCCAAATAAATATCTAGCGTTTAAGTTATGTACCTTTGAAAATTAAGAAGTTTGTTCATTTGTGTGTTTGTTTCTTATACGTAACCACAAGGTTTGGCTAAATAAATTCAACGTGTTTCTAAACTGCATTCACAGTATCGGGAGACTTAAGAGGAGTATTAAGATAAACAAGTTATTGAGCGTGTACCAGATAATTCTCAGTCAAAAAACAAACCATTTCTTTACCTGCAACATAGGGTACTGTACAATTCTGGAAAATTACAAATTTTACTGATCCCGTCATATGCCGTACTACATGACAGTGCTGTATATAATTGTACATTTATTTCTACTGCCTTATTTCTAGATTGAAGGAAATAGTGACTGCTTGCAATATAAATCCTGATGGACGCATGAAGCTGTTCAGAGATTTCTACCTCATAGTCTGCAGGAAGATAGTTCAAGATGCCTGAGTTGAATTCCTGTTCAAGATTTAAAGCTGTGCTTCTGAATCGGCAGTTGTCTTCAAATATCAGTGAAATTATTAAAGATGTATTTTATTCAAAAGTATATTTTTATATTTTAAAAGCTAACAATTTAAAAATACTTTCAAGCTGGAGTCTCATAGTAACTGGTATATTAAAATAAGCATATCTATTACTTAATTGCTTTGAAGATACCTGCATCCAAAACATTTCTAATGTTATTTGGGTCCACAACTTTTTATGTCATCAAGATATCGAAGAATAACCTTAATATTTTCAAGAAATTTAACAAGTTCCATTTGAATCAATAAGATCAATCTATTTTCCTGTGTATAAAATGAATAACATTTCTTGATTTGGTGATTGAAATGACATCTAGGCTACAACAGCAAATATTGTTATTTGCCTTTCTAATAATCTTTGAATAAAATGTTTGGAATTTGTGTTTGATTTCAATATAAGAGATATAGGAAGTTGTTTAAAACTATAATATAGATTTTATTAATATCCGGTGATTGACTAAACGGCAATAAAAGTTATCTTTATTATAAAATGTTTCATATTGTTTATAAGAATTGAAAAATAAACAGTTTGTTAAAAAATTCTTGTTTGTTTCATTTTTATTGATTAGATGCATTATAATTACTTCAATTATTTGAAGTATTTCAATATAGAGATATATGAAAAACAATTCCATTTATGAAGTTGTTTAAATCTGTAGTACAAATTTTTATCAATACCCGGTGATTTGACTAAGCCGCAAAAAAAAGTTATTTTTAATATAAAAATGTTTCATATTGTTTATAAGAATTGAAAAATAAACAGTTTGTTAAAAAATTCTTGTTTGTTTCATTTTTATTGATTAGATGCATTATATTATAAGAAGTATTTCAATATGGAGATAAGTTGTTTAAAACTATAGTACCAATTTATTAAATACCCCCGGTGATTATCAAGTGGCAAAAAAGTTATCTTTATTATAAAAAATGTTTCATATTGTTTATTTGAATTGGAAAATAAACAGTTTTGTTAAAAAAATTCTTCCTTGTTTCATTTTTATTGATTAGATGCATTATAATATAATTGCTTCAATTATTTGAAGTATAATTTCCTGTTTGTGCGTAAAAAAACAAAAAGGTTTAAGGAAAAATAACTAGACAATATTTGATAATACAATACTACTTAATAAGAATTGGTAAAATTTGTGCTTTTCTTAAGTTAAATGTCAGGCAATGGTGAAACTGGTAAAGCCTTGTACTACGGTATCGGAATAAGCGGTTTAAAATCTTGCTGCTTACATGCATGCTTGTCAGGGCAGTAACTAGGTTCCCTTTAGCGGCCATGGCCAAAAACTGGTTTGCGCCCCTACCACCAAATATAGTGAGAAAATATGTGTAGAAAATGAATAACAGTTCTTCATTTGGTGGTTGAAATGACATAATCTACGCTACAACAACAGCAATAAAATGTTATTGTTGCCTTTCTAATAATCTTTGAATAAAATGTTTGGAATTTGTGTTTGATTTCAATATAAGAGATATATGAAGTTGTTTAAAACTATAATACAAATTTTATTAATACCCGGTGATTGACTAAACGGCAATAAAAGTTATCTTTATTATAAAATGTTTCATATTGTTTATAAGAATTGAAAAATAAACAGTTTGTTAAAAAATTCTTGTTTGTTTCATTTTTATTGATTAGATGCATTATAATTGCTTCAATTATTTGAAGTATAATTTCCTGTTTGTGCGTAAAAAACACAAAAAAAAGTTGAAGGGAAAATGACAAGGCAATTTGATAATACGATACTAATGAACACATTGTATGCGGGACACGTACTAGTACGTTTTCTGACGATTGATACTTGAGCGCGGGTCACGTACTACTACAGGTTAGTGTAACAACAAGGTTTTTTTGTAGGTACAATAATAACGGTATATACAGGAAAACTAGACCAAATATTCTTGTCTTTCATTTTTTCATAATGTAAGAATGTTTATATATAACATAATTCAAAAAATTAAAACTATATACTACTATTTCTATTTGATTTTTCATATTTACGATATTATTATAAATTTATCCACAAAAAATTATATATTTAGTTTACAAAAATCTTATGGTTTTTATTTATATATTTCTATTTATATATTTGTTTATATACTTCAGTATAAAATACGAAAAGTTGGTTAAAAAAATAATATTCAATCTACTGAGATTTAACTGAATAACTAAATTTACGCGCAAAACGCTCGCTCCCGGTACAACAACCCGCACACAATGTGTTGATAAGAATTGGTAAAATTTGTGCTTAAATGCCATGCAATGGTGAAATTGGTAAATCGCTGTATTCCGGAATCGGAATATGTGGGTTCAAATCTAGCTGCTTACATGTATGTTTGTAGCTATTTAAAATTAACTTTGAACAGTAAACCCCCGTCTAAGCCTTTGACTTAAATATGTCCAACAGAAATATTTAAAGGAGTCGCCTCCCGAGAGATATTGATAGACCAGCGTAGCGTATGAGTAACCAGTGACTGGAACGTTTTTTATTTGATTTTTTTTTAATTCTAGATTTAATTATTAGATGGCATAAAACGTCAACTGTTTTCACAACGGTCGACTTGTATAGTATTACGTTGTGGTCCTCAAGAGGTTAAAAGTTGTTAGCTTTAAACAGTTTATTCTTTTAATTACATAACATCTGCAAGACGCATACAGATAGCGCTCTAAACTTAATATTTCGAAAAATCTTTATCACGCGCTAACCTGTATGCTTTGTAAAAGTAACGAATTCAGCACCAGATTACTTTTCCGATGAAAATCGCACGGATTTCTGATGTGATTTTGAAAGGTTTCAACAGATTTATTATAGTGCAAAGTTAACGTTGTATTAACACATTTTTTTGCGGGACACGTACTAGTACGTTTTCTGAGGATTAATACTGGAGTACGGGTTAGTGTAAGAACATTGTTTGTTTGTGGGTACAAAAATAACGTTACAGGAAAACGAAGCCGAAAGTTCTTGTCTTTCATTTTTTTTTTCATAATGTAAAAATGTTTATATACAACATAATTTGAAAACATTAAAAACTATATACTTTTTTTTCTATTGAAATTTTTCCTATTTACGATACTATTATAAATTTATCCTCTAAAAATATATTTTTTGTTTACAAAAATCTTAGGGTTGTTATTTATGTATTGTTATTTATATATTTGTTTATATATTTCAATATAAAATTACGAAAAGTCGGTTAAAAAATTAAATAACTTTCGGTTTTAATGAGATTTAAATGAAGAACTAAATTTACGCGCAAAACGCCCTCTCCCGGTACAATCCCGCTGCGAAATGTACCAGCACGCAATGTGTTAAGAACAGTTGAAATATACTCGTAGAATTTTTCTTGGTTTCTTGGATTAATGCTTTTTCAGAGAAGGTAAATGACAATCTCCTGATTAATATAGCCCATTTTCAAGTAAATGGTATTGTTTGCATTTTTAGGATTTGGACTGATGATTGAGATTGACATTTTATGACGTTTTAAGCCTCGCACATAAATTAACTTTTTCAATAGATACTTCTACTGAATTAGAATTATTAGCTATATCTATTGGTTAAACTTCTCTTTAAAGTACTGCTTTTGCATATTATAGCACCTTAATTTTTTATCAAACATTTTTACTTTTTTGGGAAATGACCTCTATGATGTGTAAAATTTCAGTCTTGGCTGTATTATTTATTCACAGTTGCTTAAATTTCATAGTGGTTCTACTCTATTATTCATATGTATAACACTTAAGATATTCTTCAATATATATTCAGTAGAAATCCCATGGGAATTAATGAATTTATCTTAAATATTCGTACATATCGCAGTGAATTTATAACTAAATTGACTGTTAAGCCTTTTAATCAGTTGAAAGTTTCGCTATGGAACAAGAAATCCCCGCACTTTTCAAAGGAAACTGAATCTGTTGTTTTTTCAACGCGTAAAGTTTGACTTATGATAAAGCCTTTAGTCGAACACCTCTTTTAAACATAGTTAATCATGTTTTACATATAAAGTATTTCAATTATTTTGTTTTTTAAATCAAGCGTATTTATTATAATTTAACCCTTAGCGCTCCGCACATTTTTGTACCACTGCCTACCAGCAACTCCGGTACATTTTCGAAGCTGAACTAGTGAAAAGGAGTCTTATTTCAAGTTAGAAGAATCCCATGAGCTTATGAATGTTATTTTGTTTATTTGATACACATGCACTTCCTTTTTGCAAATGAAAAATAAATTTTAAATTTTGTACTTCACCATGATGATATCTTTGGAAACAACCTCCCATATGCATTCTGGGTTTAGTTGGGTAGTATAGTTTCCGAGCTACTATATAAGTATCATAATATAACCAACATTTGTCATTTGCAATACATTTTAATTCCTCATTACTAGGATTGGCATAATTTAATCAGTTTTATTTTTTTTTTAATTATTGCTTTAAATCAGTTTTTTTTCACTTCTTTTAAGACCTATATTCCAAAGACAGGTAAAATTGGGAATTAGTGTAGAAATACCAATAAGTAAATAAGTGAATAGATAGCCTGTGCTTTCCAAGAATTTAGGGGTTGTTATCAGAAAGTATGTAGTAGGGGTAGTACAATGACTGATTGTGACTGGTGGAATTCATTTTATGTAATGGGAGGTAAAGAGAGTATTACAGAATTTGAAATCCAGTTTGTCTACCAAATAACAACAGCCGTGGCTTTATCTCCTGGAATAGAAAGATAGTTTTCTTCTTTTGGTATTGTTCATTCGAGTCTTCATAACAAATTAGAAGTGGATAAAGCATCGAAACTAATGTTTTTATTGCAACAGTTAAATCCACAATTCGTTGTGTAAAAAATATTGAAATAATTGTGACTTTTTTTTTGTTTTTTTTAAATAAATAGTTTGCATTGTTTTCTATAAATATTTAATTTGTTCTTTAAATTTACATCTTATTTAGTTTGCACCATCCAATTGCAAAATAATAAAATGTATTTAGATTAAAATTTATGTATTTAATTTTAGGTAATCAGTGTGTACAATATACTAGATTGATAATGTGTTACTTTTTATAACAAACTATTATATGTATATTGCAAAAAAACAAAAACACAATTAAAATTAGAATTCAGAAAAAAAAAAATCAGATTTAAATTTAAAAAAAATCAGATTTAAATTTAAAAAAAAATCCGATTTAAAAAAAAATAACCGATTTAAATAAAAAAAAATCAGATTTAAATAAATTTTTAAAAAAAAAATCCAATTTAAATTTAAAAAAAAATCCGATTTAAAGTTTTTAAAAATCAGATTTAAATTTTAAAAATCCGATTTAAATTTTTAAAATTCCGATTTAAATTTTAAAAATTCCGATTTAAATTTTAAAAATTCCGATTTAAATTTTAAAAATTCCGATTTAAATTTTAAAAAATCCGATTTAAATCAAATAGGATTTTTAAGATTTTTTTTTTTTCCAACCCTGTTCACTACCACTCAACTCTAAATTGTCATAATTATTTTTCTCCATGCTGCTAACCATAAAAAAGGTCAAAACAATGCTGGTCAGTTCGGCATGGTGCTAGTAACAGATCGTTTACACATAAACAGAGGATGAAGCACGTTTTAACTACAGAGAACAAATGCCAAAGTCAACGATTCCGTAGTATCTTAAGCGTAATCATGCTAAAAACCTTTGGCTCCGTACCGGAGCCGTGAAACAAAATGCCAGATCGCCCCGTAACGAAGCCAACTGAGCGCTAAGGGTTAAATAGTTGTTACCTATTTATATTCTTTGGAGAAAAGCAATAAACAACCTATTTCATTAGTAAAATTTATTAATCCCTTCCTCTGCCATCCAATCTCTACACAGTATTGGAAAGTAACGAAGCAGCTGTTTTTTCTGCCCCACTAACGGTATATTATAGACAAATTCTCATGCTTATTCAAACATGTCCCTCGCCAGACGATAGCCGATTGGTTAAGGTGATGGCTTTCGCTACCGGAGTCCGTGGGTTCGAATCCCACTATGGCATGGATGTTCGTAGCCCTTCGGAATCGGCTTTAAACTGTAGGTCCCGGTCTCATTAAGCCCTTGTGTTGTAAAAAGTAGATCGTAGTACTCCAAACCAAATTAATGAATAGTTATAGAAACAGGTTAAAGGTGAATTATTTAAAATTATAAAACTATAACAATATTAAATTTTCCCAAACATGTTGTTCCCCAATGTTGGTCCTGTTTTTACAGCTATTATTAATGAATAGTTACGCAGAACGATGGCCGATTGGTTAGGGTGCTGGCCTTCGGTACCAGAGTTAGTGGGTTCGAATCCCACAGTAACATGGATGTTCATAGCCTTTCGACCCTTGTGTTGCAAAACGTAGACCGTAATACTCCAAACCAAAGCAACATGTCCCTCGCTTCTGCTAAAATACAACGTCTGACTAAATTCAGTAAATAATACAGCCCACTATAAGTAAAGCAACACAGACAAATACTACAGTTTTACAAATTCTTTACATTCTTTATTAAAAATATACATAAATACATCAATAAGTTTTAATGCTTATTCGCCTTAAATTTCACAAAATGCTTTCTATCACACATTTTCAAACTTTTAATCAAACAAACTTCAAAATATTGTTTTACATGGATCAATACTTAATAAAAAATGCCCAAAATGCTTTCGGTTCAGCGTTAAAAAGAGTCCAAGTCACCTAAAATTATTGAGTCTTATCTTTTTCTGCCGGTTTTACTACAGACCCAAATAGCTGTCAACCTAGCGCAAAGGAGAATATAGCCAAATATGTAAACCACCATTCCTGCCACGAACAAAAAAGTCATCTTTTCAAGTTTCTCAAAATAATATTCCGTGGCAGCAGTAACGAAGCTTATGCTGACACCTACGTAGGAAACGACAATTCCTATTTTCACATTCTCATCTTTTATTTGATTGCAAAGTAAGTAGGCGACAAATAACAGTAGAAATAAAGCTGCTATCACGTGCAGCTTCCCTCGCACTGTTCCGAACGTGTATATGGAAAAGTAAACGACATTGACCACGGAAGTAAGTATCAGTGTACCAATCAGCAATTTACCGACACTTCTAGACGCGTGTTTCGTTTTCCTTGTTAATCGAAACCAATCTCCCAGTATAAATATCGCAATGATAGGTAGAAAGCCATAGAAGAAGCAAGCTAACAGCATCCGAGACGTGAAGTTCTGGATATAATCTTCTTGCACCTCTGCATTCTCCATACTCTCCGATAGGTCAGCTTTGGCGATATCTTTGAAAAATATTTAAAAGTAAAGATAAATAAATAGAACGGTAAAGTAATGTACAACAGTGTCGGTAATACAAGGTAGACGGTACCAGACCTAGCTCAAAAGACTAAAAACTCGAATTATCGAATACGATTAGTTTAACCCCTTCCGGTAAAATGACGAGTCTAGCTCGTCATTAGTTTTTCATTCCATACCGCACAATGACGAGCTACACTCGTCATGCGATTAAAATTACTGTTAAATATGATAATTTAGTTTAAAATTTCTAGTGTACTGAATTTGGCAACACTTTTATCACTTGTGAAAATCACAAGTCACTATTGCATATTGTTTACTTGGTACAAGTCATTGCCAAATTAATGAGTCAGAATAAAAGAAATCCTACTAAGAAATGCCGTGTGTATTACAAGAATCAAATTAAAAGTGAGACTACTTGGCGGTGTAAACAATTAAGAATTCCTTTGCACTTTGTTTGGAAAAGTACCCCTAGCTTGAAGACTATTATCTGTATACCTTATTAATGTTTTGCTTTGATATTTTCTTAATTTTACTGTTTCCGATATTATTTAACACTATGTAAAAAGTGGATTTTAATTAAGAATATGTAAGAATTGTAAAATGAAACAAGTTTTTTAAATAAAAATTAAATGGTCATTTCATGCACGGTTTTTCATTACTAAATCATACTGGAAGGGGTTAATAAAATAGAAATAAACTCAATTTTTAAAATTTCAAAGTATATTTCATTAAAAAAATGTACTTGCATAATATTTTTACGTTATTTGTTTAAGATAACTTATCGTAATCGACATTTATCTCAACCCCTTAATGCACATTTTTATAACCCTTTCGTGGGCCGTGGGAAGATTACTTCCCACCTACACGATCTTACAAAACACACCTGTGGGAAGCGCAAAACCCATTCTAATATATTGGTCTTGCTATTGGAATGACGGGAAGACTATTTCCCGCTTCGGTTTTTCGCTGTCATCTATTGTTCGATCGATTGAATAAAATTAGCAGCTCTGTTTTGAAAGTTTCGAAACGTAGAGTGAGAATAACTGGTCCACGAAAGGGTTAAAGGCCGGGAATAAAATTATGTAAAAAACACAATTTAGAACGTTGCCTTACAAAGAAAATTACGAAAATACAAAAAATAATCAAAATTTTTACTGCAATTTTGGATTTTGATAACACTGCAGAAAATTGTCGAATATTATAATATTACACGTACATCAACTTTTTTTTTTTATCTTTCTTTTCGGATTCCCATTCCAGAATAATCATTATCAATAAAAATACTTATTTATATTTTTAAAACAAACAACAACAATACTAGTATTTATAAAATTAATGAAAATTTTCTTTTGTGTAATATTTTTCGAAATAAGGTGCAGCACATTGCCCAACATTGCAACTATTACACATGTAACGACTCTTTTCTTTTCCTTTTTCCTTTGCTATCTATTTTAGCACAACACATATCTCTATATCTCGTGGGCGATTCTTTTTTTGGTGCTGGTGGAACAAAACTGGGAAAATGAAGTTCCGTTAGTCGTAGAATTCCAAAATATCTTGGCCTACCCGCTTTTATATTTCTGTCACTATGATAGTTTTGTGCAAGTTTTTCTACTAATTAACTTCCGATTCTAAATTTTTTTTCACCTCCATTTTTTACATAAAAAACAAATGCGTTCCAAATGCACATGTTTAAAAAAAGGATGTACACTTTTTATAATATCCCCCCCCTTTTTTTCTGGTAATGGAATAGTCATGTAAATGCTGATCTAGACTATCAACATTTCCCATCGTGTCGTTATGATCTATTACACACTTTCGGTTTATATATAACATTACCATTTTTAAATACAACGCCGCTCGAATTATCTCGAGTGTGCACAGTTTGGCCAGTTTATCACGCTTGAGTTAACTCGAGCGTGCACGTTAAGGGGTTAAAGTAACTGTGGATTGTTTTTTGTTTAAATACATTATTCCTTCTTACGCGCCGCAATATCTCGCTATTTCGTGAGCATCACATCGTCAAAGGTTTTCTGTCCAATAATAAGCGAGACTTGTTACTAGAAAAAGCTTCTAATTTGGTTCTGTTTTTACACCAATTACCAACCGTAACTTTACCTCCGCCATATTCTACAGTAAGTTTTTTAGGGTTTCCCACTCCTCCTATCCGGTCTTTTTAATGCATCTAATTTCACATTTAATGAAACGAATTTCCATCTCCATTTTGTAGAATCCATCATAGAAAAACAACGAGAATTCTACAGATAGAATTAAATTTTTCTAAGGTGACTTTAATTCCGCGTGCTAGTACCGAACTCTTAGGCTAACAGTTCCACAACTAAACTATTTTTGGAATGTTTGAAGATACATTTGGAGTAGAGGAAAAAAGGGTGTCTAAACAACAACTTGCTCTCTAAATTGAAACAGCAGGATTTCATGGTCCCCCCCATACACAAACCCAGGGAAGAATACACCTCCCCCTTTTTTTTTTTAAGTGGGAGGATTTCTTCTGACAGCTTTGGCGTTCTCAGTGAACATAAGACCAGTCAAACAACAACAAAAAAGTATGTATTTTTTACATGTCTCTGTCACTTTGTCGAAAATAAATTTATATTTCGTCGGATATAAGTCGGATAATATAAATCGGATTTAACTTGGATTTATGAGAAACTCGAACAATCAAGACTCGAATTTTAGACTACCTTATATAACTTAAAGATGCCTGGATATGAGTCCAGTTGTGAGAATTTAGCTACATGTTAAACTATTTGAATAAACGATTATACCAATTTGCAGCTAGTATTCAAAGATATCTTTGACTCTAATAGGCTATTCTTACTCTTCGGAGACTTTTTGCAGTTAAAATAATTCAAAGTACAAGAGACGTTGATTCTCAATTTTTAAAGATATTTTTATTAGTAAGAATATATAATATTACATGAAACAAGACAAAATCTATTAGAAAATAATTTTTCATTAAAATGAGACTGATAAAAATTGGGTCGTCTAAGAATATTCTTTAAACATGTTCTTAGTGCACAGATTACAAACCCGTTGCTTTTACTTTCTTACATTACATTTAGAATTCTTATAAAAACAAAGCTGGGTATATATTTTCACTTTAAATATTTATTAACATAATAATAGTCTTATAATGTTTTAACTGTTTTGGCCGTTTCAAGATATTAAATTATCTGCAACTTTGCTATTTTTAAAAAATACCCAGTTTTATAACATACACATTAACCGCTTGCCTGATTATCCCGAATTATTTCGGGTTCGTATACATTGCAGTTAATTATCCCGAGAAAACTCGGGTGAAGCAGAATTTGTCAGTACCATTTGTTTTATCACAGTTTTACTTGGCCTGGAGGAAATTAACCCCTTCCGGTAAAATGATGAGTCTAGCTCGTCATTAGTTTTTCATTCCATACCGCACAATGGCGAGCTACACTCGTCATGCGATTGAAGTTACTGTTAAATATGATAATTTAGTTTAAAATTTCTAATGTACTGAATTTGCCAGCACTTTTATCACTTGTGAAAATCACAAGTCACTATTGCATATTGTTTACTTAAAATTTCTAGGTACAAGTCATTGCCAAATGAATGAGTCAGAATAAAAGAAAACCTACTAAGAAATGCCGTGTGTGTTACAAGAATCCAATTAAAAGTGAGACTACTTGGCGGTGTAAACAATTAAGAATTCCTTTGCACTTTGTTTTGAAAAGTATCACTAGCTTGAAGACTATTATCTGTATACCTTATTAATGTTTTGCTTTGATATTTTCTTAATTTTACTGTTTCTGATATTATTTAGCACTATGTAAAAAGTGGATTTTAATTAAGAATATGTAAGAATTGTAAAATGAAACAAGTTTTTTAAATAAAAATTAAATGGTTATTTCATGCACAGTTTTTCATTATTAAATCATACCGGAAGGGGTTAAAGTAAATATGCAGCATTGATAGGTAGTTTGCCAAGTTTTGTTGGTTTCGTGGTCTTTTTGGTGGAATTGGTCACGTGTTTTCTACTGATTAGAAAACAAATTTCAGAAACTCTTTCTGATGAGTTTTCTGCCACATCAGCAAGACCCAGTATTAGTCCTTTACCACTCAAGTTAACCTTACAGATGTTAATCCTGCTTCTGGCAAAAAAAAAAAAAAAATCAAATCCAATGAGACAATGCACTCTGTGCTCCCGTAATAGAGATTCCAGAGGTAAGAAATAAAGAGACCAGATACTAGAGTTCAGAATTTCAGGTAGTCACTTTGTGCTGTTGCTTGTTTCAAAAACTATCATACAAAGACGAATATTTAACTTTTTTCCATTTGCACGAGAGAACTCAAGATAGTAAACTAATATTAAAACTAATTACATTTAGCTCTCCGCTTTTGCCATCCTATCAAGAATGAACTTTGTATAGAATAAGAGGAAGGATAAGGCTTGAAATAATAGTATTAAACGCTCGAAAAGGGGATATGGGGTAGATTTCGAACTCGCTTTCAATTTTGCTAACCCTAACTCATGAAAAATCCAATATGGATGATTGTGTCCATTCCAGGTACAACCGCTTCAGAAATTTGCGGACAGACAACTTAGGCTATTATTATATAGGGGATGAGAAATTTTGATATATTTTACTTACATTTTTTCCATTCTATGGAAAACATTGTATCTTTTGATTAAGAACATTTTGATTAAAAATGAGAACTACCTCGAATATGGTAAAGAATTACAAAATAGTTCGGATTTGTGCTTTTATTCTAAATTATTCCTTAACACACTGCATGCGGGACACGTGCTAGTACGTTTTCTGATAACTAGCCAGCTAACTAGTTAGATATACATTTTCATGTTAAAGGCTGCAATTTTCAATTAAACAACTTAAATTTAAAAATTTTGAATACTTTTAAATTCACTGAATGAAAGGTATTTACTTTCAATTTAACATTGAAAAATTTTGTTTCTAATACACATATTTCAAAATTATCTTGCTGTAAGTGAAGTTTGGTAAGAAATATGCCTAAAATATTTTTTTTTCGTTAGTTCATTATGTAAGACATTGTATGCGGGACACGTACTAGTAAGTTTTCTGACGATTGATACTTGAGAGCGGGTTACGTACTAGTACGGGTTAGTGTAACAACATGGTTTGTTTGTGGGTACAAAAATAACGGTATGTACAGGAAAACGAAGCCGAATGTTCTTGTCTACTACATAGATACTGGAAAAATTTAGACAAATAAAAACTAGTTTTTACATCAGTCGATGCGCAACCACAGAACTGGAAAAAATTAAAACTATATACTACTATTTCTATTTGATTTTTCATATTTACGATACTGTTATAAATTTATCCATTAAAAAATATATTTTTGTTTACAAAAATCTTAAGGTTGTTATGTATATATTTCTATTTATATATCTGTTTATATATTTCATTATAAAATACGAAAATCTATTTAAAAAATTTAATATTCGATGTATTGAGATTTAACTAAATAACTAAAATTACGCTTAAAACGCCCGCTCCCGATACAATTCCGCTGCAAAATGTATCCACATACAGTGTGTTAATATGTCTAAAACAATGTTCACCTAAATTTGTCGACATCCTGATTAATGTTTAATGATTAACCGTTAATTTTTACAACCCACATTTTTCATTTCATTTTACATATCTATTTACATCCAATCTATTTTAAATTTATAATTTGATAGTATATTTTTCTAACTATTATTATCTTAAAACAATACATACCTTCGAAAAACTGAAAAAAATCTATTAAAGGGAGATTTCTGTTCACGATTAGTGGACTGCCATTTTCTCCTCAGTTCATTTTAGAAGGTTATAAGGTAAGTAGGAATTGAGTTGGTAAATCACTAAACCCCGCGTTCACGCTTGTGCGATTCAACTACTCATAAAACTTACCCATATCGTAAGGGAAAGAAAATATTAAGTATATCGTATCGATAAAAGCTTATATCGAAATGGTGAAACTCATATAACTTGCCTTCAAATGAGCAAATTACACTGTTTATCAACTAAAACATGCTTTTAAAGCATAACACTTGAAAGGAAGAAAATAAAATTTAAAACCAGAGATAAGACCAATATGTACAGCAGGTGTCACTGAAGATGGAAAATTATTGAAACATTATTTAAAATTATTTCTATTAGTTAAGTTAGTAGCCCGTATGAGGTCAAGATTAGTGAGAATACTTAGGGTCGGTCTCACAAAAGTCGTTTAACGGCTAACTGCGATTAATCTCTGTTTAAATGGAGAACTGCGTTCCACCATTGGTTGGAGCCATGGTTTAATCGTGGTTAGCCGTTAAACGACACTGGGGAGACTGAACCTAACTGACCTTTTAAAACTACGTTATAACTCGCTATAATTCTATGCTATGCCTTTTCTGCTCAGTTTGAGATTGTAAAAGAGAAAATACAAAAACAGTAAAAAAACCCGTTAGGAGGCATAGGTGATATTCAAAAATTACTAAACTAAAAACATCATACCTTAAAGTTGTTAAGAGTTTGGTACAATCTACGAGTATTATTTTGAACCAGTTTTTCTATATCCATCTGAATGAGTGCTATTCTTATATTGTGTAAACTAAGAGTTCTTTGTGTCGAAATATTTATTAATAGAGATGTTGTTTACTCATTCCCCCAATGTAGGAAAGCCAACACAAGGTCCTATAGACCCCGTCAAAATATATGACTGGTCCATAATTAAGGGTAATATGCAGCTTCACTTTGAGGGAGGAACCACGAGGGCTAAAGACTGACTAAACCTCAAGAATGGGTCCTCGTAATAGAGGCCCTCGTAAGCAGGGACTAAGAAGAAAGGCCCCAAGCTTGGTATGCCATCTCCAGAGGTATCGTTTCAGAACTTGATAGGTATTGTAGCCACGAACTAATTTAAGTGACTCAGCTACTATTAATAAACAAGATCTTTGGCTTTTTCGAGACTCGATCTCGCAACCCTTTGGTTACAAATCGCTGTCTCTGCCAACTAAGCTACAGCGGTTCACGTAAATGCTTTCCAGTAAGGATAAGTCTAAATTACAATACGCATTATTGAAGAGAATGTTATTATATCAACCCCTTAACGTGAACGCTCGAGTTAACTCGAGCGAGCTAAACTGCCCAAACTCTGCACAGTCGAGATAATTCGAGGGGTGTTGTACTTTATGTTGCTATAATTTTTCACACTCCAATACAATCGAGTATTGAAATGGGAAAGGTATGTGAAAGGAAAAAAAATCGATGTTGATATTTATCATTTACATGGAATTGCAAGCTATATTCGACTATTTTCTGCAATGTTATCAAAATCCGAAACTGCAATAGAAATTTTGATTTTTGTATTTTTGTGATTTTTTGCAAGACAACGTCCTATATTGTGTTTTTTACTTTAAAAAATTTGATTTTTTTGGCCAGCTTTAAAAAAACTGTGCATTAAGGGGTTAGAACAATACGATTTTACATTTGCAGAGATAAAATTATCGCTGAAAATTCCTTGAAAATAATACGGGTGTTTTATTCCCTAATATTGCTCAGCTTAATTTTACGTACCTTGACGTTGACTGGTTAAAGAAATTCGAATACAAAATTAAATTTAGTAAATATGAGATCAATTGTAAGACATTAGGAGAGCTTGAGGTTATGGAGGTTTACAGTTGCAACAAGTGTTGACCGATCATTGTTTATAGAACCAACGATGTATCTGTATGCTATCTTAACTATTTAAAAGATAATCTAAATCCACAACATCTTTGAATTCCACCACGTTTGCAATGCTACCAGGATGAATTGAAATATTCCGTTCTGAACACTCGTTTCTAGTTATGCAATTGCCCTAAACTCATTAAAACCCTACCTCAGTGCAAGGTACATTAGATAAAAAATTTTCTACCATGAGACCTATTTAAACCTTCTATTCTTGTGACTTTACAGATTTCATTCCTAAGCCTTTTATTCCCCAAAATCTTAAATGATCCGTGCCTTTCTCAGTATCTTCTTGCAACGTACTGCGAAGGTTATTAAGTTGCAAGCTAATTGAAAATTAAAATGATCTACAATAATTTTATCTCGCAAAATACATCCACAGCAGTTTAAGTAGCTCTTAACCTAGCAAATTCTTAGAATACCTCTTGTACATAATGATTCCATATTCTCGTTATTTCTTTACACAAGTTGGACAGTCTAATTTCGCGAGGAAAAAAATTAAAATTATATTCATTTACAAATAATCTTATACTTTAAACTCTGATATCAATGGTAGTAATGCCCAAATCTATGGTCTACCCCTTTTATTTCATACTGACTTTAGAAAATAGAATACTATCCTAAAAGCAATTTTTTTTTTAAATCTGGAACCATAACTGAAAATTTTATCAGAAAATCCAGTTTATAAATTTTGTAACATAAGGGTACTCCATTACCAAGCATGAAGAGTAAATCTGTGGTTAAGAGATTTATACACAAACACTTCTACAGATTCAAAAAATATAGTATGAACAAATGATTTTGGTTTCGTTTGGCTCAATTAGAAGCCTCGATTACTTACTCCCCCCCCCTTTTTTTAGACTTACAAGGATCACCGTATTCAGGACGTACTGCTTAAAAAGGATTTCGAACTGCTCCAAATATTAGTTTAGCGAGTTTTACTTGGACCCTGTGTTTCATATCCATCTAAATAAGCGTTAAGTTGTCTAAATGCAGTGTCAAAAGTTCTACGTGCAAAAGTATTAATTTTATATGTCACTTAAGTGTGTCGGGATTCTCACTTTCAAAAATCTCAAACTGAATAGAAATCTTGTAGTTTTGCTTTTACTGAAAAATAATTTTTGTAATGAAATTCATTAGTATGTACATTGTAGCAAACTTTTTTTTTGGTATATTGTAAATGCATACTAGTAACATTAAATTTTAAATATGAACTCATAACTTTATTTTTAGAACTGGAGATCCAGGTCCAAACATCCCTTTAACCCTTTGCCTTAAAACAACGTATGAGAGACGTGATCGTACTGTTGTGCCTAAAATGAGAACCTCGTATCACACGTGATGATTCCGTCTAGCCAAAAGTGAAAAGCTCGTATCAGACATGTTATTTTTAGGAGATAAAATTTTTGGTGTTATTGTGTTTTACAGTTGCAATATAATAGTTGGTCGTTTATTCTTAGGCGTAATTTCAATAGAGTATTATATACAATAAATAATTAACTGTTGTGCTTAAAAACTCTTAAATCTAAAAATTTAACCCCATGGCAAAAAGGAAAATTGATACTAATAACTGTGCTGGAAGGTGTCCTGATTACACCTTAGAAACTGAAACAGATACCGATGTGGATACATCTGAAGATAGCATTGTAGTTTGTCCTGCAAAGAAACCGTGTGCAAAATTTAGTGATGAAACTGCTTATGGTCACGAAGCATGAGAAACGCTTTCATCCAAAGTGGCACACACAATCGTCGCTCGATTCATAAGGCAAGAGGTTAAATAGCAATATCGAAAAGATGTTTCTGCGCTGCGTTGAATCGATTCAAGACCATTTTAAGTTACAGGATAGATGTTTTTATACATCTAATAGTAAGGTTCCTTCGTTCCCTGTCAACTCAGAACCCATAAGTATAATTGGAACCTTTTTGGATATAACCGAAAGAGTGGAAAACTTGGCTACCCTGTACTTGTGATTATGAATTTAACCATACTAACTATTGAAGCCTCATTTAACGATAGGTGTAGTTTTAGGCGTAGAACGCCATCATAACAATGTCTAATTCTTTGGAAACAGTTTCAGTACAGAAGAAAATGACAGTTAAAAAATAAGCATTCAACTTTTTAAAAACCCATATAAAATTTTAATATTCTTTAACTCCACAATATTTTTTTAAAAAATACAACACAGATGACATAAAATAAGGAGTACTAAATACATATTTACATACATAACTTTAAAAGTGAGACATGCGGCTCTTGTTACTGTATTCATTCACCACGAAACCTTCGCACAAGTTGTGCAACTTTCTTCGATAATCCAATGCAAACCAGGCCAAAGAAGTAAATACAGAGGCCCAACTGGAAAAGGGTGGATAACACATTATTCGTTGATGGAAAATACTCAAGGGGAAGGGTGAACAAGCTAAGGCTGATACCCATGTACGATATCATGATTCCAATACGTATATCGGAAGATGCTTTATAGTCATAAGACAAATATATGATGAAGAGCAGACAGCATAGAGCTGCAACTAAATGCATCCTTCCATGAAGGTTATCAATACCCTTGGTGCTGAAATAGTAGGTGTTGTACGACACATTAACTGACAGACCAAATACGAAGAAGTGGTTGAGCAGCTTCAAGACTCTTCTGGAGCTTTTCTTTGTTTTGCCGAGGTAGTCGACAATCAGCACCAGACTCCAAAACGGAATGAATATGCTAAAAGCGGTGATCAGTGATAACCTCGAATCAAAAATCACTCCTGTAAAAACTCCCAGCAGACTAGATACACCTTCGTCCACCACTGCTGCAAAATTGTCGATCATCTTTAATTAAGATTTGGTTTACTCTGTAAAAAAAACATAAAATTCATTGTGGGTTTATGAAGTAAAAAATTGCACGTCTAATATATTAACAGTTTCATTCCACGTACTTTAAATAATAATCAAAGCTAAAACAGTAATTTGTAAGAGTTTTAGTTAGGCTTTCTCTGAAACAATGTATTTAAAGGTCACATCATAGATTTAAATGGCTCATACTAGTAATAAAATTGTTCATAAAAAAGGGTCTCAAGACGAAAAAGAATACTTTGGTTCATAAAGTGAGCGAAAATATTTTAATCTAATTTAGTTGAATATAAATACATCACTGGCAACCGCTTGAGTAATAAAGATAATGTTTAATGTAAACTTTTCTGCCAAGGTTTCCCCCCAAAAGGTTCTATTGCCTCCCCCCCCCTAATAAATGTGTGAGAAAATGTTTTCTCCTGTTCTTCTAAAATGTATATAACCTACATAAATTAGAAGTATAACCACCTATAATACTTAAAAATGTCATTCTTTGTAAACAAGAACGTCTCATTAACTTTTTTCTTTTTGCTATTTTTTTTTTAATTTTTACCTGTATACGTGTTTTAGATTTAATTTCCAAATTAATGCTAGTTCATTTTTCGACTAAATACTTCGTAATTATGGGGTTTATTTTAATTTCATTTTACTTGTTTTGACAAGTAATGTTTACTCCGAAATAAACAAAGCAAAAAGACATGC
Source organism: Pardosa pseudoannulata (assembly GCA_032207245.1). NCBI lineage: Eukaryota > Metazoa > Arthropoda > Arachnida > Araneae > Lycosidae > Pardosa > Pardosa pseudoannulata. Next base: position 79,704,332 of record CM063500.1, on the reverse strand, counting down.
TTCTAATTTTTAATATTACTGTTAGATTTTAAAGTTAGATTTTCACTTTTAAATCAGCATGCCACCTCGATGTCTGAAAGGTGTCGCACTGCGATAACGTTTGAATACAGTTACTCTAAACATTTAGCTTTGGCAGAAATTTAAGATTAAATACAAAAATCCCCTCTTTCTCTAATGTGGGACAGTTCCTTTTCGGTATTCGCCCACACATGTAACACCACGTTTGCCTATGGACCCACACTTGTTGACCATTCAATCATGTGGCTACCATATGGGGCGATTAACATAACTACCGACAACCTAAATGAATCCTTGCCTATTTCAGCTATCTATCCCAAGCTCACTACGGAGAAGATAGCTTATCTTTGTATTGAGAAATTCTAACTTAACTAAAACTTGGATTAGCTGTATGTGGATTTTTGATCAGTTTTAGAAAATATACTGTCATTGAAACTTATACTCTAATCTTTGAAACTTATACTTAATCTGTTAAAGTTTTAAAAATAAAAGTTGAAACTCTTAATCACAAATGAAGTTAATATATTTACACAAAGAACTTTAAGCTTTACAAGCTATTTAAACACGGTAACACTTATCTAGACAGATATAACTGTAGGGACTGGCGAGTAATCGAAAACAGCGAGAGAGCGCCATGTATAAAGAATTCAAGTCGTATTAGAAAAACCATCTGAGGTAATTGTGGACTTCGGAAGTTTAAGCTAGGTTCTTTGGAATTTAGATAGATAGTTGAATTGATAGAACTGTTTAGTGTAAATATTGTTTTACTTGTATACTTAGTTGTCCGTTAGTAGTTTGTGCTCTGTCCTGAATCAATATCTAGATGTTGAAAAATAAGTAGAGTTTTTTGGATTCGACTATTAAAACAACTCGGCAATTTTCACAATGATTAAAACACTGAAAATAAATCTCTGAATGTACAAAATTATCCATTTAAAAAAACTTAATATATGTTCAGTTAAATACTTTATTGGGCATTATCTATGTCACCTAAAGTGTTTTACGTAGTTTTTTTGCGGGAGTGTGTGCGTGTGGTGGTAGGGGGTTATCTCTTAAAATCTCAAATTAATCTGATAAAACGTAGTGTATGAGTTTTACTTTTCCTGGCTGCAAGGTAAGTATACTGCGTTTATCTTTAGTAATAAAAAAATTCGTCATGATAGGTCAGCATGAAGAATTTACATTTTATTGTATTGGTGCTAAGAGCTAAGATTTCTGCATGCCTACACAAAGAATCTTGTAGCGAAAGTTTATTTACTGCACAGTTATTAAGTAACATTTGTGTAAAAGGTGAAAAAAAAAACGACAGCATAATTTTGCCCTCTACTGTGAACGTATTAATAAAATAAAACTTAATTTTTAACTAACTCGCAACATGGTAAGTAATCCTGTCTGCAAACAAGAAGTTGCTGAGAAAGTTATAAATAATGATTTGAGAGACCGCATAACAGTAATTTAAGGCTAAAAAAGCAATCGCATGGAATATGTTATTACATAAGATATCAACCTTTGTTTAGCCATTATGCTCATTTAGTATACTGCAATAAATGATTATACATTAGGAGAGCTTTTGCTTTTTCCTCACACAGTTTTATGCTACATGTTATATAAAATTATGTTTTATAGTGTTATTTACATAACATGAAGTCTTAAAACAAACTAAATTATGTGCTGAATTCCCAGTAAATTCTGAACTAGAGGGCTTGGCACAGGAGGTTCAGTTATCAACATTTCCAGCGAGCAAACGAAATTTAAAGGTTGAAAGGGTTAACCAGTATGCCCAAAAAGCCAATGAAGGAAGAAATTGTCAAATCTAGCAAGCATTTTATATGCGACTCGACATTACTTTTATATCTCAAGAGCTACTTTATCCGATCTCACTCGACATTGTTTCAAATCCTAACCAAGATGCTCAAGTAGTGAGATACCTGGAGGAACAAAACAAACTTTTTGTGTGCGAGAGAGAGAGCAAAAGAAACATGCGATACTGTAAATAAAATTGACATTTAATTGAATTTGCCTCGTCATTTATTTACTTGACTATCATAACTTAATACTTTGAGAATATTTCAAATAAAACACTTAAAAGCATTGACATCTGCTGCTAACAAAACTGGAAAATAATTAGTAGTATAGAGGGTTAATACAAAAGCTTCTCTTCTTATTTTATAGAATTTCAACCTACATCATAAGCTACCAATCAATACACAAAGAAATTAACAATTTTAAACAAATTCTAAAGACTAGAATTGTGAAAAATGTGAATCTATCATACTAATTAACTATACTGATTAAAAACAGCATGCTTACAAATTTGATTCAACAAAATTAGTTTAGGAAATATTACCTGAATACAGAAAATCACCTGTGTATCAAGCTAACATGTCCGAAGCAGATCATATAAAAGTCAATTGACAGCAGCAATTCTTCCTGTTGCCATCTTCTAGAATATAGTTTATATTATTCTAATTTTGCATTTGAAATTCTACTGGGTTAATTTCATGCAATGTACTATATCTTAACTCCAGAAGGATTTGGCTTTCGATTAAAACAGAAGTGTATAATATTGATTACTTGTAGGCTATAGTAAGCATGAAAATAAATTAAATAGGAAACGGTTCAACTTAATATAACGTTACAGGAAATCACTATTTTAAAATCACTATTAACAAAAGCAAGATTTACCAAAGTGCGACCCGCTAACTATTGCGTAGGGCCGGTCTCACCACTCTTGTTAAACGACTAGCCACGGTTAACCCATGGAGACAACCAATCGTGTGATGAAATTCTCCATTTAAACAGAGATTAATCGAAGTTAGCCGTTAAAGAACTTTGGTGAGACCGGCCCTTAACTAGGCACTTGTGATTAAACAGAGTATCTTGCTTACTATTGAGTGCTAAAATCAAGCCAGGAAAATTGTTATCAAAGACAATGTATCCGATCTTAAAAATAACCTAGTTAACCAAGTGCCTTGTTAAGGGACGGTCTCACCAAAGCCGTTAAACGGCTAATCTCGATTAACCCATAGCACCAACCAATAGTGGGACGCAGTTCTCAGTTTAAACAGAGATTAATCACGGTTAGCCGCTAAACGACTTTGGTGAGACTGACCCTAAATGTCAGGACGTTGACAGTTAGTGTGAAAAAAATATTGTATAAGCAGTAGTCACCAATTGGTGGCCCACAGACCACCAGCGGTCCTTGAAAAATTTTTGACGGTCCGCATTAAAAACGGATGATTATGTACTGTTACCTGCAACACAAGTGAGAAAAAGTTTCATTAAGGGCCGGTTCCATTAAAGTTATTTAAAGGCAAATCGCGATTAACCCATGGAGCCAACCAATTGTGGGATGCAATTCTCCGTTTAAACAGAGATTAATCACGATTAGCAGTTAAATAAGTTTAATGAGAGCCCTAACATTCAGATTAAAAAATGAAAACTAACAGAACTTTAGGTGAATTACACTTTTTATTATTTTTATACATCACATTAAAGATGTGTAATGCATAAGTGCCAATTTTTTTAAATTACGATATAACTTTTTCAATATTAATATTGTATCTTGTATTCATAATATAAAAATTTCTGATTATTATTCTACAAATATATCTACTGCCTCTTTTATTTTAAATGCATACAATTGATGGTCTGCCAAATAAAAATTATATATGTAGTGGTTTTTGAAGTTCTAAATTTTACCCACCACTGGTATATAGCGTATTATAATACTTAGTTTAATTTAATAAATCCCTTCAGCCTTGCCCGGCCAGTGTTATTTTTAGTGTGTGTGTGATCAAGCTATGCGGCACCTTAGGAATCGGCTTTAAGCAGTAGGTTCCAGTGTCATTAGTCCTGGTCTAGGAAAACAGTAGACTGTAAAGCACCAAATCGAAACTGGAATTCCAACCACAGGGATGAAATTGATAACCCTCTAGCTCACCTCAAGCTCTTTTGAAGCTAATAATTTAAGTAATAAGTAAGAATTTGAAAGAAGTTTTTAATCAAATTTATCTTCAATTACACCCGCCCCATCTCACATGTAGTCCGATTTACAGCAAGTGTGTAAAGTGTTTGTTCAAGCCTAATTCCGAGTTAAAATACTGATAAGTTCAGGAGAATGCTACCTTTATTTCCAAAGCTCGTTGACATCTAGATGACACTAGATCACACTTTTCTCTTGATGGCTATGATAAAAAAACGTATAAGAATAGGGTTTTTTTTATTCTTTCTTGTAAAAGACAAATAATTGAGGCTATTTTGGAGCACACATAAAGTATACGTATTTTCAAAGAAAATCAATGAGCGACAGTATTTTGCAAGTTTCTTGCTAAAATTTTCTATGCTTTACAACGATACTGATCTTGTCCGCTGTATAGAATATTTTGGAGAGGTTTTAAAAACTATTGGAAAGGTGAATATCACAAATAGATCATAAAAGTAAAGAAGCGATACTTCATCTATAAGAATACTTCATCATAAGAAGATACTTCATCTATAATCGTAGACTAAGACAAACCTATCACACCAAAGTTCCTTGGTTTCAGAACAGTACATAACACTGGTCGATATGGACAACAATTTAAACTAACATTGGCTCACATATAATTTTTAAACTGTCTTACCCCCTTAAAAAATCGTAAAATTTTTAAGAAAGTGCCTACTTTTTATTTAAGATAATTATATAAAATTAGGTGTATGTACAATAGAGCATTTTGTCACAACGTCACGAACTACTATAATGCCCTTTCCATGCATTTTCATGTTTACAATAGCCAATGGACAAACAATAAACTGCCCTTCCGTTTGAAACTAAAGCCAGAATTGTCATAAGTTGAGATGTGTCCTGCTGCGTGAAATCGCCTTATATATGCTTCCATATATGCTTTAGAAATTTTTTTTATCTCGAAATTAAAGGAATTAAAATTTTTACGAAAAGCCAACATTCAGGGTTATAGTGACAATGTTAGTTTTCCAGTACGCAAGAAAAAGTTTAAAAAAAATATGTGTTTTAACTATTAAAAAAGTTTATTAAGCAAATAAATGTCAGTATTTTTTTTTCTTTTGTGGTAAATTTCAAATGAGAGGAAAACACCAACGTCAAAATCTGGACAGTAGTACTGGGTTCTTTTTCTACATCTCTTATTATTTTCATCTGTTCTGAGACAACTTTCAGCATTATTTTGAGGGTTTCTATTTCTTATCGTTTGAAGTTGTCTAATAAAATGACTTTTAATCCAAACCGTTGGTGTTATCTTCCAAACTTGACAGACTTCTTTCTAGAAAAGGGTTTAATGACCGATATGTTTCAATAAGTTCAATTTTCACCACTGCCAGCATCTAGTTTAAAATAAACTACCTCCAATAGCATATAAAAAATAGTATGGTAGTGCCATATGACGTGTAAAATTAGAAAAACATTTCCGGGCATAAGAAATGGATTATTGTATTATTTTTGGCTTATTTTGAACACTCCAATCTGGAAATATCACAAACACACGAAATGAAGCACAAAAGCTCACCTGTGATTTTGACGAGTGCGAGATCAAAGGGATTAAAGATAGATTTAAAATTAAGTGTTTCTAAGCTTGCAGCAGCATTAAAAACCATGAGAACATCGGTATTGGTAAGTACTAGAGAAAATGCATGTAGGAAACAAGGCTTTTGTTTTCATTTGTAAAAGTATAAAAAAAAAATTATGAGAGAAAACAGTTGGAAGTTTTGATTATCCTTCGCCAAGTGAATGACATGCAACAGATCTACAAAACTTTAAGCAAAGCTAAATTTATTGTGTGGTAGAATAGCTTGTGAATGGTGGTGTGATGAAAACTAAACTTAAAGATTCATCTCAGAAATTTACTTAAAGTTTCAGAAGCACTGAGAAGCTGAGAGTGACGATTTGGTATTATATGAGCGATTCGAGGATTGGCGATTTAGTTATCGTTTACAACATTATGACTAATTATAAGCTTTATATTGAGAGAAAATGCTATTTTAGTAAGAGAATAACATTCAACGATAGCTACATCTTCATGCAGGTAATGATCTCAAGCACATGGCCTTAAACACTCTGCTCTAAATACTGCAATACATACCAATGCTTATGAAACATTTTGTTACCTGACCTTAGTTCCAGTTAACATTTTTTGAAAATTATTGAAATAATTTATATTCAGGCACATTTCTAAGAAAAATAAGATTATATATATCCCTACACATATATGTGACTGTATAAGTTTCTCATAAAAAAAACTATGCTTTATACACCGGTAAATACAGTGTGTTCCAATTCAGAGGGCCATGTTCTATTGGAAAACACGATCACCGCAGTCTTCGTAAAGTTGTGAAGAAGGCCAAACTTCTGCACAGCAAGTTAAATATCTCCTGCAAACTGCCTTTAGCAAATATGGACCATAACGTTTTGTATGAAAAACTGCACAAACTCTTTGGCTTTCAGGGAATCTCGTTTATGTTGTATGGATTCATGGCCTTAGCCCGTCGTTAATCGTAGGTACATTTGAAATATTTGTGAATTTGTTTTAGATTCTAAAAACGACTGAATGATTCTCCTATTAAAAAGTTATACAAGATAAAACTGTTATTTCCACTACTTTTATCGCTTAAACACCCATCGAATAACAAATTTTTACATGAAAAGTAAAATATTTCAAGTTTACTTTGTTAAGTTACATTACTTATCCTTCAGTACTTAAAAATGGAATTAATATCGTAATGCAAAAGAAAAGTTTGAAAAGTTTCAGTCTCATTCTACCAAAAGCTCGATTATATTTAAAGAATTAAGGAAAGTTTAACATTTTAAGACCAAAAAACAATTAACGATACCTTTATTTTTCCATTTTATTAAAAATGAGAAATTATACTTCAGAGTACAGATATCATTGGCCACAAAAACATTTTGCGTTTCCTATCCCTAAACTTTCTCTTCTAGATTTTTGTGTTGTGAACTCACCACAATCTTTCATATATTAACGGTTTTATTTTCTGCTTGTTGACATTTTTATGCTTACTGTTAGAAAATCTCTGGATTAGAGAGCTCATCTCATAGAATCCAGTTGCACCACTACCTCGTAGAAGTTGCACTAAATTTCATCCCCTATATAATAATAGCCCAAGCTATCTGTCCGTCTGTCCTCGAATTTATAAAGTGATTGTACCTGGAATGGATAGGCATCCATATTGGATTCTTGATGAGTTAGGGTTAGCAACTTTCGAAATCCATCCCTTCCACCATTTTGAGCTTTTAATGACATTATTTCTAGCCCTATTATCCCTGGTTAATCAATTTATCACATAAATAAGTAAAAAATAACATTTTTCTGTAGCATTATGACGTCATTCCTTTAACCATCTATCTCATTTAATCATTTCAAATTTTAAATTACTTAAATAACATCCGCATTCTTTTCATCACTGACTATCACTAAATTTAGATATTACATAAATAATTTCCTGTTATATTCGGCTTAAATAACATTTAAGGTTATAATTTTAAATTTAATCATCGAAATTTTTTCTTGTTGCAATGAAAATTTTATCACCGATTTTAACAACAGATTCTGTTTACCTCCAGGGTGTAATGGAAATGATACTTTCATCCCTTTACTTCCATTAATTGGGAAGAACTTCACGATAATTTCGACGTAGCTAAGAAAACTTTGAATTATCTTTCTAAATGAATTCAACGTTATTCTAAACTGCATTCACAGTATCGGGAGACTTTAGAGGAGTATGAAGATAAAGAAACTATTGAACGTGTACCAGATAATTGTCAGCCAAAAACAAACCGTTTATTACCAGCCCCATAGGGTACTTTACAATCCTGGAAAATTAAAGATTTTACTGATCCAGTCATATGAAGGGCTACATGCAAGTATTCGAATAGTTATGAAGGTGAAAGAAATTTAACTTTTAGAAACTTGATATTTAGGGAGTTAAAATTAATCAAATGTACAAGGAAAGAGAGAAAAAACTAAGGAAGCATACTAAAGGCTTCAGTATATCAAGTCCGGATATAGTTTCAGCATGAACCTATTTTAATACTTAAAAAGATTAAGATGATTAGATTATAGAAAATTTATTTTCCAATTAACCCTAATAGGTGAAAAATGATAAGAATCAGTAACTGTTAGAAATAGATTGGAGCTTCAACTTTAACTCTTTGGTTTTGTTTAGTATAATTGTAAAGTATCCATAACAGCATACTTTTAATTCAGTATTAAATTATAGCAAGTTCTTCTTAAAATATATTTTTCAGCATCATTAACACATTGTATGAGGGACACGTACTAGTACTTTTTCTGACGATTTACACTTGAGCGCCGGGTCACGTAGTAGTACCGGTTAGTGCAACATGGTTTGTGGGTACAAAAATAACAGTATATACAGAAAAACGAAGCCGAATGTTTATGTCTTTCATTTGTTTCTTATAATGTAAAAATGTTTATATAACAATTCGAAAAAATTAAAACTATATACTACTATTTCTATTTGATTTTTCATATTTACGATACTGTTATAAATTTATCTACTAAAAAATATATTTTTTGTTTACAAAAATCTTACGGTTGTTATTTATATATTTCTATTTACATATTTGTTTATACATTGTAATATAAAATACGAAAAGTTGGCTAAAAATTAAATAATTTTCGATCTAGTGAGATTTAAATGAATAACTAAATTTACGCACAAAACGACAGCTCCCGGTACAGTCCCGCTACGAAATGTATCTGCACACAATGTGTTAATAAGGGTGTAACATGGCAGAAACTAAATTTGATTTATGAAGCAGCACTTTAAAAATATAAACCAACTTAAAAAGACAAATCCATTAACCTGCAAAACAATAAAATTTTATTGTTGCATTTTTATTCGTAAATTGCGAAATATACAAATTAGAAACTATTATGTCAAATAAAAGTTTATAGAATTTATTCTGTAAACCTCAATTATATCAGAAACTAAATTTGATTTATGAAGCAGCACTTTAAAAATATAAACCAACTTAAAAAGACAAATCCATTAACCTGCAAAACAATAAAATTTTATTGTTGCATTTTTATTCGTAAATTGCGAAATATACAAATTAGAAACTATTATGTCAAATAAAAGTTTATAGAATTTATTAGATTATAGAAAATTTATTTTCCAATTAACCCTAATAGGTGAAAAATAATAAAAATCAGTAACTGTTAGAAATTGAGATTGGAGCTTCAACTTGAACTCTTTGGTTTTGTTTAGTATAATTGTAAAGTATCCATAACAATACATTTTTAATTCAGTATTAAATTATAGAAAGTTCTGTTTAAAATATATTTTTCAACATCATTGACACATTGTATGGGGGACACTTACTAGTACGTTTTCTGACGATTGATACTTGAGCGCGGGTCACGTACTAATGTACAGGTTAGTGTAACAATATGGTTTGTTTGTGGGTACAAAAATAACGGCATACACAGGAAAACGAAGCCGAATGTTCTTGTCTTTCATTTTTTTTTATAATGTAAAAATGTTTATATGTAACATAATTCGAAAAAATTAAAACTATACTACTATTTCTATTTGATTTTCCATATTTACGATACTGTTATAAATTTATATACTAAAAAATATATTTGTTTACAAAAATCTTACAGTTGTTATTTACATATTTCTATTTACATATTTGTTTATACATTTTAATATAAAATACGAAAAGTTGATTAAAAATTAAATTTCCGATGTATTGAGATTTAACTGAATAACTAAATTTAGGCACAAAACGCCCGCTCCCGGTACAGTTCCGCTGCGAAATGTGCCCGCACACGATGTGTTAATAAGGGTGTAACATGGCAGAAACTAGTTTTGATTTATGAAGCAGCACTTTAAAAATATAAACCAACTTAAAAAGACAAATCCATTAACCTGCAAAACAATAAAATTTTTATTGTTGTATTTTTATTGGTAAATTGCGAAATACACAAATTAGAAACTATTATGTAAAATAAAAGTTTATAGAATTTATTCTGTAAACCTCAATTATATTAATACCAGCTAGATATATATTTTCATGTTAAAGGGTGCAATTTTCGATTAACCCCTTCCGGTAAAATGACGAGTGTAGCTCGTCATTAGTTTTTCATTCCATACCGCACAATGACGAGCTACACTCGTCATGCGATTAAAGTTACTGTTAAATATGATTATTTAGTTCAAAATTTCTAGTGTACTGAATTTGGCAACACTTTTAGCACTTGTGAAAATCACAAGTCACTATTGCATATTGTTTACTTAGAATTTCTTGGTACAAGTCATTGCCAAATTAATGAGTCAGAATAAAAGAAAACCTACTAAGAAATGCCGTGTGTGTTACAAGAATCAAATTAAAAGTGAGACTACTTGGCGGTGTAAACAATTAAGAATTCCTTTGCACTTTGTTTTGAAAAGTACCACTAGCTTGAAGACTATTATCTGTATACCTTATTAATGTTTTGCTTTGATACTTTCTTAATTTTACTGTTTCTGATATTATTTAACACTATGTAAAAAGTGGATTTTAATTAAGAATATGTAAGAATTGTAAAATGAAACAAGGTTTTTAAATAAAAATTAAATGGTTATTTCATGCACAGTTTTTCATTATTAAATCATACCGGAAGGGGTTAAACAACTTTATTCTTAAAAATGTGGAATACTTTTAAACTCACAGAATGAAAGATATCTACCTTCAATTTAATTTTAAAAAAATTGTTTCTAATGCACCCTTAATTTCTTAGACCCTTATTTTTTCAGACCCTTAATTTGGCTAAGTCCGTTACACCGGACATGTATATTTATAACTACTATATAACATAATTGTCAGCGTTCGCCACAGCGGACATTATCTCAAAAACGGAAAATATATTTTTTATTGCTTATTTTACAGAGATCCTAATGTCTATACAGACATGGGAAAATAACAGAAATTAAAATTAAAAAATATTTGAAAAAAAAACCGTCAAATTAAGGGTTAAAATAATTTTTTTAGTTCATTATTTAAAAATTTTTGAAAGCTTTGTAAAAGAGTAGAAATTTTTACTTTATTATGAATTGAAATATATATACTGAAGATTTTTAAGCCAGGAATGTACTATGTTCTCTTAAGAATTAAAATAAATTTTCACAACGAGATATTTTGAAACTCTTCACGCAACTAAAGCCATAAACTGATATGTGGAAAATACTTTTGAAACGTCACATTTAGCAAAAACATGCTTTTATTCAAAATTCTGTAAAAACATCAATAACAAGTAAACAAACAACTCTTTGAAACCAGCCATTCAGAGTTGTTGACGATCCTTAATTTTTTTCTTTTCTTCCTACCTCTGACTAGGATTTTGCTGTCACCTGGAAAAGTGGCAGACATCATCGTAGCTGGAGAAAACGGCTGCCATAGCTTATCGTCGTTGAGGAGGCAGGGGGTATATCCGACGCAAGTGTCCCATTATCATCAGCAAGAAAGACGATATGATCATAGAGCCAGAGATCAAGTCCAGATTGATATCATAGTGGGACGCTATAGGCATAAAAATGACACTGGCGATGCAGAGCCAAAAGTAGCCGTCTAAATAAGGCATTATCAAGGTATAATCGTATGAACTGTAGACCGCTAGAATGAAAAACAGACAGTTCAGTCTCAGGTACGAGTAGTCCACATTACCGTGACGGTACATCAAGAATAACGTATATGAGCCGAACATCATGGAACAGGCCATCAGGAACATAGCAAAAAGCCGTCTTCTGCGTAGGGTGACAACACTTCTGATGTAGTTCCCGACGCAGTTCGCACAGAACAGGGCTCCAGAGTCGTATTCTCCGCCTGGGTTGCATTGGTGAGGAATATGGGCCCTCAATTTCCCCAAGAGGAAAATAAGGCAACCGGCGAGTATTCCCCAAACGAATTTCCTGTAGGCATCTTTAACGGTTTCGTTGAACAGTTCTAGAAAGAAACCAAGTAAGCATTTTAACCTTCATGGTAATTATTTTTGAGAATATTTTTAACGAATCAATACTTTAAAACAAATAGGAACTCCCATCCTCAGCCCATTAACACATTGTATGCACGTACTAGTACGTTTTCTGACAATTGATACTTGAGCGAGGGTCACAAACTAGTACGGTTGGTGTCAAGCTTTAAGGCGCAAGGTTCTATTTAGGACATAAGCGCCAAGCACAAGGTGTTTTTTCGTACATACAACAAGACATAACAAATAAAAGTGTCCTAATCCGGAAACAGAACAGACTAAAACCAGCAAAGTTAAAAACCGTAACATTTTAATAAATTTATAGAAATGCCAACAGTATATAAACACAAGTACACAGGAAAGGTACGTAAAAGGTAAAAAGGTAAACATTAGAAGGTAAAAGCTAAAAGCATAAAGCACAATAAATTTTAAAGTTAAAAAAGGAAAAAGTACTAAAACAATTCATAAAAAACAAGTTAAATTAACCAAAAAAGCCTGTCAAACGGAGAAAAGAGAAAACGTACTAGTACAGGGTAGTGTAACATGGTTTCTTTGTGGGTACAAAAATAACGGTATATACAGGAAAACGACACCGAACGTTCTTGTCTACTACATAGATTTCCGAAAATTTTAGTCAAATGAAAGCTAGTTTTTACATTAGTCGATGGGGAACCACAGAACAGAAAAAAATTAAAACTATATACTACTATTTCTATTTGATTTTTCATATTTAAGATACTATTATAAATTTATCCACTAAAAAATATATTTTTTGCTTTCAAAAATCTTACGGCTGTTATTTATATATTTCTATGTATATATTTGTTTATATATTTCAATATAAAATACGAAAAGTTGATTAAAAACGAAATAATTTTCGATCTATTGAGATTTTACTGAATGACTAAATTTAAGAGCAAAACGAACGCTCCCGGTACAATTCCTCTGCAAAATGTACCCGCACACAACGTGTTAAAATTATGAATTCTTTTTTTCAAGAGCATGGGATTACAAAGTAAGCACAGGTCAAGTCCCGATTGTAAGACAGAATAGTTCAAGAGTTTGATAGAGTAGATTTGAAATATACAATTGTGTATGAGAAGCAACACAAAGTAGTTTAAAGGAAAACTTATTTCACGGGCTATTCCTTGATGATGCCATACAATTATTGGAGTTAAAATTATTAGAAAGATGAATCAAAAGCAACACTGACAAAATTCAGTTACATGTTGAAATAAAATTTGTCTTACTCGATATCATATACCAGGGGTGGCCAACATGCGGCTCGTGAGCCACATGCGGCTAGGAAGGATTATTTGTGGCTCTCGATAAATGTAACCGAGTTCCCTTTTCATTTTTGGGTTATATTTTAAAAAGTTATTGTAGCTGATTGAGCTCCTGCAACGCTGGATAAAACAATCTGTCTTATTGTCCTTTTAAGAGATGATTCTCAAATTCCACAATTCATACCGATTCACTGCATAACTCACCGAGAACATCTCGTTACAAAATATTTAAATTTTTTTATGTCATGAAAGCATTGTAACGCATTGTAAATTACATTCGTACCAGAGCAAAAAATCATCGACATTTCAAAAATTTTCTTTAAGTATTAAAGGACGAAGAACTTTCAAATGACATTTAATAAATTTAATTTCTGTAAAAAATTTTTTTAATACCTTTTTTTGCATACCTTATATATACGTATTTAACTGCGGCACGAGAAAAAATTAAAATTTGGAAAAATGGCTCTGACTATCAAGGAACTTTGTCACCCCTGTCATATACATTACAATAAGCACAGATATAAAATAATATTCAAAATCAAACACGATTCACAAGGTAACTAGCCCCATATCAACACCCCAACCCCATAAAATTTCAAAAACATTTTAAGAGGCTTTATATGAATAATTTATTGGTTCTCAATGCCCTTCAGAGGGCGGTGGGAGTGAACTTGCTTCGGAAGGCAGAGAAGGGAGAAGATGTAAGCATGTTTTGGCTTTCAAACTTAATTTTAACCCTCCGTGTGGAACACACCGAGGAAAAAAAGTCCAAAAAATACGCTTTGTGACAGTGACCAAAGTGTTCTATGATTTTTTACTTCACCCTTTTTCGACTAGATTGGAATACGGGAAACCCACACTCCTTGTTGTCCCTTTATTTCCGTTTATAGATATATTAATAGACATTATAGATTGTTAATTTTAAATACACATAAAGCTCATCAAGTTTCGAAGATCATCAAATAAACAATGGATTCTAAAAGTACGAATAAAAATATTTTTTAAGAGAATTATTTATATTTTTTACGAAAGTCATCCAAGATATTGGAGTGGTGCATTTACAGATACATCTGTTACCACAAACGAAATTCTTCGAAATGGAGATTTGCAAAGCCATGAGAAGCTATCAGCGTCTTTGTGCCTCAGGGAGTAGGGGTGCATCCCTCAATAAATGTCAGTCAAAGAGGGGTGCAGTTCCTAAACAATCGACCTGAACCTTGTACCTCAAAAATCCATGGGGGAAAGCACTGGCAGAAATGTACAATGCATCCATTTTCGGAACGTTTTTGGAGGTCGAAAATTGTACGTCACAACCGGCGGAATTGTACGTGCGAACCGCTTAGAGGGTTAAAAATAGCAAATAAATTTATTATATTAATTATGTAATTTACATAATTTTGCCAGCAATAAAACGAACTTGTGTGATGGTACCAGAACCAGTGTACCATGTGTGAAGTTGTGCCAACATTCAGAAAAATATATTTAATCAACATTCCTTTGAGCGTTGCTTGAGCGTGTCATACTAACACTAACTTTGTAACTCTGTTGAAGAAAACTACTTCAACATTTTGCTTCATATAACTGAGTACTTCTCCTTCCCTTTAAATGACTATTTTGGAGCTCCTTAGGATGGCTGCAGCTTTAAGCTGCCGCCATCCTAAAGGTATAGAATCACTGACCTAAATCTTAAGCAACCGAGTAAGTAGCATTAAGAATAATTACTTGTGATGTAGGTAGAAGTTTAACACTATGTAACTTATCCTCTTGAAAATTACATATTTCTGTGAAGAACAAAAATATCAAATACTCTGATGTTCGAAAACAGAATGAAATAGATATCAATATCTAAATGAAAATAACAATCGGAAGCTGTAAGAGTTTAAAATATATATGTATTTATAAATGTTCAACACTTCATATGAACGAACTTGAAAACATAAGCAACCCAAATATTGACGATTTTATTTATAAGTATTATGGGACTACTTTTGCAGTGAAATGAGAACAAAAAAGACCTATTTAAAATGTTTTACACTACATTTTTAATTTATAAAAAGAATCCTTTGTCCCTTTTTAAGATTTTTCACTATCACTTTTCCTTTTTTCCAAATTAATCTCTGTGACAATAGATTGTTTTTGATCACACTAGTGGCCTTGTTGTTTGGAACTCGTTGAAACTAGATTTAACCCTTTAATGCACAGTTTTTTTTAAAAGGCCGGGCAAAACAAAATGAAATTTTTTAATGTAAAAAACACGATTCAGAACGTTGTCTTACCAAGAAAAGTACAAAAATAGTCTAAATTTTTATTGCAATTTTGGATTTTGAAAACATCGCAGAAAATCGTCGACTATTGTAATATTCGACTTACTACACAAGGAACAGATAAGTCGAAAGTGATAAGTAGAAAAAAAAAAGTATACTTAATTTGTATTTTTATACTTAAATGTTATAGCTTGCAATCCCATGTAAATGATAAATATGAATAATTTTTTTTTTTGGGGGGGGTGGCTTTCACATTGTTATTATCAATTCTCGATTGCATTCGAGTGTGAAAAATTATAGCAACGTAAAGTACAACGCCGCTCGAATTATCCCGAGTGTGCACAGTTTGGCCAGTTTAGCGCACTCGAGTTAACACCAGCGTGCACGTTAAGGGATTAACATTGTAGTTCTCGAAGAGAGAACCAATAGATTAAATCAATCACGAGGTCCTTTATTTTGAAGTTAAAACTATTCCCAACTACAATTAATCAGGTTTATTTTGTTTCATTCTCTTACACTGCAGATGTACCCAATGATTGTCAAAACAGAATTTTAGCAAGATCTTTTTTATGAGAACTATTTTTCAGTGAAGCTAAAATAACACTTATAGAAGAGATACACAAATATTGTTAATTTAAGTATATATCTTGAATTTCCATTAAGTACAAATTTGCCATGAAATTGTTACAAGACTTCAATATACAAAATTAGATAATTGCGTTGGGGTTCTCAAATCAACAATAGCACTTATCTTTCTACGAAGATATAAATAAATATTGTTAACTAAAGTATATGTTTTGAATTTTCATTAAGTACAAACTGACCATGACATTGTTACAAGACTTCAATGTACAATATTAGAGAATTGCATTGGGTCTCTCAAATCAACATATTACAAAGCTGAAAAATTACTTTATCCTCACCATCCATTATAAACGAATTGATTCAAATTTCGGAAAAATAATGATAGCTTAGGTCAATCATAATTAAAGCAAATAAAATAAGGCATTAAAATGTATTCAAGATTTACTAACAACTTCAAGTATTATGATTGTAATCTCTAAATCTGCCAGCAATTTATGTATCATAAAATCTAGATTACTTTTCATAATAATGACATGCCTTGTAAGTTATAACACAGTTTAATTTATCGAGGGAGTTTCTTTTATACCGCAGAGATATAAATAAAAATTGTCGTGTGGTTGTATATTCCTTAATACCTACAAACCATGGAAATGCAATGTTCACAGATTTATTTTTTCTCACGTTTTCATTATTGAACTACGAACATGCAAGACAACAGAATGCCACGAACATGTAAACAACTAAAATTGTCGTGCGGTTGTATATTCCTTAATACCTACAAAGCATGGAAATGCAATGTTCACAGATTTATTTTTTCTCACGTTTTCATTATTGAACTAATAACATGCAAGACAACAGAATGCCACGGAGATGTAAACAACTAAAATTGCCTTGCGGTTATATAGTCCTTAATACCTACAAAGCATGGAAATGCAATGTTCACAGATTTACTTTTTCTCCCGTTTTCATTATTGAATGAGGAACATGCAAGAAAACAGAATGCCACGGAGATGTAAACAACTAAAAAATTGTTGTGCAGTTGTATATTCATAAAAACATAAAAAGCATGGAAATGCAATGTTCACAGATTTACTTTTTCTCCCGTTTTCATTATTGAACGAGCAACATGCAAGACAACAGAATGCCACGGAGATGTAAACAACTAAAATTGTCGTGCGGTTATATATTCTTTAATACCTACAAAGCATGGAAATGCAATGTTCACAGACTTATTTTTTCTCACGTTCTCATTATTGAATGAGGAACATGCAAGAAAACAGAATAACACTTACCCATTTACCAAATAACAGTAAAACAAACACTAACAGTCAGGAAATGGATCGTCAATGTAAGAAGCCATCAAACAAATTACGTGGCTACTTTAAATGCTTTCCGGAATGCATCACTTTATCGTAAACGAACTGCTTCGCTTTCAGATTCCAGTCTAAATAATTGTGGTCTCAAAGTTTATATTTATTTAAAAACTTGTATACATTTTTAGATTATTTTATAAATATATCTAACATTGAAAGAGTCTAAACCATTTTATTTATAATGTTATATGAAAAAAATTATAAACATTTTAGGAGTTTATTTATTTTTATACAAATTGTGACGTCAAAGTGAAGAGTATAGCATACATAACTTAATCAGGGACGCAGTAGCATAGTTATGGAAAGAGCTAAGAGTGCTAAAGTCTCAACAGGGAGTCCTTCTTTATAAAACTTTTCAAATGTATAGTAACCAACATATAAAATAATAGAAGTTTTAGTTTTTTCAAATTTGCTCTTTAAAAATTGATATAACCTATTACTTTGTAGGTAATGGGATACAAATAAGTGACCAGTCGTTATGCCAGTTTTTTGCTCATAAAACTAAAGAGAAAAACTAATCGACTTATTTGCTAATTTCTTAATCATAATCGAGATGGGGAAACAAACTTCTTTTCTATAAAGGCTCCTCCATATTATGGTCCACTTCAATCCATTGCCACTGTGTAGAAAGGTTAGGCTTATCGTGGTAGATGATAATATGGCCTCGGCAGAAGATGGCTTCGGTAACGGCTTTTTTCCAAGCATCAAAGACAGTCAGCATGCACTAATAAATTGCTGAGTAGATAGATGACGCATTCATGCTCTCATTTAGTATCTCAGTGTGTGGATGAAACTCTTGAACTATCACACAGGTTGCCTTCAGGGAGGCACTGCAATGGGCAATAATGGTCGACAGTGAGGAGGAGGTCAAAGACACTCCTGTGGCCCATTCTCCTCCATGCCTCCTCAGTCTGGGGTTCTGACGCTAACACTCAGATTCAGAGATATCAAACAATACAAAATAAAACTTTAAAACTTTAATTAACTGCAAGCCATTACCTTTGTGTAGAGAGGTATGGCTTATCGTGGTAGACGATAAAATGACCTTGGCAGAGGATGGTTTCGAAAGCGGTTTTTCTCCAAACATCAAGGGCAACCAGCAGGCGCTAATAAATTGCTGAGTAGATAGATGTCGCATCCACGCTCTCATTTAGTGTCTCAGTGTGTAGATGAAACTCGTGAACCATTATATCAACGTCACCATAAGGGCGAGCATTGCATTGGGTAAAAATGGTTCACAGTGAGGAGGAGGCATTAGACACTCCTGTAGCCCGTTCTCCTCTCTGCCTCCTCGGTCTGAGAGTCTGTGGCTAACATTCAGATTCAGAGACTTCAAACAATGCAAAATAAAAATTTTAATTAACTGCAAGTCATTACCACTGTATAGATGGGTATGGCTTATCGTGGTAGACGATAAAATGGCCTCGCAGAGTATAGCTTCGATAGCTGCTTTTCTCCAAGCATCAAAGGCAGCCAGCATGCGCTAATAAATTGCTGAGTAGATGACGCATCCATGCTCTCATTTAGTGTCTCAGTGTGTGTATGCAACTCATGAACCATCACACCAAGGTCGTCTTCAGGGGGAGCACTGCAGTGGGCAATAATAATCCACAGTGAGGCAGAGGCATAAGATACTCCTGTAGCCCATTCTCCTCCATGTCTCCCTAGTCTGGAGGTCTGCGGCTAACACTCAGATTCAGAGACTTCAAGATATACAAAATAAAACTTTAACTAACTGCAAGCCATTACCACTGTGTAAAAGGGTATGGCTTATCGTGGTAGATGATAAAATGATCTTGCAGAGGATGGCTTCGATAGTGACTTTTCTCCAAGCATCAAAAGCAACCAGCATGCGTTAATAAATTGCGCAGTAGATAGAAGACGAATCCACATGCTCATTTAGTTCTTCAGTGTGTGGATGCAACTCATGAACCATCACACCAAGGTCGCCATCAGGGGGGGGGCACTGCAGCGGGTAATAATGGTCCACAGTGAGGCGGAGGTATAAGACACTCCAGTTGCTCATTCTCCTTTATGCCTCCCTGGTCTAGGAGTCTGCGGCTAACACTCAGATTCAGAGACTTCAAAAAATACAAAACAAAACGTTAAGGTCTATTTGAAAGCACACAGGTATATCTCTAATGAAACAATTTACAAAGACTTCAACATCAATGCGGTTCGGAATATTGTTAATACTTCAACCAAATTCTTTATCAACATATACTCCATTAATAAAGAAGAAATTTTAACGATTGTGGACTATGATCCGGATGAATATCGCAGGTACCCGAGGGCAACTACCCGGATATTAGTCCGGCTCCGTAGCCTTCCCTACCGGCTCACTCGATCTCAAGACCTCGCTTGATCTTTCCTCGTAACTCATCTGCTTTATCGATCTCCTGTATTTGATTTTCACGAGTTACAAACCTAGAACACTTATTTACTAATTTTCTTTTAAAATTAATCTTAAAATAACTTTTCCTTCTTTTTATGTTAACTACTGGTAATTTGATTTCTTTATAATTGATCTTAAGTTCGAATTATTTATTTCTCCTTAAATTTTAATTCACAATATTCTCATTTTTTTGTTATCCTTAACTCCTGTTAATTTTTTAAAATTATATTTCGATCATTCAACGGAATGTCCCCTACCTCTAATATTAAATATCGGATATAGAGGGCATTTGGTCTATCGATGCCCTAAAAACTCCGATGTCACTGCCAACTGACGTTTAAACTACGGTATCAGACTGGTAATGTTAACCGGCACTGGCGAGGCGTTATAGAGGCTTTGAAAGCTCCACTCCCGTAACAATCTTAAAAAATGTACTTTTTTACTTATTTATCTTATATAGTTATATTTTTTAATTCCATACCCCCTAATTCTCCTTAATGTCTTCAACCCCAACCCACTATCCCTGTCCTGTTAAGCAGATGTATTACATTACCATCTGTCAACTATATTATTAATTTTCATTTTTTTTTGTCCTGCATAAACAATACAAGCAAACACGCGTATATATATATATATATATATATATATATATATATGTATGTATATATATATATGTATATATATATACATATATATAAATATATATATGTATATATACATATATATACATATATATACATATATATATATATATACATATATATACACATATATATATATATATATATATATATATATATATATACATATATATATATACATATATATATACATATATATATATATATATATATATACATATATATACATATATATACATATACATATATATATATATATATACATATACATATATATATACATATATATACATATACATATACATATATATATATATATATATATATATATATATATATATATATATATATATATATATATATATATATATATATGCCTTAACTGGCCAATTTTTACCAGAAATGTTCCTAAAAAAGTCTTAACTTAGTATTTAAAGGAAAACAAAATATTTGTTTTTTTAATTTTGATAAATAATGGACTCAAGCATTTTTATTATTTTATTACTTTGGTACACAAATGCCCCTAAATGTTGGATTTTTGCAACTACATAGCATATAGAGTCTATCAGTTAATTAGAATTATCATCAACTTGTATGAAAACGGCTCGAGTACAAGTAAATTTAAACCGGGGCACAGATGAAGTTGGTTTTTTACATCAATATCGATAAAAAAAAATTCTAGCAGAAATCAAATGTTGATTGAAATCAGTTCAATACACGGGCCATTTGAAGAATAATTCAGAACATTACAAGACAGTCCTGAACTTGTTTCAGAATCGTCAGCAATATCTAACAATAAAGTCTATAATATTATCCACGTTTAAGATTCTTTGAATTCACAACTAGTAAACTGTATAACAAAAATATCAAGAGCAAAAAATGTGAAATATTTTCGACTTGCGGTAACTATAGAAAAACTAATTAGAAAGCTTTTCAAGCACATGGACAAGCTGTGTCCTCTATTGAAATATTCTATTACTGTAGACTCTTTTCTAATCAATTGAAAATGCTTGCAAATCAAAACAAGAAAGGGGATGTATCCCCCTTCTTGTACTGTGCAAATCCGCGTACAACCGGGGCTTCTTGTTCTGCACTAGTCGCGCCATCTATCTTTGGAAAGGGCAAGCACCTCAATATGAAATGTTCTTATCATAGAATTCTTTTTTCAGGACCTTGATGATCACGATATGTGATCACAAAATTCTCCCTTCAAGGCCCGTAGTCACATATATGTGATCAAATAGTTCTGTCTCCCCCTGACAATAATTGGATCTTTGTGGAATTGGAATGTTTGGTTTAAATTTTCAAACTTCATCAGATGGCAATTAGGCCCGATTTTACCAAGGTCGTTTAAAGGCTAACCGCGATTAATCTCTGTTTAAACGGAGAATTGCTTCCCACCATTGGTTGTCGCCATGGGTTAATCCCGATTAGTCGCTAAAAGACTTTGGTGAGACTGGCCCTTAGGATCGGTCTCACCAAAGTCATTTAACGGCTAACCATGATTAATCTCTGTTTAAATAGAATTGCGTCCCACCATTGAATGGTGACATGGGTTAATCGGGGTTAGGTGTTAAACGACTGGGGAGAACGGCCCTTAATGTCTTCAATTTTTGAACATTCCTGAGTGCTTTGACCTTCAACATACGCTTTCGATTCAAAGATTTTTTTTAAATATTATAGAATATTAGTTAAAGGTTGCAATATGATTGTTGCTTATAGTCTGCTCGACAGTGTTTTGTATATTTTAAGTCAGTTTCATTATAACCACCATGGCAAAATGAAACACTTGAGCGAATCATACAGTAGAAAAGAGAAAAATAATTCTGATACAAGCAACAGTGAATTAGACTATTTAAATGACATTGTACGTGATTATGTGGGTAATAATGAGCGCAATTCATTGTCAAGTGGATTAGATATAATAGATATTCCTACAGTTTTCTAATTCGTTGAATTTATTAAATTTTCCTGGAGATATATACCATTTAGTTTTACTAATAATTTGTTCAATTTTTAATACGTACTGAGAGTGATTATAAATTGTATTTAAAAAGGCACTATTTTTTTACTAAAAAAATGTTATCTTTTTTTAAACATATCAGGAATTTTTTTATCATGTCGTAGTAGTCAATCATTCCCCTGGTGTAGGAGAGCCTGCGCGAGGTCCAACAGACCCCATATCCATATTTGTCTGGTCCAAGGCTAACAGTACTACACAACTTCACTTTGAGCAATGAACCACGAGGGCTGGAGACTGATTTAATCTCAAGAATGGATCCTCATAATTTAGAAGCAGATGACCCTCAGGCTTGGTCTGTCACATCCAGAGGTATTGTTTGGTAACTTGGACACTGCAACCAATAACCTGTTTTACGTGTCCCAGTCGCCATTAACCATTTGAGTCTCAAGCAGCGCGATCGTGCTGTTCAGCTTTTGTCTACTACTCACGGCGATCATCTACACCACTGGATTATCTGATGACGTCACTAGAAGTGCATTTCGGCACGTTGGGTTAAGGCTAAAAAGCGAGCCTTTGCTACTCTAGAGGAGAATTTCGTAGGAGATAATGACGTAGCCAGTCAAAGAAATGGACTATTCCGATCGTTTAGAGTCCCTATGAGTAGCAGCTTTATGTCGAGAAAACCGAGTGTTGTGGACCGCTGATGGTGCTCCATGGACTGTCGAAGTCACGCGTGCTCAGATTTACTAAAGTAAGTACATCACACAGCTCCTCTTTTTATGTAAATAATGAATTTTAAAATAAGCACATTACTATAATAATAGTGCTATATAGGAAGCAGATATGTTTAGAATATAAAATTGAAGAAGTGCTATCTCGCATCTTGGAATTTATCGACATAAAATAAAAGAAGCGCTATAGCACTGCTTGAGTCTTTTCATACCGTTGTACGTAAAACACGGTTGCGCTGATCGGGATTCTTTGACAGTGTTTTTTCAAAATCCTTTGGGACTCAAATAGTTAATGAACACTGTCGATCTGAGGTCGACTTAATTCGGATCCCACAATTCTTCGATTAAGAGATTGCTGCTTTTGTTAATTGTTACTCTTCATATATCAAAGATGATTAATATACAACGAGGGATTATAATCTGTAATTATCATCATATTGTAGATATTTTTTTTAAATAAAATTAAGATTAGCGGGGAAAATGCCTGGTCCCGTATTGATATCCTTCCGGATTGCCCGGGCCTGGAAAGCATTTTTTCTCTCCTTGTTGCCCTGATCGGATTAACGGTTTGCAGTGTTATAGCTTACTTTTTAATACAAGGAAAAACCGTACTTGCATCTTACCGTATACATGAAAGAAAAACAGTTACAAAAATGCTTTGAGAACTTCTATTTTGTAGAAGTCGAAAAACTTCAAAGTTTTACGAGTTTCTATCTGGAGTACCCGCTTTGCATGGACTAACACAAGGTTTGATATTTTATTTCGATAGAAGTTAATTTTTATTGTAGGTGAATGGTGCAAAATTTAACGAAGGTTTATTAAAGCTTTCGTAAACATTAAATACAGTTTTTAACGCAAAGCATGCATGTGCAATGTTTTGTACAATCTGTCCGGATGGTACAAGAACAGGTTTTACTTCGGGAAACCAGATAGGTTTCCCGAAGTAAAACCTGTTCTTGCTTTGCCGGTTGTGTATGGTTTGGTTTTGGAGAGCTACGGTCTACTTTTTGCAACACGAGAGCTAATGAGACCGGGACCTACTGCATAAAGCCGATTCAGTATGGCTACGAACATCCATGTCATAGTGGGATTCGAACCCACGAACTCCGGTTCCGAAGACCAACACCCTAACCATTCAGCCATCGTTCGGCTCGCCGGTTGTGTAAGAAATTTGGACCCCCGACTTATGTTTCGCGGATATGTACCGTTCACTATATCTACAAAATCGACCCCACTGACCCCTTCCACCCTGCGTTCTTTAGGGGAAATAATAAGGCTGGCTAAGGGGGGGGGGCTTATAAGGTTTTACGGATGTGTCGCTATTTTTTTTTTCAGGGTGGCAATTTATCTAAAAGGAGGCTTTTTCCCTTTTCTGAAGGGCTTAAGTTTCTACTGAATTTTAAAATCTGCTTCATGAAATGTTTCAAAATCTACTTTCCAAAAACTACGCAATAGTAGAAATTTAAAACGTTTTTTTCGAAATTCGTACGAGAGAGGGGGGGCTATAAGAATCAAATCTTATTTTTAGTGCTACTCCCTCTAGAATAAATAGATGAGAATTTAACACATTGTATGCGGGACACGTACTAGTCTGTTTCTGACGATTGATAATGGAGCTCGGTCACGTCCTAGTAAGTTTTCTGACGATTGATACTTGAGCGTGGGTCACGTACTAGTACGGGTTAGTGTAACAGCATGGTTTGTTTGTGGGTACAAAAATAACGGTATATACAGGAAAACAAAGTCGAATATTCTTGTCTACTACATACACTCTGGAAAAATTTAGACAAATAAAAACCAGTTTTTACATCAGTCAATGCGGAACCACAGAACACGAAAATTGATTAAAAAAAATCAATTTAGATTTAAAGTTAACTTATTTATCCTTGCGAAAATGATATACGTATATATATATATATAGTATATATTTGTATTCTTATGTATGTTTATTAGCCTATATAGTTGTTTATATATTTCAATATAAAATACGAAAAGTTGGTTAAAATAATTTTTGATCACTGAGATTTAACTGAATAAATTTCGCGCAAAACGCCTGCTCCCGGTACAATACCGCTGCGAAATGTACAAGGTGTTAAAATATCTAAAATTCTCAGTCTACATCTTCGCCGAGCGTTGCTGCAACGTACACTTTAAAGGGTGGAGAAATTGGCATTGTAGGCTTAAATTTCCTAAAGTTCCCACGAAATTTTGGTTTGGTTTTGAGCGCTACGATCTACTTTTTGCAACACGAGGGCTAATGAGACCGGGACCTACTGCTTAAAGCAGATTCCGAACGGCTACGAACATCCATGCCACTGTGGGATTCGAACCCACGAACTCCAGTTCCGAAGGCCAGCACCCTAACCATTCGGCCATCGTTCGGCCCCACGAAATTTTGATTTTTAATAGTAAACTTCCTGTCGTCAAGAAAGTCGAGAGGGCAACATTTCATCGAGATCAGAACAAAACTGTAGACAAAGTTGCGAGGTATACACTCCTTTATAGATTACTAAAATGAATAGTACCCTTGTATATGGGCATTCTGTTTAAAGAAAACAATTGAGGATTGGAGCTCTATATTTAACATTCATTTATGGAGGATCATTAGATTCATTCCAACAACGTCATTTTAACTCACTAACGCAAATCCAAGAAGTTTATGTTGTAACTTGTAGTTTTTTACAACTAGAGGGCGTATAGCGAAATGATATGTGTGGTACGCTGACAATCTGAATAACGTAGTTTTTGTTAGTGTTCTATGTTTTGTCGCAAAATAAAATGAAACTGGACATTGTCGCCTTATAATCGACCCCAGTTCTTTACCGTCTGACAGGTCAAAACATTTAAAGAATGTTGAAAACGAAATCAGAACTCTTTAAAAGTCTAACCAGGATATAGAAGAGTAACAAGACATTTTAACAATAAACTTTATTCTCTCCAATCTCAACGCTACAATTTCACACGAAA
>CM063500.1:79486696-79678004 GCA_032207245.1 Pardosa pseudoannulata | reverse complement strand
AAAGTAACAGTAGAAACAGCATAAAAAGAATTTACAATAGCAAAGAGAACACATCTTCCTTCAAAATGTGTGAATTTCAGATCGACAGAAGGCATCTCAACTTAACTATGGAATCTCCAACTAAAACGAAGATGATCTCGATAACATTGCGTCAGTTACTACCAAGCATGGTTGCCTATGTGGCCGTTTGGTTCAGGCGCTACATTCTCTTCCTCGTCATCGTCATCGTCATATTCGTCGTTTGGTCGTGGAATCGGAGGCACGTAGTCTTCTCTCCATCCCGGTCCGAGTATCACAGGCATAGAACGATGCACGCCGAAGATAAACATGTTGAAAACCAAGAGGACCAAGGACACCAGAATGAAGTTGGCACTCAGGTGAAAATAAAGGCCAAAAATGGCGTAGAGAAAAGACCCGGATACCATCGGCAAATGTGTTTGACGGTAGGGATGCACTAGGTACAATTCTTCATTGAAGAACATTGCCACCAAGCTAAGAAAGCATGCGCCAACCAATTCCCACATGTTTAACGCGTCGACGTAGAATACCTTCACACCCAAATACAGTATGTAGGCAGGAGCTAACACAGCAGACGCTGTGCGTAAGTACCGATACGTCCGGGACATGAGAAATAAGAATGAAAGTTCAACAAAACAGTGGCCACAGAAGATGGCAGCTATATCGAAACTTCGATCCGCTCTCTGATCATAACATGTGTGGGGCAGCACGTGGGCCAGCAGTCTTAACACGAAAACTAATCCCGCAATGATCGTTCCCAATAGGAAAAACGAATAGACGAGGCTGACGAGAAAGTCTATCATGGCTTACCTAAAAAGAAAATAAATTATATACAACTTATTAAACCATATTTTGACATGAAGTCCGATTTTATTTGTTTAGTGTTGGGGGTTAGTTCTTTACCACTGAAGACCAATTTAAACTAATGGCGCATCAACTTTTTTAACACTAAACATACCGACACTTAATACCTATTTCTACCATAGCCGGTCAAATGGCTGAACTTTTTTCTGGTTATAAATTTATAAAATATAAAAATTGGAGGGAAATAGACAAATAAACTTTATTATAATTAAACAAAATTGTATATTGTCAATTTTTATGTATTGCAAACACAAAGAATAAGAATTTTTAATTTATTTCCCATCGCATTTCTTACATAAACCTTATGGGTCATATGACCCATTATACGGTATGTTAAAGCATCTTTAAATTAAACATTACTTATTTTTCACCTTATCGAATTTTCTTTATCGTAAATATATGGAGTTTTCAGTCTTCATTTCTAACTAATTCGGCTGAAATTACTTATCCCCTATATAATAATAGCCTAAGTTATCTGTCCGTCTGGTAACGAATTTATGAAGCTATTGGACCGGGAATGGATAGAGGCATCCATATTAGATTCTTGATGAGTTAGGGTTAACAACGTTCAAAATCCACCCCTTCCCAATTTTCTAGCGTTTAATGCCATTCTTTCAAGCCCTATTTTCCCGGTTAAGGAGCAGGTGGTTAAATTTATCATTTTTGTCACAAATATATAAAAAATAACATTTTTTCTTGCATTATGATCTCATTCATTTAATCCTCTTATTTAATCATACCTTATTTTAAACTATTTAAATATAGTATGCATTATTTTCATAGGTTTTATCACTGAACTTAGATATAACGTAAAACTTTTCTTTTATATTTGGCTTAAATAATAGATTATGTACATTACGTTAGGCACATGATGTGATAATTTTAAATTTATTCATCGATTCTTTTTGTTGCAATGAAAAATTTTATCACTGTATTAAATTCTATTTACCTCCATGGTGTAGTGTAAATGATATTTCATTCCTTTCCTTTCATTAATTACTGCGTGAAAAAAATTAGGAAGCACTCAACTATAATTTCGATTTAGCTAAGAAAAACTTTGAATTACTTTCTAAATGAATTCAACGTGATTCGAAACTGCATTCATAGTACCAGGAGAATTTCGAGGAGTATGAAGGTAAACAAATTATTGAGCGTGTACCACATAATTCTCAGCTAAAAAAAAAACTTTTTTAGCAGCCTCATAGGGTATTTTACAATTCTGGATTGGGGTGGGTACAAAAATAACGGTATACACAGGAAAACGAAGCTGAAAGTTTTAGTCTACTACATAGATTCTGTAAAAATTTAGACAAATAATTTAACATATTTTAGAAAAAATTGTTAGTAATGGAAGAAGAAAAAGCTGCAAAGACAATGTCGTGTGTGCGCTATGAAAAAAGTGCGGAGTGAAACATCTTACATATGTAAATTTTGCAGTGTACCTCTTCATAGAGGAAAAGGCTTTGAACGTTACCACACTGTAAAACAGTGTTATGATTGCCCTTTTTAATCTTTTATAATGAAAAAATATTTTTATATAACATAACTCGAAAAATTAAAACTGTATACTACTATTCCTATTTGATTTTTCATATTTACGATACTATTATAAATTTATCAATTAAAAATATATTTTGTTCACAAAATCTTACGGTTGTTATTTATATATTTGTTTATATGTTTCAATATAAAATACGAAAAGTTGGTTAAAAAATGAAATAATTTTCGATCTATTGAGATTTAACTGAATAACTAAACTGACGAGCAAAACGCCCGCTCCCGGTACAATTCCGCTGCGAAATGTACCCGCATACAATGTGTTAACGGCGCAAGGTCCTTTTTAGGACGTAAGCGCTAAGTACTATGTTGCATAAACCCACTTTTTTTTTAAGTAAATACAAGAAGACTTAAATAAAAGTGCCTTAAAACAGCCATAGAATGGCATGCTGAAAGGTATATAAAACCAAAATGCTGCTCTTGAATATCGGAACTGATGTAGAATATACCAACATATCCAGAATATAGGATTAAATTAGTTACGCATTTTTATACGTACATTTGCATAACATGGAACCTTCCGATTTCTATAGCATTAATATACCTATCTCTACAGCCGAATAGCAAGCCAACATAGTCTACCTTCAAGATGAATAAAATGTCCTAGAAGACTCAAATATGTCTCTGTACCTACCTTGAAAACACGTTCGGCATTGAGCTAGAGCTATCTATTAAAATTCATCATACATCAACTACTTGCAAATTCCCAAAGTAACCTTCATATATTCATTTTCTTCACATTCATACGTTAGCCTCAAACATTTACTTATACAGCTATGATCCATTGTAACTAATCATATTTGGTGACAGTTATACTCAGCAGTTAATATTTGGACGACAGCGAAACTTAAATCCAATTCAAATCGCGATATTATGAAGGTAAATTTAGAACTTTGCGACAAATTAGTATCCCGTAATTTGAAGGTTCTTAAAAAGTTATTTTAACCTTTATAACACAGACTTCGGTAGTCACCGGGCGTTTGCTTACGCTGATGAGTGAAAGGCCTTATTCCCGGCAACCTGTACAAGTTGAAAAAGCAATGGATATCAATCTTAATCAACAAAACGGTTAAAAGTTTTCTGCTATCACAAGAGAAATTCAAAAATTGCAAATATGTTAATTTAAGTCCAAGTTGACCTGATATTAGGTCTTTAATTTACTAAAAGAAGTTTTTCACTATCATTCTACAAATGTGTTCATTCTTCATCGGAAAAAGGAATCCTAAGCTAAATCCATTGCTTTTTCAATGTGTACAGGTTTTGTGATAAGCCTGATTACCAGTCTTGGGAAGTCTAAGTCACAAGGCTGGTATCAAGGCTAAGTTGTTCTGCTCATATTAAGATAACAGAAAATCCATCAATATAATGTGTAACCATAAAATTAATCTTAATACCAAATTATCAAAGTTTCGTGCCCAAGGGTATATAGTTTTAAAGCGACTATTGTTCATTTGCTGTGGTATCAGTCTGGAAAGATTAATGCGGTAGTACATATTAGAGATGAATTAGGGATTTTAAAAAATTCAGTAGTTGGGAAGAGTAAATGAATAGGATGCTGATAAAAGTTTAGGATATATGAATCGAATCCCATCAAATTCTCGTAAATGGTGTTAATTCAGTGACACTAACAGCGTAAAGTACAATAAATCAAATTACATATTAAATATCACTCACAGTTTAGAAAAAATAATGATTTAATTAATTATTACTTATAATTAATTTACAAAGACTAGATTTCTTAAAGAATTAAGGTGTTTTCTAGCAGAGCCCTCAAAGTTAGAGGGATCGAAAAAATGTGTCCAGTACCTGTAAGATAGTATCTTGGCAGTAAACTACAAAGTAAGACAACGTTTGATCTGTATGCAGCTAGAGTATAAACTGTAACTTATCTCTTAATTGTATATCTTTTATGTACAGATGTGATTTCTTCAGTACTATGTGGCTAGAGATGTCTTCGATGGGTTGGGGGGGGGAAAGCAGCTATGAAATAGAAATTTGGGTGAAGTTTGGTTAAAACGCTAACTTCTCAATCTGGACTTCTGTCCCAGTTTTAGATTGTATAATGTAAAATCTGCATATAAATATCAGAATTCGTATATTTTACCGAGGTATTATTAGTGTTTAGAACCACTGCCATAAATAATTTAGTCTGATATTTAATATTTAGATATTAAAAGTTCCCAAAAGTTGATAAAATTTATATTTATAAATGTTTTCAGTATATTTACACTAATTTAGAGCGTTTGCTTACATCTGCAAATACGTAGATTTTCCATAAAATCCCCCCCATCACCTGTCTATGAACAAATTATCTTTTATTAATTTATTATTACTATCTACTCATTTAATTTCGCTTATGATATATAGTTCCTAATATTTAAAATAACCGAATTAGCATTTCTTTACTAAATATTTTAACATTGTATATGTGAAGAATAAAATTTAATTGTAAGCTGTATATAAATGATCGTATTGGTCATGATATTTGGACCAAATAAATACTATTTTACTTTTAAAATGCAATATATGCTTACAACCAAAGTAAAAAAACTCACAAGTGTTTTCTGTTTAACTTGGGCTTTTAAAGAGTAAAAATCATAACTTTATACTTAAATAAAACTTAGCATTTTCCAGAAAAAACGCTCACAAAATTTAGGCAATGTAGCACTAGTTTACACGAATGTGAAAAAACAGGGTAAAATTAATTGCACTTAAATTCTTAATTTTAGAAACTTTAAAACATTTTCAGTTCGTTGCTTCACTGGAAATTATGTATCCTAACGTTTTTAAGTTTTTAAAATCTCAAATTGAGCATTAAAAGGGCTTGGTGTTAGTTTTACTTTAGCTAATTATACATATGAAAACTTTATCTAGACATTTGGAATACATGCATGCAATAATACCATAGTTCAGAGTGTTTCAAAGTTCAATAAAAAGTTTACCTCTCAAAGAAATCTACGTTGGCAATTATTAACTATATTATCAAGTTAACTAAAATTGCTTTACTAAGACTTCAGTAATACTAGATTACTTTATTATACACTTTGATGCCTCTGTTAATTTACCTATCGATTGAAAAAATTTGGGTTTTCGAACAAAATCTTTAAATTTTTAAGTTTTTGAATTACTTTCTAGTTAAAATAAACAATCGGAAATCCATTGCAAAATAAACTATAAATCTTGGTTGAGAAATAGGGTAGAAATTGCACACTGTATTACATTACTGTATTATAAACTTTAATGCCTCTTAATTTAACTATTAATTGGAAAACTTTGGATCTTTGCACAAAATCTTTAAAATTTTGAGAGCTTTTTAATGATTTTCTAATTAAAGCAAACAATCTGAAATCCATTGCAAAATAAACTACAAGTCTTGGTTAAAAAATAGGGGAAATTGCATAGATTTCATCAGTGCATTTTTTTCATCTTTTGCTGAAAGCAAAAGATGAACTGCAAAAATTTTCTAGCAGCGGATCCTTGAGCTTTCTCGCACTCAGGAAGAAACTTGGTACGATTTGAAGTAGCAGTCTGCTTTCCTTATCAAATTAGTGTAATGTATGTTTTGGCCTAGTTGACGAATATCTAACATTCTGGTGAATTAACTGTTGTTAAACATTCTGTAATATTAGACTCCAGGATAATTGTTTATTTTCATAATCACCGATAACTTCTGTAAAGCTTCACAGTGTATTTTTGTATATAGCATAAACTGAAATTTTCTCCTGGATAAAAACCATTGAAGAATACGACATGCTTTTATACTTATTTCTTACGAGGATTAAAACTAAGACTCATCAATATGACAAATTATTCTGGTACATAACTTTTAATAGAAAGGAAAACGAAGTACTGGTTATTTTAAGTGCTGAGAAAACTCGATATTATTAAACATCTTTAAATTTAAGCTTTTAGGAGGAAAGGGATTTTACTCGTATAAAGTTGCTAAATTTGTTATATCATGAATATTTCAAAAAGCAAAATTACTTTTCCAAATCAGATTAGAAACACTCATTTTAATTACATTCCAATAAATTAATATTAAAGCTCATTATTAAGTTGTAGTTATAGGCTTTGGAATAAACAATCGACAATCGGCGATTTCCAGCAAGATGCAAGTCATCAATCTTCTACCGCAGAAATTTTCAAACTTAGAATATTGCACACAATTCAAAATAATATTTACAGCACTCCTTATACATCAAATGAGGGCTCTAGTACCATTAAGTGCAAATTTATAACAAAATGTAATTGACGACTAACCTAACCTTTTGAAATGTACCCGAAAGAAAGCAAAATTTAAATTACCCTTACTAATCTCTCACACTCAATCGGCCAACCCTGTCAGCTACAACTTCAAAAGAAACAACCCAACCAAGAGTGGTTGAAGAAATAGAGGTTTGATTATGAGTAGTGTATCGATTATAAGTGATAAAAATATAGAATGTTGAATCGATACTGATGAGTTGCCATATCCCAAAATGTTAAATTTGCTATGATAATCACCTGAACACAGAGTATTTTTGCTTATTTTTCATCCGTTATTTTTTTTTTATCAGTAGTATCAACATAATAAGTAAGAAGGTATTACTACTAAATATTTTTTTCCAATAACTAGCACAAGTGAAAACACTCTTTCTTCCCAAATGTGGAGTGCTAATATAGCAGTTGAAAAATCTGATAAAATAGGCTATAATATCAACTAAAAATCTAAAATTTTTAATACGGTGAATAAACCACCATAAATTGTGTGTTTTTAATTCTTTTTAAAATAATATTTGTAGAGTAAAAAAAAATTATGATTTATCAGTATCAAAGATTTTCTTATATGCATCAGCATTGGTGAAAAAGGAGGAACTATTACGTAAAGACTCTGGATCATTCATCATATGCATAGCATCTTAAACTGTAGATTTTCAGCAAGGCAAAATGAGGCTGAAGATTCAAAGTACTGTTAGTTCAGAGTACTATTACTGTTTAGTTAGTACCATCCTTCTTATGTATCTTCCTGCTAGCATGGTTATGTGTTTGTCTTAAGGTGTACGACAAAATTAATGAGTAGAGTGCTCATAATGAACAAAATCATCTCATGCTTTCTTGATGTACTTATGGACTTTATGCAATTACTGATCATGGCCTTGAGTTACTATTTGAATGAAAAATTACCACCCAGTAGGATTTGACCAATAGAAGATTCCCCATCTGCGATACACAAGTCCTAAAATAGGATAGTTCCTAGAAGTGTTTCTCATAGGTTTCTTCAAATGTCAAACTCATTACAAAGCTGAACTCTATCTTAGGGCCAGTGTTATCAAAGTCCTTTAATGGCTAACCACGATTAATCCATGGCGCCAACCAATGGTGGGCTGCAATTCTCCGTTTAAACAGAGATTAATCGCGGTTAACCGTCAAACGACTTTGGGATGACCGGCTCTTAGCTAGTTAACCATGGTAAATGCTATCTTATAATTATTATATAAATTAATCATAAATTCACTCTAAGGGCAAGTCTCACCAAACTCATTTAAATGCTAACCGCGATTAACCCATGACACCAACGAATGGTAGGACACAATCCTCCGTTTAAACAGATTAGCGTTTTTTTTTTTCGTTGACACACAAAATCTGGTTTCTTTGCCATCCGTTTGGTGCAAACTGTTTCTTTGTATCTTCATTCCTTTTCGAATTATTCATTTTTAAAATTCGTCCTGACTTTTTTGGATCATCCGGTATTTAGTAACAAGATAGTGTTGATCCTAAACTATAAAAATATATACCCCCTTAAGCTAGGCATAGAACACTTTTCATTCTTATTAGAGGTGTGCTGTGGTGTAGTACATTGCTGCTGTTACTTCTAATCCATTAATAACCCAAGCTTGATTTATATCGTCTTTAATATTAATTATAGTAAAATGCCACTGATCTATATTACAATATTCAAATATAGAACAAAAGATAAGGAAATCTATAAAAAAATAAAAAAGTAAAAGCAGCACACCTGAAAGAAAAATTGCCAAAGTCCAAGAGCACGCTGCAAGGTGTTTTAACTTTTATCATCAGTAATATAATCTATGTATCAATAATTATGGACCACGTACAAAGCGCTTGTCTACGAATCACTCTAATTCAAAGTATTTTAGTATTTATTCCCTTCCATTTTTAAAATCTAAAATTTTAACAATTCCGTAAATGTCTGCTTTACTAAAAAATTGGAGGATCGTATCTCACATTTAACCCTTTAGAGGGCAGCGGTTTTCCAGCGAAACCACCTATTAAACATATTTTCTCTGCTCTTTAGAGATATATGAATGATTTTTTTACGATTTTTTTAATGTTTTTAATATTTTTGACTTACAACAGATGGTAGCACTGCACTAAATTTATTTTTCATTTTAAAATATAAGTATTTAAACTTGCTGTACTTAGAAAGTCAGTAAATCTTTTTTTCTCACTTGTGAGCCTCCCAAAATATCTATCTAAACATTGCTTACAAACTGTTAATTTATTTCTTATACCATTTTAAGGAAACGTATTGCTCTTTCAATATAATAATTTTTTTTAAAATATTATGTTTACACTGTACAAGAAGAAGCGTTTATCAGCTAAATTACATCTCAAACCTAAGTTTCTTATAAGAAAACTTTTCATGTATTTTAGATATATAAAGATCACAGATAATATTTATAAACTAATTTAATTAAATTCTAAAGAATTTATGTCAGTGATCTGTAAAGGGTTAAATAAAATAAGTTTGACTAAATCCAAATGTAGGGGAACATATCAAATCGTTGACGATCGTCATCTGATTTTAGATGCTATATTTATGAAAACATACAATAGATGCTAGCTTGAGTTAATTTTTTTAGTTATTAAAATATTGATCTATTGGTTTTTACAGTATTTAATTATACTTTCTGCGATTTTGAGTTGATTAACGGTATTAACGTGATCTCTTATGCATAACCAAGATATCCTCTTATTAATGGATTTGGGTTTTTTATTTACTCCTTTAGGTTTAGATTGTATTATATAGCTGACTTTTTTTCTTTCAATTTTATCAATTGACAGCAAAATATCATGCTCCGCAGGCAAAAATTGCCATGTCGAAATTTGTTGATATCAATTTCCCATTTGAAG
Source organism: Pardosa pseudoannulata (assembly GCA_032207245.1). Classification (NCBI taxonomy): domain Eukaryota; kingdom Metazoa; phylum Arthropoda; class Arachnida; order Araneae; family Lycosidae; genus Pardosa; species Pardosa pseudoannulata. The sequence goes on along the minus strand of CM063500.1, from coordinate 79,668,431 downwards.
AAGTCCAGAAGTAAGTTATTTAAGTTTGGTTTGTTTTTTTCTTTTTCGCTTCTCAATTTAATTATTTTATGAATCTGGTATAGTTGGTTGTTTATTCGTCATATTGTATAATTCAATTTAGCACCCTGTTGGTTGATGTCATATCCGTTTTACAAGTCACATGACTTTTCATGGAAAGATGGTTGACATTGCTGAGAGGTTAAACTTCTATGATTTGGTTTGGTTTGGAGCGCTACGGTCTACTTTTTGCAACACGAGGGCTAATGAGACAGGGACCTAATGCTTAAAGCCGATTCCGAATGGCTACGAACATCCATGCCACAGTGGGATTCGAACCCAAGAATCCCGGTTCGGAAAGCCAGCACCCTAACCATTCGCATCGTTCTTTAAGATTACCCAATTGCATTCTTCTTATTTCATGCTGTTCATACAGAAATTGGATATGATACCACATGTCAAATATTACAGCAACATAAACACTTATCACGAGATTTCTACTGATGAAATGCACTTGTGTTACAGTAAAAAAAAAAAGAAGATAAGCTTAGCCAGATCAGCTTAAGTTCTGCAGAACTGTTAACATCCATGAGGCAAAGGACCTTCGATTTTTATATCCAAAGAATGACATTTAATGTAATTTTCTTGTCAAAATTCCAATCACTATCAGTCTGATGTTTTCCCGATAACAGGAATAAATCGTTGAGGTTTGATATACATTTTACAATAAATGTGATAAGAGATTTAGGCGTGCCACACGTGTTGATAACAAGACTGAATCAACCACATGGACTAATGGTTCCGAAACTTTTTATCACACGGAATCCTTTTCTTACGGCATACAAATCAAAGGAACCGCTGAATAAATATTACTTAAGGAGAAACTAAGCACTCATGCTAAACACCATACAATATGGGTGGCTCATATTTATATGTACTTAATTTGGTTAAATTAAGTAATACTTAATTCAATACTTACTTTTAATTTTTTAATTTATACACCATCTGTTCAAAATTTTCGAGATCTAAAATTTATTATTGTACATGAAATATTAATAAAATTTTTAATTTGTTTTAGTTTTAACAGTATTTAGTATTTTATTTTATTTCTTGTTTTTTATTTGTGTGTGTGTGCTTTATTTCTAGTGGGAGAGGAAAGAAGTCCGTTAAGAAAAACATGTCTAGAGCCCGAAAGTGGTTTAATCCAGCACCGGTGGATAACTGACAGCAGGTCAACTGTACATAAAGATAAAATGCAATATTAAAATACAAAAGTTATAGTACTTGTGGCCAGAAGACTGAGTGAGCAGATTCTACCACTGCAACATCCTGTTTATTTAACTTACCGCATACAAATCAAAGGAACCGCTGAATAAATATTACTTAAGGAGAAACTAAGCACTCATGCTAAACACCATACAATATGGGTGGCTCATATTTATATGTACTTAATTTGGTTAAATTAAGTAATACTTAATTCAATACTTACTTTTAATTTTTTAATTTATACACCATCTGTTCAAAATTTTCGAGATCTAAAATTTATTATTGTACATTAAATACTAATAAAATTTTTAATTTGTTTTAGTTTTTCCAGTATTTAGTTTTTTTATTTTATTTATTGTTTTACATTTGTGTTTGTGTGTGCTTTATTTCTAGTGGGAGAGGAAAGAGGTCCGGTCAGAAAAACATGTCTAGAGCCCGAATGTGGTTTCATCCAACGCTGGTTGATAACTGACAGAAGGTCAACTATGAAATAAAGATAAAATGCAATATTGAAATACAAAAGTTATAGTACTTGTGGCCAGAAGACTGAGTGAGCAGATTCTACCACTGCAACATCCTGTTTATTTAACTTACCGCATACAAATCATAGGAACCGCTGAATAAATATTACTTATGGAGAAACTAAGCACTCATGCTATCCACCATACAATATGGGTGGCTCATATTTATATGTACTTAATTTGGTTGAATTAATTAACAATTCAATACTTAATTTTAATTTTTTAATTTATACACCAACTGTTCAAAATTTTCTAGATCTAAAATTTATTATTGTACATTAAATACTAATAAAAAATTTTAATTTGTTTTAGTTTTTCCAGTATTTAGTTTTTTTATTTTATTTCTTGTTTTACATTTGTGTTTGTGTGTGCTTTATTTCTAGTGGGAGAGGAAAGAGGTACGGTCAGAAAAACATGTCTAGAGCCCGAAAGTGGTTTAATCCAAAGCTGGTTGATAACTGACAAAAGGTCAACTGTGCAATAAAGATAAAATGCAATATTGAAATACAAAAGTTATAGTACTTGTGGCCAGAAGACTGAGTGAGCAGATTCTACCACTGCAACATCCTGTTTATTTAACTTACCGCATACAAATCATAGGAACCGCTGAATAAATATTACTTATGGAGAAACTAAGCACTCATGCTATCCACCATACAATATGGGTGGCTCATATTTATATGTACTTAATTTGGTTAAATTAAGTAATACTTAATTCAATACTTAATTTTAATTTTTTAATTTATACACCAACTGTTCAAAATTTTCTAAATCTAAAATTTATTATTGTACATTAAATACTAATAAAATTTTTAATTTGTTTTAGTTTTTCCAGTATTTAGTTTTTTTATTTTATTTGTTTTACATTTTTGTTTGTGTGTGCTTTATTTCTAGTGGGAGAGGAAAGAGGTACGGTCAGAAAAACATGTCTAGAGCCCGAAAGTGGTTTCATCCAACGCTGGTTGATAACTGACAGAAGGTCAACTGTGCAATAAAGATAAAATGCAATATTGAAATACAAAAGTTCTAGTACTTGTGGCTAGAAGACTGATTGAGTGAGCAGATTCTACCACTGCAACATCCCGTTTATTTAACTTACCGCATAGAAATCATAGGAACCGCTGAATAAATATTACTTAAGGAGAAACTAAGCACTCATGCTAACCACCATACAATATGGGTGGCTCATATTTATATGCACTTAATTTCGTTAATTTAAGTAATACTTAATTCAATACTTAATTTTAATTTTTTAATTTATACACCAACTGTTCAAAATTTTCGACATCTAAAGTTTATTATTGTACATTAAATATTAATTAGAATTCAAAATTTGTTTTAGTTTTCCCAGTATTTAGCTTTTTATTTTATTTGTTTTCCATTTTTGTGTGTGTGTGCTTTATTTCTAGTGGAGAGGAAAGAGGTCCGGTCAGAAAAACATGTCTAGAGCCCGAAAGTGGTTTCATCCAACGCTGGTTGATAACTGACAGAAGGTCAACTGTGCAATAAAGATAAAATGCAATATTGAAATACAAAAGTTCTAGTACTTGTGGCTAGAAGACTGATTGAGTGAGCAGATTCTACCACTGCAACATCCCGTTTATTTAACTTACCGCATAGAAATCATAGGAACCGCTGAATAAATATTACTTAAGGAGAAACTAAGCACTCATGCTAAACACCATACAATATGGGTGGCTCATATTTATATGTACTTAATTTGGTTAAATTAAGTAATACTTAATTCAATACTTACTTTTAATTTTTTAATTTATACACCATCTGTTCAAAATTTTCGAGATCTAAAATTTATTATTGTACATTAAATACTAATAAAATTTTTTAATTTGTTTTAGTTTTAACAGTATTTAGTATTTTATTTTATTTCTTGTTTTTCATTTATGTGAGTGTGCTTTATTTCTAGTGGGAGAGGAAAGAGGTACGGTCAGAAAAACATGTCTAGAGCCCGAAAGTGGTTTCATCCAACGCTGGTTGATAACTGACAGAAGGTCAACTGTGCAATAAAGATAAAATGCAATATTGAAATACAAAAGTTATAGTACTTGTGGCTAGAAGACTGAGTGAGCAGATTCTACCACTGCAACATCCCGTTTATTTAACTTACCGCATAGAAATCATAGGAACCGCTGAATAAATATTACTTAAGGAGAAACTAAGCACTCATGCTATCCACCATACAATATGGGTGGCTCATATTTATATGTACTTAATTTGGTTGAATTAAGTAATACTTAATTCAATACTTAATTTTAATTTTTTAATTTATACACCAACTGTTCAAAATTTTCTAAATCTAAAATTTATTATTGTACATTAAATACTAATAAAATTTTTAATTTGTTTTAGTTTTCCCAGTATTTAGCTTTTTATTTTATTTGTTTTCCATTTTTGTGTGTGTGTGTGCTTTATTTCTAGTGGGAGAGGAAAGAAGTCCGTTAAGAAAAACATGTCTAGAGCCCGAAAGTGGTTTAATCTAGAGCCGGTGGATAACTGACAGCAGGTCAACTGTGCAATAAAGATAAAATGCAATATTAAAATACAGAAGTTATAGTACTTGTGGCTAGAAGACCGACCGAGTGAGCAGAGATTCTTCCACTGCAATATCCTGTTTATTTAATTTTGAACTAAACTTATCTCAATGTAAAAATTTTATGTCGTGATAACATACCAATGGATAAAAAAAAAAGGCTATCAGAGAAAATTCTAATACAGAAACTCAAAAATAAGGCGGAAATAAAGCAAAGGGGTTAATGACTTATTTTAGTATTAGCTGTCATAGTTTGGTTTGGAGCGCTACAGTCTACTTTTGAAACACGAGAGCTAATGAGACAGGGACCTACTGCTTAAAGCCGGTTCAGAACAGCTATGAATATCCATGCCACAGTAAGACTCGACCCCACGAACTCTGGTACCGAAAATTAGCACTCTAACCATTCGGCTCAGCAATTGTAGAGATAGGAAGATTTCTACATTGATAGTAGCATAGTAAAAGTAGGGAATGGAGGTTTGTAATCCTAATAAGGATTGCTGTACTCATATAAATTGCTGTTGTTTCTGATGCCACTTGGATAAACCAAGCACGAGAGCCATACGCTAATCGTATTAAGACAAAGGGATGTCAGTTACCTTCGTCCAAATAAAAAAATATAAATTCAAATCAATTTAATTCCACTCTTACAATACAAAAAACTGTACATACAAACGGCATTCGTGTAATCCCCTATATAATAAAAGCCTAAGTTATCTGTACGTCTGTCCTCGAATTTATGAAGCGGTTGGACCTGGAATGGATAAAGGCATCCATAGTTAGCAAAATTCAAAGAGAATAAAGTTTATTTTCTCCTAAACTATGGATCCGATTCTAAAATAAATTGGTATAAATATGCTACATATCACAGCGAAAATACTGCCTTCTTTAAAACGTTCGAAATCCACCCCTTTCCCTCTTTTCGAGCTTTTAATGCCATTATTTCAACTCCTATTTTCCCCGGTTAAGAGCAGGCAATTAAATTTATCAATTTATCACCCAGCAAATAGGTAAAAAATAACATTTTTCTAGCATTATGACGTCATTCCTTTAACCATCTCAATGAATCATTTCTTCTTTTAAATTATTTAAATTATGTCTTATTTTCATACGTTTTATCATTGAACTTAGATATGACGTCAATAATTTTCTTTTATATTTGGCTTAAATAATAGATTAGGTACATATGTGATAATTTTAAATTTAATCATCGATTATTTTTTGTTGCAATGAAAATTTTATCACCGTTAACAACAAAGACTATGAGTCTATTTCATGGACTAATATATATCTAGCGTTTAATTTACATACCTTTGAAAATTAAGAAGTTTGTTCATTTGTGTGTTATACATAACCACAGGGTTTACGATCCATTCGCTCCATTTTGGCCATCATTCATATATACCGCCCAATAATCACTGTCAATATTAAAACCTATGCTGTCCATCCTATCAAGTAATATTACAAGTTTAATTAAAGGTGGCAACAAACATGTGGTCAATGATGATAAACAAATTATTCAGCATGTACCAGAAAGTTCTCAGTTAAAAAATAAACAATTTTTTTACCTGCCTGATAGGGTACTTTACAATTTTGGAAAATTAAAAATGTCACTGATCCCGTCATACGACGGGCTATATGCTAGTGCTAAAATATGTTACTATAAAGTTCATTACTAACATCTGCTATAGTATTTTTTATACACGAAAAGATGCAAATTAGCACATTATTAGAAAACTGTTGTGATTAACATGGAAACTTCCTTAAAAAATTATCTTTTAAAGTTTAACACGTTGACTGCCAACTACGAGATAATTCGTAGATTGCGTTCTTCTATAGTGCTAGAAAACCCTTTCCAAATTTTAGGGTTTTCTTCTCAAATATGTGGTATGCTCCTTATGGTGTAGGCCGAACGATGGCCGAATGGTTAGGGTGCTGGGCTTCAGAAACGGAGTTCATGGGTAACAAATTCCACTATGGCATGGATGTTCGTAATCGGTTTTAAGCTATAAGTGCCTGTCTCATTAGCCCTCGTATAGCAAAAAGTAGACCGTAGCGCTCCAATACCAAACCAACCAAAACCTCATGGTGTAGAGTCATGCCACACCTAGAAAGGTATAATGCTAAATTTTACAATGATAGGGAAATGCCCGTGTTGTTCAGTAACACCTTTTTTAAATTTAAGGCTTTATATGTAAAGAAGTAAAATGCGCCTTATGTATAGATTTGCCACACCTGGTAGTTAAAATTCACAATAAGAAATGCTCATGCCTCACACATTCTTGTAACCAAATCATAAAACGGGGGTTTCATGAAAAGCATCTTCAGATTTGGTTTGGTTTGGAGTTCTACCGTCTACTTTTTGCAACACGAGGGCTAATGAGACCGGGACCTACAGCTTAAAGCCAATTCCGAACAGCTACGAACATCCATGCCACTGTGAGAGTCGAACCCACGAACTCCGGTACCGAATTCCAGCACCCTAACCAATCGGCCATCGTTCGGTGCGCCTTCAGATTAACCCTTAATATGGCTAATTCTGGCCGCTACATCGGACATGTATATTTATAACTACTATATAACAATTGTCAGTGTTCGATGGAAAATGATTTTTTTTTGTTTTATTTTGTTTATTTTACAGAGGTACTAATGTCTATACAGACATGGGAAAACAAAAATTAAAAATTTGAAAAAAATCTTGTCAAATTAAGGGTTAAATAGAAGTTAGTAGCCAGGTATTATGGTATTTGAGAAAGGACACTTTGAGTTCTGAGTTGTATCAAAACGTCGTCAGTACTTCAAAAAAAACAGGCTTAATGCTTAAAACTTACGCAAAACTGCAAGTTTTAAAAAACACCTTTTCGATTCGAACAAAATTTAAAGCCAGGTGTAACAGGTACAAAAATACAGCACTTATAGTATATAGAGGGAAGTACTTAGGATTTAGAAATGAAAATATTTTCTGAAAGTCATAAAAGAAGGCCTCTTCTACGAATAACGCCCGATATCCCTTTAATACATAAAAGGCGGTGAGTCAACACTAGGACGCCAACTATGATTTATTTCGTACTGTGTTTACTTGCCATTTTGTGCAGCTACGAATAGTATATCAGTGCTAATATCGATAAATAGCTTATGGAAAAATATATAAATAAAAATTGAAATAATAATAAATATAAAAGCTCTTGGAAAATAAAAACAGTTTTTGAATTTCTGTTACAAATTAGAGTTTTTAACAATATATGTGATTAAATCAAATTGTCATTTCAGGCAGATTTCTGACAATTCAGTGGCATTCAGTGTTAATAGATATACAGTAATTTGCTGGTAGTGTATTTGAATATTAAAGAATTTCCAAACAATTATTTTTCGTAAAACAAACAGACTTGTTCTTCTACTTATATTTCCAGGTTATTCAAAAGTATTTCTTGAATAGGATACAAATTATATATAGCAAAATCACCCCTAAATAATTCACAAATTCAAACATTTCAATAATAAATTTAATCAATGGCTTCATAAAATATAAGTTTTACATTACAGGCCACATGGGTTTAATTGGTTGTTTGGTGTTTTGTAAACATTAAAAAAAATTGTGCGATGAAACCATAAAAATGCTTGAAATATTCTTTGGCTCATTTGGAAGATTTTACTTCTGAGTATTATCCTTGGACAGCTGTGGATTGTTTGGTCTCATCTATTAGCAAAAGCTCATACAAATATCCAAGACATGTTTACTAGCAACAATATACCGAGAATGCAAACTGACATCACTGCCAATTATGTGAATACTCAGATAAGTCAAGAAACGCATAGACATGATAACCAAACTAACGTAAACATGCAGGCTTCATAAAATATAAGTTTTACATTACAGGCCACATGGGTTTGCTTGATTGTTTGGGTTTTTTTAACCCTAATAAAATTTGTGCGATGAAAACATAAAAATGCTTGAAATATTCTTTGGTCATTTAGAAGATTTTACTTCTGAGTATTCCTTGGACAGCTGAGAAGAGGTTTGGTCTCATCGATCGGTAAAAGCTCCAGCCAGGATATCCAGGACATGTTTACTAGCAATATACCGAGAATGCAAACTGACATCACTGTCAGAATTATGTGAATACTTAGATAAGTCAAGAAACGCATAGACTATGATAAACCACAGGCTCAGAGGTAAGCCCCCAAAGGTGCAGGCTTCATAAAATATAAGTTTTATTACAGGCCACATAGGTTTGCTTGATTATTTGGGTTTTTTAAACCTTAATAAACTTTGTGCGATGAAACCATAAAAGTGCTTGAAATATTCTTTGGCTCATTTGGAAGATTTTACTTCTGAGTATTATCCTTGGACAGCTGTGGATTGTTTGGTCTCATCGATTGGTAAAAGCTCCAGCCGGGACATCCAGGACGTGTTTATTAGCAACAATATACCGAGAATGCAAACTGACATCACTGTCATAATTATGTGAATTCTTAGATAAGTCAAAAAAACGCATAGACTGTAACCACAGGCGAAAAAAGGTAAGCCCCCAAAGGTGCAGGCTTCATAAAATATAAGTTTTACATTACAGGGCACATGGGTTTACTTGATTGTTTGGTTTTTTTAACCCTAATAAACTTTGTGCGATGAAACCATAAAAATACTTGAAATATTCTTTGGCTCATTTGGAAGATTTTACTTCTGAGTATTATCCTTGGACAGCTGTGGATTGTTTGGTCTCATCGATTGGTAAAAGCTCCAGCCGGGACATCCAGGACGTGTTTATTAGCAACAATATACCGAGAATGCAAACTGACATCACTGTCAGAATTATGTGAATATTCAGATAAGTCAAAAAACGCATAGACTATGATATAACCACAGGCGAAAAAGGTAAGCCCCCAAAGGTGCAGGCTTCATAAAATATAAGTTTTGTATTACAGGCCACATGGGTTTGCTTGATTGTTTGGGTTTTTTTAACCCTAATAAACTTTGTGCGATGAAACCATAAAAATACTGGAAATATTCTTGGCCTATTTGAAATATTTTACCTCTGAGTATTATCCTTGGACAGCTGAGAAGAGTTTGGTCTCATCCATCGGTAAAAGCTCCAGCCGGGATATCCAAGACATGTTTACTAGCAACAATACACCGAGAATGCAAACTGACATTACTGTCATAATTATGTGAATTCTTAGATAGTCAAGAAACGCATAGACTGTAACCACAGGCGCAAAAGGTAAGCCCTCAACTGTGCAGGCTTCATAAAATATAAGTTTTACATTAAAGGCCACATAGGTTTGCTTGATTATTTGGGTATTTTAAACCTTAATAAACTTTGTGCGATGAAACCATAAAAATGCTTGAAATATTCTTTGGCTCATTTGGAAGATTTTACTTCTGAGTATTATCCTTGGACAGTTGTAGGGGGTTTGGTCTCATCGATCGGTAAAAGCTCCAGTCGGCATATCCAGGACAGGTTTACTAGAAACAATATACCGAGAAAGCAAACTGATATCATTGTCATAATTACGTGAATACTCAGATAGTCAAGAAAAGCATAGACCATGATATAACCACATGCGCAAAAGACAAGCCCCCAACGGTTTAGGAAATAAACCAATCGACTCTGGTCCCAAGAAATGATTACCGATATTACGTATGAATAGAAGGCCATTCGAATACTGTTAACGTTTAATTCATTATAGAAATACGCCATTCCAAAGGCACGTATCAAGAACAAAAGGATTAAACACCGAAATGTTATTTTAGCCACTTCTCGTGTCATTTTATGCAAGAAGAAATCTCTCAGACACGGTGGACAAGCAAAAGTTCCAACATCAAAAGAAGCATCTTCACTGCGATCCTGGCACACGTGGGGCTGACATTTGATCCATGCGATTGTAGAAATCAGGATGATGCCCACTGCTGCATTGGTTATCAAGACCAACGTATCCAGAAAATCCATGGTGTATCTGAAAGAGAAAGAAATTACATGTGAATTTTCAATTCCGCTGTATAGAAAATAAAATGTATGAGCATGATTATTTTTCTAGAATTTATTCAATGGACCTTTAAGAGATATAACTTCAAAAGAAGTCTAATGGCCATATCACAGGAGAACCTGTACACGTTGAGAAAGCAACAGATTCAGTGTATGATTCAATTCCAAAATGAAGAATCCATGAAATTTGTGAATAAGCGAAAACTTTTCAATGATTAAAATGCTTTATCCCACGTTAACCGATACCGAATTTAGTAAGCAGAAACACGAAAAATCCACGTATTTATTAGGAAAAGTAATAGTAAATGGAATTCTTTGCTTTCCCAATGCCTGCACTATATATTGGCGTGTGATAAGGCTTTATCACACTTCAACTTGGATGTGATGTAAAGACAGAATGATTCCTATTTCCTATGAAGACTGCTTAGATTTCTCGTGTAGTAGCAAATAATTATCAATAGATTTATTTTAGTTCAGGTTCACATATTATCGTCTTATCACACGTCAACTTGTACGTGTCGTAAAGGCTTCAAAATCAAATTCCTATTTCCTATGAAAATTGCTTATATTTTTCGTGTAGTAGCGAATAACTATCAACCGATTTATTTTTATTCAGGTTGGCATGTTAAGGCTTTATTATACGTCAACCTGTACACGTTGAAAAAGCAATGCATTCAATTTAGAATTTCTTTTCACAGTGAAGAATGTGTGAAAGTGTGAGACAGTGAAAAATTTTTAGCGATTTATTTTGGTTCAGGTTGAAGTGTGATTAGGCCTTTAATCAGTTGAAAATATTCGGTTATCCTACAGGAATCCGAAGTATTGTTCGTTAAGAAAAAGGAATCCAACATAATTCGTTAGTTTTTCAACGCTTACAGACGGAAGTATGATAAGACTTTTACTGAACATCCATGCCAGCAGCGGAATTCGAACCAGCTAACTCCGATACCGAAATTCAGCACTCTACCATTTAGCCATCCTCGGCGACAGTATTTTGAAATTGTCTTCTTTTTATAATTTACCCACCTTTTAAGCTATAGATTTTAAACCAAATTCTTGTGGTGTGTTCAAATAACCCTTTAATGCCTATCGTTTTTAGAGAACAGCTTAAATAATAATTTTAGATTTTTTTATAGCTTCTTGAAACAATATTTCCATTTTAATGAAAATAAATGGTTACCCTATAAACAACCGATCAAGATTTCAAACATTTACCATTATATATACTTTTGTCATTTCAACCAAAAACTTATGACTTTTCAAGCCCTACACTGAGTTTATCTTTCATGAAGTTAATCAACTAAAATCAGAATAAGTAACTACATTATGCATCTTTATTTTACAGTACTGTGTTTAAATATGACATCAAATTAATCTCTTGTCATATAATTTTTCTTTTATATAAATAACACCCTATGATAATGTTCTTATTTTAAGAGAGTTCAGAATTTACTTGCAGACTATTTACCTGTTCACTGGGCATTTTTTCATTTCAGTGAAGTTCTAACATTCCCCCAAAAATCTGTTCTATCCACTATTACTTTCAGGGCCCGATTTATATCCTTGGAGGCCCCGGACCAAAGTCTCATATGGGGCCCCCATACATCTTACCTTTCTCAAACTCGAGAGTGATTTTATTTTATAAGCTGCTATATCAGTTTGAATACTTATGACAGGTATACATAACCTAATTATTTTGTGTATCTAATGAAATGAAATAAATTTTTTTAGTGTAGTATTCCACTAAACTAACTTCAAACATATTACAGATGTCTGTGCAATCTAAATACAGTATCTGACTTTAACGATAAAACTGTGATATTCTTGAGTCAAACTCAGAGTGCCTGTAAGACTTAAAAAAAAGTACTGGTTTAAATTAATAAATATTACCATTTTAAGTAAACTATCATGTGAGACTTTGTTTTACGAAATTCCAAAAATTAAATACTTTTATTCTTAAATTACCAATTTTAAAACTTTCTGTTCATTCTTAAATCTTAAAAAGAGAAAAAAAATAGATATCAGATGCTTTTGGATAAATATATTTTCTCTGATTTGTTAACCACTTCAAGAGGGAAAAAGTAGTTAAGATTTTTTTTTCCCTCTCAGAAGAGATGAATTTGTAAATTGGTGTCACTGATATGGTTGTTATTTCAATCTTCTGAATAATAGACACATTTAAAATGTTAAACATTGCTTCAAAGTATTTTTAAGCAAATGAAAGCTTACTTTTGGCTTAAAATTATGGAATAAATTTAATTTCCTGACTTTTGAAGCCCACCAACAACATACACACTCCAGTTTGTCATTAACAAAAGAAAGTTCATGTTTTACTGCAGTATGCCTGTAAACGTGAACAAATTCTGAGATGAACCAAAAATTAATGTGTATTTTTTTAAATTTTGGGCACTCCTAGAGTGGGGCCAATGCCCCGAACGCCCCGCCGTAAATCAGGCCGTGATTATGCATAATATGCCATTTGCATTGTATCTTTATGACAGTTCCAGCCTGACACTTGAATTTACTTTTTCAGAAATTTCATCGTCAGAAATCATAGCAAATAAATTTATATACTATCAAACTATCTTTACAGCACTATATTTACATGCAATACCAAATATAACTCTTACCACGAAACGTTTTTACTTTTACAGATGACATCCTATGATGTTAACAATTGCAGCTCGTCAATAAAAACAGCCTGCACTATTGAAAGTTGCTTAAATTTCATAATTTATTTATGACCAGGAATCCTTACAGGTTAAAGATAAAATATATTCACCGATATATACTCAACAGAAAAATTACAGTTGTTACAGGATTAATAAGAGCAAGTTAGTCTGTCTAAACATTGTATATTGATAGATGTGTACAAAAATTCATTAATTTTATAAAACGTAACTGAACTAACAATTTTATTCACTCAAAATATCTTTAAAAATGAGTCTTTAATAAAGAGTGATAATGATAGTGTCAGGGCAATACGTGAAAAGGTAAAGTGATATTCTTTTAATTTTAGAAAAAACAAAGAGGTTAAAAAAGTCCTTCGGGTGTACAACTGACAGATTGGCACCAAACGATTTGAATACTTATAATTTCATAACTTACATAAAATCTCTTTATTACAAGTAATTTTATTAGAGAAGTAAACAAATTAACAGGTCGGTAAAACTTAACAGAGTACTTACTAGAATCTATTACCTAACTGCAAACGCCATACATGTAATAAGGTGCTTTTAAATAATATATGTTCTCTGATTTGTTAACCACTTCAAGAGGGAAAAAGTAGTTAAGATTTTTTTTCCCTCTCAGAAGAAATGAATTTGTAAATTGGTGTCACTGATATGGTTGTTATTTCAATCTTCTGAATAATATAAACATTTAAAATGTTAACACTGATTCAAAGAATTTTTAAGCAAACGAAAGCTTTGTTTTGGCTTAAAATTATGGAATAAATTTAATTTCCTGATTTTTGAAGTCCACCAACATACACACTCCAGTTTGTCATTAACAAAAGAAAATTTATATTTTACGGCATACTGCTTTAAAACATGAGCGAATTCTGAGATGTACCAAAAAATTAATGTGATTTTTTTTTAAATTTGGCGCCCCCTAGAGTGGGGGCCCCAGGCTAGTGCCCCGAATGTCCCGTCGTAAATCAGGCCATGATTATTTATATTATGTCATTTGCATTGTCATTTTATGACAGTTCAAGCCTAACTGTTGAATTTACTTTTCAAAAAATGCATCGTCAGAAATCATAGCAAACAAATTAATATACTATCAAGTTTTCTTAACAGAACTATGTTTACATGTAATACCAAATATAACTCTTACCACGAAGCATTTCTGATTTTACGCATGGCATCCCATGATGTTAACAATTGCAGCTCGTCCATAAAAACAGTCTACACTATTCAAAGTTGCTTAAATCCCATATTTTATTTCGCCCTATGAATCCTTACAAGTTAAAGATACGATATATTCACTGATATATACTCAACAGAAAAATTCTAGCTATTACAGGATTAATAAGTACAAGCCTGTGTGTCTAAACATTGTATATTGATAGATGTGTACAAAAATTGCGCAATTTTTATAAAACGTAACTGAAACAGCAATGTTATTCAAGCGAAACATCTTAAATGAGTCTTTAATAAACAATGATAATGAAAGTATCACGGCAATAGGTGAAAAGTTAAAAGGGATATTCTTTTGATTGAAGAAAAAGAGGTTAAAAAAATCCTTCGCGTGTACAACTGACGGATTGTCATCAAACAATTTGAATACTAATAATTTCATAACTTACATAAACTTCCTCTAGTACAAGTAATTTTATTAGAGAAGTAAACAAATTAACAGGTCGGTAAAACTTAAAAGAGTACTTACTACAGTCTCAAATACCTAACTGCAAACGTCATACATGCAATCAGAAATACAACAAGCTTTAAGGCATGTGCATGCTGAGTAACTACGCCATATTCTGAAAGTCAGTATATTGGGTACTACTCACGGTGATCATCTGCACCACTAGATTATCTAATGACGTCACTAGAATTGCATTTCGGAACGTTGGGTTAAGTCGAAGATGGAAGCTTGTGCTACTCTCCAGAGTAAGACATGGAGTCACCAGAAATAAATACTCTTCAGGGTATTTTCGTCAAAATGACGTAGCCAGTCGAAAAAAAATTGACTATTCCGATCGTTTAGAATCCCTATGAGTAGCAGCCTTAAATTCTTAGGGCCTATCTTACCAAAGTCGTTTAACGGCTGCGATTAATCTCTGTTTAAAAGGAGAATTTCGTCCCACCATTGGGTGGCTCCATGGGTTAATCGCAATTAGCCGTTCAGCAACTTTGGTGAGACTGGCTCTAGGACGTAATTCTCCGTTTAAATAGAGATTAATCACGGTTAGCGTTGAACGACATTGGTGAGACCGGCTGTAACAATAAATTACATTCGGTTCACCTTTTTTTACCTCTTCCCGTGAGCCATTGTCAAAGACATACAGAACAGAACCGGTTTAAACTAGGAAGAAACTTCGCACTTCTACCAACCAATAGAAGGACCAGTTGGTTTGGCGGGATTCTAACCCCTCCGTTCTTCAGTGAACAATGTTTTTTTCACAGCGGAGCAGTCGGATTTTTTTAGAGGACAAGGTTGTTACCAGAGAAGAGAAGAGAGGGAATGCTGCCGGTATCCGCTGCTTGCGGAATAAACATTTTTTGGAGAGACACGAGAAAAAGGAAAAGAAACGCTATTTTTTTAAGGACGACGCCGAGTCGAGAGGTGTCTTTGATACCTACAAATGATAAGTTGTATTCCAGTTGTACTATTCCTTAAGCATTTAATTAAATAAAATCATTTAATCAAGACATATTAGGTGTGTTTTTTTTTAATGAATTTTAATTTCTTATTCTTAAACACTAAATTTACTTAACATTATTTTTACACCGGCCCTTAGTCTTTTTATAAAGAATTTTTGTATTTATGAAGCCGAAATAAACATCTAACACATTTGTTGCCCTGTGAGTAGCAGCCAATATATTAAAAAATTAAACCCAAAGCCAAACTAAAATACATCTACTAACATCAGATTAATTATTGAAAATTGTTGCTATGTTTATTTAAATTAATATTTAAAATGTTGAATCTGAACTATATCGTCAATAAAAATTTCACGCTAATGCCAGCAACACAGTCGTTCCTATGTCACAAAATAGATATGTCTAAACAGAAATGAGTTGGCCCTTAGCCCGGGTAAGTAATAGGATTAAAATAGTGATCTGGGCTACTACTTACAGGAACTGTAACGATCGGAATAGTGGATTTTTTCGATTATATGACGAAAATCTCCTCCAGAGTAGCAAAAACTCCCATCTTCTACATAACCCAACGTGCCGAAATGCATTTATATGGCAATTTTGTCGCAACGTCACGAACTACTATAATGCCCTTCCCATTCATTTTCATCTTTACAACAGTCAATAGACAAACAATAAACTGACCTTCCGTTTGAAACTAAAGCCAGAAATGTCATAATTTGAGAAATTGCCGTCACGAATTTCTATAATGCCCTTCCCATTCATTTTCATGTTTACAGCAGCCAATAGACAAACAATAAACTGACCTTCCGTTTGAAACTAAAGCCAGAATTGTCATAATTTGAGAATTTGCCGTCAGGAACTACTATAATGCCCTTCCCATTCATTTTCATGTTTACAATAGCCAATAGACAAACAATAAACTGTCCTTTCGTTTGAAACTAAAGCCAGAATTGTCATTTGAGAATTTACCCTCACGAACTTCTATAATGCCCTTCCCATTCATTTTCATGTTTACAGCAGCCAATAGACAAACAATAAACTGACCTTCCGTTTGAAACTAAAGACAGAATTGTCATAATTTGAGAATTTGCCGTAACGAACTTCTATAATGCCCTTCCCATTCATTTCCATCTTTACAACAGTCAATAGACAAACAATAAACTGCCCTTCCGTTTGAAACTAAAGCGAGAATTGTCATAATTTGAGAAATTGCCCTACTGCATGAAATCGCTTTATAGTGACGTCATTCGATAATCTAGTGGTGTATATGATCGCCGTGAGTAGCAGCCCTAGCCAGAAACAAGGTGCTGCATGCTCTCAATATTTTTAAAATTTTTTTAAGAATACCTTTCTATGAAATATGTAATAGAACATATGTTAAATGAAACATGGCAGTGAATTTTACTAATTTTAGATCCGTTAAATCTATAACACGTCAAGCTGCATATTATATACGTGTGCCTCAACGGCTGTCTTCCACGATGGCTGCACGCCTCGTTTCTGCTGTCTATTGTTACTGAAGCAGGCATTGTGAGTTCGCTGAAATCCTGTCTTGCCGATAATTAAATACTGCAGTGATCAGAACTATACTTTAATGGAGTAAACATTTAATTATCTATAAATTTGTAGATTAAACATTGTTAACAAACGTGGCTGAACCAAAAGTATAACCAAAATGAAAAGTATGACCAAATAGCCTGCATCTCTCTCGGTTTCAGCTCTCTCCTCTAATGTCCGTTCTCCGCTGTTAAGAGAGAGCATCCCTCATCTGTTGTTGGCGAAGGGCAGGGATGAATCCCCCCCTCTTGGTCAGGCTTTCACCTCCATGGGAAAATGTTCCTCTTCTCGTCTGCAGCTAATGCGGGCTGGGGGTCGTATCCTTTCACCTCCCTGAGGTAGGGCTTTTCCAATATCTTTCAAACTGGCGAAGAGTTGGTGATAGAGCCGGAATTGCAATTCTTGGCAACTTAAGCAGGTCTCGTCACTTTGTGGAATACACCTTCAGTGGATTCGTCCGCATGTTGACATATGGGGAAATGAGATGGTAGACGTTCTGGCGAAGGAAGGTTCTGAAGAACCATTACCGGTTACCAATTCACTGACATATATTGAACTGTATTCCATTAGAAGACATTTTCGAACAGGCAGATTTGGCTCGTTCCCCCGAGTCATCCCTGGTATCAAGCAGATTGTCCTGGAGGATCCCTTGCTATAGATTGCGATAGATATGTTCAGACAACACTTTCCCGATTCCTCAGTGGACACCTGAAAGGACTTATATTCAAGAGAGGTCTCAAAATGCACCGGAATTGTCCCAAATTTCAAAATGAACAGTATCACCGCCACATATCCTTGAGTGACTGGGGTTGTCTCTTGAGGACCTATACAGCTCTCCCATGCTAGTTTTCGATTTCCTGAAGGTAAATGGACTCGTGGACCTCGTCTCATCTAGTATATAATACTCAATCACATCTAGAAAATACTCGTCTAGTATCTAGTAGTAGTCTAGTATCTAGTGTCTAGTACCTAGTAGTAGTCTAGTATCTAGTGTCTAGTACCTAGTAGTAGTCTAGTATCTAGCATCTAGTATCTAGTAGTAGTCTAGTATCTAGCGTCTAGTATCTAGTAGTAGTCTAGTATCTAGTATCTAGTAGTAGTCTAGTAAAATACATCTAGAAAATACTCGTATATTCCTAGACAATGATTGGAAAGAGAGAGAGAGGTCTTTTCTACCTTCTCTCGATGTGTCCGCTGCTTAGGTCCGTAAAAAAATGCAGGTGTAAATGTAGCACAAACGCAAGCCTTAAGCCTAGTATTACGCTGTTCGAGTTGAAAAAGCAACGGTTTCCTTTTCCCGATGAAGAATGGTGGATTTTTGGTGTGGTAACGGAAATTTTTCTACCTGTGTAAATTGTTTCAATTTGATGTGGGATAGCCGTGTTAAACGTTTAAAGATTTTTCGCTATCACACGAGAAATCCACTCATTCTTCCTCGGGAAAAGAAATTGTAAACTAGAGCCGTTGCTTTTTCAAAGCTCAAAGATTGGTGTTTGATTAAGCCTTAATGTAATCCTACTTCTAGAGATAGTTTATTTTACTCTCACCGTTTATTGTTGATATCTGTTGTAATGTACTTACAACCTATACACCAGTGTTCGTTACAAGGGGGAAATACAGAAAGAATATAATACTTTATATTGAGATTTAGACATTTATTCTGTACATTCATTTACAAATAGATCCTTGGTTATCATATATCATAATCAACACTTATTCATGTCTTATATTTACACTATAATTATTACAATTCTTTCACACTGTTAAATTATTAAAAGAGGCCTAAGTTAAGTGACTGTAAATATTATTTTATCATTACCTATATTAAAGGCACAGGGGAGCAGGCAGGGAATTTAATCATGTGGTGTCGGTTAGGGCCCACAGGACGAGTTGGTGCTGGTGGATCCTTGTATCACTTCTCTCGACTCCCGACTTCAACTCCTGTCCTTAACTTCGTTTGCAAACTCCTCACCTCGGTTCCAACGCCCCTTTCCTCTTCCTATCCAATCTCTTCTTTTCGGGAAATTTTCCCACATCTGTATGCCCTTCGGGAGTGCAGGTGGGCTCATTAAAGTAGCCCCTTTTGTGCAAGCTGCCATTACTTTTTAGCCCCTGCTCCCATAACTCACGGTTACATCTCTGTGCGAGCTTGACCGTTACGCTGCCATTCCGTGATTGTGTGTGGTGGCAGATGTTTAGATTGTCACCTCTAAAAAGTACATTGTTAAACGGAATTACGAATTACAAGATAATTTCTAGTGATGGGAAAATTTCTGAATTTTGCTGAGTACCGATTATTTGGTAATAGACTGCACCCCGAAAATAAAAAATCGTATAATGTGCCTGCCTCCCAATTTGCCTCATTTTGAATTCAGTGAATAAGTGTAACAATATTCCATATTGTGTAAAACTTCAAGAATTAAAATACTGAAAAATATAACATTCTTTTAACCCCTTCCGGTAAAATGACGAGTCTAGCTCGTCATTAGTTTTTCATTTCATACCGCACAATGACGAGCTACACTCGTCATGCGATAAAAGTTACTGTTAAATATGATAATTAATTTAGTTTAAAATTTCTAGTGTACTGAATTTGGCAACACTTTTATCACTTGTGAAAATCACAAGTCACTATTGCATATTGTTTACTTAGAATTTCTTGGTACAAGTCATTGCCAAATTAATGAGTCAGAATAAAAGAAAATCTACTAAGAAATGCCGTGTGTGTTACAAGAATCAAATTAAAAGTGAGACTACTTGGTGTAAACAATTAAGAATTCCTTTGCACTTTGTATTTTTATATGTGTGTGTGTATATATATATATATATATATATATATATATATATATATATGTGTGTGTGTGTGTGTGTATATGTGTGTTTGTATATATATATATATGTGTGAGTGTGTGTGTATATATATGTGTGTGTGTTTGTATATGTGTGTGTGTGTATAATATGTGTGTGTGTGTATATATATATATATATATATGTGTGTGTGTGTGTGTGTGTGTGTGTATGTGTGTGTGGGGTATACATACAAATTATTTCACTTTAATATATCTTTAAAAACTTCCTCTCTCCCGTTCTAATTCCTTCAAAACTATTTTCCCAGCCACAAGATAACCAAAGGAGTGTGCTCGACTTAATTCTTCCAACCCATTTTTCAAAGCTTCCTGTGCAATAGATGGCAATTTTCTGTCCATTCGACACATTTACCAGCTGTCTCAATGAAATAGTTCACTCCTGCAATGATCTAAGTTGGCCGACCAAGTTTCTTGACCCTTGGAAAAATTCCATGCTTCTCGCTGTGGGGTCCGGTCATTTGACCAACTTTCGTAGAGATAAGTGCGATATATTTATAAGTACTTAAGTGTTAAAGGTGGTAACTAGCAGCGAGACAAGTGTACTAGAAAGCAACTGGATCGAAGGAATAAAATTACGAATTCGTTTCTCGAAGAGCTTTCGTGGGACACAATTGTAATGCAGATTTTTTCATGTTCCTTCATTACATATTTGCCTTGTGGTGTAGATATATTTTAACCTACATTTTGCACCTTTTTTCGCATATGGCTCCTTGCAGGTGCAGCTCTTGTTTTTTTTTTCTCACGAGTACAGCCTGTCTTTTCAAACAGAGCCGCCCCCGATCTGGGATTAAGTTTCGGATTGAGCGTCCAATTTTGGTTATCTGCATCCGCAGCCCTTAAACCTTTCGACCATAATTTGCGCCCATCGGCTCATATTCTGACATTTCTTCAGGCATCTATTTCGGTTTGCGTTAAACAGCCGTTCTTTTGAAAGGTGCCGCGTTGTGGTGTGTTGCCAAGCTCCGCATCGTTTTTGGCGAATTTTCACCACCGGAGTTGCGCCTCACTGTGATTGGGTTTTTGTTCTCCGCGCGCCTTGTCTCGACGTTTCATTGGTCAGAGCCGAGGTAATCCATCGCTCTCCCTCAGAGCGCGGGGTTTTCTTGGCGCCTGGCAACCATCTTGCTGGCTGTGTTTCGGCGCGAGCGCAGCCTAGAAGTTCTGATAATTTTTGAAAGACAGAGACACACAGTAATGTAGTTTTTAACACCCTTGCTGACGAGCTTTTTTTTTTTTTTTTTTTTTTATATTGGAAAAATGTTTCCGTTGGAGCCACCTCGATCTTTGGCCAGCCTAAGCACTCTATCCTTGTTTTGTCTTAATGAGACTTTCCTGGCGTTATTTTTACTTGAAACAATGAATTAATATCGATTATATTTTATATAATGCAACAAATTCGTCGCCATCATATTTTTTACCCAAAGCAACAATTTAATCTCCATAATACTTTTAAACAACGCAATGGAATGATTCTCAATTACCCACTATTAGATCAAGGCAGAAGTGAACTATGGTAGTTTTAGATTACGAAATTAAAATTTATTCGATCAAATATTAAATAAAAGGATGTCTCTTCAAGTCAGCGTCTGACTTTTATCTACCTGAGGTGACTCTTAAAACCTGACTTTTCATCAATCACCCTACATACAGCTCCCTTCCTCTACATAGAGCCCCGACTCATCAGTATAAAATATTGACATGGTGGGCTATATTTTGTGCAGTCTAACAGTTACTCAAAACCAATTACAGCAAACGCATATAGTAACATTTATTCAGATTAAAGCAAATAAAAATACAGAATCAATCTTCCAATTTAGTCTCTTCCATTTTAGACTCCAATTCAGACGCTGCCTTTTTAGACTCCAATCCAGACGCTGCCGTTTTGCACTCCAATTCTACCGTTTTAATTAGCTCCATCAGCGGTGTTAGTACCTCCGTGACAAATAGGTCAGGCAGCCGTATTTTTATATGTGAACAAGGACCACCAAGCATATCAAAAATGTTCTTCGAAGCTCGTGCAAAGCCTATCATGTGATTGTCCAGTGTCCTGAGAAGTTCGGGAATGTCCCCTTCCCTCTCGGGTTTTTTAAGACCAGGATACCTTTCAGTCATACCTGAAAATATTTTCCAAATATAAACTCCATCTTTTTTTAAACTACAAACTACTAAAAACAACAAGAAAAATCAATACTATGTAAGAATGCTCAGATATACGAAGGTGGTTCATAATTTAAGGTAACAAGAGCGCTCTCGCGGATGTACATCCTCCAGGGAATTAAAGTCCACGTCTAAGTACAACAGATGTAAACAATGACACTCCTATATTAACATATTGTATGCGGGACACGTACTAGCAAGTTTTCTGACCATTGATACTTTGTCAATGGTCAGAAAACTTACTAACGTATGACCTACAGTGTTTTGTTCCCAAGCATACTTTGTCCTCAGTTTGTCTACCCACTGAGGGGATGAAAAGCTGGTCAACCTTGCCCAGACCGAAAAGAATAAAAATCCAACTTTATAAAGATTAGTTATGCTACGTAAAGCAACACTCGTAAAATCGCGAAATATAAAGTAACCAAGGGATAAAGAAATCAATCTTTTGTCAAAAAGAAACCCGCAAAATCTAAATTGGAGACAAATTTGTATTTATATCTAACAATAGCCAATTATATTTTTAATTCGGTAAACCTTAGTTTTATTAAGCCTAATTTTTAACAAGATAAAGATACTTAAATTAAAAATTTGTTAATTTTAACTTTTAAAATATCTGGTACCTTTAATGTTTTATGCTTACAGAATGAAATATTTATATTACTTTAATAAAAATTAGTTTTTAATATGTTATTCAAGAGTTGAGGGTAAGTAGATTTCTTTCGTCAAGTGTGTATGTGCTATTAAAAAAAAATATATACTACTTTACATGAAAAACTAAAATTTTTCAAACTAAGTTATTGTTGAACGATAACCCAATTGGTAAAGTGCTGCTCTAAGGCACCCGAGTTGGTATCGTGTTGCTCGCTGGGATGTTCGTAACCGTCCGGAATTTGCAGTAGTCTGTACGTCACGATCTCTTTAGACCTCGTGTAACAGAACAGTATACCATAGTGCTCACAACCAACCAAAAATGTGGGTCAAAGAACTTTTAAAAAAGTGGAGGGTTCAGTCAAATATAACGCTTTCACCCTCTTGTTATCAAATAGTTGCAATATTTAAATTTCAAAGTTCATACTACGGAAACCGCTAAACTAGAACTTTGAGATTTCTCTCCCAGGATTCGATCTTTCCCATTTATCGGCTACGTGAAATTTTCTAGATGCACCCACATTCCCTCACCATTTCTTCCTAGAAATTTATCGTTTGGAAAATCACTTCATCCTGTGACAGACAAGTACTACGACAGTTAGAGTGTTGCAGTATAGTACATCAATACCTCTGGGGGGGTGGCTGGCCAAGTCTGTGGGTCTTCTGCTTTGTCCCTGCTTCAAAAGTACGAGGACCTACTTGAGCGAAGTCTTTCTTGCCCCTTAATGGTGCTCATTAAAACGAAAGGAGCTCCCTTGGCCTTAATACGAGAGCCTGCAGGCTCAATAATGCTTGGTTTGCCCAAGTGGCATGAGAAAAAAAACATAGTACAACAGTATATTAACTAAACGAAGATTGCTCACGTAAAGACTGCGTTTGAAGCATTCCAAGAATACTCATCAAGCCCTTTGAGTCCACTATCAAATCTGACTAAACATCTTTCGTAGCAAATCCATCAAATGTGCCTCGACACTTTAAATTTAATTAGTCATTTTAACTTAATTGCTAGATCAGTAATAAGTTTATATGAACTTCAATATTAATTTGGATCCGAGTACTGGGATTAAGAAAAATTTTTTTGCCCGAAAGTTAGAGAAAATTTTTGAAAATGTACTTCCTATCACGAAAGTAATTTGAAACTGTAAAGCAGTTTATATACCTAGGTTCGGAAATTAATACACAAAATAATATATCTGTTGAAATTCATAGCATAATTACTGCTGCTAATCGATGTTTTTTTTTAATTAAAAAAATATTTAAAGTCTAAGTACATTAAAAGATTGACTAAAATAATATTGTATAAATGCTTAATAAGACCTGTTTTGACTTACTCAGCTGAAACCTGGGCATTGACAGAAAGAGACAAGGAAACCCTAGCAGTTTGAGAGAAAAATATTGAGAAGTATTTTAGGGGGAATTCATGTAAATGGTATATGGAGAAGAACAAATATTGAATTATACAGAACATATAAAAACCCAGATATAATTAATTTTATTAGCTTACAAAGATTAAAATGGGTCGGATACCTAGTTCGACCTAATGACAAAAGATCCACAAAAAAAGTTTTTACGGCCAAACCAATAGGAACCCGATTGAGAGGACGACCAAAACTTAGATGTTTAGACTGCATTGAGAAAGACATAAGATCCTTGAAAATTCCAAATTGGAAATCTAGAGCCAAAGATAGGACTGCCTGGTATGAAATTCTAGAGAAGGCTAAGGCCCATCCTGGGCTGTCATGCCACTGAGGAAGGAAAGAAGCACGAAAGTAAAGGAAATACTGTAGTCTCAAAAATTTTACTCTTCAGATTTCAACAACAAGTCTTTCTATGCCAGAGTCCTTTTCCAATAGTTTCAGGTTTTAAGTCTACTTACGTACATGGAAAATTCTAACTTGTAATCATTAAATGTTCATTTAGATCATCTGTGTCCGAGTCCTGTTTCCACTTTGCGTTCATACATAAGAACGCGATTTTGTGCTACATCTCGCATAACTAAATAACATTAGCCATAAAGTGTTAGTTATATTTAGAATGGTTGCAACATGTAATTCAGAAAAGTAAATTCCCTTACCTACAAAATAACTCTGAAATTTTTAAAATTTAATGTTTTATATGAACAGAACATCAATTACTTTCGGCCTGCAAACCTCAATATATTATTACAAAAGATATTTTATTTTTGAAGCTATTTTATTTATTCTATAGCATGAATAAAGGATAAATTTGACTTAAAATTTAGTTTAAAGGTGTTTAACCCATAATCTGTTAAAATCAATTTAATAAAAATTTAGGTTCTAATTAATAATTCAACATTCATCGTGAGGGTAAGTGGATTTCATTTTCCCGTTGTGGCTCGGTACAGCTCTCAGCTACAAAATTAGTGAGAAAATTGACCAAATAGCGTCTAAATTTACATCACATCCAATTTAAGTATAATTAAATTTATCAGTTTGTTTTATTTTACAGTAATTGCCTATTAATCAGAATTTTTTTTAGCCTTTTGACTTTCATGTTTGTTTTAAATACTTTTGTACTGTTTGTCACATTGTTATATCTAGGTGCGATTCCTCATCATACTTGAGTTGTACCCCTGTTTTTAAGTAGTTTCTTTAAATAAATAAAATTCTGCTTTTTTTATTTATGCTCCCTTTTTCTCACTTTATTGGGATAATAGACCTTGAAAATAACAATTCAACCAAATATAAAATTTTTTCTTTTATTAAAAAGGAACAAAGAAAATGCTAGATTTGCATAATTTTTATTACCAAAACAATTTTTCAATTAAGTTATTAATTTACTGCACTGAAAGTCATTCCCTTCTTATAATCTACTTTTAAACTTTTATCATTATCCAGTTAGATAAGTCTCTTCGAAATCTAAATGCATGACTTATGTATTTCTCTATTAAAACTTTAGATATTGTTTGTTATCGTATTTATCCAGATAAAAAAAAGCTTAGTTGGGAGGTTCTAATACTGTGAAATAACGAAAGAGATTTGGTAGAGATCGTACAATTTGAAATAATTGCTTTACGTATAAAGTATCAACATAAATGAAAATGATTACCAGTTTTGTTTCCATATAAATAGTAAACTCAGAAGTAAAATATGAAGCATTTAGCTAATATGCTGTTCCTAAAGGAACATTTTAACGGAATTGTTTTAAACTTTTAAATTTTTATCAATTAGTCTTGTGTATTACCCAAGGAAGTCACTTTGACTTAATTTCAATTAGAAAAGCCAATTATATATACAGGGTATCTGCCAAAATAAAATTTTTCAAATCCACGACTTTTCATGGCTTTCCCCGATTTAGCAGATCATTTTCCATGACTTTAAAAAGCTCTCGTTAAAGTATATATGAATAAAACTTCTGATGTACATACAAATAAAATATATGCTTTTAGAGAAATTACAGGAATTTTATCATAAAAAACTATAAACTTATAAAGTAAGTGTTAATAAACTCACATACATAAAAATAAATTGTTGTATCTACATACCTAAGTTCAATCATATAGCAATTTTTCAATCAAAATGTTTCCAATTTGAATTCAGGGTACTTTGGTATTATCCAGGTGACCATGAATAATAGCCAAATATAACCCTATAATGTTTATATACAATATCCCTAGAGATAAACTTATATTTTGTGCAAAAATCTTAAATAATTTTTATTAAAAAATTATTACATTAATAAAATTTTAATCTAAAATTTAAGAAAAGACCAGAATAATACACATTTACCCACCCATTAAGCTTTCTTGCTTTGAGTTTCCTTGGTGAACAAATTTTAATTGGCAATAGGGTCAATAGGATAATACATAAATACCAAACTCAGTAACTTCAGCCAAATGACAAGTAAAAATAGAATTAAACAATTCAATGCATTTTTTTAATCGGTAGTTTAGCGGATGACTTTCCATGACTTTTACTCATTTTACTTGAAAAATGATGACTTTCCATGACAAAATTTATTCATTGTCTAAATCCATGATTTTCCAGGTGCACGGAAACCATGTATATATAATGACAGTTTCTCAGAATTTTGTTTTTGGGACAACATATTAATAAGCGCATTTATATGTTGTACAGAAAGTCACAAAATTCTGAAAAATTGTGCCATTATACACATAATTGTCTTTCTAATTGAAATTAAAAAGCAGTCAAAATGACTTCATTCGGCAATCTAGTGTTAAAATAAATGCGTAATACTATTGGGCAAGTAATGTATAGAGCAGGATAAGCCTTTATTTCTCATTAGTTAAACGTTAACGAAGGTTCCCTATTCTGTTCGGAGCCTACGTAGCCGTATTTTGGCGCTATAAATTTTTTTCAATTTATTTCTGGTTTAGGTTGTTTTTAGTGCTATTACCATATTGTGTCGAAGTTTTAAAACTGTATAATTATAGGTGCATTAAAATGAAAAGCGCAGTTCTATCACATACGTGTCACTTTAAATAGTTCTTTACAACTCAATTATTTTATTTGCCCCTATAAATAGCTAGAGAGGACCGTAGAAGAAGCAAATGCAATATATATATATATATAAACACGAAAATTGGTGGGGGGGGGGTAAAGTTACTTATGCTACTCGATACTATTTATACTAGATTGCACAAGGAACTGTTTTGACTGATTTTTAATTTCAATTAGAAAGACAACTATGTATATAATGACAATTTAGAATTTTGAGACTTTTAGTATAACCTATAACGTTGAACAAAAAGTCACAGAATTCCGAGAAATTGTATCATTATACACATGTCGTGTCAAATTACTCCCCACACACACACACACAAAAAAAAAAAAAAAAAAAAAAAAAAAAAAAAAAAAAAAACTGTTGGGGATTTTAATATTATGAAATGACGTAAGAGATTTAGTAAGGTTCGTACATTTCTAAATAATTGGTTTATGCAAACAGTATTAACATGGATGAAAATGATTACCAGGTGTGTTTCCATATTAATAGTAAACCCAGAAGTAAAATATGAAGCCGATTGGTTAATATTCTGTTCCATAGGAACATTTTAACGGAATTGTTTTGGATTTTTAAATTTTTATTAGTATTTAATTTAACTAAAAACTCTTCCCCCACCCCCAATAGATTTCAATGCCTTAGATTATTAATGGCAAAAAGTTTATCCGCACCACGAAGATATTAAAAAATTGATTAAAAGCCAATTAAACGTCCCTTGTACCTTTGATGTTTGTCCATATTACGTTAGGAGACTACGTAGCCTTATTTTGACAGTATAAATTTTTTGTTTAGATTGTTTTTAATGCATTTACCGTATTGTGTAGAAGTTTTAAAACTATAATAATTATAGATGCATTACAATGAATAGCGCAGTTTTATCACATGTGTCGATTTAAATAGTTTTATACAATCCAGTTATTTTATTTGCCCCTATACGTAGCTAGAAAGGACTGTAGAAGAAGCAAATGCAATATATATAAATATATAAACGCGAAAATTGGGGGTGGGGTAAAGCTACTTATGTTACTCGATAAAATTAAAATAAATACGCAATACTATTGGATAAGTAATGTATAGTGCAGGATACGCCTTTATTTCCCCATTAGGGTACAACACTAAGAGAAAACAATATTAGCTAACTATCAAATGTTAATGAAGGCTTAAGGTAAACAACACTGTTTACAACTGAAGCACCACAACTGAGAAGACAATGCTCAATGAGAAATTATCCTTTCAGATAAAACTACGGGTAAAGAAGCGTTGACGAGTGAGTATTCCAAACGCCTTTCATTGGTAACTACAACGTATTGCTACAAACCACAAAATCCTGCTACATATAATTTAATTTTCTCGCCGCTTCTCAGAAATGAATAGCTTGAACACATGACACAGCAATTATTTATAGGCAAGTCTTACAGACAAATTTCGCAGTGTGTAATAGCGTTTTACAAAACTATACTTACTGGTATACCAAAAAACAATACGCTTACGAAAATCAAAACACAGTGTTGCTTGTCGATAGCTTAATCACTTATATATCTCGGATGACTGTGGATATGCATTGCCATCATTGCTATACATACAATTTATTGCAACTGATCTAATAAAATACAAAATTAAATTCAAACATGAAACTGATTTAAAAAAATAAAGAATAAGTAAATCGTATTGTGGGTAGGTAGCTACTGAGATACATTGAACACTTTTTCACTTTTAGATACTATTGTATAGACTTTCATTTATATTTTCGAACACATCCTGATATGCTATTTGAAAAGGTTAAACAAAAAAGTTACATTTATAAATCGTGTTGAGATACGATATATTTTTATTTAAGTCTCATAAATATTTTTTGGATCTTGAATAACTAATAGCTCGTATCATTCACGAAATATCGTTATGTGTCTCTATTACCGTTTGGAGCTAATCGACAATTATCTACCATACCTATGAAGTTCAATCAAAGATTTGCTTTAGTTGTCCTGATAAAGGCCCCTTCCCACTATGGTCCACTGCAAGCCATTATCACCGTCTGGAGAGGGTACGGCTTATCGAAGTCGACGATGGCAGATGATAAAATGGACTTGGCGGAGAATGGCTTAAGAAGCGGTTTTACTCCAATGATCAAAGACAACCAGCATGCGCTACCAAGGTGGACAATTGATTCCAAAGGGCGCAGTGGCCCAGTGCGTGGATGCAACCCGTGAACCATCGTTCAAGGTCGCAATGTGGACCAATAATGGAGTGGGGAACAATTGGTCATAGTATGGAGGCTACATAAGATGAGGCGTAATTCTCGGTTTGACCTAGTTGGTTCTTTAGAGGCCGGTCTCACCAAAATCATTTAACGGTTAACCGCAATTAACTTCTATTTAAACAGAGAATTGCGTCCCAACATTGGTTGGCTCCATTGGTTAATTGTGGTTAGCCTTTAAACGACTTTGGTGAGACTGGCCTTAAGCGTTACGCAAGTAATTTTCTTCCGAGATTTTCTTAATGATGTCTTCAAACGAGTGTGCACGTGTTATGAGATAATTTAGCTCCATATAAAAATCTTTTAATTAAATAATTCTAACAGCTGCACTTGCAATAAAAGTGTCGGATCTAAATCTAACCACACAACACGTGCACACCCGTTTGAAGCCATCATCGACTGGGGAGAAAATTACGTGCGTAACGATTAGAGGGTTAAAATTTATTAGAGGTCAGTTCTCATAAAATAAGTGTCATATTTGGTCTCAAATTAGGTCTATGTAATCAGTAGCTAATAGCTGAGGTAATCGACAGTTATCTATCATATTTAGAGTAGGTCTCACCAAAGTCGTTTAACGGCTAACCGCAATTAACCTCTATTTAAACGGATAATTGCGTCACACCATTGGTTGGCGTCATGGGTTAATCGCGGTTAACTGTTAAACGACTTTGGTGGTTGGTTGGTTTGGAGTGCTACGGTCTACTTTTTGCAACACGAGGGCTAATGAGACCGGGATCTACTGATTAAAGTCGATTCCGGACGACTACGAACATCCATGCCCATAGTAGAATTCAAACCGAAGAGCTTCGGTTACGAAGGCCAGCACCCTAACCATTCGGCCATCGCTCGGCAAACGATAACTTTGGTGAGACAGGCCCTTAATGTCGCTACTGAAAACCCTTTTCCTCCATGAATGTTATGTCTGTGATTTAAAAGAATCGAGAAGAAGTGTCCATAGACCATTATACATTTCAATTTTACGTTATAACTACTCTCTCATTAGTGTTATTGATGATTGGACCTTAGTGGATAGTATTTATCAACATTTAGGTTGTTCGTAATTCTAGAGAATGGCAAAGATGATCATAAATAAATTACCAAAAATGTAGGTTACAAGTACTAAATACATACTTCAGTTTGTGAAATTTTATTTCGAAGAAAAGGAACTGAATATTTATTAGAGTAATGTAAATATTTAAATCGCAACAAAATATTCAATAATTAAATGTATTTCTTAATCAGGTTCTTAAAATATTAATAAATGATTAAAACACTCGATTACTGAAATATATTTTATTTAACACTTCTTAGGCGGCGTCGCATGTCGTACGGTTAGTATATTCGTGTCCCGTCGGTGATTCTAAGTCAGAAAAAATTTCTTAACATCCTACAAAATTTTCTATAAAAAATGTACGCTACTAATTGTAAATAAAAACTATACTTTAAAGTTAATTTCTGGATGTCAAAACTAGAGCTCGATGACATCTGAATTTTAATACTGATTTATCGTTTACCAAATATCGATATAATATATATAATATAATATATATATATATATATGTATATATATATATATATCACCTTATTATAGAGTTGCAAATATAAGTGTGTTCTGTAAAAAATACAAACGCACCTATATCAATGTGTTGGTTACATAGAAAACAAAAATTCAATTTAATCTGAATATATAAATTTAAATTTTAATATATTGCTTTAAAAAAGAAAATCACATGACATATTATTACTGTTCTTCAGTAGAAAATAGATTTTTCTGGAAAAGTATATGCTGCTAATTAAAAAAAACTGTACTAAGGTTAATATCTGAATGTCAAAACTAAAGCACGATGATATCTGAATTTTAATATTACGATTTATCGTTTACCAAATATCAATATATGTTCAATATGTTCTATTATATATATATATATATATATATATATATATATATATATATATATATATATATATATATATATATATATATATATATATATATATATATATATATATATGTATGTATATGTATATATATATATATATATATATATATATATATATGTGTGTGTGTGTATGTATGTATATATATATATATATATATATATATATATATATATAATCACCTTATTATACAGTTGCAAAGATAAGTATGTTCTGTATAAAATAGTACAAACACACATATATCAATGTATGTGTTGGTTATCTAGAAAACAAAAATTCAATTTCTTAATCCGAATGCATAAATTTAAATTTTAATATATTGCTTTAATAAAGAAAATCGCATAACATATTATTATTGTTCTTCAATAGAAAAAAGATTTGTGGATGCGTCAAAAGAGAAAAATAGGTTGAGAAAAGATATAAAACTTTCTAATTATCTTCAAAATTCATTTATATATTTTATATTTAAAGCGGAAGAGGGTTTAATAATTTTTTTTAATCAGAAACAGATTTTTCCGGGGAAAAAAATCTGTTTTTTATAATTTTCGGAACAGACTCAAACAAATTTTCGGATCAGAATCACCCCTCGGTTACAGGTACTAAATACATATATTCAGTTTGTGAAATTTTGCTTCGAAGAAAGGGAACTAAATATTTATTAGCGTAAAGATTTGAATCTTAACACAAAAATTAATAATTAAATGTATTTCTTAATCCGTTTCTTAAAATATTAATAAATGATTAAAACACTCAATTAGTGTAATATTTTTATTTAACCCGTTCTTGCTCGGCGTCGCATGTCATATGACGGAGAGAAGCATTAGACAGTTCAAAGTGACTAAGTCGCTATTGACATATATACAAATACACATATGTCACTGATATGTTTCGTTATATTTCTCTACTGTTTCATGTATTCAAAATGATAAGCGTAATTACAAGGTACTTGTGTAAGCGGCATGATGCGAGATTTTGCTATGGGCCATTTTTACGAATTTTTCACAGATATGGTGATATCTGTTAGAACTTATACTAAAGAAACTATTTAACACTTGAGCGCGGGTCACGTAGTAGTACGTTTTCTAACGATTTTGTACTTGAGCGCGGGTCACATACTAGTACGGGTTAGTGCAACAACATGGTTTGTTTGCGGGTACAAAAATAATCGTGTCTACTACATAGATTCTGAAAAATTTAGACAAATAAAAACTAGTTATTACATCAATCGATGAGAAACCACAGGTTGATTAAAATATCAATTTAGATTTAAAATTAACTTTTTTTTTATCCTTGCGAAAATGATATTATATTTATATGCATATTTATACATTATATATATATATATATATATATATATATATATATATATATATATATATATATATATATATATATGTTTATTTGCATATTTATATATTTGTTTATATATTTCAATATAAAATACGAAAAGTTGTTTAAAAATTTAAATAATTTTCTATCTATTGAGATTTAACTGAATAACTAAATTTAAGCGCAAAATGTCCGCTCCCGGTAAAATTCTGCTGCGAAATGTACCTGAACACAATGTGTTAATATGTTTTCCATATTCATGACTAAGATATTTTTTCTTGCATAAGATAGCAAGCAAATAACCAATTATTTCATAGTGGTTTTTAAGTTCTTGTAATATCAAATGTTTTAAAAAGCTATATTCACGGTAAGGTTATAGAATCCTTTTCTAAAATATATTCATGTATTTTTAATTAATAAATATTTTTATACACATATGTATATTGTGTGCCTCAAAGTAATATATTTGAAAAATATAGTACCAGAAAGTATTTTTTAATTTAAAACTTGGGCTCATTGTAGGGAAATCGTATTTGGTTTGGAGCACTAAGGTCTACTTTTTTGCTACACGTGGTCTAATGAGAGTGGGACCTACAGCTTAAAGCCGATCCCGTAAGGCTACGAACACCCATGCCACAGTGGGATTCGAATCCCCGAACTCGTACCGAAGGCCAGCACCCTAACTAATCGGCAAGCATTCGGCCGTTCGACAAAGGAAATTCGATGATGGATGAAAAGGATATATATAGAAACTCCAGTACACCAAGGGAAAATGTTCTTATTGACAAGAATATTTTGCTTTTTTTGCAATTCAGGATAGAAGATATATTAATTTTCATGCATTGAAAAATGCTTTTTATTTGCTCGGGAATTTGAAAAATAATCAGAGGAAGAAGGGATTAAAACGAGTATAGAACGTTTTCTAATGTTATAAATTTAAAAAAAAAAAAAAAAAAAAGATTATGCTCTTAGTTCATTTTAAATTTATACAGAGGAAAAGGGACACAAAATACTGATTATGCCTCGGCACAAAAAATATGTTATAAACAGTTGGGCTCTGTTTACTCATATATAAAGCACGTTTTTCAAAATTTTAAAGCAAAATGGAAGGTGCACGTTATACTTGGTCAAATCTCCTGAATGCGCTGAATAAAGATATGTATTCGAGTAACAATAATACGAAGGTAAAGATTATTCTTTAAAGAAATAGTACTGCATCTGGGTTTAATTACTTTCAAGCTTATTTTATACAATAGTACTAACAAGAACTTTAAACACTCAATTTTCTACCTACAGCACGGTTTCCGTTTCTTGGTGTCAGTTCAATACTTGCAACTAAAATGCTATATTATAATTAGATAGCTTGATTTTATTCACACATAGTCACAATAACTCTTCTTATAAAGGTAAAAAAGAAATTAAGGAGTCATCATACTTTAACTTACAAGCGTTCAAAAAAAAATCAGTTTACAAATCTTTTTCTTAATGAAAAAAGCGAAATTTCAAGTGGGATATCGTAAAATTTTTAAACCGTTTAATAACCGTAAAATAAAGCGAAAAATTTTCAATTGATATCAAACAAGAAATCCGCGCATTTTTCTTCAGGAAGTGAAACTAAATCCATTGCTTTCACAATGAGTGCAGGTTGATGTGTGGTAAGATCTATACCAGTAATTCTCGACCTTCATTAAGTTGCCGCCCCCTACAGAACCCAAAATGTGTTCAACGTCCTCATTTGTAAAAACCCAGTAATTTAAAGTATAGGGAAGTAGTATTCAATTATAACAAGCAAAATGTTAAAGTAATTTCCTCCAGTAGAGCGAGACACCAAATTTGCATTACTGAGACACGCTCAAACAAAGCTATAACCAATGTCGTTGATTAAATATATTTTTTTGGTTGCCAGCTCAATTTCCCACTTGAAGACATTGAGGGAGGTGGGGTAAAAATTCCTGGTTGTTTTACCGGTAAGCAGGTTTGTTTTATTACTGGTAAAAATCGTGTATATTATATGATGTAATAGTTTTTATTTTGGTATTTTTAGGTTTGAAAGCTAAAACATGGCCACATCTTGCCCCTCCCCATCGTCCGAAACAAGTTCACTGGCCATCAGCATCACCCCACCATACCCTGGAAGATGTCATCCCCCTCCCAGTTGAGAACCAATGGTCTATACCCGTTATGCTCCACTTTTTTTAAACTACCACCCCTTACTGATACCAAAATGTGTTTAATGCCCCCCCCCCTTTGTAAAAATCCCTTAATTTAATGCATAGGGAAGGAGAAAAGTACTTAATTACATAAGGCAAAGTGTTTTAAGTAACTTTCTTCAATAGTGTTACACACCCAGGGCCTTACTCTGGGAGTTGCGGTTCGTACCGCAAGTGCGGTATGACGTCACGTTGACGTCAGCTGGCGGAAATTTTGAGAGCAAACGATACTTTGGTACTCTGGGGTTACATGCGGAAAGTTACCGATAGCTACAGGTTGCGGAAACTTTCCGGCAGCAAATTTGGTAGAGAGAACTTCTCGATAGTAAGAAAACATGACGGCTTATTTGACTTACGAATATATAGCTCAGTTAAAAAAAAAATATACCTGTTTTGTATAGTGCCAAAATGTAGAAAATTCCATGCCATCTCCACGGATACCACTGATATTAAAAGTATGAACTAAAAAGTTGTTTTTAAATATATTAATGCTGAATTTAGAGCAGTATAAAAGTATGATGTGAAAGTATGATTGTGTATCTTCAGTTTTGATCTTATATTTTATGTTTTTCATACTAGTAGAAATCTTGTTAACAATGCTAAGTAATAAAAAGATCGAAGCCTTTATAACTTTCGGCTTTTATTTTACATATTTTAAGCACAAAATTTACAATCTTCATGGATACCTGTGATGTTAGTCTGAACCCAAAATTTGTGTTTACATATAATAAAACTGTTTTTAAAATACTATCAAAGTATGATTTAAATATTATTTATCTTTAATTTTCATCATATTTATATCTTTTATTTTCATCATAACCATAATTTTCATATTGTGATTTTCAAATTTTAATTTCTTGCATTTTATATATTTTAATAACTGTGTTCAAAACAAAACATTGATGTTTAGATTTTAGGTATTGATATATAGTAGTAATATGATAAATTTTGATGGAATAACTATCATTTTACAGTTTTTTTCATTACAAATATAGCTTTTTATCAAGTTTTTTATCAATTATCTCAATTCAGTAATATTTACATCATAATATTCATCAGTTACATCATTTTTATGCATTCCATCATAATTGTAATGTATAAAATATATCTGTAAGAGAATGTAACTTGCAGAAACCCAGAAAATTCAACTGCAGGTCAATTAAGCTGCAGGTCCCGGTCTCATTAGCACTCGTGTTGCAAAAAGTAGACCGTAGCACTCCAAACCAAACCTATGGAAAGCGCCTCTATATGCTTAATAAAATTCCATACTGTATATAATAATGATCCATAAAAGTAATCATGGGTAAAAGTTTCTGTGAGACAATCTCTTCGATTTAAACTCTTGAGATTTGGATGCCACTTTTATCAATACCGTACGCATGCAAAGAAAAATGTGAATTATTTATTTGTTTATATTTACAAACATTGCTGTTGCCGAAACTGAAAATCAGAATTATAATTCTAAATTTCTGATTGGTTTAAATGGTGCAAAGTAGAAGATCCCATTAAACGCCGCCTCTAAAATAAGCCCAGCCCAAAGGCGGGATTTATTTCTCAAACTCGATAGTAAGCTAGTTCCCGCAACTTCGTTTCCGTGCTCCCAGAGTACGGTTTGAGTTTAGTTGCGGCAACTAGGTATCGTTAGGCCAAGTTTCCGCGACTACGTCATACCGCACTTGCGGTAAGAACCGCAACTCCCAGAGTAAGGGCCCCAATTTTGTTACCAAGATACGCTCAGACAAATGCTGTTGATGAAATATTTTTTTTTCTTATTGAATGTCGACCCAACTTTACACATAGCAAATGGAATGGAAATTCCTGGATTCTGGTACCACCGCGCAAGTTCGTTTTATTATTGGTCAAAATCGTATAAACTTGATAATGTAATACATTCAGTATTTTTAAAATGAAGTTTGAAAGCAATAAGCTGCTTTCATCGCCCCCCTATGATACGAAATATGTTCACTGTCCATCAGCATCGTTCCACCGCCCCCTGGGAGGCGTTACCACTCCGCTTGAGAACCTATGGTCTATACAAAGCCTTCTATAATACCCCCTTAAAAAGAGATTATGTACAAAGGTTTAAAATACCCCCCTCCCTAGCAATTGTGCTGACAGATCACAGAAAGTCCAGAAAAAGTGTCGTTATCAGGTCCCGGACATGAGAATTTTATGATCCTGCGAAAAGATTAGAAAGAAGAGGACCCTTTAAAATTTATGCCTGTTTGCAGCTGTGCTTAATATTCCAGATTGATTAGAGGAACTCTGTCCGCAGCTGTAAGACAACTCCCGTATTCTATAGACCTCGCTTATTCCTTGAGAATGCGGAGTCTTCAAGAGGAGAGCTGCTCTTTGGTTCTGGCTGGAGGAAGAATAAACAAGACTTTCTCCCAGTACAGCTTTTACTACCGAGATGTATATATGAATGTAAAGTCCATCAATTAAAAGCTAGCATGGTTACTAAGTCCCAGCAAACACTGATATGCATGTACGTTGAGATATTACACAACAGTAAAGACTTTGTTAACAATGGAGTCGTATTTTTAAACGTCCTATATAGCTGGAGCTTGAAACAATACATTTATGCAGCAATTAGTTTAAGATCTGAAAAGTCCACCTTTAAGAGAGTACATACAGTGAACAAGGAAATGTGGTATTTTAGATATGTTGTACAGATTTAAGAAAAACTTAAAGCAAGAACCATCTTTAATTACAGTTTTAAATCCGTTTGAAAAAGATTACATAACATTAAAATTTAGAATGAAAAGCAAAACAAAGTATTACTAGGACATCAAGTTATTTTCTTTTAAGACTCGTCAGATTTATTTTCAGGTTCCTCTTTCGAAACCTGTCCAGATTCGTTTTCAGGATCCTCTTTAGACTCGTTTTCAGATTCATCTTCAGATTCACCTTCAGAGTCATCTTCCGACTCATCATCCTCAGATTCATCTTCCGACTCATCTAAACTCTGGCATCGGCGAGCTGCCATTCGCCGAACTCTTTCTTTTAACTTCGCATACACTTTTTTCATAGCAGGAGTTAGATCTTTCAACTTATAATCTTGAATTTCGGCCAGCTCGAGCAGTGCCTTTTGAAAGCCTGTTACGTGCTCATACATCTTGCGGATTTCAGCGTATAGTTTATTCACATCAATATCTAGTTCCTCAACGTCGCTGTCACATTCCTCGACTATTATTCTGGGCTCGTATTCGTCTTCAGTTTCTACCATGTTTGGACACCTGTTCTGCAAAATAAATTGGCATTAATGCCACGCTTACATACAGTACAAAAGACTTTATGACAAACACTGGAGACTAGCTTCAAATTTATAAGTGCTACATAATATGGACATGCATCCTGGAGATAATACAAGTTTAAAATTTCATTATCGATTGACATTCAGGAGCATACTTTCCAATTTATCAATCCGTTTCTTCATTCTATGACACTAAATCTATATTTTTAAATAGATAATATCCAATAGAACAGATTCAGACTGGCAAGTTAGTATTGTACAGCAGCACTAAAAATGACAAAGCTTACTATGTATTTAGTAGTTTTAACCCATAAAATCTAGAATCGTTTGAGACGATAATTATTGAGGAATATTTGACCTTATGGACTGCACAATGTATAACGTATAACACTTGGGCAACTTTCAATATTACATTCTGTCATCAGATGTCATTTTAAGGCTCCTCCACACTATGGCCCACTGCAAGCCATGACCACCGTCTGGAGGGGGTTTGGTTTATCGTGGTCGATGGCGGCAGACGAAAAAATAGCCTTGGCGGGCGATGGCTTAAGGCGGTTTTTCTCCAAAGATCAAAGGCAGCGAGATGCACAATTGAAGTGAACAATAGACCCTATGGACGAATCCACGAACTCGGCTCATTTAGTGGCCCAGCGTGTGGAAACACTTGAATCATCGTCCAAGGTCACCATCAGGAAGTAGTGAACAATTGGCCATAGTGTGGAGGCTACATAAAATATCATAGGATGACTGTAGGGGCAGGCGGGTAATCGTGACCAGCCAGAGAACGCCATCTATGGGAGAAGGTAAGGGGATTTGAGAGAACTTCCGAGGTGATGGTAGACTCAGGACGTGTTACCTAGGCTCTTCGGATAGTTAATTGAATTGGTAGAATTGTTTAGTGTAAATATCATAATTGTATATTTAGTTGTCCGGTAGTAGTTTGTACTGTCTTGAAATAAATCCCGACGTTGAAAAAATAAATCTACTGTTTGGATGTGAATTTAAAATAACTCTGCGATCTTTACAATGGCATTTATATAAAATAAAACCTCGTAATAAGGGAATTATTTGGTTTCACATGTAAGCCTTTTACTTTAAAGGGAAGATTTAAAATAGAAAGGAAATTTATTACACTAAAAACCCTGAACCGTCGATACAAATGACAAAATTTTAAATAGCAATTACTAAAAAATTTGGCAGAATTAGTATTGTCGATGGAAAAAGCTACTCATTTCTAGAAAACCAAAAGTTCTACAAACTATTTTTAAGCTGTCTCTAAGAACATAGATATTAATGGGTTAATAGACTATGGAAACAGTTAATTTAAACTCCACTCATTAACACTATATTTACGGACCGACCCAATTTGACTCATTAAAAATTTGATCACTATATAAAACTTCAATATCACTTTTCAAAAACATACGTTGGTTTTTAGTTAAGTAATAAAATATATGTAAACTTTCATTCCTCTTCCCCACAGACCCCTGCATTTCGCATTATCAAATGTGGTATACCTATTTTCACGATTGTGAGCTAATTTGACTTCTAGAATGTATATAAAAATAAATATAGTAATAAATATAGTATAAACAGGGTATCCGCCAAAATAAAATTTTTCAAATCCATGACCTTTCATGACTTTCCCTGATTTAGCAGATCATTTTCCATGACTTTAAAAGCTTCCGTTAAAGTATACATGAATAAAACTTCTGATGTACATACAAATAAAATATATACTTTTAGAGAAATTACAAGAATTTTATCATAAAAAAACTAAACTTACTTTATTAGTGTTAATAAACTCGCAAAAAAATAAATTGTATCTACATACGTAGTTTAATCACATAGCAATTTTTCAATCAAAATGTTTCCAATGTGAATTCAGGGTACTTTGGTATTATCCAGGTGACCATGAATAATAGACAAATGTAACCCTATAATGTTTACATACAATATCCCTAGAGATAAACTTATATTTTGTGCAAAAATCATATAATTATTTAATAAACATTAGTTTATTATATTAGTAAAATTTTAATCTACAATTTAAGAAAAAAAAAACAGAATAATATACATTTACCCACCCATTAAGCTTTCTTGCTTTGAGTTTCCTTGGTGAACAAATTTTACTTGGCAATAGGGTCAATAGGATAATACATAAATACCAAACTCAGTAACTTCAGTCAAATGACAAGTAAAAATAGAATGAAACAATTCAATGCATTTTTTTTAATCAGTAGTTTAGCGGATCCATGACTTTTACTCATTTTGCTTGAAAAATCATGACTTTCCATGACAAAATTAATCTATTGTCTAAACCCATGATTTTCCAGGTGCGTGGAAACCATGTATAAAGTAAATATAGAGAAGAAGTCGAGAACACTTCCATTCCAATGACAGAAATTCATGCTACTGACGCACGGAAGTATTGTCAAGTTCAACAATCATGCAAAAGAAACAGATGTAGAAACCATTGTGCTAAATGGAATAGAAATGTTTGCGGAAAATGAGTTTCAAAAACATTTTATAAGTAAAAAGTATTTCCCATGAGTTTTTTGATAATAAACATTTTATTTAAATTAATTTTTAACTATTTTCTTTGCAATAAACTTGCAATTTTCTTGTACGAGTCAAACTGGCTCTCTTCAGTAAAAATAGGTATACGATCAACATTCGTAAATCTGGTGTAAACTTCAAAAACGGCAACATTTAAAAATAAATGTATTGCAATTATTACTGCTTGTCCCATACAGTAATCCAAGATTTCTACGACATAGACAAACGCCTCTGAAGCATAGTGTTAAGGATACAAACTTTCTTTAAACTTATCAAAAATACTGATCACAGCTCGCTTTCTGGAGTTAAAAAATTTTTAGAAACTGCATTGTGTGTATACATATTAGGCCTAAATAGAATGAACTTGCAGTCAGCTTACGTTAAAAACGTTTCCCCACCAAAGAGACAACAGTTTGGAGTATTATACTTTTACAGCTATTAACACATTGTGTGCAGGTACATTTCGCAGCGGAATTGTACCGGGAGCGGGCGTTTTGCGAGTAAATTTAGTTATTCAGTTAAATCTCAATAGATCGAAAATTATTTAATTTTTTAACCAAATTTTAGTATTTTATATTGAAATATATAAACAAATATATAAATAGAAATGAATAAATAACAATCATAAGATTTTTGGAAACAAAAATATAATTTTTAGAGGATAAATTTATAAGAGTATTGTAAGTATGAAACATATAGAAATAATAGTATATAGTTTTAATTTTTCCCGTTCTGTGGTTCCGCATTGACTAATGAAAAATCTAGTTTTTGTCTAAATGTCTCCAGAATCTATTATTACACGATTCTGGAAAAGTTTAGACAAATAAAAACTAGATTAAGACTAGATTCTAGACAAGAAAATTCGGCTTCGTTTTCCTGTATATACCGTCATTTTTGTACCCACAAACAAAGCATGTTGTTACACTAATCCGTACTAGTAGGTGTACCGCGCTTAAGTATCAATCATCAGAAAACGTACTAGTACCTGTCCCGCATACAATGTGTTAAGTAAATGGTGCTAAAGTGCAATATTCAAAAAAGAGAAGAAAGCAAATTTATACTGACATTCGGAAATATGTCAATTTTCATATTGAGGTATTTCATTAGTACAGACAATATTTAAACCCTAGAGACTAATTATATTTCAAGTATCCACTTCCCAATATTTGTTTTTAATTAAAACAACCCATTTTCGTTGATCTGTAATATTGTGCCTAACACATGTTTATGGATAAGTATGAGAATTTATTATCAAAAGCATGCAAGAAAACTTTCGTATTGAATTACAAGTAAAACTAGATTCAAACCCAGAAAGCAGTTTTGCATTCCGAATGACATTTTAAGCTTCTACAATTAGTTTGTTTTGGGAGCTACGATTTACTGTTCTATTATAGAGCTAATAAGACCGGGACCCAATGTTTAAAGCACATTCTGAATGGTTACGAACAACCATGCCAGCAGCGGGTTTCAAACCCAGTACTGAAAAGCAGTGCTCTACAATTCGATCAACTTCTATGAAGATTGGTCGTCTCAATAATTTAGTTAACTTCGAGGGTAAGTACCGTAATTTAATTTCGACTAGTTTGCTTACACCATAACAATCCTACGTTGAGAATTTTAGCTGTCATATTTTTCATTCAAGTAATAAAAAGTTAAGAAATTAAAAAATATAATCCTATCCAAATCAATATAGCTTAATTGCCCTTTTGTATCACTGTTGCAGATCTGCACCAAGCCTAAAAATCGGTGTTATTTACACAGAGAGCTATCTACCTTGTGAAAGACTATTTCAGTTGATTGTTGTTACCTTGCGACATTAAAAAGAAACAATTTGCTCTTAAAACTGTACAAATGACTGTTCTAATAATTCACAAAACAGTTTCACTTGTAATTTAATCAGATGTAAACAATATTTGCCAAAATAAACTGTAAATTTATTTGAGTTAGCAGATTATTAGAAATACCAGGTGTTAAGGTTCTTATATTCTTTATTTAAAGAAAATATTTGCAGAGAAATAACTTATCTATTTATAAGAAATATGAAATTTGTTGAAGAAATTTAAGACAAATTAAAAATTGCAGTTTCTGGACAGTAAAATTAATTTCTTTTCATGTGTGAAATAATGTGTTTCTAACATTTGATGAAATATATAATTGTTTAAATAGAAGAGGTTAAATAAACATTAATATAGTCCTCTATCATCAAATAGAGTAATTCATGAGCCGGGGAAAAAAGTTTTTTTTAATAATTACAGTTCTGTTTATACTCTAATAATTTTTTTAACTATCTAGCGTAAAATAAATTTTAAATCAGATAGTTGGATAATTAAAATTTTACTTTCCTGCAACAAAATTTTTGGAAGTTTACTCAAATTAATCAATTTTACACTAAAGCACTTTGCTTTCACCTGAAAATATATTATAATACAGTCTTCCGATGTGTTTATAAAGTTCTCCTTACACTGTAACAAAACCCTGATAATTACTCATAATACAGATAATCATACCTGAATGGAAAACAAGCAAGAACTCAATTCAAATGCTACAGCTGAAAGTGCAACTTTAGTCACAAAACAAGATACTTAAGTACATTTCAGCACATGCTTGAAAGAATATGTCTTCATGAGTATGTATTGCCGAAATATATTTTAAAAATCTTTCAAGCTACTAAAAACAAATTTAGCAGTAATCGAACAATTTGTGATTTTTCTCACAAAGAGTAGAACATTATTATCTTTTTATAGAACAAAATTAAACTTAAAGAAAAAAAATCGAGATATTTTATATTTAGAATATTTTGCAAATCAATACCATCAGTTAATTATTGATTATAAACTGATACAAAACTACTACCTCTTCCTAAGGGCCGGTTTCACCAATGCCGTTTAACGGCTAACTGCGATTAATCTCTGGTTTAAACGGAGAATTACTTCTCACCATTAGTTGGAGCCATGGGTTAATCGTGGTTAGCTGTTAAACGACTTTGTTGAGACTGGCCCTTAGGGCAGATCCCACCAAAGTCGTTTAATGGCTAACTACGATTAGCCACGATTAACCCTGGGGCCAACCAATGGGGGAACGCAATTCTCCATTTAAACCGAGATTAATCACGGATAGAGTTAAACGACTTTGTTGAGACTGGCCCTTAATGACGTAGCTGCTACTCACGGTTATCATCTACACCACTAGATTATCCAATGACGTCACTAGAAGTGCGTTTCGGCCCTTTGGGTTATGTCGAAGATGGGAGCTTTTGCTACTCTGGAGGGGGTTTTCGTCATAATGACGTAGCCAGTCGAAAAAATCGACTATTCCTATCGTTAGAGCC
Source organism: Pardosa pseudoannulata (assembly GCA_032207245.1). NCBI lineage: Eukaryota > Metazoa > Arthropoda > Arachnida > Araneae > Lycosidae > Pardosa > Pardosa pseudoannulata. The sequence continues at coordinate 79,624,203 of CM063500.1, read as the reverse complement.
CCTGTGAGTAGCAGCCGTATTGTTGTATTGTATCGTTAACAGTTGGTTTCACTCAAGCCCATTGGATCTAATCGTAGATTATACGTTTAATAAATGTATACTTGATAATCTCCAATTAGTCTTATGGTAAGATTGAGTTTAAGTATAACAAAGATTAATCTTTTAGATAGTTTTAAGGTTATAATAAGCCTAGTTAAAACTATGTTTAAATTTCAAAACTTAAATTAGCACCGGTCTCACCAAAGCCGTTTAATTATTTATCAGTTAATTATTGATTATAAACTGATACAAAACTACTACCTTCCTAAGGGTCGGTCTCACCAAAGTCGGTTAACGACTAACCACAATTAATCTCTGTTTAAACAAAGAATTACGTCCCTCATTGGTTGGCGCTATGGATTGATCATGGTTAACCGCTAAACGACTTTGGTGAGACCGTCCCTTAGATTTAAAACAATAACTTATAAACTGATACAAAACTACTACCTTCCTAAGGGTCGGTCTCACCAAAGTCGGTTAACGACTAACCACAATTAATCTCTGTTTAAACAAAGAATTACGTCCCTCATTGGTTGGCGCTATGGATTGATCATGGTTAACCGCTAAACGACTTTGGTGAGACCGTCCCTTAGATTTAAAACAATAACTACTGTAGTGACAACAATTTGTTATTTTAAAGGAAGAAGAAAAAATACTCGGAAACATTTTAATGAAAAAAAAATATTACATAGAACTTAAGTGTGTTGTACTTTTAGACTCTGCTCAGTCAAATAAGAGAAAAATGCGGATTATGGGTGTGCTAATCAGGAAAAATTTCAGCCCTAACTTTTGAAGAAGTAAACTTAATTCTTATAAAAATGAAAAATAAAGCTTTACGGGTGGACAAGATTAGAGTTAATAAAAAATGCAAGAGCAGAACTATAGCTCAAGTTACACGAACTAATTACCCATTTATGGGTACAGGAGGAAATACCAACAGAATATAATCAAGGAATTATTGTACCATTATATAAAAAGGGTGACAACCTGGATAGTAGCATCTACAAGAGAATAACTTTATTGAATATCACATACAAAAATTTTACTTGTCTAATTGAGAGGAAACGTATGCCAATCTCAACAAACAGGTGATTAGCAATGGGGTTTTAGGCATGGATGATTCTAAGTAAAAAAAAATTTCTGAACATCCTGGAAGTTTCTGAAAAAATATGCGCTACTAATTTAAATTAAAAACTATATTAAGTGTTATTTATGGATGTCAAAACTTGAGCTGGATGATATCTAAATTTTAATTTTGTGATTTATTGCTTACCAAATATCACTATATTAATATGTTCTAATATAAAATATCCTAAAAAGTTCTAAATCAAAAAGTCCATATAAACTTTAAAAATTCATAATAACCGGAAAAATAACCAAAATAAAAAACGGTTTGCAGGGTTAGTATCGCTAGGGCATGTGATTTTTTTTAACAGCAAAAAATAAGTCAAAGAGTCGATAGAGGGCGCTGATGTACACAAGTCAAAGAAAAAGAAACTCAAATAACAAACAGAATGCCTCCAAATCTTTTATTACAACAACACAAACGTTCCAGTTTCCTCAAACCACTGAAGAAGCTTTATGAGGCCTGTGCAACGTACTGGAGATATGGTAGGCGAAGCCGTCAATGAAACAGGCTAGAAAACTGTTTAATCTAGACTAAATATTTTATTCAGGTGAATAAATTATGTACAGCTATGTACAGGTTCAGTAGATTTCTAAATCTTCTAAGATCTCGTGCTGAGATAACATTCACACAATTACGACGCATGGGTATAATGTGGCTAGGTCTTCTCAATCACTGGAACAATTCGCTAATTAGTGCCGGTACGAAACGCTGACACTATCACCTCCGGGCTGACGCTTAGTACAGTCGGCTTTCACACCAAGGTTTAAACGCTCAGAGTGCGCATCACGCTGGAATTCGTGAAGGAAATTCGGGATGCAAGACTATCCAAAATGAGAGCAAGGGTCACGCTCAGCAACCTACTTCTATGCACGAAGTAAAAAAAAAATAGTAAGATAACGGGAATGGGCTCCCAAAGTCGAAAGTCGACTTCTTAGCAAACAGAGACGCTGGCGGTCTCTAAACAAGCAAACTCCGGAAATCGGAGAGACGAGTGAACTCTCCTCGAGCTCCACACAACAGCTCCAAAAGCAACTCTCAAGAAGAAGCTCTCAAGAGAAAGCCTCAAGGAAAAAAGCCCCGCCTTGGCTCCGCCACTCTTCTTTTATAGCGGTCCTAGTTCCCTTCACGCTATTCTTCTGGAACCTTCCAGGACCAGGATGGTGCAATCTTGAGGTCACTTCCCGCCTGAATCAGCTGTTTCGTTTCCAGATGTGGCCGAAAAGCCGTCTTTAAATCAGCCGACCCAAATAACTAAATATCCTTTTCCGCTACCGCTAATGGGCGCACATGTGGCACTGTAATGTAGCTCAATTTACAATCATTTTCCAGAGTCTTTTCACTCAATGATCTCATAAAGTCTCAGATGCGCTAGCTCCAGCACACGGACAGTTTTCAATTAAGTCCGGGACCTAGTACACAAACGTGTATTGTTAGGCACACCCGTTTCTACCCGCAGCTAGCCGTAATTGTCCGCTGCGGAAGGTCACCTTCCGCTCCTCTTTCGTTAGGGTCATGTAACGGATCGTTACACCTGTCACTGTTAAGGGCCTTTTCCACTCCTGACATCTTCTGAATTCGGAACTTATGCAAGGCAGCGGTCGCTCATTCCTGGTTGACGTAAAACAACTTCAACAAAGCGTTATCCTTCGCACTCAGCACACTTGTTCGCATACATGGTTTACAGCGGTGAACTGGTTGTGTATTTATAGGAGTGCAAGTTTGTATAACAGTCTCATTCGCATATTTCTACCGAAGTCGCTCGTACCAGCGCCATCTGTCGGCTGTTTTTGAGTTACTGTTTTTTTCTATTTTAAAAAAATCCCATGCCCTTGGTATACTAACCCTGCTAACAGTTTTTTATTTTGGTTATTTTTCCGGTAATTATGAATTTTTAAAATTTATACGGACTTTTTGATCACACGGTATATCGCCTTATTAGTAGCAAATATAAGTGTGTTCTGTATAAAATAATACAAACACACATATATGTGTGTGTTGGTTATCCAGAAAACAAAAATTCAATTTCTTAATCTGAATACATAAATTTAAATTTTAACATTAACATTTTTAAAAATTTAGCTTTAAAAAAGAAGATAAAATAACATATTAGTGCTGTTCTTCGGTAGAAAAAAGATTTGTGGGCTCGATAAGAAAAAAAAAAAAAAAAAAAGAATAAAGGCTTAGAAAAGATAAAACTTTCTGACTATCTTCAAAATTCATTTATATATTTTTTATTTGAAGCGGAAGATGGTTGTAAAATATTTCTTTTTAATTTTTAGAAACATATTTTTCCAAAAATTCTTTTTAAATTTTCGAGAAAAAATCTGTTTTTATAATTTTTGGAACAGACATACAGTAATTTTAAAAAATTCGGAAATTTTCGAATCAAAATCACCCTTGTTTTAGGTCTGATCTATGAAGGTAAAAATATATAGAGAAAAATATCTTTGAGAATTTTGAATAAAATATAATACATACATATATCAATGTGTGTGTTCGTTATCTAGGAAACAAAAATTCGATTTCTTAATCGGAATACATAAATTTAAGTTTTAACATATTGTTTTAAGAAAGAAAATCACATATCATATTATCACTGTTATTCGATAGATAAAAAGATTTGTGGAAGCTTCATAAAAGTAAAAAGGGTGTAAAAAGATGTAAAACTTTCTGATTATCTTCAAAATTCATTTATATATTTTTAATTTGAAGCTGAAGATTTTTTTTTTCAATTTTCAGAAAAAGATTTTTCCGAAAATTCTTTTTAAATTTTCTTTGGGAAAAATCTGTTTTTTATAATTTTTGGAAGAGAATCACACAAATTTTTAGAAAATTCAGAAATTTTCTGATCAGAATCACCACTGGTCAAAAAAAACCAGGACCTACTGCTTAAAGCAAATTTTGAGCAGATATGAACATCCATGCCAGCAAAGGGATTCAAACCCATGAACTCCGGTACAGAGGAGCAGTGCTCTACTATTCAGCAGACAATAATCAATTTCTATTTGTATGATTAATTTTGTACCACATCTGAGAAATCAGGACACTTAAACTAATAAAAAGTAGGAATGAAAAGTTATTAAATAGTGTGAAAAAAAATTAGAAATAACATACAAAGGAAAGTTATTTAATGACAATATTGCCTATTTAAGATATTGAAAATTGTTTCTTTTGAGTTACCTTTACTGTTGCAGATTTTACTTATGTTTGTTCAAAACAAACAAGATCCTTGTAGTCTTCATTTGCAAATCCACTAGTTTTCAAATGTGTTATAAGTTGCTGATGAACTGTTATTTTTTGTGACATAACTAAAAATCCGTTCACACTCACTATGTGCAACTTTTAAAATTAATAAAATTACGTCCGAGTTTCTTATACATAAAATATACATCACTGTTCATGAAGAAAATGTTATTCATATTTCAGGTTAATCCATTTTATGGGAGAGTTTTCATTTCTTCAAGAACTTTCAGCCGAACGCTGGCCGATTGGTTAGGGCGCTGATCGTCGGTACCAGAGTTCGCGTGTTCGAATCTCACTATCGCATGGATGTTCGTAGCCGTTCGGAATCGGCTTTAAGCTGTAGGTCCCGGTCTCATTAGCCCTCGTGTGCAAAACAGTAGACCGTAGCGCTCCAAACCCAAACAACCAATCAAGAAATTTCAATACCATCATTTTACTTTTGATTTCACTTCGTGGTATTAAATAATCACTAAAAAATCCAAATCACGGGGCAATAGACGAATGAATGGTTTGTCTTGGTTCGAAGCGCTGTAGTCTACTTTTCTGCAACATGAGGGCTAATGAGACTGGGACCTACTGCTTAAAGTCGATTCCGAAAAGCTACGAACATCCATGCCTCAGTGGTATTCGAATCCATAAATTCCGATACCGAATATCAGCGCCCTAACCATTCGGCCATCCTTCGGAGGGATGAATAAACGAAGACACAATTAATTTCCTTTTTTTGTGGTGTATTCATCGCAATCCTTTATACCTTTTTTAGAGTATTTCCAGTTTGAAGATACACAGCTCCCCTTTTGATATTTATTAAAATAACAATCAAGTTATCCCCTATATAATAATAGCCTAAATTATCTGTCCGTCTGTCCTCAAATTTATGAAGCAGTGGGACCTGGAACAGATAGAGGAATCTATATTAAATTCTTGATGAGTTAGGGTTAGCAAAATTCAAAGCATCATCTTTAAAACGTTCGAAATCCACCCTTTCCCCCTTTTCGAGTGTTTAATGCCATTATATCAAGCCCATTTTAAGGGTAGGAGATTAAATTTATCAAATTATCACATAATAAATAGGTAAAAATAATATTTTTATAGCATTATAGCCTCATTCTTTTAACCACCTCATTTAATCATTTCTCATTTTAAATTATTTAAATATCGGCTGCATTATTTTCGTACATTTCATCACTGAACTTAGATATGAAGTAAATAGTTTTCTTTTATATTTGGCTTAAATAATAGATTAGGTACATATGTGATAATTTTAACTTTAATCATCGATTATTTTTTTGTTGCCATGAAAATTTTATTACCGGTATTAACAACAAATTCTTTTCGTAAAAGTGTAGGAGTCTATTTCACGGACTAATAAATATCTAACGTTTAAGTTATATATCTTTGAAAATTAAGAAGTTTGTACGTTTGTGTTTGTTTTTATATATAACCACGTGATCTGACAAAATGAATTCAACGTGATTCTAAACTTCTTTCACAGTATCGGGAAACTTTAGAGAAGTATAAAGATAAACAAATAACTGAGCGTTTACCAGATAATTCTCAGCCAAAAAACAAACCATTTTTTTACCTGCCTCATAGGGTACTTTACAATTTTGGAAAATTAAAAATTTTACTGATCCCGTCATATGACGGGCTATATGCTAGTTAAAAATAAAAGCGCAGATCGCTACCCTCACGTTTTTTCGGGGGTTGAAGGAGCGTTCGTAAAAGAAAGCAAGGGTTGCCAAAAAAATGGACTCTAGAGTTTGAAAAGTATCCCCCGCGCTTTGGCGTCAGCATGATATTGGTCTCAGCCAAATTTAAAACTTTAGCAATAAAAAAATAAAAAAATAAAAAAAAAAAAAACCTATATATCTCGAATTTTTTTCCTATCCCACAAAAATAGAGAAAAACAGGTTTAACTGTATATTTGAACTATATCTTACAGTAACAAGTTTAGAAAAAAATACCAAAATTTAAAAGCAATAATCATCTAAAATCTAAAAATTAATTTAAAAGTCTCAAAACATTCAGTTTTAAAAAAATCTAATTTTCTGAAAGCAAAAGTTGTTTATTACAATTTTAAGCAAAAATATATTGTTTAATCCATGATAAGACTTCAATATCTTTTATTCTGCGTAGAATAGATTGGATAAAAAGTCGCCAAAACTCGTTTAACGAGTTTTTAACTAATTATGATGCGCTTTTTTGATTATTTTACCATACACTTTTAGATTTGAAAATTTCAGGTTTCTAATAATTTTGAGTTTATTAAATTCTTCTTGCCATACATACGGGAAAGGTGATCAAAATTTTTAGTTTACTGAATTGTATTATAACATAGAAATAAATATAATTTTCAAATAATTTTTTAACTACAAGCTTAATAAAAGTTTTACTTTTTTAAGTCTTTATCTACTTTTTTAATTTTAATATTTTTTGCTCCAATTTTTTTCTATACATTTAGCGAAACACTGCAGAAGAATATGTATATTAACTAATAATTATATAAGTAATATTTTATTTTGTTTTAATAAAAATTATTAATATTAAATTTTATATAGTTTTTACTAAATTTTTTAGTAAATTGTAAAGCACTGTATTTCCAGAATACAATGCCAAAAATGCAGTGTTGTATTTCCGGCCAGCGGCCTAGCAAAACTTTTATGGTCTCAGCGGTTTGTTTGTTTTTTAAGAGAATAACTGTCCTTGTTCATGAACAGCTAGGCAGATAGCACATAAACACACAAACGTGGGGTATTGTCTATCTACAAAATGGTCTTTCAAAGTTTCGGGGGGGGGGAACAGTCCTCCAAATCCCTCCCCCTGAATTTATTATTTTTCAATGCTATAATAAACATCTGATCAATAATATTCTCGAATTAAAAGAGAAAAATTACTATTTAAAAATATGAAGCAATGGTTACTGAAGAAATGAAGTTAATATTGTTTTATTTTTGTTCAATGTTATAAAGAACATCTGATCAATAATATTCTTGAATCAAAAGAGAAAAATTACTATTAAAAAACAGGAAGCAATGTTTACCGAAGAAATCAAGTCAATATTATTTTATTATTATTCAATGTTATAATGAACATCTGATCATAAGAGAAAAATTACTATTAAAAAATATGAAGCAGTGCTTACTGAAGAAATCAAGTCAATATTATTTTATTATTTTTCAATGTTATAATGAACATCTGATCATAAGAGAAAAATTACTATTAAAAAAACAAGAAGCAATGCTTTCCGAAGAAATCAAGTCAATATTATTTTATTATTTTTCAATGTGATAATGAACACTTGATCAATAGTATTTTTGAATCAAAAGAGAAAACTTACTATTAAAAAACATGAAGCAATGCTTACTGAAGAAATCAAAGCAATATTATTTTATAATTTTTCAATGCTATAATTTCGCCGCCAACAGAAAGCCAAGTTAAAAGTCACCATTGGGATTATAACGCAATGTATGCTGTTACATTAACTAATACGGAAAACTAACATAACAACATAAAATACAAATTAAGGCACTATAGATTAACAATTTCTTCACAATTGGGATTTAAAGGAGTTAGTGGCAAATCTGTTAGACAAGTGGAACGCTCATAATCGCACTAATTACAATTGTAACCCCAAAAAATGCAGATAAAAAGGGGAGTGTGTAGTCTGGAGTGCAAATTTAATTAGAAAAACTTAAAGTAAATTCAATGTTATAATGAACACCGCCAACAGAAGTCAAGTTAAAAGTCGCCATTGATCATAACACAATGCATCATGTTATATTAACTAATATGGAAAACTAACATTAGAACACAAAATGCAAACTAAGGCATGATAGATTTAACAATTCCTTGACAATATAGAGTCAGGATTTAAGTGGATTAAGTGGCAATTAAGTAGGATTTAAGTAGCAAACCTGTCAGATCAGCGGAACGTCCATAATCATACTAATCAGTTTGCACTAATTACAATTGTAACCTCAAAAATGCAGATAAAAATACGAATTAAAGCAGTTCGGAGTGCAAATTTAATTTGAAAAACTTATAATAAATGCAATGTTATAATGAACACTGCTAACAAAACGCCAAGTTAAAAGTCGCCATTGATCATATCGCATGTATCATGTTATATTTATTGATATGGAAAACTAACATTAGAACATAAAATGCAAATTAAGGCATGATAGATTAACAATGTCTTGACAATATGGAGTTAAAGGATTTAAGTGGCAAACCTGTCAGATCAGCAGAATTCTCATAATCGCTCTAATTAGTTTGCATTAATTAAAACTGTAAGCCCACAAAATGCAGATAAAAATACGAATTAAAGCAGTTAGGAGTGCAAATTTAATTAGAAAAACTTATAACAAATTCAATGTTATAATGAACACCGCCAACAGAACACCAAGTTAAAAGTCGCCATTGATTATATCGCAATGTATACTATATTAACTAATATGGAAAACTAACATCAGAACACAAAATGCAAATTAAGGCAGATAGATTAACAATGTCTTCACAATAGAGAGTTAAGTGGCAAATCTGTCAAATCGGCAGAATGCTCATAATCGTTCTAATTAGTTTGCATTAATTAGAGTTGTAAGCCAAAAAAATGCAGATAAAATACGAATTGAAGCAGTTAGGAGTGCAAATTTAATTAGAAAAACTTATAATAAATTCAATGTTATAATGAATACCGACAACAGAACACCAAGTTAAAAGTCGCCATTGGGGTCACATAGCAATGTATCGTATTATATTAACTAATATGAAAAAACTATCCTAAGAACAGAAAATACAAATTAAGGCATGATAGATTAAAATGTCTTCACAATATGGAATTAAAGGATTTAAGTGGCAATTCAGCGGAATGCTCCTAATCGCTCTAATTAGTTTGCATTAGAGTCGTAAGTCCAAAAAATGCAGATAAATATACGAATTAAAGCAGTTTGGACTGCAAATTTAATTAGAAAAATGTATAATAAATTCAACGTTATAATGAACACTGCCAACAAAACGCCAAATTAAAAGTCGCCATTGATCATATCGCAATGTATCATGTTATATTAACTAATATGGAAACCTAACATCAGAATTCAAAATACAAGTTAAGGCAAGATAGATTAATAATGTCTTAACAATATGGAGTTAGGGGATTTAAGTGGCAATTCAGCAGAATGCTCATAATCGCTCTATAATTAGTTGTAAGCCCACAAAATGCAGATAAAAATACGAATTAAAGCAGTTCAGAATGCAAATTTAATTAGAAAAACTTAAAATAAATTCAATGTTATAATGAACACTGCCAACAAAACGCCAAGTTAAAAGTCGCCATTGATTATATCGCAATGTATATTATATTAACTAATATGGAAAACTAACATCAGAACACAAAATGCAAATTAAGGCACATAGATTAACAATGTCTTCACAATAGGAAATTAAGTGGCAAAACTGTCAGATCAGCAGAATGCTCATAATCTCTCTAATTAGATAGAAATTAATTAGAGTTGTAACCTCAGAAAATACAGATAAAAATATGAAATAAAGACAGTTCTGAGTGCATAATATAATAAAAACAATTTATAAGATAATTTGATTACTCTGTTTTAGTCATTTTGACAGTTATTTAATGCTTTAGAAGATGTTAATTAACATTTGTAACTATTAATAATGAAAATGATGACTCACCGTTTGGATGTGAAGAACCTTACGTCTGATGATAATAGTCCAGATAGTTAAGCACAAAGGCAACTGTGAAGCAGTTAATCTACAATAATACCCTACCGATAATTAGTTGATTAGTTTGTTAATTAGCAAGACACTATCCACCCTTAATTTGAAGCGTTTTTAAATGCAGTTGAGGTGCACAACTCGCCTGTTGCTGATTCTGGAGGTTTGATAATTATGTCTTTATAAAAGTGAATATGAAAAACTTCTTTCTCGTAGAAAGCAGGCTGAGACGCTTGGTGCTTTGTGTCTTTCTTCGAATATAGAACAAAGAAAAATGATTGAAACGATCGTTTAATTTCCACAGAGTTTTACCTTTTGATAAAACTCAAGTTGCTGATTCGACTGGTTTTAAACAATGTATGCTGATACAAGAGCTGCCGGGGTTGAGTTATTAATATGAAACCAAGAGCGTTATAGTTTTCGACTAGTCGCTATAGCGTCGGAGGGTGGAATGCGAATTCGCACTCAGGGGTCAGACCGGGGACCACTGTGAGTCACGGGGCATGCGCGTGAGTTGACGACTCACGCAGAAGGCCAAAATAAACAATGTAGTAACGTTGTTTATTTTGAAGTTTGACTGTTTACGCCGTGTTCAAATTAGCAAAGTCAGATATGAACGTATTGCGCGTAATCGGATTTCGCTCTTAAATAATCGCGTTACTAAAAGAATAATTATTTTTCTTAGGAGGATTATACCTTTCCAGACTAAAAATCTTCTCTGCAATGACTTTTGATTCTTCATAAAATAAAAGGTTCTGCTCCTTTTTTAATGATTTATTTTATTTAAGTTCTTTAATAATGCTCTAACCGTAAGAAAAAATATTTAGTTTCGTCACTTCCAGTAGTATATTTTTTTTTAAATAACATAAAAATTATACACCAATAAAAAAAATTAAATTCAGTTACCAGCAAAATAATTTTTCAAATATGTATGTTAGAAACTAAATGATTATATCAAAGTAAATTGAATGTTTTTTTAGATTGAATTTTCTTTAATAATGCTCTAACTGTAATAAAATTATTTAGTTTCATAATTTAATATAGTATATTTTTCAAAATACCTTAAAAGTTAACACAAAAAATTAATATAATTTACCCACAAAATAAATCATGAAATATGTAGGTTAGAGACTAAATTAAAACTATCATTTCAAGTAGTATATTTTCCAAAATAACATAAAAATTATACCCAAATGAAAAAACTAAATTCACTGACCCACAAAATAAAGTTTGAAATAAATTAAAATCTAAATTATTATATAAAAGTAAATTGAATTTTTTTAGATTGAATTTTATTCAAGTTCTTTAATAATGCTCTAAGTGTAATAAAAATTATTTAGTTTCGTTATTTCATATAGTATATTTTTGAAAATAACAGAAAGTTATATACAAATAAAAAAATTTAATATTATTTACCCACAAATTTATATTGAAATATGTATGTTAGAGACGAAAATATTTATCAAATTAAATTGAATGGTTTTCTTAGAATGAATTTTATTCGAATTCTTATTAATACTCTAACTAAAAAACAAGTTAGTTTCGTCATTTCAAATAGTATATTTTTAAAAATAACATAAAAATTATACACCAACGAAAAAAATTAAATTCGCTTACAATCAAAATAATTTTTGAAATATGTATGTTATAAACTAAATTATTATATCAAAGTAAATTAAATGTTTTTAGATTGAATTTTATTCAAGTTCTTTAATAATGCTCTAACTGTAATAAAAATTATTTAGTTTCGTTATTTCAAATTGTATATTTTTGAAAATAACATAAAATTTATATACAAATAAAAAAAATTAATATTATTTACCCACAAATTTATATTGAAATATGTATGCTAGAAACTAAATTATTTATCAAATTAAATTGAATGGTTTTTTTAGAATGAATTTTATTCAAATTCTTAATAATACTCTAACTAAAAAAAGTTTCGTCATTTTAAGTAGTATATTTTTCAAAACAACATAAAAATTATACCATAAATAAAAAAATTAAATTCACTAACCCACAAAATAAAGTTTGAAATATATTAGAAACTAAATTATTATATCAAAATAAATTGAATTTTTTTTAGAATGAATTTTATTCAAGTTCTTTAATAATGCTCTAACTGTAATAAAAATTATTTAGTTTCGTCATTTCAAATAGTGTGTTTTTGAAAAAAAACATAAAAGTTATATACATATAAAAATTTTTATATTATTTACCCACAAAATAAATCTTGAAACGTGTATGTTAGAGATTAAATCATTATATCACAGTAAGTTGAATGAATTTTTTAGAATAAATTTATTCAAATTCTTTAATAATACTCTAACTTAAAAAATTAGTTCCGTCATTTCAAGAAGTATATTTTTCAAAACAGCATAAAAATTATACCCTAATGAAAAAAATTAAATTCACTGAGCCACAAAATAAATTTTGGAAATATATTAGAAGCTAAATTATTATATCAAAGTAATTTTAATGAATTTTTTTAGGAAAAATTTTATTCAACTTCTTTAATAACGACCATCTGAAGAAAAAATATTTAGATTTGTCATTTTAATTAGTATAATTTTTAAAATAGCATAAAAAATATACACCTATGAAAATAAAAAATGAAATTATTTTACCCGCCAAATAAAAATTATACCCCAATAAAAATAATTAAATTCGCTGAGCCACAAAATAAATTTTGAAATATATTATAAACTAAATTATTATATGAAAGTAATTTCTATGAATTTTTTTAGAAAGAATTTATTCAACTTCTTTAATAACGCCTAACTGAAGAAAAAATATTTATATTTGTCATTTTAAGTAGTACAATTTTTTAAATAACATAAAAATTATTCACCAATGAAAAAAAAATGAAATTATTTTACCCGCCAAATAAATTTTGACATGTGATTACTAGAAACTAAAGTATTATATCAACGTAAATTGAATTAATTTTACTCAAGTTCCTTATTAACGCCTTAGCTTAAGAAAAAATGTTTAATTCTGTCATTTCAAGTACTAGGAATTTAAAATAACATAAAAATTATCCAAAATGAAAAAACTTACATTCATTTACCCGCAAAATAAATTTTGAGATGTATATAGTAGAAACTAAATTATTATATCGAAGTAAATTGGAATTAAATATCTTTTTCATTCAGTACACCTAAACCTTCAAAGTTATGTGACATTTTAAAATTTAAAAAAAGAGTTTATAAACTGTTAAAAAGTTGAAAATCATAAAAAAATCATTTATAATGTTCCTTTACAAAATAAAATATATTGGTCATATTAATATAATTGAGATTCACAAAATAAAAATTAAAATTAACTTATAATAAATTATAATACTAATAATACCTAAAATATAATACTATTAACACCTGACAATTAGGCTTCATATTTAACTTCAGATTTGATTACTTTTCGATAATATTTATCGTGAGATCAAAAAGTTGACTCGGACTTGTCAACATAAATACAGAAAATTGACACAGGTTGATTTTGTCTCGTTACCAACTGAAACTTTTGGAATGCTATTTAAAATAAGGCCATTTTTCAATACTATAAAATCAATCATCTTTAACTTTTATTATTTAATTTGCAACCTTTTATAACTTAATGAGTATTTAACTTTGGAGAGTCTAAATGGGTGAATACGGGATCATGCTGGCAACATTTTATTAGCTAACAAATTATTACCTTACATAATTTAGGTATACAAATTGACAAAATCATTTTCATATTTGATTTTTCTGTGAATGAGAGAGAACTTATTGCATTGTTCTCTGGTTAAGCAATTACCTTTAGAGAGCATAGTACTTTACGAAACTTAAAATGTACATTATAAAAGCTTCTTTTTTTTAGATTCGGAGAAAAGCAAAATGTTTTTATCCTTGTTAGAATGAATATATTACAAGTCTTTGAATAACTAATTATAAAGAGATTTATTTTTGTCATTGCAGATAGTATATTTTATAAAATAAAATATACATCAAATCAAAAAATCCTTTACACCATAACATTTGAAATAGGTTTTGCACACGAGGGCTAATGAGACCGGGACCTACTGCTTAAAGCCGATTACGAATATCCCTGCCATATTCGGAACGAATATCCATGCCATAGTGGGATCAAACCTACGAACTCCGATACCGACGATCAGCACCCTAACCAATCGGCCAGCGTTCGGCTATATCAAATTGAAGAAATAAATCTGTTTTATTCTGTAAATTAAAACTTTAAAATCATATGCTATTTCAGACTTTAAAATAATTTAAAACTCTTTAGGAATAAAAAAAATTTTAAAAATCTGCCTTTATAATACTTTAAATAAATATATCTCTCATATTAATGTAATATATGTTAAAAAAATAAAATAATTAGCTTCTATTTTATATTAAAAATTCAGCTTCTAATTTTCAAATTTCAAGTGAAAGCAGATTTTTATTCACTTTGCATATGAAAATGCAAAATGCATGGGGTATGTATGCATATGTATGTGTGTATAATGATTAATTCACATAACAAAACAATCCTTTTATCAAGTTAAACACTTTTTAATGATCTAGTAAAAAAATTCTAAAATACTGCAGAACTTACATTTAAATAAAAATAGGCGGTTTAGAACTTTTCAGCTCGAAAGGTTCTAAATCTCTTTAAGTGCTTCAACAATGCCCTCTGTAAAAATATATTCAAAATAAAACTCCCACACTACTTTTTTTACTGTTCTGTTTAAGATTTTAAGAGTGAAAAATCACTGATGAACACGAAAAAACAGGATAACAATGATACTCAATAAAGTAATAAACTGAAAATGCTTTTAAGTTTCTAAAATTAAGAATTTTGAATAATGTGATGTTAGAGTTTTGCAATGGCCCTATTTTTCCCATATCCATCTAAGTAAACTCCATGTTGGATTATGTAAAAGTATTAGTTTTTTTTTTACTTAAGTAAAAAATGTATGACAATTTTCACCTTTAAAATCTCAAAAAAATAAAACTGAACTGAAAAAAAAAACCTTTCAGTGCAAGCTTGCAGATTTTCAAAGTTTTACCTTTTCTCTAATCTAAACTTTTAACTTTAAGCAGTAATCAAATTAAATCACTTCGTTGTGGTCAAATACGGTCAAATTTGTGTTATACGATAGTTCGTAAGACGTTAAACCTAACTGCTAAGGTTTAGTTTAGAGAACTACGGTATAATGTTTTATTATAAGAGCTATTGAAACCGGAACATACTCTTTAAAGACAATTCCGAACGGCTACGAACATCTATGCAAGCAGTAGGATTCAAACCCACGACTTTTAGCACTGAGAAGCAGCAGCACGCCCTACCCGTTCAGCCATCGTTCGACCCTAACTGGTAAAATCTCATTTATGAACATTTGAAAACATCCAGTACTTTTTCATTTTGCAACCTCCTCAATCACATTTTCTAGCAATGCGAAGCCACCTTAATATGTAGGATATTGAAAATATAAGATACTACTAACACCAGAACAGTGAGACAAAAGTTTAGAGCCACGAAAAAAAAAAACAATTTTTGTGATGATGAGTAATAGACTATGACATTCAAGTGATCAACATATTTACTATCTCGTTCGGTTGTAAAACTCTATTCTTTTTCTTCAAACACTAAAAAAAAAAAAAAAAAAAAAAAAAAAAAAAAAAAAAAAAAAAAAAAAAATCTGTAGAAAGTCGTAATTTTATGAAAAGAAACTTTCGCTACAGAAAGAAAACTGAAGTTAATAGAGTGGAGAAGTTCTACTTCTTTTTAATAACCCAGGGTAAATATTAACATCCCCTATATAATGATAGCCTAAGTTATCTGTCCGTCTGTCCTCGAATTTATGAAACAGTTGGACCTGGAATGGATATGGACATGGAATGGCATCTATATTGGATTCTTGATGAGTTAGAGTTAGCAAAATTTAAAGCGAGTAAAGCTTGCCTTTTCCTAAACTATCGATCCGATTCTAAAATAATTTGGTATATAAATATGCTTCATGTCACAGAGAAAATTACTGTAGTCTTTAAAACGTTCGAAATCCACCCCTTCTCCCTTTCAGAGCTTTTAATGCCATTATTTCAAGCTGTATTTTCTCCGGTTAAGAGCAGACGATTAAATTTGCCCCATAATAAATAGGTAAAAATAACAATTTTTTTTTTCTAGAATTATGAAGTCATTCCTTTAACCATCTCTTTTAATCATTTCATATTTTAAATTATTTAAATATCGGCTGCATTAATTTCATACGCTTAATCACTGAAACTAGAACTCTTTTGAAATTTAAAATAACAATCAAGTTATCCCCTATATAATAACCTAAGTTATCGGTCTGTGTCTCCTCAAATTTATGAAGCGATTGGACCTGGAATGGATAGAAGCATCCATATTGGATTCTTGATAAGTTAGGATTAACAAAATTCAAAACGTCATCTTTAAAACGTTCGAAATCCAAACCTTCCCCTTTTTCGAGCGTTTAATGCCATTATATCAAGCCTCATATTAAGACCAGGCGATTAAATTATCACAAACAGGTAAAAGTAACATTTTTTTTCTAGCATTACGGCGTCATTCCTTTAATCATCTCATTTAATCATTTCTTATTTTAAATTATTTAAATATCGTCTGCATTATTTTCATACGTTTTATGACTGAACTTAGATATTACGTAAATAATTTTCTTTTATATTTGGCTTAAATAATAGATTAGGTACATATGTGGTAATTTTAAATTTAATCATCGATTATTTTTTGTTGTAAGATAATTCTCAGCCAAAACACAAACCATTTTTTTACCTGCCTCATAGGGTACTTTAGAATTCTGGAAACTAAAAAATTTTACTGATCCCGTCATATGACGGGCTATATGTTAGTACATAAAATACTCCTCTCATTGAATTAACTGAAATGTCTAAAGTCGAAAGAATAAATATCAAGTTGACTCGTTACAAAAGCTGGTCAATGTATAGGTTATCAGATGTGATTACACCAAGGCCAATTTCTTTCAGATCATTCTGAATACACAAAATTCACTTTCAAAATCTCGGAAAATTAAAACGGAAATAAAAAAAAACCTTAAAGTGCAAGCTCTAACACTTTCAAAGTCTTACCCTATCTCTAATCTACACTTTTAACTTTAAGCAGCAATCAAAAACTAAATCATTTCTTTGTGGTCAAATACGGTCAAGTTTGTGTTATGCGATAGTTCGTAAGACTTGAAACCTAGCTGTCAAGTTTTGGTTTGGAGAACTACGGTATCATTTTTTTTAGTATAAAAGAGCTGTTGAAATCGGGACATACTGTTTAAAGGCAATTCCGAACGGCTACGAACATCTCTGCCAGCAGTAGAATTCAAACCCACTCCCTTTCGAACTGAGAAGCAGCAGCAAGCCCCACCCGTTCAGCCATCGTTCGATCCTAACTGGTAAAATCTCATTTATGAAACATTTGAAAACATCCAGTACCTATTCGTTTTACAGCCTTCTCAATCACATCTTCTCGCAATGCGAAGCCACCTTATGGTCAAATTTGTGTTCAAATTTCACCATGACAAAAATAAGGGTCAAATTTGGCCCTTATGTTCAAATTTGTGTTACACGATAGTTCGTTAAACGTGAAACCTAGCTGCTAAGGTTTGGAGAGCTACGGTATGCTGTTTTATTATAACAGAGCTATTGATAACGGAACATATTGTTTAAAGACAATTCCGAACAGACGCCGTTTCATCTGCAAATTTGAAACCCCTGAACAACCAATATTCAAAGGCACAGTCGTAAGTGTATGGCTGTGATCAGTTAGTCAAAGCAAATTCAAACAGTTTTCATAAATCCTTAAAAAGGACATCACCTTTCTATAACTTCAAATAGAGTATTTTATCCAATTTTTTGTCCGATTTCTTTTTTAATTATTAGCCTAAATACATGGAATTTACAGCATTTGTTCCATATTTTTAATTAATTTTGATAAATTTGCTTTAATAAAAAAAATTAGGTCTTTCTAAACGAAAAGCGAGAGTTTTTTTCAAAAATTTTGAAAGTTTTCTGACATACTCTAAGCAGACTTGCATCAACTTCATTACAAATTTTTATCTTTTGCAAGAAATCATTAGGTATAATTATCAACCTATTTAATTTTTAAAAAAATGTATGAGCAATATTACACCAGGAGACAAAATTTCAAAGAAACTAAAATGTTTAAAGCTTTTTCGAACACTATAAATATTAAAGGGGATAAACTACAGCGAAAAGGGTAAGTAGTGTTTCGTTGTTGGCCGTCTATAATGCATTTACTGCGAAATTTTAAAATTAATGTGCAAATTTTTATTTACAGTGAGAACAAGTTTAAAAAACACCATTTTCGGTAAAATGATGTTCAAGTTTTTATAATTTCCTTAAAGCTATAATATTAAATGCAAAGATTGGATAGCTATACATGTTGTAATTCTAATATTTCGATGGATTGTTTTAGAGGTACAGAAACGTCCAAATATATTAAGAATGTAAAAAATTTTAAAAATCAAATTTTGAAAGATTTAACCGCTTAACCCTTTCGTGGGCTTTGGGAAGATTACTTCCCACTTACATGAACTTACAAAATACACCTGTATGAAACTCAAAACCCATTATAATATAATGGACTTTCATTATAATGACGTGAAGACTAATTATCGCTTCAGTGTCTGGCTGTTATATATTATTCGATTGAATAAAATTACCACACCTTTTTTGAAAATTTGAAAATGTTAAAATAAATGGCCCACGAAAGGGTTAATGCACTTTTTAAATGTCGGCCCAAAAAATAAATTTTTTAATGTAAAAACACAATTTAGAAGATTGAATTTAGAGATATATAAAGTAAAATATATAAGTGTTATAGCTTACAATCCCATGTAAATAATAAATATCAATGAACGATTTTTTTTCTTTCATATTGATATTTTCAATTCTCGATTGCATTCAAGTGTGAAAAATTCTAGCAACATAAAGTACAACGCCTGTCGAATTATCTCGAGTATGCAGAGTTTGGCCAGTTTAGCGTTCACGTTAAGGGATTAAAAAAGGTGATTATCTCCATAAATCTCTTCATAGCCAACATAGTCGAAAACAGGGGGCAAAGAAATATAGATATATTATGGCATGTGGCCCAACATTACTCAACAAGAATCGCTATTTAAAAAAAATACACAACTTACAAGACAAAACAATTTTCAACTGTTATTTTGTAAAAGAACTCAGCTTTAAAAAAATATATATAGAATCTTAGTCCAAAAATGCGAACCATTAGACCTCTGTGATAAATTGAAGAATTAGGCTATGAAAAGAGTTTAGTTGAAAAAACAATGCAAAAAGAAATCGTTAAAGCTTTAAATGTAGACCTCAATTATATTCGACAAATGTGTTTCAATTTAGTCTTATTTAATGATAAGGAACTAGATGCAAAGATTTTTTCTTCTATTATCTGATAATAAAAACACTGAATGTTCTTCGCTTTAAATCAATTGATGTTACTAACATAACCAATTTGTGTATTTAAATTATGAACCTAAACAAACTGTCATAACTCAAATAAGGACACTGTTTAGGTCATTTTTAAAGATGCAGGGTCTCACAAGTCACTTTTTTTTCCAGAAAGACGTTCCTTTTCTACTATTTTTAAACGAGATTTGTGCCGAAAAACTTGCTAATTATTTGGCGCTAACCCGATAAAAAGCAAATTCAAACAGATTTTTCAAATATTCTACAAAAAGGTCTTTAGGACCAACATATAAAGTCGGAAAAGTCTAAACAAAATCTAAATAAATTTCAATTAAACTCAAAGCGATTGAAATCAATATAGAATGGGATAACTGACATTTCTTTTCACAATGAATGTTACAATAACAATCAGCTATTACCAATTTATTCCTGTTATATTCCTGAAATATACAAGACGATCTGAAGATCACGAATAACAATGCTTACAAACGAAAGCCGTTTAGAAACACGGCTTATTTTTGCTATGGATTTCTACACTTACCTTATGTAAGCATGTTCATAAAACATGCATAAATAGTTGAAGTGTGCTGAAAAATAAACTTCAAACCGTCTATCAATAAATGCACGGGACATCAGAAGTTATAAAATTATTTAATAAAAACTGTCAAATTTCAGGTTTTAAACGGTTTTTAAAAGTTTACAAGAATTTTAGAAGTAAAAGTTAATTTTTTTAAACAAATACAAAGCAGCTAGAACTCATATTTCATGCTAATTACCAGAGTTTCACTCTTTCTTTGATTTCGGTGAATCCTGCCCGACCTCCATAGTACTGTCGTCCGATCCCGTATCTGTACTTCGTCCAGCTTCTGGGATATCCAGTCGAGCGCGCTTCGCTTGCTCAGGACTGCTATGCCCGTTATCGGGTTCCGATCGATGTAATCCTGTTTCCCTCTTTGGTGAAGTCAAAGCAGCAGCTTTTGCAACTGTTGGCTTGTCCTGACCCTCTCCCGAAGTGGATGGCGCTGCCTGCACTGTTGCTGAAGTGGATGGCACTTTCTGCTCTTCCTCCGAAGTGGATGGCGCTGCCTGAATCGTTCCCGAAGTGGATGGCACTTTCTGCTCTTCTTCCGAAGTGGATGGCGCTGCCTGAATCGTTCCCGAAGTGGATGGCTTTGTTGGGTCTTCTTCGCCTGAAGCACGAAATTCCCGGGGTTCATCTACATTACCAGGCCCTTCATTGATTTCTCCTCCAACTATCTGTTCCCTTGGCCTATCAGCAGGAAGCTGGACTGGGCGCAGTGGCTGCCTCACCCCTCCGCGCATCGGCCTGTCATACACTCTATGAGGTCTCCTGAGCATGGGACGCTGTGGCTGCCTGATATTGCCTGCCTGCCTTCGCCTTCCCATAATTCCAGGCCTCACGTTATAAGGCTGACCGACAGGTGCATGGATATGTGGAACAGGACGGCCTGGCCCCCTGAATCTTCCAGCGGGACGTTCAGGTCTAACAAAGAATACCTCCAATGGAACGATGGGTTCTTCTGCTAAATCATCCAAGACATCCATAAAATCTTGAGCAAATAGTACAACATCTTGAAGAACATGCCTAACCTCTGCATTGCGGTCATATATCAACGGCAGAGCTTCGATTTCCTCAGCAAGATCTTCCTCAGGTGGAAGATCCGGAGGCATGCTCTGTTTAGGCATACTAGAGCCAGAACCTAAAAAGAAAAGATTCACATTACACAACGCATATTTAAATTACGGCATTCTTTGAACTTTGCTTTAATCCTAGAGCACTAAACATTCATCTAATGACTACTAAATATCAAGAGTTTTACAAATTGAAGACAATATTGCAGTCATTCCACATTATCAATAATTCCTTCATACCTAGCAAAAGAGCAGCTATCAGAAGCTGACGAGCACTGCTGTGCACTTATAACAAGATTTGCTGTAATTGACATTTAAGAGTCGAATGCTTAGAAAAAAAAATTTAAGTTTGTATTAATATTCGGTCTTTTTTCTGCTTTTTCTCCCACTAATTTCACTACCAATCTAAATAGTTTTTAAAATAAACTTATCTACGAAAATGAAGATTTATATATATTTTTTTTTAATTTATTGGACGATGAAATGAGGGACGAGCAGGATGAAATACAACCAAGTTTCGACAAGATAACTGAAGAAAATTATATCCTACCTGATGAAAGTGATTAAGCACATGTGCTATAAATATACATATTCGAATAAGGAACCGTATGGTGTATGTTACATTAAGGGAACTTTGACAGAGCTACGCAGTAATCGACAGCTTTTTCCCCCATGACTAAACTTAATCCGACTCAAATACCTAATCATAAGAATCAACGTGCTACGGATAAGAACTGGAGGATTATAGGAAACGATTAATCTGTTCCTAGTTTTCTAAGAAAACAAGCAGTAGCTCTCTTCAGAGGTCTGATCAGACATGACTACGAGACTACCTCTACAAAATTAACGCTAAACATACCATATGAAGGGTAAAATAACCCATAAGGTATAAGTAAAAAATGCAATGGGAAATGAATTTAAAATTTTTATTCTTTGTGTTTATAATACATAAAAGCTGACAGTATACAATTTTGTTTAATTATAAAGTGTCTATTTCCTTCCCAATATCCATGTTTCATACAGTCAGTCAGGAAGCATAAGTGGGTTATTTGACCGGCTATGGTAGAAATAGGTATGTATTAAGTGATGGTATATTTTAAAAGGGTGGTGGATTACCCAAACTGTTACGCATCAGATTCCAAACTGTCAAAGACAACAAACTAGGTCCTTTGGTACCTGTAGCAAGAAAGTATCTTGTGTTCTCTACCCTCCAAATGGTTGCGAAAATTTTAGACAAATTTTCTCTATAGCATATTCAGAACCAACACGTAGCTTACAAAAGTAAAAACTAACTTAATACTTATGTATTATATCAAAAAAGGAAACTTAACACATTGTGTGAAGATACATTTCGCAACGGAATTGTACCGGAAGCGGGCGTTTTATGAGTCAATTTAGTTATTCAGTTAAATCTCAATAGATCGAAAACCATTTGATTTTTTAACCAATTTTTCGTATTTTATATTGAAATATATAAACAAATATATAAATAGACAAACATATATAAATACAAATGTATATATAATACATAAATATACATATATAAAATACCATTTTTGCAAGGATAAATAAAAAGTTAATTTTAAATCTAAATTTATTTTTTTTAATCAACCTTCGCGTTCTATGGCTCCGCATTGACTGATGTAAAAACTAGTTTTTGTCTAAATTTTACCAGAATCTATGTAGTAGACAAGAACATTCGGCTTCGTTTACCTGTATATACCGTTGTTTTTGTACCCACAAACAAACCATGTTGATACAATTACCAGTACTAGTATGTGCCTCGTGCTCAAGTATCAATCGTCAGAAAACTTACTAGTACCGTCCCACATACAATGTGTTAATATGACTCAAATACTTAAATATAGGATTCAATGTGCTACGGATGAGAACTGAAGGATTTTAGGGAAGAATAAATCTGTTCCTAGTTTTCTAAGGAAGCTAGGTGTGGCTCTCTTCAGAGAGACTTCAGTGGCTCTAATCAGACATGACTATGAGACTACCTCTACAGAATTAAAGGGGTGGATTTTCCAAACTGTTACATACGTATCAGATCAACAGATCCGAAACTAGGTCCTTTGGCACACGTGGCAAAAAAAGTGTCTTGTGTTCCCTGCAACAAGGCCGTAGGCAAGGGAGGGGATTTAAGAGACCGGTCCCTCCCCGGAATTCCAAAAGACCGTTTCGTGGAAAGAAAATTCACTACGCGTGTGTGTGTGTCATCTGCCTAGCTGTGGACAGACAACGTTCTCAGAAAAAGACCGCTTCGGCCATAAATGTTTTATGGGGCATCAGACTTTTATCTACCTCACATCCTCATCCCCTAGAGTCATTCGTCTACAAATCATTTTGCGTAATCTATTCTATATCATCTTCTGTCTGGGATGACCCACGGAGTATTTTGAGACGGATTCTACCTTCCAAAATAGCTTCAACTTATGACGTTAGAGTAGATTTTGGTATACAGCTAAAAAAGAAAGTATTTTAAGTGAATAAATTCAACAATGGTTTTTAATATTAATTTAAATATTAAATTGATTGTGCAGATACTTCGTTACTCATTCTAAACCTTAAATCTGTTCATTAAAACATTTTTAATCATTGTTATTTTAAAACCACATTGTGTTATGGTACTCAATAGATGTACACAACAAACGTCTAAAAACTGAGAATCTGAAGGAGTGACGTCATACCCCTTTAGAAGTTGAAAGAATCAAATAGCGACCTCTAGTGCGGAAAAAATGCTTAAGTTTTCTAATCTGAGAAAAAAGAAGTGCTTTACTGCATATAAAATTATAATTCAGAATGTTAAACAACATTTTGCTAATTATCACATCAGCTAGTTTAATTTTTATTATTAACAAAAATACTTTGATTTAAAAAAAGAGTGATGTTTAATATAGATAAATGCCATTTTTATAAAAATCCTAGTTAAATGTTCTATAATGCTCATTAAATTTATAAAACATATAGGTAAAAGGTTGATGTTATGAAAAATAATCAACAAATAATAAAATAAAAAGTTTTTATTAATAAAAGCATTGTTTAAGACAGTATTTATACGAAAAAGAAAGTATACAAAATGCTAACATTATTATCATGTGGTGTATGCAATAAAACTTGAAAAAATGCAAAAGAAATGCTATATGTAAGTAACATAAGTGATTGTGGAACTACAAACTACAATAATTTCCTTAACAATAAAATATTCACAGAAGTTGTACTAAGATTGGAAAGCAGTAAATGATTTTTTAATAAGTGGAAATATTAATGGTTACAGTAAGATATAAAGGCAGAATACAGTTGTAGGTTACTAACGATATGCTGATTACGAACTATACACATGATTCTGGAACCTTGAATACTATATTTAAAAGCACCATAAATATTCACAGGTTATACTAAAATTAGAAAATAATGATTTTAATAAATGATCCTTGAGTAATTATATTAAAAAAAGAAATAAAAATGTTTGTAAATGTTTGTGATCTGAGCACTTTTAATTTTCAAAGCATACTAGTGTTTTAAGAAATGGGTAATCTTTGAATGAAATAAATGGCTTATTTACAAAAAATATAATAATGTTGAATAAATCCCAACTAAGATAATAATTTAAGTATCATTTTCTTCTTTAGAATTTGAAATCTTGTTTAAAATTAAGGATAAGGCTATATTTTGTCATGAAAGGGGTGTGACGTCAATCTTTCAGATTCTCAGTTTCTAGACGCTTGTGAGTACACATACTTCAGTAAAACTACAGGCTTTTTGTATCATTCACAAAACAAACAATGTCTTTCCCCTTGGTCCCCCTCCAAAAATAATTCCTGGTTACGGCCTTGCCCTACAACCAAAAAGGTGGGTGATGTAAACACGTTTTCTCTATAGCATATTCATAACAAATTTATAGCTTACAAAAGTAAAAACTAACTTCATACTTATGTATTATATCAAAAGGGAAAGGAATTTAATACATCACTTTCCAAGATTTAGGGTCCACGAATAAACCTACGATTTCAACTAGTACAGGGTGTTCACGGTTTCTTTTCAGTGCACAGTACTGGACATAATCACTAGCCGTTCCTACTCTAAAGAGTTGGATGACAATAAAAATTTTATACATATCTGGATTAACCCTTAATTTGACAAGATGTTTTTTTAAATATTTTTTAGTTTCTGTTATTTTTCCAAGTCTGTATAGACATTGGGACCTCTAAAATAAACAAAAAAATATATTTTCAATTTTGGATTTTATATTTTGAAGTTTGTTAGATATTTAAGCCGTATAGAAATTTTCATAAACCCGCCAGATTTTATTTGATTGTTCGTTGTAGCGGACTTAGCCAAATTAAGGGTTGATTAAAACACTGTGCTATGATTAAAATTGCAATCATAGAGATAACTTAAAAATTAAATTACAACATTTAAATTACTATTACAACTTTTTTTTCTATATACTACAGCAATACAAGAGTTTAAGTGAACTTCAATGTTTGCGAGCAAAGAAGTATTTGTTACTTGATCGGATCCACTACGGAACTAATAGGAAAGAGCCTAGAAAACTAGAAGGGGGGGATGATACTCGAAGGTAGAATGGGGAAGCAGTGCTTTGAAAAAGGAAAGAGGATTGAGCAAGCATCACAGGATGGATTCGGCATAGAACTGCCTGGGTCTAACCCTCTAGTTCTGCTATACTTGGGAGTTTGGCAAAACAACACTATTGAATTGATTTGGCTCTAGCATGGCAATAAGTAGAAAAAATTACAGGATGCTTGAATTTGGCGGGAAGAACAAAGTAATAAAACAAGCAGTGAGTAAATAAAGTAAGAATTCCAACAGGAGTAAGTTGTCAACAGTTTAGGTACACTATCAAGTAATGAGCAGTAAGCATGCACTCTACAAAAATTTTATCAGCGGACGCCAAGCATTCTTCTTATGGTGAATCCAAAAATTAAATGTTAGAGTAAAAAAAAAATTCTCTCTCGAAAAGTAGAATATTCCTTAAAATAATTTTATATCCCCTCACCGAAAGAAAGTTTTAAAGTGTCAAAATATATTCACTCCGAACTCGCATTTTAAATTTGTACTAAGGGGTAAAGGTTTAAAGGGAACACAAGCTTTAATTTACTTTTTTTTTGGGGGGGGGCACAAAATCCTCGGGAGACATACTGCGCCATACAAGTTTTGTAAATTACACAGACAAGAGGCATAACGCAGACTAAAAACATCAAATAAAAATAACACAAGATTTAAAACTTCAAGAATAAGCTCTTACAAAATTCTGTTTATCTCATAGCTATTAGTTTTCTCCAGCTTATGCAGCAAAGCACTTAACAATATTATGAATATTTTTTAATAAAAATCTAGATTTAACAGTATTCCGCTATAATTAGCAATTTAATATTTCTTATAAGCCTCTGAAATTAGTGCAGGTATCCAAACATGTTATATGTATAAATTTGAAATTCAGTACACATGTCACTCGTAAGTAGACAGTGATAAAGGAAAAACATAGTAAAAGGTATATATACTTTTACTAAGTATAAGTATATATACTTTAAAATCTTTGTTTTACTAAAAACGTTATGAATTTATGATGCAAGTTTTTAAATTAATTAAAACAAAACTACAAACTCGTAAAGAGTTCTTGTATTTTTCGTCATTATTGTTGACAAGTCATGTGTATATGTCTAGAATATCAAAAAAATATTCGATAGTAATTAGTAAATCTTGGGTGCTAGTAATATACTGCACTATATTTAACAACACCATTGATAATTGCGGTTGTTTTATATTATTCAATTCGAAGAAATTTCGACATAAAGTTTCGATGTTACATTGTATACTTAATTAAACGATAGCTCATATCAAAAGGGGTAAAAAACCATTCACTTTTAAAGTTTTACTAGAATGTTTAACACGCTGACTGCTACGTACGTTTACTGCGATACCTCCTGCAGGCCGAGTACCATTGTACAAAGCGTATTGGGCTGGTTACTCCCACCAATATTTTAATGTGAATCGCTGATAATTGAATCGCAAGAATAACCTCTCGCTTCATTTGTTTCCATGGTATCATTTCTGTTTAGTTGTGTTCATTACAACGCATCTGTTTCGTCACTTTACACGATCAGTTTGAATCTTTTCCTATTAAAGAAGATATAATTTAAAATATTTACCCTAATTCGTTGAAATGCCGAAGAGATAGGTGGAAAACTTAGTTCTTAGCAAATCAAATAGCAGTGAACTAAAAAGCTTTTATTAAGAAAATTATTGTAAAGTTTCATAAACTGTTTTCGTATTACTTTGATAACAATTCAATAGTTTTGTTACTTCTTGTGAAATATCTTTTCAAGTACATACGAATATCCTTCGCAAGTAGTCAAATAAAGCGTCACTCCCAATGCAAGTGACACTGCCCAATCAGACACTTTGCTGTCACCAGAATATGTCCCTTTATAAGCTTCCAGTACTGCCCGAAAAAACAATAAGCATTAAAATTCCTCAAGTAAAACAGATAAAAGATACATACCTCGTCTTGACCGCTTTGGGGAAGCCAGCTTTGCAACTAAAGATCACAAACTAAAGGGTCGTCAAACCGAATTGCAGTCATTATTTAGGATACTTAATCGATGAAGATTAATTTAATCGAATACTAATAGAGAGAAATAAACTGTAAATCTACTATTAATGATTTTTAAAATAGGTGACGTTCTCCAATTAACATAAAAAACTCATTTTTTTTCGTGCATTCCTACATGAAGTTAAAACTTTTAACAAGAGAATAAATGCGATTGTGTCCAGATGTTTTAATTACTATGCATGTAATTTTTCTAAAAAAAACTACATTCATATTTTCCAGTGATGTAAAAAAATCAAAGCAATGTTTTGACTTAAATCTTAGTTACAAAATATGAGAAACATTTATAACTTTGTAAATATCAAACGTCTAATTTCACCCTCTGCATTTCTGAGTTTATATTTTCATGCATTGAGTGACAAGGAAATGGTAAAACTGATATTCCCCGCGATGGACTGACCTAAAAATTTCTCGTTGATCTATGGTTTTTATTTAAAACAAGCGTCTAATTAAATTAATTTACAAGCTTTATCATTCATCAACATGTACGCGTTGAGAAAGCAATGAATTCAATTTACGATTACTTTTTCCGATGAACAATGCTCGGATTTTTCGTGTGTTAGGAAAATTTAAGAAGATTAAAGTGCTTATTCCATGTTAGCATGAACCAAAATTAAGGGCCACTCTCACCAAAGTTGTTTAACGGCTAACCTCGATTAACCCATAACGCCAACCAATGGTGGGATGCAACTCGCCGTTTAAACAGAGATTAATCGTGGTTAGCCGCTAAACAACTTTATTAAAACCTGCTCTAGTTCGTTAATGTGTGATAAGGCCATAACTATTTGCGTTTTCCAATCAATCATGTTTCAACATGGGTACACACACACAGAGAGAGAGACACACATAGCCTGCTACTTTATTTTGGTAGAGAGGACGTATAAGATGAATTTCTACGTCGTAGGGACGTAGAAAGTCGACAGACAGGAGAGGTTTGGCACTGTATATAAGAAATAATCGAGTCCTCTTTGTCGTTCTCACTCAGTCAGTCGACATTCTTTTAGATAAGCTCTAGATTAACATCAGTATAATTATCGACCGAACACCTTAACCCAGTAGCGAAACGTTGTGGAGGAAGGCAATGAAGGCTAGACTCGTAATGAGTTGAGATGTGCCATGCTACGTGAAACTGCCTTATGACTGTCATAGAAATATAAATTTCCATGGAAAAGACTAAGGGCCGGCCTCACCAAAGTCATTTAACGGCTAACCATGATTCATCTCTGTTTAAACGGGGAATTACGTCCCACTAACCTTTGGAGCCATGGGTTAATCTCGGTTAGCCGTTAAACGACTTTGGTGATCCCGCCCCTAAAACAGATATATATATATATATATATATATATATATATATATATATATATATATATATATATATATATATATATATATATATATATGTGTGTGTGTGTGTGTGTGTGTGTGTGTGTGTGTGTGTGTGTGTGTGTGTCTGTGTGTGTATGTAATGAGACGCACTTCTCTATGGGTAATTGCAGTCATGGCCATAAAATTGATACCGTTTCAGCTAAAGTCCTTTATTAAGATAATGTTGAAGGACGGGTTCCCACTTCATCATAGGGACAGGATAAACTGAAGGGTCAGCTAGCATGAAGTTCTATGTACAAGACACGTAACACCTGGGTCAACATCTGTAGGAAAATATCTCTAAAAAAATCTGCCTCCGACAGTGTGTATCTCCTTTTTATTTGGAAATTTCCGAAATTGTACGCTAGGGCCATGTAGTATTATAATTGGACAGGCCCCTTTAGGGGTTAAAAAGGGGAATGCAAAAGGACGCGGGAATTTTTAGCCCTTGATTTAAGTTTTGAAATCCCCTGAAAATTTTCCTTACATATATTTATATATATATATATATATATGTATTTGATGTGAACGACATTGTCCTGATTTCATCTACATTCATCGATCTTGAAAAGAAAACTGAAAAATTCAACAAATATGCAAATAAAATTGGTCTACAAATTAATGATAGTAAAACAAAAACTATGAGAAAAAATGCAAAATCCAATAACAGGATAAAAGTAAATTCTGAAGTAGAAGAAGTTGATTTCTTCACACATCTTGAAGAAACGGTAAATAAGCAGAAAGGCAGCAATGAAGACATCAGTCAAAGAATCATAAAAGCGAGAATAAGTTTCAGGAACTTTCAACAGTTTTGGAGAGCTTCAAACTTAAAAATTAACACAAAATTAAATGTTTTAAAAGCTACAGTTCGATCTATACTTTTATATGGGGCTGAATGTTGGAACCTTCGTAAAACTGAAATAAAAATATTCGAAGCATTGCACAACAAATGTTTAAGGATTATTTTTTTAAAAATTTTGGCCTAACAATATATCAAATAAAGACTTTATAACAAAACTGAAATTCATACCCACTCACGGAGAAACTTTGAAGAGACGATGGTGATGGACTGGACATATCCTTCGTTTAAGGACCTCTCCATACTATGGTCCACTGCAAGCCATTACTGCTGCCTGGATGGGTTATGGCTTATCGAGGTCGACGATGGCAGACAATAAAATGGTCTTAGTGGAGGATGGCTTCGGAAGCGGTTTTTCACCAAGATCAAAGATAGCCATCATGCGCTCCTAAAATGCTCAATAAACTCTATGGACACATCCAAGCTCTCTGCTCATTTAGTGACCAAGTGTGTGGATACAACCCATAAACCATCCTCCAAGGTCACTATCATGACCAGTACTGGAGTGGTGAACAATTGGCCATAGCGTGGAGACCAAATTAAACGGGATTGCCTTGACAATATCGCAATTATTTGGGCGCCGGCGTTAAGCGCAAACAATGAAGGCCAAAGCTAACTTGACAAAGAGATATGCACCAAGACATGCGCAAAGTAAAACTAAATGGATGGGAGGAAGCAAGAAGTTTGACCCAGGACAGGGTTGAGTGGAAAAAGAGACTGGAGGCCTTATGTGCCAGCTTGGCGCAAAGAGAATAAGTATGTATATTTGTTTTGAAAGTTAACACTAAAAATGACTTACTTCAGTAAAAATTAGATATTTATCCTACTGCAACAATCAGTAGTTTTTGAATAATACAAAAGGTGTTCATAATTTTTTGTAATGGTTTTGAAATTATGTATTTATACACACATGTATGAGTGTGTGTAATATATCAAAATTATCATCCCTAAAATAACTATCTAAAATTCTCATTCTTCAATACCTATTTTTTCAGCCATAAAATATCGGATACAGGAGTGTCCTATGACGTAAAACTTTTTATCCATCTTTTAAAGCGAACGCTGGATTAAATGCCAATTTTTGGTCCACTGGCCAGGGCCTGATTTCCGACAGGGCAAAACGAGGCAAGCGCCCAAATTATCTGCCATTTCAACTTAAGAATGTGATGCGTATGTCTAAAATTCAATTTAAATTATCGACAATTTCTTCTTTTAGTTTTTGACTCATTCAGTATCATTAGAGAGCTTGTTCACAAATGTAAGAGCTGGCAAAAAAATGTAGACCATGCAGCTACATTCTGTTTTAGGCAGGAAAATTCTTCGGGTAAGGACTTACAAAATTCTAATGTACGCTTTACCTTGCAGGATTTTTTTTTTGTAACTTTTTTTATGATTTTACTTATTTCATAATTTTTTTTTAATTTTATTTTAAACTAATCTTATTTTACTAACTACATTGGTGGGTGATCTTTAAAGGATCTGCGGGCCATAGTTTAAGCATCACTGCATATAAGAATCACCCTGTGGCCACCACCTGTGTTCAGCAGAGTGAGGGGGGCCCGGATGAATGAGTTTGACTTGGGCCCCCACTTCTGTAAGTCGGGCCCTGCCACTGGTCACATATTTCAGCTGTTCCATTAAAATGGTATTACTTCTGCAATAACTAAATTGCTTCCTGTGTGGTTTTCGAACTAGTTTCTTTCGTCGGCAGACCAGCGTGTTCTCAATAAATGTGAAATTCCACAATGCTGGACTTGCGTTTCTGATATCTTTAAGACTACGTATTGACTAGGAGTTCTTTTTGCAAATCAAGCCCAAGCAACTTAGATAATAGGGGCTCATTTCCTGTGCAATCGGTGAAGAATATTTCACAGGTTACTCACACACACACATATATATATATATATATATATATATATATATATATATATATATATGTGTGTGTGTGTGTGTGTGTGTGTGTAATGAGACGGACCTCTCGATGGGTGGTTGCAGTCATGGCCATAAAAATGATACCGTTTCAGCTAAAGACCTTTATTAAGATAACGTTGGAGGACGGGTTCCCACTTCATCCAAGGGACAGGACAAACTGAGGGGTCAGCTAGCATGAAGTTCTGTGTACAAGACCCGTAACACCTGGGTCAACATCTGTGAGAAAATATCTCTAGCAAAATCTGTCTCCGACAGCGTGCATCTCCTTTTTATTTGGAAATTTCCTAAATTGTCCGCTAGGGCCATGTAGGATTATAATTGGTCAGGCCCCTTCTCTGAGGGCGTAAACTGTAGCCCTAGTGGTCAATTTAGGTTAGGGGTTAAAAAGGGGAATGCAAAATGACGCGGGAATTTTTAGCCCTTGATTTAAGTTTTGAAAACCCCTGAGAATTTTCCTTACAATATCCTCCCCGGGCAAAAAGAAAGGGATGAACGAAGTGAGAACCTTTCCGTTAACATAAAATTTTACAAAAATTTTAAGTAACAAAATAAGTAACTGATGATTTCATACATAATTATACACATATATAGTATAAGTTTTGCAACAATAAACACAGATTACAAAGACATAATACATGTGATAATAAATAAGAAAAAAATTGGCTAGTTATTTATTTATATTAATACGCTGGAAAATTATTGAAACTGCAATATGTATAACTCAGTTTAATTTAATGGTTAAATTGAAAACGATTGATAATACTTATATTAGATAATAATTTTAATAATATTTCGCATTCTTTAATATAATAGAGAGTCCCTAGCTACAGTTTAAGCCCTCAGAGAAGCGGCCTGACCAATTATAAACCTACATGGCCCTAGCGGACAATTTAGGAAATTTCCAAATAAAAAGGAGATACACGCTAGCGGAGACAGATTTTCCTAGAAATATTTTCCTACAGATGTTGACCCAGGTGTTACGTGTCTTGTACAGAGAACTTCATACTAGTTGACCCTTCAGTTTGTCCTGTTCCTATGATGAAGTGGGAACCTGTCCTTCAACGTTATCTTAATAAAGGTTTTTAGCTGAAACGGTATCATTTTTATGGCCATGATTGCAACCACCCATCGAGAAGTCCGTCTCATTACATTACACATATATATATATATATATATATATATATATATATATATATATATATATATATGTGTGTGTGTGTGTGTGTGTGTGTGTGTGTGTGTGTGTGACGAACCGTAGCCTTACACATCAATTATCAAAACCAGCTGAATGTAGTCGTGTCCATTGGGAGTCCACTATGGAAACAGCTGAGTCCAGTGTCCAATCCTAAAATGGGACACTAGACTGTTCTTCTTCGGAGTGTAACAGGCAAAGGCACCAACAGCAAAATATCGTTTATTCCCTGTTTTACATGATTACAAATACAGAGCACACATCTGAACCTTGCGCCCTGTTAACAAGGAACAGAAAGTCAAAAAATCACAGAACAATCGCCTATTTAAAACATTTTAAAACTGGAATCAAAGTCATGATTGACGTCAAGAGACAGCCAATCATGCCGCATAGAAAGTTCTCTCGAATTCTAAAAAAAACCATCCCACTGACAGAGTGCGGTGTGCAAATCCCAAAACCAGAAAAACGCCGCCATTTTATAAGAATTGACATTTAGAATTTTGAAACCAAAACAGAAATATTTAAAGTAACAAGCCCCATTATTACACACACATATATATTTTATATGTATGTATATATATATATATATATATATATATATATATATATATATATATATATATATATATATATATATATATATATATATATATATATATATATATATATATGTATATGTATATATATATATGTGTCTATGTATATATATGTGTATATATATGTGTGTGTATGTATACATTATATATATATACATATATATGTATATATATATATATATATATATATATATATATATGTGTGTGTGTGTGTGTGTGTGTGTGTGTGTGTGAAATGTCGTGATCCAGTGTTAAGGCGAATGAAAAATAGTCTTCTTGATAATAATAAGTTTATTAAACCATCGTTAAAGTAAAACTTGGGCTATTTTCACTTTTTCGTCGAAGACACGCGTAGAGTGTTGTTGACAGCTCCATGTCCACGCGCTCACTGAAACTTATCTGTTTGCAAGCTCATCAAATTGTTTTAAAATGCTTCAGCCTGACTGGATTATCCTAAAAACTTACGCGATCTTGGTTCTTTTACATTTATTTTGTTATTATAAAAAAGTTCCCTTTTTAAATCGTTTTTAACTCACGTAATTTCCAACTATCCCGTTTTTACACCTGGCACACACACACACACACACACACATATATATATATATATATATATATATATATATATATATATATATATATATATATGTATGTATGTATACATATATATATATATATATATATATATATGTATATATATATATATATATATATATATATATATATATATATATATATATATATATAATATATATATATTATATATATATATATATATATAAACAAATACAAGAAACTTATTTTTTAATATTTTCAGCCTAATAGGCCTTTTGTTGAACTATGATATTACATCTTTATTTCCAAGATAACATAGCATTCCTTAAAACATCAATATAGATTTGGTTCTACCATTCCCTCAAAATCTTTCAGAGTTCATCCAATGTTTTTGGATGCCGCTATAGAGAACTTGTTTTAAAAGTCCATATGCACAATCCATAGGTGACAGATCAGGGGAATTGGGTGGGATACATTTAAAGGGTATAACTTCATATCCATTTTCATTTCTCAATTAATGGAACAGTAAATTTAAAAGTAAGGCTTGTAGCCTTATCCTGGTGGAACCAAAGGTTCCGCTTCGTGAAGATTATTTGGATGAAAATATAGAATTTCTCCTTTGAAAATATGTATTAAAACAAATTTCTGTTAATAATCTGAGTTAATTTTAACATTTTATCCTACTCTCCTTGCTTTAAGTTTTCTGTTATAAGAGAAAACAACAATAAACATAAAACAAGGGTCGAAACTGACATAGGAAGCATTGAAAATTTGCTAAAGACGCTCGACGATGGAAACGGGATCCGAACGAGGGCAATTCGCCTCTGCATTGAAGTAACGGAAAGCTGAAAAATCATTTCCAAAATTCCATAATTTCAATTAAAGCGTAGGGTTAAAAATAATGAGTTAGACCCATTAAAAAAAATAGACGTACAAATTTATTGCATTGTTTGTTTAACTATTTATTCGTAAAGTGTTAGTTTTAGACTTATTGATATACAATCCCTTTTTCTTAGCATTTTTTTTCCTAGATTATCTGCTTTCTGCAGTATGTCTTTAAATTTGGATGATAACAATACAATGCCATCATCAAAATCTAAATCTTAGTGGAAGAAATATTCCACCTTACGCCTAATCTTTTACCTTTGATTGTTTCTTTCGCTATCCAATCAACTATGATGATGAATAGGAGATCAGACAGAACATAATGCCTTGTAAACTAAAAGTAATAAAACATTAAAATAATTGCAGGAATGGCTTGTAACAATCTGAATAAAAGATAAAAAATGAAAGTCAGATAGAAGGAGTCTCCCTATTATAACTTTAAGAGGTGATTGGCTAATGTCATGTGAGAAATGAAAAGATGAAGTATTGCTTTTTTATTTCTTACCAGAAATAAAAACTATATACTATAATACAAAAAATATATATTATACATTAAAAACTATATACTATAACTTATTACTTTTCTTTCTCCCATTGCCCGATTAGTACCTGCCAAATAGGCTAGTACTGAAGCAGGAAATGAAATGTCTTAAAGCCCCTCCACACCATGGTCCACTGCAAGTCATCAACACCGTCTGGAGGGGGTATGGCTTATCGTGGTCCATGGTGGCAGACGATGGCTTCCGAGACGGTTTTTCTCCAAAGATCAAAGGCAGCCTGATGAGCTACTAAAGTGCGCAGTAGACTTTATGGACTTATCCACGTGTTTAGCTCATTTAGTGGCCCAGCGTGTGGATGCAACCCGTGAGCCATCGTTCAAGGTCACCATCAGGAAGTGGTGAACAATTGGACATAGTGTGGAGGCTACATTATAAAAGTGTAAGGCCCTTACTTTGGACGTTGTGGTTCGATTCGAGCCATGGTTGTGACGTCCCTTTGACGTCAACTTGTCGTTTGCTCGCACAATGGCTGCAAGCTGACGTCAAAATAACGTCAAAACGAAGGTTCGAACCGAACCGCAACTATCAGAGTAAGAGCCTAGCACAAATTTGACAGTTCTGTTTCAAGTTTTGAGAAGACAACCGCTGTTTAAAACATTTTACAGCATGATCTCAATTCCCGTTATTTTAAGCTTGTTATTTTATTTTAAGAATGAAGTAATAATAACATATTCAGTATTCTCTGTTACAATACCAATATGAATCAGTACCAATACCAATTTTGTAACATTCATTGTGGAAGATTTGGCATTCATAGTGTCTGTGGTTGGAGTCACAACTTGCAATGTTACGCTCATGACAACTCTGACGTCAAAAAATACTACTTGCAGTAATTATTGACATTTTTCTGCGCATATGCTGCTTTCAGGTTTATATACGATGAAGTAGTTCAACTCTTTAGTACATTTGGTTGCATTGTTGATTTACGGAGTTTTGAAACGGTATGTTGCTTTTCTTTTCACTGATAGTGTAACTTACTTCGGTACTTCTGTGCAATCTTAAGCAAATTATATTGAGTAAGGGTAATAGAGGTATTTGAAATTGCTAATGTGTTAGATTAGGCCAGGGTAGCAGACAAAATTAATATTTTTAACTCTTTGCACTCCGTTGTCGCAGTATTTGAGACATTAAAATGCTAACATTAAATCCTCTGTCTCGGCTACGGCGACACGGTGAGCCTACTCAATAATGAACACTATACTCCATTTTTCTTTTGCATCACAGGTATGTACTTGTAACTAATATAGTGCTGGAGCTATTGATATCCTCTACAGGGCCCGACTAAGTTACTTTTGTGCCTAGGGCACAACCAATTTTTGTGCCCTCCACCCCCATTTAAATTTACAGTGACAAGTTATTATCATACTTGCAGTCGTAAAAAAATTATAACATTGAATTAGCAAACGGATTTAAGGAATTAGCATTAAAGTAATATTCAAAATCAAAAACACCCAGTTTTCATATTGCATAGTCATTATTATCTCTGACTAGCCATGCTATAAATTAAGGACTTTTAAAGACCTAGAGTGACCCACTTTTTTTTTATTTTTACCTTGTCACACTCACAAGCTCTGTCGTGTAGAAAATAAATAATAGAATTAAAAGTAATTTAAATGGATGAGATGATTTAATGGTTTATAGTGGTACGTTGCTAATAATCTGTTTTATAAATATGTTATAACCCATAGGATAAAAAGAGCACCAGGTTTGTTGAGGGAATTAATTATCAGATAGATAACAGTAAAATTAAAGTAAATAGGAAACAATAGTTCATGACAAACACAATTATCTCGTACAATAATTTATTAAAACTTAACGATGGTAGCGTAAGTCTGCAATTTTTTCCCGCTTAATATGTGTTTCAAACACTCGATTAAAGTTTAGTGCCCTAAGTGCCCGTGTGATAATCAGACCCTGATCCCCTATGAGTTACTAGGCTGGAGTGCAAAGGGTTAAACAAGAGATATTGATTTTAACTTAATACCTCTAAATAAAATGTGCCTGTCTGTATACATCCTGAGGCCAAAGTTGTAGTTTCATAGAAAGACTTCTTAAGCGAGGAAGCTATGAATTATCTAATTTAAAAGTAATTTAAATGACATTGACCTATAGAAAGGCATTTTCCTTGCGAATGCAGAAAAATTAAGGCAATGGTTGTAGAAAAATTACTTCTGTTTCTATAATGTGTAGGGTACTTATTTCTTAACTCTCGCGACATTTAAAACCTGTGAAAGCTGTTAGTTTAAAGTTATTATTCTATTAATCATTTGCTTATCAAGTATTCGCTTGCATTGTACTGGGTAAACAGTTTCATTCTACCATGAAATTCTCCAATTTCAATGTAATTTCTATTGTTACCAATTCCCTTCCGACTATTATTCACCTTATTACAATAGAAATGAAGAAGTGCCTTAAACATTGCTGAAAAAAGAGGGACATTACATTACCAACAGCCCCTAGACTGAAAGTGTGAGGGGGGGGGGGGTGCTATTACGCTGTAAACTCAATACTCACCCTTTCTGTGGAACCTGACAAGCAGTAAACAACACGTACTTCATATTAGAACGTGCAGAAATTTTTTTCTCGGAAGAAGCAAATGTTACACATTATACTGTTTAAAACGTTCACCTTAGCTAGGACGCTATTTGGTGGTAATCAGATACACTATTTTCTCACAGGAAGAATTCGCAACAGAACTCCCTGGGCCAAGCCCTCTAGTTCTGGAGTTGTTAGTAATCGTAATGCATCGATCTATGAATATTGAGTTGGCATGACATTAAATACACTATATTCGACACAAAGGTAATCTTATGTCATGAAAAATATTTTTTTTCTTCCGGTACCAGTGGTGTACCCAGAAATTTTGACTGTGCATATTGTCACTGCCTACAAGTGCAGAAGGGTCTTGAGCTTCCCCCCATTTTGAAAAGTCAGTTCTTTAAACTAAATTTAACACTTAAATATAATAATACAGTACATGCATACATGCATTTTTATCTCAGACCACCCCCTCCTAAATTCTCTCGTGTAAGCGCCTATAATTGCCATTTTTAAAAAACAGACTTCTTTAATTTAGTATCATTATATAAAAACTAAATAATGCATTATATCAATCTAATTTCTCCGTTGTATAACTATTTATGAACTGATATAATTGTTACCAAGATATAGAAGTTAGAAAAATATAGCTATTTAAGAAAAATCTTGGGAGGGGATGTCTCTTTCCACCCCTCTGGGTACGCCTGTGTTCGATACCAATTGGTTTTTCTCTTTATTTTTAGAAATAGTCTTGCAGGGAAAGGGTGAGTACCCCCGCCCTCTTTTGTGTAGAGAACCCTGAATTAAACAGGATATTATCGTGAAACAATCTTTAAAAAGTTGCTAAAACTTTGTGTAAAATATTGTTCAAAATAATTGTTTTACATAAATCGAATTGAACGTATGTGAAAATTTATACCCATTTTTTTATATACGAAGTTAAACATAGCAGAAGAATAGTTATCTAATATCTAGTGGCCTACAACTTTTTCCCGAATGAATGGTTATGGTCTGATCTTCGGTTCCGTTGTTCGTAGTTTCGAATACCTATGGGATATGTATAACCGTAGCCTTTCTGAATCTGCTTTAAGCAGTAGGTCCCGATCTTATAAGCCCCAGTGTTGCATAAAAGTACACCTCAACGCTGCTAACTAAACTAAGCAAACGTACAACTTTTAATACACGTAGCATGACTGTTTTTGAAGAAATATTCTTGTAAATTTTAGTCTTGTGTGACTGTATTATGATCCTTATGAGAATACAATTTAATACTCTCTAAACTGAAATTAAAAATATCTTGTTTCTTTCCAACTTTAATTCAAGATGGAGCACTGCTAAAAATGTTTTCGCTTGTATATTTCTATATACGCTACAAAGGGATTGATGAACGTTTACAGAAAGCATTTCTGTGAATTCTTTTCTAAACAGGAGTTTAAATTGAAACATGCTTCACGGTATTTATCGAAATGCATCCGCTACAGTAAGATTAACATCCAAATGTAGCGAAGCTCCTAACTTGTAAACATTTAGCTGCAGTTTAGTATAAATGCAGGGCCTGATTTTTGACAGGGCAAGCGCCCGGGCCCAAAAGGGGGCCCCAAATTAACTGCCATTCCAAATTAAAAATATGATGCGTATGTCTGAAATTCACTTAAAAATATCGACAATTTCTTCTAGTTTGATTTATTCAGTATCAGTAGAGCTTGTTCACAAATGTAAGTGCTGACAAAAAATGTAGAATACGCAGCTACACTGTTTCCTCGAGTAAGGACTTACAAAATTCTAATATACGCTTTGCCTTCCATGGTTTTTATAGCTTTTTTTATAACTATAGCTTTTTTACTTATTGCATAATTTTATGTTAAACTAATCGTATTTTACTAACAATATTGGTGAATCAACTTTAAAGGCTCTGCTGGCCATAGTTTAAGCATCATTACCAGGTCTTGATTATCGCATGAGCACTTGGGGCACCTGCCCTGGGCGCGAAAATTTTAGGGGGCGCGAAAATTTACTAATTGTACTAATTTATTGATACCCTAATTGTTATATATTGCTACTTGGTGACTTTTTTATGCCAGCTGTATATTACTACTGCTTTAGTTAATGCTTTTTGTATGAATATCTTGTATTCATCTCCTGATGAAATTTATATTTTTTACCTTTGTTTATCAGTTTATAATGTGGTTATTAAAATCTGCAGTAGTTGATATCAATTTCTGAGCTTAAATTTTCCCTGCTAAATATTTAGTCCTGATAAAGGTCAATCAACATCTTTGACATTATTTTGTGCATAGTGGTTGAATTTTATGTAATAACTATTTTATGTAGTTGCAGTAATTTCACTTCCCTCATGGCATCTTATTCATTTGAATTTCTTCAGTATAATTTTCAATCCACATGCACAATTCCCCTTTCGTTAAGTTTTAATAAATTATACGAGGTAATTGTGCTTGTCATGAACTATATTGTTTCCTATTTACTTTAATTTTACTGTTATTTATCTGATAAATAATTCCCTCAACGAACCTGGTACTTTTTTTTTTCCTATGGGTTATTGCATATTTATAAGACGGATTATTAGCAAAATACCACTATAAACGATTAAATCATCTCATCAATTTAAATTTTTAATTATATTTTCTGCACCACAGAGCCTTATGAGTATGACGGGGTGGAAAATAAAGAAGGGGGTCACTCTAGGTCCTTACAAGTCCTTAATTTTTAGCATGGCTAAACATAGATAATGATTATGTGAAATGAAAATTTGGTGTTTTTGATTTTGAATATTACTTTACTGCTAATTCTTAAATCTGTTTGCTAATTCAATGTTATAATTTTTATGACTGTAATGAGGATAACTTGTCGCTGTAAATTTGCATGGGGGTGAAGGACATAAAAAGTTGGATTGTGCCTAGGGCACAGTCCATCTTAGTCGGAAACTGATCACTACATCACCCTGTAGCCACCACCTGTGTGCAGTAAAGAGGGGGGGTGGAATGGGTTTGCCCTGGGCCC
This sequence comes from Pardosa pseudoannulata, assembly GCA_032207245.1. Classification (NCBI taxonomy): domain Eukaryota; kingdom Metazoa; phylum Arthropoda; class Arachnida; order Araneae; family Lycosidae; genus Pardosa; species Pardosa pseudoannulata. The sequence continues at coordinate 79,582,796 of CM063500.1, read as the reverse complement.
CCATTTCTGTAAGTTGGGCCCTGGTATAATGTAATAGGGGTACTGTTAAATAGATGCCCTATTATTCTGAAAGCTGAGATACTTTAAGCTTTATGCGATTAGAGATAGAAATATCAAAGTATTTGGTCACTGAAATGCTTTTTACACCTAAACCTGCCTTAAACTTGCCTTCTGACCTATAGTAATCACTGAGTAACATACTTTAGGAGTAACCAATTTATTGTAGGTGCAATTAAATCTCTCTGGTCACCTCCTATTTAGAAAAAATATTACAACGATCATTCTTTTCTGGTCTATATATATTGTTTAAATATGTGCTCGATATTAAGGCCACGTTTCCTGTCTCACTAAAGGACAACTTTTCAATCTTTCAGTCGAAGGTCAGAATTACATCCAGGAAGGAATTTGGACATTTTGGTATGAAATCTCCGATTCTTACAATATGGAAGAGTCTTGAATGGAACACTAAGGCGATCACCAGACACAATAAAAATATCGTTCATAATATATTTAATCCACTGACATATTTTAAAAACTTCCTTTTGGTTCATAAACTGCATTTCGAACATCATTGCTTGAGCTTTGTTTTAGGCATTAGCTCGCAATTTAGAGCTGATCTCGTGGTACAACTTAAATGTCATAGCAATTTCATGCGAGTGTAGCTTGTGTGATTGTGTTAAATTTATTTTAAGTTTAAATTTATTTAAAATAATCATAAGCAAGTAAAGTTATTAAAAGGAAGAAAAATTAGCATGGACATTCGTATTGTCCAAGCAAACAATACCCACATTTCACAAAGTTGTGGTAGCTCAGATGATATAGGCAGCTTCTTGGCTCGTTACTGCAGGGTGACGGGATCGGAGCTCGAGCTGGCGATAGATCAATCGTGTTCATTAATAGCGTCTGGGGAACGTAAAATAGATTCGGGATCCCAATGTTTCCCAGTTCCCAAACGATACTTCTGGTAGTGGTAGGCCAAAACTGGGAAAGTTAGTCATCTACTTGGTCTCTGCTTTTAAATTACGAGGCACCACTTCTTGAGGTTCAGTCGATCTTCAACCCTCGTGATTCCTCAAATGAAGCTCTTAGTCATGGACTAGTCGCATACTGCGAAGGGGGTCTTTTGAACCTGGTGATAACTTCCCTACACCAGAGGAATGAGTAACATACTTCGTTGGGGGGGGGGAAACAATTACTTTGCTCTTTCCTTTAACTAAATCAATGAAAATGATTTTGAGAAAATCGAAGTTAGATTCTATTAATTTTCTTAAAATTTATTTACTTTTTTCTCCCCAAGTGTATTCCCCTGAAACTGTTTCTAACTACCTCTAGTAAAAGACGACCTCTCCAAAATGTCTTAAGGTTCAACGAGTGGTTTCTTTAGAGAGGTGTCACTGTATTTTTAAACCCTAAACATGCTTATGTAAGGAACTTTAAATAATTTTCCTTTCTTACAAAAATTTTCAAAGTATTTCTAAGTTTGAATAAATTTAGAACCTTGAGTATTTAAACTCAAATCTGATAAGAAATGTCTGTATTTTAGGTAATCTGGCCTAATGTCTGAAGACAAGAAAAGTTCTGATCATATGACCGAGGGTGATGAAACCTCGACTAAAGCTGCCGACACTAGCGCTCTTGAATCAAATGCACAGGCCAGTAATAGCCAGGAGTCGTCGCCAACTGGCGCTGTTGGTGGTAACCAACATGAAATGCTAGGTGCTACCGGGATATCCCAGGAGGGATTGCAAACCAGTGGTTTCGTAATTAACCAAGAGGGGTTTCCTCCCTATGCTATTGGTCAGGAGGAATTAGCTGGAGCTATCGGATGTAGCCAAGAAGCTTCCGCCGCAGGTGGTGCCATTCCGAAAGTTGTTCTTGGCATGGAGGATGTACAGAAAGCTTTCCTAGCTAACACTAGGAATCAACTTAACCAATTTCAGAGTATCAAAGACGAGTTACTCGAAACTATTAGGGATTTGAAGCAACAGGCTCGCAGAAATCCAGGCAACTGGGTGTTTTTCGAACGCTTGAGAGAGCATATTAATGAAGCTTATGCGTTCCTGGATGAAATCAAAGAGGCTATGTCTATTCAAGAGTCGCGTGAAGAATATTTAAATTTACAGATGAACCAGTTCTTTGAAAGGAGGAGACAAGAGGGGGAAAATTTTAAAGGCACTACTCTTAGAGTCGGAACAATTGATGGTGTTGACGTTACGATAAAAACAGCTATGAGAACGCCTGATGAAAAAGACGATGACCCTCTAGGTGAAAAATTGGATAAAGGCAAAATAGCCAAAGCACTTGTTGATCATGTTTTTGAATCTGCAAGGGTCCAGCAAAATGCGGTAGAAGCGGGTGGAGAAGCCAGATTAGAAGCCGCTGCAGTCGGAATCGATGCAGAACGAGTTCCGAACGAACCTTACGCGAGGGATGTAGCAAATGCAAATATGGACGATGATGATGACGGAATGCGACTTGGTCCTATTGTGACGGGGAGGTATACGTTGGCTATACGAGCGCATCAGTTATTTCCGGAATCATCTTCAGATGATTCCCCACCGGAGGAGCTTGACCAGGATCCTCAGGAAGAGAACAGAAATGTTCTTCGAAGGGATAACGAAGCGGCAGAGGGAAGGATGGTGGAAGATCTCAGAGACAGTCCCAACGATTCACCAGCTGAAGAGTCCAGTCATCAGCTATAAATTGGGTATTTGTTTAGAGCTAATCACTTGTGGTCAGTTTTATACATTGTATTCATGGTGTGGATTTTAATTTTATTCAATAAATTTTAATTACCTTTTTAAACTAGACTTATTAACTATGAACTTCTAATACGCACCTCATGTAGAATATACCGAAGTGGGGATATTTTATGATTTCAATGACATGTTAAAATAATCTTAGATACGAGACGCGCGGTGACTTACAGGCATCAGACATTTCATTTTAAATTCTACGTAGGTTATTGTTAAGATTCCTTTTGCATCACTCTTATACAGGACTTGCTATATTAGCCAAGCAGCGGGATGATCTTATTGAACTCCCCATTGCGAGAATTCTTTTCCTTTCCAGAAACAGGAACCGAAAGTAGTAATAATGGGGTTTAATAAACATGTAATAACTGACAACTTTTAAAACTACGGAAGTAATTTCGTCTTTTCGCAAAAGTAATTTATTGGTCGATAGTTGAACTGTAAAGGTAGAGCGCTACATTTCTGATCTCTCATTAGGCACGGATGTTTATTGCCATTTGGTATCTTAATCATGTAAAATCTCAAATATAATTATTTCACAAGTTAGGTCATCTCCTTTAGCATAATTTTTTCTCTTAAGTGGTTGAGGAATTCGTAGATCAGCACAGTGACTTTTCACTGAGTTTCGAGGAATGGGCCGAATGGATGATGAAACGCAGGGATACTTTACCGGGTTTTATGTTGGCTAACCTTGCTTCAAAGAAGCTCAATGGCGTTGGTGTAGATTCACGCTTCCAAGACATGGGTTCGGGATTCTATTCTCGGCCTGGACAAAGTTGACAGCCTTTCATCCCTTCAAATGGTAGACAAACTGAGGACAAAGCATGCTAGGGAACTAAACACTAGGGGTTCCGCGTAAGTTTGACCATCTAACTGGGGCATATGCTTCCCAATCCAGGGTCCTTTAGTCTCAAAAACCGAAATTGGGAGCTTTTTAGGCCATGGCCTAGTTTGGCTATAGCGCGCTGAGTAGTTTAAGTTGTCTTTGCTTAAAGTATAACAATTAGTTTGGTTTGCTGGCTAGGGATCAAGCCATGGAGACAGCAAAACTTTTCTTTAGCGCTCAGCCATTCTCGCGATCTCCCTTTGCAAGAGTGGCAACAAAAAAGTTGCAACCACGGTTTGGCCTGATGACTTAATCTTAACACTAAAGTTAATCTGTCTTTACAACTGGGATGAGGGTTTGATTTTGGGCTCAGTCTTTTTACCACAGATGTAACAAAGGTTGTCAATGGCATTAACACGGTTCCTTGGAATTCTGATTTGAAAGATGACTTATGGTTGTCTGTTAGATTAAAACTTTAAAAAAAAGTAATTCAGACTAAAGGGAATCTCTGCTATCAGTAGTACAACAAAACATTAAATTTCCCACAAACCACCCTTTGTGAATTTCTTAAATCTGGTTTAGATTGATACAGCCTTAATTTTTTACCTAAATATTGCAAATTAAAGGTTTAAAATTATAATTAAGTTTCATTAACCTATTTTCTTAAATATTTACATGAGAAATTATATAAAATGCATAAATGGATTTCTCATTTAAACTCTCGCAAAATGCTCACATTTTCCCTTACAAATATTAAAATTTATCATTTTTTGAAGCACTATTTAAATCATTAAAAAAAAAGTATAAGGAAAATATTGGTTTGCCAGATTAAAGAGCATTAGCCAAAAATTTCATTACTATTGTATTTCCAACAAAAAAGTTGAAATATTTCAACTTTTTTGTTGGAAATGCAAGATTGAGTTCTTGTGCATAATAATGTACTTGTGGCGCCCTCTATTCATGAATTAAAAAAAAATTCAAAGCTTGAAAAATGTTATCTGTGGTATAAAATAACTAACCTTGCTATTAAACTATTATTGTTTCTTCCCAGCTTTAAATATCAACAATCTAAGTGATTGTACTATTAATTTAAAAAAAAATTGTCTGTTTTAACTAACATCCTGGTTTATCTGATAAATCCAACGTAGTGGGATCTTGGAAAAAGTTCTGCTTTTCAGTTATCTTAGTGAATTAGATTTTTCAGCACAATGACTAGCAAAGAGTTCAAATCATAAATTCAATAAACTTTTATTTTTCAGAAGTTAGTACAATTAACAATAAGGTAAATAAAATTCAATACACTAAAGAAAATAAATAAAATAGCATTTTATTGCACATACAATAACACAATTACTAAAGAGTAAAAAACTAAATTCTAAAATCAAGATCACTTTAAAGAATTTTGAGATAAAAATGTAGATTCATTAAACAAAACTCCATGTCACAAATATTTGAGGGGGGGGATGTAATACAGTGAGCATATATAAACACGACAAATACAGTTAAAAATATCAATACTTTTTTAAATTTTCAATTTATGACATTAAATATCAACATAATGAAATTGACAGCATGGCAATTAAAAAGTAAATTAAACAATAAAATGAGATTCTTTAACATCACAATGATTTATAATATACTCTTAAAATAAATACTGACTTAGTAAAATACTATGACTGTATTTTTTTTAAGTGACACTATACTAATCTAGATAATAGATGGCATTTATACAGGGGAGAAAAATATCAGTAGTGTAACAAAGAAAAGCTATAAAACCTCTAAACTGAAGAAACACATGAAAAATCCCAAAATCACTTCAGAATTAAAAACATGCAAGGTAATTAATTTCCTGATACACTTAATCTAAAAAGACACTCAACCAAATAATTTAAGGAGGGGGAAAATATGAGACGGCAATCAGTAGTTATAAACTATACATAAGAAAAAATATAAATGAGAAACCAGTTTTTTTTTCCCAAAATGACTTTGTATTGAAATCTATCTATAGTTTAAGTATAATTTTTAAAAACTTGCTGTGTAAATTATGATTTCATCTACATTTTAAAATTTTACACACTAACTTGTGTGAATCAATAAACAAAACATTAAATGTTTATCTAAAAAATTTTCTTTTGATAAACATATGCTTATTAGCATAATATAACTACTACACATCTGTATTGAGTACCTAATTTTTTAAACTCACCTGCATTATGAATTTTTTAAAATGAAATCATCTAACAGAAATATGTAGCAAAATATTTTACCATTTTATTTAAAATGCTTATTTAAAAAGTCAACATATTTTAAACAGGCTTGCAACTGCTGAGGTACTTTCACAAAAAGGTGAGAAAAGTGACAAATAATACAGAATAAGTGACCAAAAAGTGACTAAACAGCGATTTTTTTTCTCCCCATAATTACAGATCCTATTATTAAGATTTTTCTATTTATTTTCTCTAAATCAAATTATTCATGCAAGACATGATTTTAGCGTCAAATACAAAAAAAGTTATAAATTTTGTTTAACACAACATTGCTTTTAATTCAAGAAAATCTATAAATTAGATTTGAAAACATACAATACATTAATTTTATAATCACAATTTTCTGCATATATCAATGTTTTGAAATATGTACATAGCTAGATTAGAGTATCTAAACAAAAATTGTGAAGAAAAAGAGAAATGTGTGCTTTGACTTAAATTACTTTAATGTATTAAATGTACGTTTCAGTACAAATGTAGATTTCACAAACTTTTTTACGACTTTTTAAAATCACTAAATTCTGGAAACCATAAGACCATTTTAATAAGAAAAATAAGGTTAGAGCATCACATTTTTGGTCTTTTATTAAAATATTTTATTATTAATTGAGATTTTCTTTTTTGAAGAACAGACTTTTGCTGTGATACACCATGAAAAAAGTGACTGTTTACTGAAAAAAGTGACTAAAAGTGAGAAAAGTGACGGAATTGCAAGCCTGTTTAAATAATCAATAATCAAGACATTAAATATTTATCTAAAATACAATTTATTTTTGTGAACATATATTCTCATTAGCATGACATAACTGCTACATATCTGTACTAACGAGTACCTATTTTTTTAAACTCGCCTGCATTATAAATTTTTTAAAATGAAATCATGTAACAGATATGTAGCAAAAATTTTACCATTAATTTAAAATGACATGATTAATTTAAAAAAAAACCCTTCCTTTCGATAGGTTTAGAAAAAAATCTCTCCAGTAAACAGGGTCTTGCCCTCAACCAAGGTGAACAGCACCTTTATATATACACATACACACAAATATACATATATTTACACATATACACAGTGGAACCTTTGTATATTGGAGGTCACTATAATTTGTATTGTCATAAATCTGTGTAGCCAGTGCATAGAAAAATTTGCACATTGAAAATTTCTAGAATGTTATTAACACATTGTATGCAGGACATGTACTAGTACGTCTCCTAACGACTGATACTTGAGCACGGATCACGTACTAGTTTGGTTTGGTTTGGTTCTGGAGGGCTACGGTCTACTTTTTGCAACAAGAGGGCTAATGAGAGCGGGACCTACTGCTTAAAGCCAATTCCGAACGACTACGAACACCCATTCCATAGTGGGACTCGAACCCACGAACTCCAGTTCCGAAGGCCAGCACCCTAACCATTCGGCCATCATTCAGTGATCACGTACTAGTATGGGTTAGTGTAACAACATGGTTTGTTTGTGGGTACAAAAATAATGGTATATACAGGAAAACAAAGCCGAATGTTCTTGTCTACTACATAGTTTCTGGAAATATTTAGACAAAAACTAGTTTTTACATCAGTCGATATGGAACCACAGAACGGGAAGGTTGATTAAAGAAATCAATTTAGATTTAAAACGAACTTTTTATTTATTCTTGTAAAAAATGATATATATATATATATATATATATATATATATTTGTATTTATATATATTTGTTTATATATTTCAATATAAAATGCAAAAAGTTGGTTAAAAAATTAAACAATTTTTGATCTATTGAGATTTAAATGAATAACTAAATTTATGCCCAAAATGCCTGCTCCCGGTACAATTCAGCTGTGAAATGTACCTGCATACAATGTGTTAAACATAATATAACACTTACTTTAGCAGAGTATAATATTCTTTTTATTATGAACTATGATTGATTTTTATCTAATAAAGTTTCTTTAAATATATTGAATATTTTACTTAAAACCTTTAACTTTGGTACATAGAAATTTTACTTCAGATACATAAACAGAGAAAGCGTTATATTTTATAGCAAATCATGTTGTACAGTAATAACAAGTAACTTTACAAAATACATAAAATCTGTATAATAAGTATATCACTGAATTTTCTATTCCAAAAGTAAGTTAGATTCTATTTTTTAGAGTATAAACATATTCCACACACTGAAAAATATGTAATACAAAGAGTTATAAAAATATTAGATGGGTAAATAATTATAAAAATTTAAATACATATATCACAGAATTGAATATTGAGAATACTTTAAAAACTAAAATTGTAATCCTTCATTATAATTCCTATTTTGTAAAAAATTATATAAAACTATTATTATAAAATTAGTAAACATTTCATATAAAACATTATATGTAAAAAAGTATATTATAAATATAAATAAGCATCTTCAAATATATTAGATGAGTAAAATGTAATATTAGTAAAAATCACAAATGGTTAGAATACATAAAAATCAAGTTAACTCTTCATAATAATGCGAATTAGTTTTAGTTTAAAATGTTAGAAAAATAAAAAATCACAAATGGTTAGTATACACTTCAAGTTATTTTTTAATTATGAATTTTTTCTTTAAAAAAATTTATACACACACAAGTTATAATGACACAAGTCGTGAGTTGTAATCACTATGTCACAAATCCTTGAGTAACTCAAATGCAAAAAATAAAAATTTTTAGTAGTTATTTTTGGGGATTATTTTTTTAAAAAATCTAAAAAAACTGAAAATTAACAAAATTATAAAAAATGAAAAAAACAATTAAAAAAAAAAAAAAAAATAAAAAAAAAAAAATATAAAAATGAAATATTAAAAAAAAAAGAAAAAAAAAAATTAAAAAAAAATAAAGAAAAAAAAAACAAAATAAACAAAAATACAATAAAAATACAATCTATATCATTTTTCAAGGGGAGGAAAATAGAAAACAATGGATTTCGGTTTGGGGGTGCTACAGTCTACTTTTTACAACATTGGGGTTTATGAGACTGGGACCTACTGCTTAAAGCCAATTCTGAACGGCTACGAACATCCATGCTATAGTGGGATGAAAACAATGGAAAAAGAAATGAATATAAAAATTGAAAAACAGAGTTCCTATTTTTTCGAAATAATCATCCAAAAGTGAACATTGTAACCTCTTACCTATGTCACTCAAAGGCAAAATATCTCTGATGTTCGAAATGTTTTTTAGAAAAGAAAGAGAAACGTATCATATAAAGGCCAAACAGAGCACCTATTTTTTTTCCAAACAAACATCTAACATATAATCAGTAGTTTTTCAATACAATGAAATATCGATCTATCATTTTTCAAAGGGATGGAAACAGGAAAAGAATATGGAATTTGAAAGCAGAGTTCCTATTTTTTCCAAATAATCATCTAACATGTAATCAGCAGTTTTTCAGCACAATAGAATCTCTATCTATCACTTTTCAAGAGGGCTGGAAATGGAAAACAATAGTTACAGGAAATGAACGTAGAAATGCAATAAAATGCATGACTAGAAATAAATTATTTATAACACTAGTTGCATTGGTGTCTTTAGAAAATAAAAATAAAAATTAACGTATCATATAAAGGCCCAACAGAGCACCTATTTTTTTCCAAATAAACATCTAACACATAATCAGTAGTTTTTCAATTTAGTGGAATCTTGATCTATCATTTTTCAAGGGGATGGAAATAGAAAACAATGGAAACATGAAAATATACAAATTGAAAGCAAAATTCTTATTTTTTTTCTAAATAATCATCTAACATGTAATCAGCAGTTTTTCAGTACAATAGAATCTCTACCTATCACTTTTGAAAGGGCTGGAAATGGAAAACAATCGCTACAGAAAATGAACGTAGAAATGCAATAAAATGCATGACTAGAAATAAATTATTTATAACACTAGTTGCATTGGTGTCTTTAGAAAAGAAAAATAAAAATTAACGTATCATATAAAGTCCAAAAAGAGCACCTATTTTTTTCCAAATAAATATCAAACGTATAATCAGTAGTTTTACAATACAGTGAAATCTCGATCTATCATTTTTCAAGGGGATGGAAATAAAAAACAATGAAAACAGGAAATGAATATAAAAATTGAAAGCAGAGTTCCTATTTTTTCTAAATAAGCATCTAACATGTAATCAGCAGTTTTTCAGTACAAGAGAATCTCTATCTATCACTTTTCAAGGGGGCTGGCAATGGAAAACAATAGTTACAGGAAATGAATGTAGAAATGCAATAAAATGCATGACTAGAAATAAATTATTTATAGTACTAGTTGTATTGGTTTGGTTTGAAGTGTTATGATCTACTTTTCTACTATACAAGATTTAACATGACTACAAAGCCTACTGTTGAAAGAAAATTCCAAACAGCTGCAAACATCCATACCAACTGTGGGATTCAAGCATTCAAATTCCAGTAAATTGCATATTGAAAATTACCACTCTACCCATTGGGTAGAGTAGTAATTACAGTTTTCGGAGAAGAGCTGTATTCCCTTGCGGTTTATAAACATACAAGAGATTCCCTTTTAAGCAGTCTAAATAGGAACATGATTATGCCGGGAAAAACAAAATTCCTGTTAAAATGGTTATGAATGTAAAAATGCAATAAAATGCATGACTAGAAATAAATTATTTATAACACTAGTTGCATTGGTTTGGTTTGGAGTGTTATGGTCTACTTTTCTGCAATACAAGATTTAACAAGACTAAAAAAAGTCTACTGCTGAAAGAAAATTTCAAACAACTACAAACATCCATACCAACTGTGGAATTCAAGCCTTCAAATCCAGTAAATTGCATATTGAAAATTACTACTCTACCCATTGGGTAGAGTAGTAATTACAGTTTTCGGAGAAGAGCTGTATTCCCCTGCAGTTTAAAAACGTACAGGAGAATCCCTTTTAAGCAATCTAAATAGGAACACAATTATACCAAGTAAGCAAAATTCCTGTTAAAACAGTTCGATTTGGTTTGGAGCGATACTGAAACCATGATCTATTTATTTCGGAACGGTCCCGAACACCCTTCACAACAGCGATATTCGAACCCATGAACTCCAGTATCGAAAAGTAGCACCCGTCCCGCTTGGTTCTGCAAATATTATGCATTTGTATATTTATATAAAATGTTTTCTACTTTATACAAGGGATAAAACGAGTTATTTTAAAAAAGCTTTAAAATAACGGAATCCCTGTAAGAAATCAGAGAAAAACAGCTAGATAAAAAATAAAAACGATTAAATGTTGAAAAATATCTTAGTGATGCTTGAATATCTTACTCTACCCATTGGGCCATTGTTCAGTAGAAGCATGGTAACAGAAATAAATAAAAAACAAAAGCACCGCAACATTTGCTAAGCAACATTTATTACAGTTTTAGTTGGAAATATTTAAACTTCTATTCTGCAATACTTATCATTATAATAAATAAAATTTATAATAATTTTTATCAAATTTGAGTATGAAAAAGGGACTTGCAATCATATTTATATAAAATATAAAAAAGTGACAGTTTTGTTTATTGATAAGGAAAAGGTAATTCAACAAAATGAAATAAGAAAATCTTCAGTAAAATCTGACCATACGAGAAATTTCTAAAAAATATTCTTATAAATAAATAAAGCAGTTATTTCATTTGACGTCTTATTGATTTTTTAAAACTCATTATTTATTTACTGATATAATGCTCATTTACCAGGAAAACATTTTTTTCAAAATTTAAGATACATTTCCCTGAAAAATAAACCATAAGTAAGAGGTTAGCATTCACTATTTAAAAAAAAACTTTCATTTTATAAATATTCACACTGAAAAAATTCTATACGATAAAAACATACTTATTAAAATTGGTATGTTTTATTCTTTTGACTAAGTACTAGATTTTGTTAACATGCATCAGGATTTTGTCATAACCTGTCTTTGCATGACTTTCATATATTATTCTCAGAAAATGTATAGAAATAAAATAGTTTCTGTTGAGTATTACAAATTAAAAATCGGTGACTAGTTTTATTAATGAGCATTAGGTATGACTGGTGGTACCACCAAACAACAACTGCAACAATTTCTCAATGAAGTAACATTCATGGCAAAATTAAAGCTCTGTAGATAAAATGTATCTACTACACAATTTTCTCATTCTAGATGAAATAATTTTTAAATACTTCTAAGATGAGAAATAAATAAGAAAAATCATGTATTAAATTGATAAATGCAAATGGTTAAGATGCAACAAATTGTTAACATGTGAGCATATTATGCATGCAAAACTTATAACTCTGAACATTCTACTTGCTCTTCATTTAAATGCTTCAGTTCTGCTGGATTCTCATTTTGCACTTCAGCTGTCTGCATTTCTTCCGATATCTCCTTTCTTTTGCTGCGATCAATCCAATTTTGGGTATATCTCTCAGCAATGCTATTTTTTGACTCAGATCTAACATTTATTTCCTCAAGTTTAGTTTCTCTGAATAATATACCCCTTGTTGGATGCAATAGAACATAGTAAATTACCTAAAAATAAAAAACTTATTTAAAATAATGAAATATAAAAATAAAAATAATTAAATTACAAAACTTTATTATGAATACAGTGATAAAAGGACTTATGACTTGGGGATATGATGTCCAAATAAACAAGGTAAGCAGTGCCTACCCTACGGGAAATACATTGGTTTGGTTTGGTTTGGTTTCGAGTGCAACGGTCTACATTTTGCAACACGAGGGCTAATGAGACCGGGACCTACAGCTTAAAGCCGATTCCAAACAGCTATGAACATCCATGCCACAGTGGGACTCGAACCCACGAACTCCGGTACCGAAGGCCAGCACCCTAACCAATCATCCATCGTTCGGCACGGGAAATACATTAGAAGCTTCTAATGTATTTCCCGTATATGTCCCATTATACTATAATTTAGGATAATTTCCTGCTCTTGAAATATATAAAAGTTTTTAACTACTTAGAAATTTAAGGAAGAAAAATGTTGATTGTAATTTTTACTGTAATTTAGTATTTCTAGACATAAAAATAGTATTTGAGAAACACTTAAGTGATGCATTTAGATTTAAGGAAAAAAATAATCATGCCCAGTATTTGAGCATATGTGAAACCTCTAGTCCTGTATATTATTTTGCATAAAGGAGAAAATATTTACAACTACTAAACTATTTAAAATGTAATTCAGAAGCTTATCTAATCTACTATTTTATAGCACTTATAAGACCTAGCAAGAGAAAAATTTGATATTATAAAAGTGGTAAATGGTGATAAATTCATATGTATCACAGTTAAGAAATCAATTTAAAAATCCTGTGATAACAGTTTAGTAACAAATGCAATTTATTAGCCATAAAATTACCTTAACATACTAGATTAGAATATTTATAGAAATAATTTGAATTTTTTAAAATGAGAATAACATGGTCAAATGAGCAAAGAAATGTTTACACTAAGTGAAATTTTGAAATTAATGCAATTCTCTTATCCTCTAAAAAACACTTAATACTGTAACCTAAATGAAATTATAAAAATAACTAAGTTTAATGAAATGTGATATTTACTAACCTTGATGATAATTGCCAGAATAAAAAACACAAAAGTGATGATGAGAACTACAAGTCTAGCTTCCAGAAGACATAGATGATACCATAAACTTATTAAAACAGTATTTTCCACAAAAATGAGAGAATAGTATAGGCTGCTACGTACTAGTGTAGGCTCATCTTTTGGGTTAATAAAACAAAATATGTATATGAAGGAAATCACCAAGTTGTACACAAATTCTGCAAACCTAAGTAAATAATTAATTTTAAATTTTCATTACATAAAAATATTTTTTCTGCATATTGAACAATATCAGAGTTCACACTCTTTTTCCAGAACAAAAATTAAGGACTTTCTAAGGACCAAAGTAACTTTTTATAAGGACCTACTTGAAATATACGACATAACAGCATAACCCTATCTCCCAAGGAACAAATTTTAATGATTAAGAAATAGACAAGGCATGTTCAATAAATGCCCGACAATATTTCAAAATTAAGTTTTTAAAAATGCCTAAATATTAATATAAGATAAATCGATTTGACAAAATCTAATTTTGATAAATGTACATCTAAAGTTTTTTGAATGATCAAACTAAAAATAAATTGTGAATAAAAACATTATAAACAGTACTTTCTGAGGTTTAAAAATGACTGATATATATATTTATATAAGAGTTATATATATATATATATATATATATATATATATATATATATATATATATATACTAGCTGATTATACCTGGCGTTGCTGGGAAAGAAGAAAGTTTCAGACTTTTCTATCACATTCAATGCAAGGAAAATTAAACTTCCATACGTAACTGAAATACCTACAAACCCCCATCCTCCAAGCTTAATTTAATTAAAATCTGCATGACTGTTAGCTATTAGGAAAGGGCAGCTGACATTATACTTTAAACCTTTTAAGTATACGAAAGATTATATATTTGTCACATAAGAAAACTGATAGGAAATCACATGAGACTGTCAATCTCGTCAATGGAGAAAATGATTGTGTTCCAATTTAAAAATTAAGGAGTTTTGACAAAAATTAAGTAGCTTTAAGGGCCCTTAAAAATGAAAGCTAAAATTAAGGAGTTCTTAAGGCTTTTAAGGACTGTGGGAACCCTGAATATGAATGAAAAAGCATTAAAAACGGAAAACAAGGATCAAATAATTGATAACGAAAAATTAAATATGAGTATTTCAGTTACATAAACATCCACTCTTATAAAATAAACAGAAAATATGTTTCATTTTGAAGAAACTAGTTTAAAGTCTCTTTTTTATGGTAGAAAGGTACAATTTAATTAATAAATCAAATTTAAAACTAATTAAGACAGCTAAATTTTATTTAAGTAATAACATATGAATGGCTGCTAACAAATATACAATTAAAAGTTGTTACATTAAAATCCCTTTTTGGATATTCAACAACCAATGAAAAAGCACTAAAAAAAGACAACAAGAGTCACATATGTGATAAAGAAAAAAAATATCTTCATGTGTTCGTTCTTGTATGTACAAAGAAGTGAAAAGATCAATGCATAACACAGCATATAAATAAATATAATAAGGAAAGAGTATACAGCTGTTTTGAAGCATACGGGTTATTCCATATGAAATCAACGCAATTTTAGAACAAATTCTACCTGACCCCCTCCAATTTTAATAAAATTTGGTATAGTAAGTGACTTTATGGTTATAAAGAAAATTCCCAAATCTTATGTTCAAATAATAACTGGTTTGGGAGTTATAAGGCTTTAAAGTTGCCAGATTTCTCTAAAAAATACACTTTCAGCATACCTTTAAATTACACTTGCTACTCACCTAATTAAGCTAGAGATGTGTGCAAGGTGTTATTTAAAAACTTTTTTAATGGGCTTTCATATGATATACAAGACATGATGATTTAAAAAAAAAAATTTTTAAATTAAATTTAAATTTAAATTTCTCAAAAAGCCAAGTTTTTAAAATTTTGAAAAAATTCTCAAAAGTAACTCATATTATTGTTAATCCTCAAAATTCCATGTTGGGATCATAATGGGATAACAAGCTACAAAAGTTTTTTGTTACTATTACAATACGATTACTATTACAATACGATTACAATATATATTTACTATTACAATAACGAAAATGAGAACATGCATTCATTACTTTTAATCTAACTCAGTTGTATACGATGGCATTAATGTTTACACAATACCTTATGGACATATACTCCAGTAAAGAGTACATTTAACATTTGTGGAGAATTTTAGAATAAAGAAAAATTATTAAAGTGCATTACTTTTGATGGATGATGCTACTTATTTAGTTGAAACTGGTAGAAAGCTTCATGTGTTTTAAGAATTTCTTCTTGAGAAAGAATATACATTTGCTCAGTTGGAGTGGTTTTTAAAAACTTGGCTTTTTAAGAAATTTAAATTTTTAATTTTAATTTAAATTTAATTTTTTTTTAAATTTTAAATCATCATGTGTTGTATATCATATGAAAGCCCATTAAAAAAGGTTTAAAATAACACCTTGCACACATCTCTAGCTTAATGAGGTGAGTAACAATTGTAATTTAAAGGTATGCTGAAAGTGTATTTTTTAAAGAAATCTGGCAACTTTAAAGCCTTATAACTCCCAAACCAGTTATTATTTGGATTTGGGAATTTTCTTTATAACCATGAAGTCACTAACTATACCAATTTTATTAAAATTGGAGGTGGTCAGGTAAAACCTTGTGTTGATTTGATATGGAATTACCCATACGAGAATTTTTCTTCAAACTGAAAATAATAGACACACAAAAGCTTCAAAAGATAACTTAAAATATAAATTTAATATAATTTTTCTATTAACATTAGAGTATAACAACATGAAGATTTTAAATATTGTTATAATATGAGAAAGAAAAAGAGAAAATTACCTTTAGAATTTCAACTTACTTATTATCATCACAGAAATTTGTTTTCATAAAACGTATCCACAGTAACATGGTACAGAAATGTATACCACATACAAGAAAGAAATATGGTAACAGAACTGAAGCAAACAGACCAAGGACCAAAACACGAGCAGCTAAGTCAAAGAATTGGCATAGAAATGGAAAGATGCTGATAGACCATGTCAGTTCTTTTTTGTAATCAACAGATTCACGTAGATTACGAAAATATGAAACTATGGCATTTGTCATCGAAATCAAAGATATAGCTATAGAAATCAACTGGACTATCTCTGAAATAGAAGAATTAAGGTTAAAGTTAAAAGGTTTAAAACATTAGTTTTAATAATAATCAAAGAGACTGTCAAGATTTTAGAATATTTTTTTAAAATGATAATACATAATATATGCAGACATGCCAACATTCAGGAACTTGTGTTCGGAGCAACCGCGTAGTTTGAAATTTTAACATGCTAATTACAGATTATGCATAAGTACATATCTTTTGGTTTCTAAATTAAAATTAAATATTTACAGGGTACCTGCCAAAATACAATTTTTCAAATCCATGACTTTTCATGACTTTCCCTGATTTAGCAGATCATTTTCCATGACTTTTAAAAAGCTTTCGTTAAAGTATATATAAATAAAACTTCTGATGTACATACAAATAAAATATATGCTTTTAGAGAAATTACAGGAATTTTATCATAAAAAAACTATAAACTTACTTTATAAGTGTTAATAAACTCGCATACATAAAAATAAATTGTTGTATCTACATACCTAAGTTTACTCATATAGCAATAATTGACACAAATAATTGACAGCAATAATTGACACAATAATCACAGAATAATTTGACTATAAATCATAATATAATAACTAGGATTTTACAAAGATTTTAATTAATTCAAAAGAAATATAGATCTTCCAATACATCATATATCATTATCATCAATCAGGTTATTAGTATTACCATTTTTCAGTCTCAAAAGTCTGCGTATTTTAACTAACTTCAATGCTTTTTGTATTCCTAATCTGTTTCTAAGTTTCGACCAAACTAACATACATGTAGTGAACACTGGCTCCAGTGATGAAGAGCTGGGCACTTGTTTACAGTTACCATAAAGCGGCAAAAATCTATCATATCTTCATCCCTGACATGCATTTCAATTAGTTTTCACCACTGTGCTGCACTAAATTTTTTAATTACATCAGCATTAATCATACTTGAGGAAATATTTTGGGGTCTTTTAACTTATAATTCAGGAGCAGAATTAACCATTTATTTATTTCTTTAAGGGTAGAAAGAATACAGATAAAAAATAATCCTTTGTTAATATAAACATTCAAATATGTGGTATGTTAATATTAACATTTTGTGTTAGATGTCAGATTAACTTTTTTATAGCCTTTACACTGATTTATTTGTATTAATTAAATTATAATTTCTTGAATATTAAGTTAATAAAAATATAATAGATTTAGAAATTTAATCTTTTCTAAAATATGGCACTTTCCCTGACCTCTTAAAAACAGACCCCAATAAAACCCACCCCGGTTGGGTTTTTCTTAAAAAACCTGGGTTTTTTGCAACTCTGAGTAAAATTTCTCATAAATAACAGCTATATATCTAAGATTACATTAATTCACACACTTAAAAATCAACAGAAAATTTCACTGTATCTCTAAGTTTGTTTTCTAGACATACAAATTTGATGACAATAAATTAATAGCATAAAAAAATTGATCTTCTCCTCCAGAAAACTTATTTCAGACAATTTAAAAAAAAACTTAAATCTGCATCTTACATCAATAAAATTCTTACCAGTTGTAGAAACAGAATTTGATCCACTGCAGAATACTTGAGCTACAATATATATTTGAAGAATAAGCTGAGGAGCACATTCCATGAAAGCTTCAATTAATCGTAAAAAGGCTGCATCAGTATTCTCGTAAATTACTCTTCGAGCATAATTTTCTTTCTCAACTGGCTTCTCACTTTTATAACTCTTTCTGGCATAAAACAAAGCTTCCCCACTCCTAGTTTTTAGTTTCAAAAAATTTCAAAAGAAAAAAATTGCAATTAGACAATAATGAAATTTATAAGTCACATGCATAACTCATAAATAACATGCAGTTTAAAAGAATCTACCACAGAGTTCCTTTTAAAACTATTTATACACAAATTTATTAGAGTTTATTTACAGAGTGTACTACAGGGTTATTCCATGTGAAATCAACACAATTTTAGAACAAATTCTACCTGACCACCTCCAATTTTGATTAAATTTGGTATAGTAAGTGACTTTATGGTTATAAAGAAAATCCCCAAATCTTATGTTCGAATAATAACTGGTTTGGGAGTTATAAGGCTTTAAAGTTGCCAGATTTGTCTAAAAAATACACTATCAGCATACCTTCAAATTACAATTGCTACTCACCTAATTCAGCTAGAGATATGTGCAAGGTGTTATTTTAAACCTTTTTTAATGGGCTTTCATATGATATACAACACATGATGACTTGAAAATTGTTTTAAAAATTTAAATTTAAATTAAAATTTAAAATTTAAATTTCTCAAAAAGCCAAGTTTTTAAAATTTTGAAAAAAATCTCAAAAATTGCTCATATTATTGTTAATTAATCCCCAAAGTTTCATGTTGGGATCATAATGGGATCACAAGCTACAAAAGATTTTTTTTTGATATATTACTATTGCAATAACGAAAATGAGAACTTGCATTCATTACTTTTAATCTAACTCAGCTGTATAGGAGGGTATTAATGTTTACACAATACCTTATCGACATATACTGTAGTAAATAGTACATTTAACATTTGTGGAGATTTTAGAATAAAGAAAAATCATTAAAGTGCACTAATTTTGATGGATGGTGCTACTTATTTAGTTGGAACTGGTAGAAAGCTTCATGTGTTTTGAGATTTTCTACTTCAGGAAGAATATACATTCATCCTGTTGGAGTTAAAGGGTTCACATTACACAAAACATCTGAAATTGGAATCCATAGTACATCTGGCTTCATACATTGGGACATAGTACATTGGGCACAGTACATTGGGATCATAATGGGATCACAAGTTATAAAATATCAAATTAGCTTCATTAACAAATGGAATAATTAAAACGTACAAGGACTGTCTTGATATGATGATTTGTAATCCAGCATCAATCAGCTGCCACATGGGTGAGTGTACATCATGTTCTGGGACTACAGAATGAAAAATCATACTTGATGAAGCATTCGATGAAAATGTGGTGGAAAAGGTCATTTTCAATCAGTGGATTTCTGTTGATAGGTGCTCTTTAGAAACAATACAAAAGTCAGCATCAGAAATTATTGACTTATTTTGTGAAAAAACGTCTGTATTAGTTTATCGAGACTTTGTGGTGAAACAACAAAGTTCATTTATAAACAATGTGAAAGAAAATTTAAAAGATTCAGAGTTTGTAGTTCTTGATTTTGCTGAAAATTATTTGTTATACAGGATGAGGCCTAGAGCTACCACTGGACTAATGTTCAAGCTACGATTCACCCCTTTGTCATATATTACAAAGGAAATTTTGGAATTGATCACTTTACATACATTGTAATTTCAGAATGTTTGGAGCACAATACAGTAACAATTTACTGTTTTCAAAAGAAGCTTATTACTTTTTTAAAAGACAGAATTTAAAAAAGTGCAAGGAAAATATTTTATTTCTCAGATGGGTCATCTGCACAATATATAAATTAAAAAAACTTTGCCAATTTATGCTTACATAAGAAAGATTTTAGCATTGAGGTAGAATGGCATTTTTCGGCAACTACTCATGGTAAAGGACCTTGTGTTGGGGTAGGAGGCACATTCAAAAGGTTAGCAGCTCGAGTAAGCAGACAACGACCATACAAAAATCAAATGCTTACACAATGACGACTTTTTAACTGGGCACAAGACACCCTAACAGGAATACATTTTACTTTTTCAACACAAGAACACATTTCTACAGCTATATTTCTAGATAACCAATTTAAAAAGGCTTTTGCAATTCCTGGGACTCGGAAATATCATACTTTTATGCCCATAGAATCAAAAACAAAAGTCTTTGTGAAGACATTTTCCTTTTCAGAAGATTTATTGATGCAAACTGCGATAACATCACAATAAAAGCTTATATTTGCTGATATAAATGGCTATATTACTGCTGTTTATAATTTCAACTGGTGGCTTGCATTTATGTTAGAGAAAGAAGAGAAAAACTCTGAAGAATAGAAAATGACATTACTTCACTCATCTGGATCATCCTCTTTTTTATATCTAGATAAGCCAGATGTACTATGGATTCCAATTTCAGATATTTTGTGTAATGTGAATCCTTTAACTCCAACAGGACGAATGTATATTCTTCCTGAAGTAGAAATTCTCAAAACACATGAAGCTTTCTACCAGTTCCAACTAAATAAGTAGCACCATCCATCAAAATTAGAGCACTTTAATGATTTTTCTTTATTCTAAAATCTCCACAAATGTTAAATGTACCATTTACTACAGTATATGTCGATAAGGTATTGTGTAAACATTAATACCCTCCTATACAGCTGAATTAGATTAAAAGTAATAAATGCAAGTTCTCATTTTCGTTATTGCAATAGTAATTCATCCAACAAAAACCTTTTGTAGCTTGTGATCCCATTATGATCCCAACATAAAACTTTGGGGATTAATTAACAATAATATGAGCAATTTTTGAGATTTTTTTCAAAATTTTAAAAACTTGGCTTTTTGAGAAATTTAAATTTTAAATTTTAATTTAAATTTAAATTTTTAAAAAATTTTTCAAGTCATAATGTTTTGTATATCATATGAAAGCCCATTAAAAAAGGTTTAAAATAACACCTTGCACATATCTCTAGCTGAATTAGGTGAGTAGCAATTGTAATTTGAAGGTATGCTGATAGTGTATTTTTTAGACAAATCTGGCAACTTTAAAGCCTTATAACTCCCAAACCAATTATTATTCGAACATAAGATTTGGGGATTTTCTTTATAACCATAAAGTCACTTACTATACCAAATTTAATCAAAATTGGAGGTGGTCAGGTAGAAACCGTGTGTTGATTTGGTATGGAATTACCCTAAACACATTATATTTTTCAGGGTTTATAGAAATTAAGATTAAACAGGGTATCTGCCAAAATAAAATTTTTCAAATCCATGACTTTTCATGACTTTCCCTGATTTAGCAGATCATTTTCCATGACTTTAAAAGCTTTCGTTAAAGTATACATGAATAAAACTTCTGATGTACATACAAATAAAATATATGCTTTTAGAGAAATTACAGGAATTTTATCATAAAAAAACTATAAACTTACTTTATAAGTGTTAATAAACTCACATACATAAAAATAAATTGTTGTATCTACATACCTAAGTTTAATCATATAGTAATTTTTTAATCTAAATGTTTCCAATTTGAATTCAGGGTACTTTAGTATTATCCAGGTGACCAGGAATAATAACCAAATATAACCCTATAATGTTTATATACAACATCCCTAGAGATAAACTTATATTTTGTGCAAAAATCTTAAATAATTTTTATTAAAAAAATAATTATTATTATATTAATAAAATTTTAATCTACAATTTAAGAAAAAACCAGAATAATATACATTTACCCACCCATTAAGTTTCCTTGCTTTGAGTTTCCTTGGTGAACAAATTTTACTTGGCAATAAATACCAAACTCAGTAACTTCAGCCAAATGACAAATAAAAATAGAATTAAACAATTTGATGCATTTTTTTAATCGGTAGTTTGGCGGATCCATGACTTTCCATAACTTTTACTCATTTTACTTGAAAAATCAAGACTTTCCATGACAAAATTAATCCATTGCCTAAATCCATGATTTTCCATGACTTTCCCTGAATTTCCAGGTGCGCAGAAACCATGAATAAAAGAAAAATAGGAGGTGGTTAAGAAAAATTACATCCTGCCCCATAAAAGGTTTTTTAACCCTTTTGTGGACCATTTATTTCTCACTCCACATTTCCAAACTTTCAAAACAGAGCTGCTAATTTTATTCAATCGACCGAACAATTGATGACAGTGTAAAACCAAAGCAGGAATCAGACTTCCTTTCTTTTCAATAACAAGACCAATATATTTAATGGGTTTTGCGCTTCCCACAGGTGTATTTTGTAAGATCATGTAGGTGGGAAGTAATCTTCTCACAGCCCATGAAAGGGTTAAAACTCAAAGTTCTATAGTACAAATCTTTGCAACAAAGCAGTGAGGTAGGAAAAAATATTTCTCCCTATTTCTGATAGAATTAATTTTATGAATTGTAGCAGAAGTGTGAATTCAGGGCCTGATTAAAGCACGGGCTGACTGGACCTAGGCCCCCTAAAATATGGTACTTAATTATTAAATTTTAAATAATTTAACTAACAAAATTGTAAGATGTTTTTTGTTAATTCTTCAAGTAATATTTCATGAAACCTTATTCAGAAATTATATAAAAACAATTAAAATGTCGACAATTTTATCTCAAACACACTCCAGTTTACTTATTTACATCCCAACTTGGCCCAACTTTGCCTAGATCAGGCCCTGAGTTTACTTATTTACATCCTATTTAAAATTAATATAAACTTTCGTCCAAAAATATTTGTTTGTATCCTTTTATAATTTTTTTTTTTTTTTTTTTTTTGCCTTGAAAGGAGGGTAGGGGCGTGGGGCCCAAAAGACTACCAGGCCCTGGGCTCAACTTTGCCTAGATCAGGCCCTGAGTTTACTTATTTACATCCTATTTAAAATTAATATAAACTTTCGTCCAAAAATATTTGTTTGTATCCTTTTATAATTTTTTTTTTTTTTTTGCCTTGAAAGGAGGGTAGGGGCGTGGGGCCCAAAAGACTACCAGGCCCTGGGTCTCAACTTTGCCTAGATCAGGCCCTGAGTTTACTTATTTACATCATATTTAAAATTAATATAAACTTTCGTCCAAAAATATTTGTTTGTATCCTTTTATAATTTTTTTTTTTTTGCCTTGAAAGGAGGGTAGGGGCGTGGGGCCCAAAAGACTACCAGGCCCTGGG
Organism: Pardosa pseudoannulata; assembly: GCA_032207245.1. NCBI lineage: Eukaryota > Metazoa > Arthropoda > Arachnida > Araneae > Lycosidae > Pardosa > Pardosa pseudoannulata. The sequence goes on along the minus strand of CM063500.1, from coordinate 79,559,329 downwards.
CTCAACTTTGCCTAGATCAGGCCCTGAGTTTACTTATTTACATCATATTTAAAATTAATATAAACTTTCGTCCAAAAATATTTGTTTGTATCCTTTTATAATTTTTTTTTTTTTTGCCTTGAAAGGAGGGTAGGGGCGTGGGGCCCAAAAGACTACCAGGCCCTGGGCTCAACTTTGCCTAGATCAGGCCCTGAGTTTACTTATTTACATCCTATTTAAAATTAATATAAACTTTCGTCCAAAAATATTTGTTTGTATCCTTTTATAATTTTTTTTTTTTTGCCTTGAAAGGAGGGTAGGGGCGTGGGGCCCAAAAGACTACCAGGCCCTGGGCTCAACTTTGCCTAGATCAGGCCCTGAGTTTACTTATTTACATCCTATTTAAAATTAATATAAACTTTCGTCCAAAAATATTTGTTTGTATCCTTTTATAATTTTTTTTTTTTTTTTGCCTTGAAAGGAGGGTAGGGGCGTGGGGCCCAAAAGACTACCAGGCCCTGGGCTCAACTTTGCCTAGATCAGGCCCTGAGTTTACTTATTTACATCCTATTTAAAATTAATATAAACTTTCGTCCAAAAATATTTGTTTGTATCCTTTTATAATTTTTTTTTTTTTTTGCCTTGAAAGGAGGGTAGGGGCATGGGGCCCAAAAGACTACCAGGCCCTGGGCCCAACTTTGCCTAGATCAGGACCTGAGTTTACTTATTTACATCCTATTTAAAATTAATATAAACTTTCGTCCAAAAATATTTGTTTGTATCCTTTTATAATTTTTTTTTTTTTTTTTTTTGCCTTGAAAGGAGGGTAGGGGTGTGGGGCCCAAAAAACTACCAGGCTCTGGGCCCAACTTTGCCTAGATCAGGCCCTGAGTTTACTTATTTACATCATATTTAAAATTAATATAAACTTTCGTCCAAAAATATTTGTTTGTATCCTTCTATAATTTTTTTTTTTGCCTTGAAAGGAGGGTAGGGGTGTGGGGCCCAAAAGACTACCAGGCCCGGGGCCCAACTTTGCCTAGATCGGGCCCTGAGTGTGATAATGAAAAAATATTCACAGTGACGCAACCTTGAGATGAATATTGCTCATTTTGAGCTTTGGAATATATTAACATCCTCAAGTCTTATAAGAAAATGAAAATAAATTTTTACCATGCCTCCACTTATTTTAACCTTAGTGTCAGGGCTGCTAATTCTTTTTATTTAAAAAAAAAAAACAATTTTGTGAATGAAAACTTCATACTTATGTATGAGAAACTTTAAAATTTATATATATATATATATATATATATATATATATATATATATATATATATATATATATTCATTCTTAAATTCAATCTGTCTCATAAAAACACTGTGAAACAATTTAACTGAATGTATAAACCGAGAGAGTACAGGGTTCCCACTCTTTCCAGAACAAAAATTAAGGACTTTTTAAGGACTTTCTAAGGACCAAAGTAACTTTTTATAAGGGCCTACTTGAAATACACGACATAACAGCATAAACCCTGTCTCCTGAGGAACATATTTTAAAGATTACGAACCAGACAAGGCATGTTCAAGAAATGCCCTAGAATATTTCAGAATTAAGTTTTTAAAAATTTATAAAAATTAATACAAGATAAATCTATTTGACAAAAATTAATTTTGAAAAATATACATCTAAAGTTTTTTGAGTGATCAAACTAAAAATAAATTTTGAATAAAAACAATATTATAAACAGTACTTCCTGAGAGTTTAAAAATGACTGATATATATATATATATATATATATATATATATATATATATATATATATATATATATTTATTTATATAAGTTTATATATATATACTAGTTGATTATACCCAGCACTGCCTGGGAAAGAAGAAAGTTTTAGACTTTCCTATTACATTCAATGCAAGGAAAATTAAGCTTCCATAAGTAACTAAAATATCTACAAACCCCCATCCTCCAGGCTTCGTTTAATTAAAATCTGCATGACTGTTAGCTATTAGGAAAGGGCAACTGACTTTATACTTTAAACCTTTTAAGTATACAAAAGATTACATATTTGTCATATAAGAAAACTGATAGGAAATCACATGAGACTGTGGATCTCATCGATGGAGAAATCGATCGCATTCCAATTTAAAAATGAAAGAGTTTTTAAGGACCTTTGACAAAAATTAAGTAGTTTTAAGGGCTCTTAATAATGAAAGCTAAAATTAAAGAGTTCTTAAGGACTTTTAAGGACTGTGGGAACCCTGAGAGTACTTTGTAGGTACTTCATGACAACTTTCATTAGACAAAAGTCTATTTCTTAAAATTTAAGCAGTTAACTTAAAACACTTAAAACTCACCTTAATGCTGGAGCCATCAGTAACACTAAACATATTGCTCTTATTATCCAATGGGTTTTTGATACCTTTAGGTTAGGATTTGAACTATCCATTATGTACCACCTAAAACTGGCCAAAGACATAATAACAGCAGGCAAAATTACAAAGAGGATAGTCAAATGAAGATATATCTCGTTACCATTCTGATGATGTTTGACAGCTACATATATATCTGAGCCTACATCCGCAAGAAATGTAATTAGTGAAAATAAACAACATAAAATCTTAATAAGTGTAATTTCTGTCTTCTTGTAAGTGGGTTTTACAGCAGATTCTCGATCTGTCATGGGAACATTACCGTTTTGACTCATTTTATTTATTTAAACACCATCGATTGTAAACTTAATACTCTGTTGTAACTGAAATTTCTGAGAAATAAAACTACACCGGTGATTTTATCCCAAGTCAGTAGGTCATGTTATTGTCCATATTAAGCAAATCTTCTGTGTTATGTTATACATTAACTAATACAGAAAATACTAAATTAATTAATAAATTAGTAACTAATCAAAAGTTTTTCCCTGTACAAATCAGGCGCCACAACACATCCACTTTCTCTTCAGGGTTTGTTGTGCTATGTTTTCGATGTCCCATCGGAGCCGGGCAGGACTGGCGCATGCGTGCTTTCACATTTGTTTAAGTTTTACATTTCAGGGGTCGTCTCAATATCTCACTACAATTTCTCGTAGTCTTACATTGTAAACCAGAGGTCATCAAACTGGGAGGCGCTTCTCTTTGGGGAGGCTTTAAAATATGTATTTGTATCCCATATAAAAATATGCTTTCATACCACATCATCAATGTGTATTAATTTTCATACTATAGAAAACACTTTATTAGCCTATGCTTCCCATTTTTATTATACCCATAAACCACTCACTCATTCAAGCACAACCTTCTTTTTAAAGCATAATTTTTTTAAAAATGTAGTATAAAAATATATATGCATGTACGTACATGCTATAGCTAAATTTTATTATTACTCTATTTATTCTAGTTTTCAGTTTATGTAATAAAGTTTTTATTATTTAATTCATGATCATTATTAAATATATTGTGACATCGTGAACATCAGTTTCCAATGCTCTAAGACGGTCGAATTGATAAGGCATGAAAGGTGCCTTCCAGTCCCAGAAAATTACACTACTACACAAAAGAAATTTATTATGGTCCCGCCCTTGACAAGACTTCCTTAATGGTTAAATGGTGTTAAATTTTTGGATTAAAAACTTACATCATTTTTGTATAAAAACGTACTCTACATATAAGATATTGACTGTTCATCTAGCATAGATACCTCAATTTGCATGGCATTACCTCATTTGAAGGCCCACTGAATTAAACCGGGGAAGGCGCATATGAAGGTTAAAACCTAAATGATCTCGTGTGGTTCGACAGGAAAATTTTCTTACAGGAGTCAACGGTTGTTTGATCAGTACCTGATATATCAACACCTGTTGCTGTTTTAATAGATATTTGTTATGTATCGACGTAGTGGCGTTACAGAACATGAACTATACATCACATCTTCTCTAATGAATAATATAGACTCGGATTCCCGAAGTAACTAATGTTCAACGCCATTTTCAGTTATCTGTTTTAATAGAAAATTTAATCTAGAACATAATGAAAAATTTGTATGTAATAGCATATACTACAACAGGGGCATAACTAGGTCCTTTAGCAAAGCCGTAGGCAAGGGGAGGGATTTAGGGGACTGATCCCCCTCCGAAATTCTAAAAAACTATTTCGTGGAAAAAAATGAACCATGTGTGTGGGTGTGTTCTCTGCCTAGCTGTGTATAGACAGCAGTGGGTTTAGAATAGTGGCGTTGAGTTAAGGAGTAGGTACATATTAGATTCGGCGTGTTAGAATAGAGTGACTAACACTTTTGGCAACTCATCACAATAGTGTTGTGGAATCAAAAAAAAAAATTTTTTGAGAATTTTTTGGCGAAAATTTCAAAAAGAGCATATTTTATAATATGCTGGTAAGAATTTGAAATTTTTCATTTTCTTTCAAAGTTATTCGTTTTCTTTTGTTATACTTCTATTTTAAAAATTAGAATTTAATACCATGTATAGTTTATATATTTTCAATGTTAGTTTTACTATTTAATTCATTGTGTAGTTACTGCATTACTAATTCAAAGCTATAAATTTGTTCATCAGATAATTTTTAGTTATTTTGATATTTTAAAAATCACATTGCATTATGATACTCATTAGGAGTATACATACATAAAAAAAATACCTGTAGTTTTATTGAAGTATTCTTCACAAAAAACAATTTTCCCTTCCGAATATAATTTCTGGCTACGGCCCTGTCCTTTAGCACCTGTGGCAAAAACCTGGTCTGCGCCCCTACGACCATATATAGTGGTTTGGTTTGGAGTTCTACGGTCTACTTTTTGCAACACGAGGGCTAATGAGACAGGGGCCTACTGCTTAAAGCCGATTCCGAACGGCTACGAACATCCATGGCACTGTGGAATTCGAACCCACGAGCACAAGGCCAGCACCCTAACCAATAGGCCATCGTTCGGCCTATATATAGTGAAAAAATATGTAAACATGACTTTTTTTCTGCCATATATTCAGAATAAACTCTCAAAATATTTTGTTAGTTCTTAAAATGTTCCTAGTACATTAATTTTTAATTTTTCTTCTATTTTTACCTTATTAATACTTAATATTTTTAAACTCTTTGTAGGTATTATTTTGCTAATAAACTGAATAGTTTTTTGAGGGGAATTCTTTTTTTATTTCAACGTTGAATTTTCACAGAAAATTGGCGAATTTCTAAATTTAAATTTAGTTTTAATAACTTTAAAATTTGAAACGAATACCCGGATTTGTATTTAGGCATGTTACGAGTGTTTGGTAAACATTTTGTAAGAATATATAACAAGTTTAGTCTCTAGAAGCATTTTAAAAAAATAAGAAAATTCATTAAAAAATCATTTATAAACACATTGGATTTTATAATAAAAAAACTATTTTTCAAGTTTTCCTTATTTTTACTTGGGGCGAATCGTTCTCTTTCGGACCCCATTTTCTTCATGGTGCGGCGCCCAAGACTGATGCGCCCTTGGCAGATGCCACCTTTGCCAAACCCTAGGTACGGCTGTGACTACAAATATATAATCTACAAGGAATTTTTAAAAACCCATGCCTAAAATCTTCAAAATTAATCATTCAAAAACGTTGTATAAAATGTAGTATAAAAATATATATGCATGTACGTACATGCTATAGCTAAATTTTATTATTATTCTATTTATTCTAGTTTTCAGTTTATGTAATAAAGTTTTTATTATTTAATTCATGATCATTATTAAATATATTGTGACATCGCGAACATCAGTTTCCAAAGCTCTATAGACGGTAGAACTGATAAGGCATGAAAGGTGCCTTCGAGTCCCGGAAAATTACACCACTACAAAAAAGAAATTTATTATGGTCCCGCCCTTGACAAGCCTTCCTTAATGATTAAAGGTAATAGACCGGGTTTAGATTCCACAAACTACCGCCGGGCTAGCAGTGCATATTAGGCAATCAGAAAATTTATAAGTTTAATAAATGGTGTTAAATTTTTGTATTAAAAAACTTATATCATTTTTGTATAAAAACGTACTCTACATCTAAGTCACTGACTGTTCATCTAGCATAGATACCTCAATTTGCATGGCATTTTTACGTAAAAATTTTACGTAAAAATGAGGTCCGGGCCAATGGCACCTCGGGACAGACTCACATGGGGAAAGAGTACCTCCCGACAATAGCGATCCCCGGTTACAGAACCTCTGTCGAAAACGTGGAGCTCAGTTCGTCCGTTCAGCATAATGCCTCCTCAGACAAGAACTCCATGACTATCTTAACGATGTATTTCCTTGATTTTTAGGATAAAACCGGGTCCCGACCTCTCTCCAATTTAAAACGCGTTGAGAATTGCTTCTGATACTCCCCTTAGTCCACCTTTGTGCAGGCGTCCAGCCAAAGTAATGCAGACGATGCACGGCCCCATCGGACTCTTGCTGTTGAGGAGCTACTGGAAAGTGAAGATATCATTCGAATGGATTAGCCCGCTTACTCCCCTGATTTAAATCCTATCGAACATGAGTGGGATACTTTGGGGAGGCGCACTTCAGCACGCTTACATCCTCCGGAGAACACCCAACAACTCAAACAGATGCTGACTACGGAATGGGCACTCCTACTCCAAGCAATGTTGGACCAGCTGGTTCTGAGTATGCGGAGATGGTGCAAAGTAGCCATTGCCGTAAGGGAGGGCATATCCATATTATGGAACATGTACTTGTTGTTCATCTTAGATAGACAATCATGAGTCACAATACTATGCGTTCAATAAAGCTTGTTTTTGTTTGATTCCATACCGTATGTATTGTATTTACTTTTTCAGTGCCGATGCTTTTGTCATCCTTTAAGTACATAATACTCTCCCTCATCTCTGATTAGAGATGTAAAAATCCCGGAATTTTGAATAGGTGGGAATAAACACGGGAATTTTGAGGAATAAACCAGGAATTTTGGTAACTTTGGGAAGAAATCCTTTAAACAATGTTTACATTTATTTTTCAACAGTGGCTATTTAAGAACTAGCATATTATTTCTAAAAGATTTTTTTACTTTTGGCAATATATATATATATATATTCAAGAAATAATAGCAATGAGTACTTAAATAATTTTATAGTAGTACTTATGTAATTAATTACCCTGTTAGTCTTATATCAAGCACATAACTGGTTGATTCAATTTTAGTTGCTAATATAATAATTATATACATTATTTTTTATCCTTATTTATTATGCAAATTGCTTTATGTTAAACTTTTTCCGCTCTTTCTATAATATAAAAATAAATATCTTTAACTTTAAAATAACAGTTTATTATTTTTTGTAACGTATATATCATTTAAAGGTGTCATCAAATGACACTGTTGCATTTTGTGTCCAATTCCTACACACACACACACACTCACATTATATATATATATATATATATATATATATATATATATATATATATATATATTATATATATTTATATATATATATTAGAGAGAGAGAGAGAGAGAGAGAGAGAGAGATGTTATCCAAGAAAAATAATGATTTATGGGTTTTGTGACACTACAGATTATTGCGTAATATTTATGTAATAATAAAAATATTGGATATTTCTCAAAGGAAAAATATACTCATACTTTCATGCTAAACATGATACCTTGCCAAATATAGTTAGTTAATCCCAATTATTCAGTTTTTGTTTCATAGCATATAATAGTTAAATTTTGTGAAAATATTAATTTTTGAGGTCTACAACAGAGACAGAAAAAAAATGGTGTTTCTCACTGTGTTATAGGAATTGACGACTTCAAAATATTTCAAAATTCCCATGTTTTGGAAATTTTCAAAATTCCCTTCCCAAAAAACCCAGTTTTTTCCTGGGTTTAAACCAGGTTTTTTCCACTGCTCACAACTCTATCTCTGATTTCATGTGTCTCAGATGATTTCTCGTGGAGTAATGGCAAAACCCCACTTGTTGCTTAACTTTGACACACCAGTGTAGTTCGAGAATATAATCGAAAAGCTATGATTTCCTTAGGGCCGGTCTCATCAAAGTCATTTAACGGCTAACTGCAATTAATCTCTGTTTAACGGAGAATGGCGTCCCACCATTGGTTGGAGCCATGGGTTAATCGCAGTTAGCCGTTAAACGATTTCGGTGAGACCAGCCTTAGTCTTTTCCTTGAAAATTTATATTTCTATGACAGTCATAAGGTAAATTCACGTAGCAAGTCATATCTCAACTCATTACGAGTCTAGTTTTCATTTCAAACGGAAGGGCAGCATATTGGTTGCCTATTGGATATCGTAAACAGAAAAATGAATGGGAAGGACATTAAAGTGGTTTGTGAAGTTACTTGAAATCGCTCTATACTTCAGAAATCGGTACTGACATATTCAAGAGAGATCGACGACTAAATTATCGTGACTGTCTTTAACAGAAAGTCACGTCGACCTGATCTTACAAAAATTAAATACAACTAATCAGAGACTTGCTGCCGTTTATTTGTTTAGTAAATAATCTCTGATTAGCTTCAAGCGACTCTATACATTCAAAAGTGATAGACGAATAAATTATCATTGACTGTCATCAACAGAAAGTCACTTCTATCCAATATCACCAAAGTCGAACACAGATAATTAGAGATTTTTTCCGTATGTATATTTGTAAAATAATATCTCTGATATATAAGGGATTATGAAGATTGGTCTTTCCTGTCTTAATTAACCGAGTCGTGAACCAATTTGTTTCACAGTTATAAGACAAAGCACAAAATCAATAAAATTTTTTTGTGATTGTTCGGTCTTGAGTTCCGTACTAAGTATTTAGATGGGTGTATGCTATGTTGTATTTTTTAAATTCTGAGATGTCGTTGTAAGTCATGCTAGGGCCCTTACTCGGGAGTTGCGGTTCGTACCGCATTGCGGTATGACGTCAAGTTGACGTCAGCTCGAGAAATTTTGAGAGCCGAAATTTGGTATCTGTGGGTTACATGTAAATTTACATCAACCTAAACTATTGGTAACTTTCCGCATGTATCACGTACCGAATTATCGTTTGCTGTCATTTCGCAATCTGACGAAGGTGACGTACAACGAAATTCGGTACAAAAGTGATAGACGAATAAATTATCATTGACTGTCATCAACAGAAAGTCACTTCTATCCAATATCATCAAAGTCGAACACAGATAATTAGAGATTTGCTGTTGTATATTTGTTTAATAAATAATCTCTGATTAGCTGTAAGTGATTATGAGATTTGGCCTTCTTCTGTTGTAATTAACTGAGGTGTGAACCAATTTGTTTTCACAGTTATAAGACAAAGCATAAAAATCAATAAAATTCTTTTGTGATATAAAAACCATCGAAGATGCAAAAGTACTTAAATTTAGTGAGTATTTACTCATAGTAGATTGGATATAAGCATCCTATTAAATACATCCTTTTTAGGTCCAAAGTCTTTTAACGATTAACCATGATTAATCTCTGTTTAAACGGAGAATTGTGTCCCACCATTGGTTGGAGCCATGAGTTAATCACGGTTAGCTGTTAAACGACTTTGGTGAAACCGGTCATTAATGTCGCTACTGAAAACCCTTTTCCTCCATGAATGTTATGTCTGTGATTTAAAAGAATCGAGAAGAAGTGTCCATAGACAATGATACATTTCAATTTTACGTTATAACTACGCTCTCATTAGTGTTACTGATGATTGGACTTCAGTGGATAGTATTTATCAACATTTAGGTTGTTCGTAATTCTGAAGAATGGCGAAGATGAAACGAACTGAAGGTAACAAAACAGCATTTCTCTGCACTTGAATTAGTTTGCGAGCAATGTATGATCCATTTGCTGATACGTTGAACGAAACGTAGTCTTCTGTAGTGACATTTTTTTTAAACTTTTTTTGTTTGCTAATAAGTTATTGTAGAAGAACTAGTTTGTGTTTTTCTATTCACATTTAAACAAGTGTTAATTTTATAACTATTAGTAGCCGAAATATTTGTATGTTTAATAAGTAGGATTTTAAACTCTTGGCTATTTCTAAAACTAGCAACAAAAGGTAACAAAACAGCATTACTCTGCACTTGAATTAGTTTGGGAACAATGTATAATCCATCTGCTGATACTTTGAACGAAACGTAGACTTCTGTAGTGACACTTTTTTTAACAGTAACTTGCAGTTTGCTAATAAGTTAATATAGAAGAACTTGTTTGTGTTTTTTTTATTTACATTTTGAACAAGCGTAAATTTTATAACTTTTAACACTTTGCTGGACACGTACTAGTACGTTTTCTGACGATTGATACTTGAGCGCGGGTCACGTACTACTACGGGTTAGTGTAACAACATGGTTTGTTTGTGGGTACAAAAATAACGGTATATACGGGAGAACGAAGCCGAATGTTCTTGTCTTTCATTTGTTTATAATGTAAAAATGTTTATATTTAACACAATCTGAAAAAAAAAAAACTATATACTACTATTTCTATTTGATTTTTGATATTTACGATACTGGTATAAATTTATCCACTAAAAAATATATGTTTGCAAAAATCTTATGGTTGTTATTTATATATTTCTATATATTTGTTTATATATTTCAATATAAAATACGAAAAGTTGGTTAAAAAATAAAATAATTTTCGATCTATTGAGATTTAATTGAATAACTAAATTTACGAGCAAAAGGCCAGCTCCCGGTACAATTCCGCTGCAAAATGTACCCGCATACAATGTGTTAATAGCAGAAATAGTTGTACGTTTCATGTGTAGGATTTTAAACTCTTCGCCATTTTTAAAACTATAAAGTTTTTAAGAAGTATAAAAAACGCAGAAAAGACTCGTCAAAGATTCATTGATGTATGCTAACTATGACATAATCTTAAGCTTTTCTTTCTAATCTCTTTTATTGAGGTGTTAAGCATATTTCTCCCATTAATTTTATTGGTCAAATTGTATTAGTGATAAAATTAATAACGAAACGAATTTTTACTATACAGAACTTTAAACATATTACTGTATAAATTTACACTTAAACCTGGTTCTATTTTCTATATTTTCATGATTCATCTAAAGCAACGCATTGGCAATTTCTTCGCTTACCAGGGTGAAATCAAATGTGTGTTAAAATAAACTTCTTTTCAGGTAAATCTTGTGATACTTATGAGTTTTAAAATGTAAATAGAATTCTTAATTTGAACCTTTATAGAGAAACACTAGTGGTAGAAATAATTATTTTAGTAATCAATCCTATTAACACATTGTATGTGGGACACGTACTAGTACGTTTTCTGACGATTGATACTTGAGCGCGGGTCACGTACTAGTACGGGTTAGTGTAACAACATGGTTTGTTTGTGGGTACAAAAGTAACGGTATATACAGGAAAACGAAGCCGAATATTCTTGTCTTTCATTTTTTATAATGTGAAAATGTTTATATATAACATAATTCGAAAAAATTAATACTATATATTACTATTTCTATTTGATTTTTCATATTTACGATACTACTATAAATTTATCCACTAAAAAAATATTTTTGTTTACAAAAATCTTATGGTTGTTATTTATATATATTTCTATTTATATATTTGTTTATATATTTCAATATAAAATACAAAAAGTTGGTTAAAAAATTAAATAATTTTCGATCTATTGAGATTTAACTGAATAACTAAATTTACGAGCAAAACGCTCGCTCCCGGTACAATTCCGCTGCAAAATGTACCCGCATACAATGTGTTAATAGCAGAAATAGTTGTATGTTTCATGTGTAGGATTTTAAACTCTTCGCAATTTCTAGAACTATAAAGTTTATAAGAGGTATAAAAAACGCAGAAAAGACTCGTGAAAGATTTATTGATGTATTCTAACTATGACATAATCTTAAGCTTTTCTTTCTAATCTTTTATTGATGTTTAAATATTTCTATTAATTTTCTTGGTGTAGTTGTATTGGTGATAAAATTAATAACGAAACGAATTTTCACTATACAGAACTTTAAACTATACTGTATAAATTTACACTTAAACCTGGTTCTATTTTCTATATTTTCATAATTCATCTAAAGCAACGCATTGGCAATTTTTCGCACCAGGGTGAAATCGAATGTGTCTTAAAATAAACATCTTTTCAGGTAAATCTTGTGACACGCGTTTTAAAATGTAAATAGAACTTTTAATTTGAACATTTATAGAGAAACACTAGTGTATAATATTTTTATTCAATCCTATTAACACATTGTACTGGACGTACTAACGTTTTCTGACGATTGATACTTATTTTGTGTATTTACAGTTAGTGTAACAATATGGTTTGGTTGTGGGTACAAAAATAACGGTATATTTAGGAAAACGAAGCCGAATTTCTTGTCTACCACATAAATTTGGAATGTAAAAATATTTTATGCAACATAATTCGAATTTAAAACTATATACTACTATTTATTTGATTTTTCTATTTACGACATATTATAATTTAACTTCAAAACATTGTTTACAAAAATCTTAATTTATTTATAATTTCTATTTATATATTTGTTTATATATTTCAATATAAAATAAGAAAAGTTGGTTAAAAAATTAAATAATTTTCGATCTATTGAGGTTTAACTGAATAACTAAATTTACGAGCAAAATGCCCGCTCCCGGTACAATTACGCTGCGAAATGTACCCGCACACAATGTATTAAGAAATATACTTAAAATGATATTTTTAGTTCATTATTTAAAAATTTTTAAAAGTTTTGTAAAAGGGAGTAGAAATTTTTACTTTATAATGAATCGAAACAGCATATATAATGAAGATTTTTAAGTCAGGAATGTACGAAGCTGAATAGTCTTGTCTACTACATACATTCTGGAATGTAAAAATGTTTATATATAACATAATTCGAAAAAATTAAAACTATATACTACTATTTCTATTTGATTTTGCATATTTAAGATACTATTACAAATTTATCCACTAAAACATATATTTTTGTTTACAAAAATCTTATGGTTATTTATATATTTCTATTTATATATTTGTTTATATACTTCAATATAAAATACGAAAAGTTTGTTAAAAAATTAAATAATTTTCGATCTATTGAGATTTAACTGAATAACTAAATTTACGAGCAAAACGCCCGCTCCCGGTACAATTCCGCACACCAGGGCCTGATTATCGTATGGGCACTTTGGGCACGAAAGTTTTAGGAGCCACGAAAATTTAGTCGAGTGCTTGAAATACATATTAAGTGGGGAAAAATTGCAAACATACGCTAACATCGTTAAGTTTTAATAAATTGTTGTACGATGTAATTGTTTGTCATGAACTATATTGTTTCCAATTTACTTTAATTTTACTGTTATTTATCTGATGATTAATTTCTTCAACGAACCTGGTGCTCTTTTTATCCTATGGGTTATTGCATGTTTATAAGACAGATTATTAGCAACGTACCACTATTAACTATTAAATCATCTCATCAATTTAAATTATTTTAAATCTATTATTTTCTGCACCACAGAGCTTGTGAGTGTGACAAGGTAAAAATAAAAAAAGTGGGTCACTCTAGGTCTTTAAAAGTCCTTAATTTTTAGCATAGCTAAACAGATAATAATGATTGCATAAAATGAAAATTTGGGGATTTTGATTTTGAACATTACTTTTAATGTTAACTTCTTAAATCTGTTTGCTAATTCAGTGTTATAATTTTTATGACTGTAATTATAATATATCGCTATAAATTTGCATGGGGTGGAGGGCACAAAAATTGGATTGTGCCCTGGGCACATAAGTATGTTATTCGAGCCCTGCCGCATACCATGTGTTAATAGTTTTGCTTTCTTGTTAGATTTTAGATCTGGGTTGAAAACTATTTGATTTAAGGTAGCAGGGAACTGAGATCTCTCAGATAATCTGAGATCGTAAAATAGCAGTTAAAAGAGTTAGATTATATTAACAATTTTAAGTGAATTATTACCTTAAACAGATTTTGATAGCTGAAAACTGTATAATATTTTGATACTGTTATTATCGAATGCAATATATTTGAAAGTTCTAATTTTTTTTTGTTTTTATCTTGAAACAGATAAAACTATGAAGATTGACCCGATGTCTATGATTATATCGTTATTTCTACTAGTGACTGGCACCCTTCTACTAGGACTATCTGAGAAATTTGGAAGTAGTGGTGTTGATGCTTTCTGTTTATGCTCAGGCGTCCTATTTGTACTTTCAAGTGCTAGCTTGTGTTGTTATGCTTTCAAAAAGAATGTCTCTGATTTCTTACAAGTCAGCCCTGCTCCGATACAAGACTTCAGTTCGAGCCTGGGAGGTATTAATGTTGTAGATGTGTTAACGTGTTTTTCTTTTATTTCTAGCTAATACTTTTATCTCCAAAAAAGAAATTGTATGTGTGTATTTTAGCAAAATGTGTTTAATGTAAAATGTAAAAGTAATTTTGAGAATAAAATGAAGTCTGTTATCAATTGTTTATTAGTTTTAAAGGGGCCCCACACACTATTAAACTGGATTCAATAAAGTTGATTGATGAATTGAGCAGAGCGAGTTAGGGGAAATTTTCCTTCAGTTTTCCGCATTGAGAAAATCTAAAACGTTTTGCTCAACCAAAAGCTGCTTCCAGGAGGCGCCGAAACAAATACGATGAGAGAGAGAGTAGAGGGAAGGGAACAGAAACACGGAGAAACCTTTTACTTATTCTGAAATTTCATGAATTTCAAGTGCCCGCCTCTGAATCTCGCCAAGGCTGATTGAAGAAGCATGGAATCGCTGCACAACAGCGATATTCATTGATGCAACAATCCTGGCCCATATGGCCGTGAAACCATCCAGGCTTGCCAAGGCGGTTGTAGGTAGATCAGAAGGACTGGCAGATCTCGTCAAATTGGGCACCACTAGAAAGAAAACGCAGCAGAGTATCGGTTATGTTAGAAATTGGTAGGTTGGGAGGCATTGGTGGTTATGGGAGGATATGAGAGGAAAACTACTGGTTGCTCTAGTGGATCTCTTGATAACGGCGAAATTAGTGAGGGGGGGGGTTACAATCAAGACAGCACAGGCTCCTAGCAGCGTACCAGTAATGAACTGGTAAGAGCCAAGTAGAAAGTAATTTACATTAACAGAGGGAGTGGATTTCCAGAGAAGTTTAAGAATTATTCTTTTAGCTATCAAAACAATTTCGTCTGTACATTCGTTGGAATTGGTTCTAACTACTTTTAAATTAGCGGATAAACCTGGTTATATTACTGAAAGCCACGTGTTTTTTATTTTCTTGGTGGATAGCGGTAGGTCCTCGTAATTTTGAAGCAGCGAAATTAGACGCGTAAATAGACAGCACAGCTAAGCAGGACCGTAAGTTTGACACCTGTTACCAGAGGTATGTTCAGAGAATTTAGAATTACTGTAACACAATTTTTGCCGTGAATCAGCACTTTTTTAGCGACTGGTTCAGGTGGGATTACTTTGTTGTTACCAATGACTTCTCCAAGCACGTGGTCTGGCACCTTACAATTAGGTCCTGATTTATGCGGGACTAAGAAAGTTGACCTGTCAGCAAGATCTTCGAGAAATTTTAGGACACTGTAATAGACTTTTTTATTCGACAAAATGAACAGGCACGTATGCCTCTTAATACCCTTTTGTATTTCCCTATTGTTAATATTTCTTTTTTTTGGAGTTGACTTATCTGGCACCGATTCTCTCAGACAGTGCTGAACATCCGTCGACACCTGTCATGACAGGGACCTGATTCTACCAAGAGAAAAATTGTTGCGTTCTGATTTGTTCTTGGTTATTATGTCGAAAGTGAACACAATCACATAATAATTCTGTCTAAAATTTCTTTATTCGTTAACCTTTTTTTTCTGATCACGTTACCCTGATGCCGGTTATCGATGTCTGACTGTAAACTAGAATAAAAGCATTGTTAGTCATGTTTTTGTCCTTTTACAAAACATATGAACACTATCCCATAAATAAAATCTCTTAACTTTAACACGTTACGTACGTTATCACGTTTTTTTATGAACTAAAATAACAGCATCAGATACCTGATAGTAACCAAAAGTACCAGGTAGTGGTACTAGTAAACTTCGATTTTCTTAAATAACCCAATAGTTGATAGAAAATTAAAATTTTGTTATAACGTACGTAATTAAAGTTTAGTTTCTCAAAGGCAAAGTGTTCTCGTGTTGGTGTGACTTACAGACAGGCATAATCCCAAAAATGGTATTTTCGTACTCAAGGAGGTCCAAAACGTGAAGATCAATCAAAATCTCAAAGTCGAATTTTTGTACGATTGCAACACTTTTCTCATACCAGGGACATTCAACTTTTACATTTTGAGTAACCCTTTAAACTTAGTTTTTTATTGGGGAGGAGGGTGAACGAATCTTTGATTAAAGAACAGAAAAAAATGGGGCATGAATGATTTATCTTACTAAAATTTCCAAAAATATTGTACAGGTGTACTTTCTTCCGATGGACAGCACATCAAGTCCGGCTCCCGACCTCAACTCCTTTTTCAAGTCTTTTTTTCCACAACTTTCCACCTCAGTTCAACGCCCCTTTTTTCTCTTTTCCAATCATTTGTTAGTTCATTTTTTCCATATCTGCATCCCCCCTTCGACCGTGCAGGTGGGCGCATTAAAATACCCTTTTTGGTGAAAATTGACATTGCCTAACCACTGCCCCCATATCCCACGGCTGCATCCCTGCCTGGTCTTGACCGTTACAATTGTGCCACTCCATCAGCTATAACTCCTCCGCAGGTCCCCATTAAAATTCGAAGTCCACAGCTGCTTCTATATTCTTCTTGGAAATTTAGTCTACAGTTGTGTATGCACATTCTGTCCATCGTGGGAAAGTACATCAGTACAAATATTATTGCATCTTTATTTTACCTTAATACAAACTCCTTAATAAGTATTAAATAGTAGAGTAGCTAATGATTTTTGTTTTGTTTTCTGAAACATACTCTATGAATTGTAAACAAAATTAACAACAATAATAAACAGCAATATTTAAAACTATAACAAATTAATAAAAATCTTTTAATGACTTGTCTGTGACTGTATTTTATTTCACATATGGAATAATTGTTGAAGAAAATAACACTCGCTTGTGCGGGACTAAATCTAACGAACAGAATAAGGATAACATACAAATGTTTGGTTTAGTCGTACGGGATATATGCTGCAACGCAAAAGGTCGGATTTATCCCAAATAATACAGATGCGTAGGACCTGTGGAAACAGGCAAGTAGAGGAAAGAAGAGATTAATATGTCAGGTAATGCATCTTGATTAATATAATTGAAGCAGACTTTTATGAAGTTTAGATAGCTACCATATTAAGGGCGACATATGTCACTGGTGACTTCTGCGTCATAATGATGTCAGAGAGGGGAATTTGTGGTACCATATTCCCATCTATGGCGATTTTTGATGTCATTATGACGCTGAAGTCACCAGTGACATATGTCGACTGTAATATGGTAGCAGCCGTAAGATTTCATTTTATCTATACAATTATTTATTTATATTTATTTTTACAAGCAAATGTCTTTAAGAATTCAATCTCTTATAAAAATTTCAATTTTACTAAAAATTTGGCTCTTTGACAAACCAAATAGTGATCACTTGCGGAACCCTGGTCAAAGTTTCAGAAAGCTATAGCGTGTCAGTGAACCAAGGTTTAAGATTTCTGCCTTATACTAGTCGGAATTATACTACGTATGCGAGAAAGTAAAAATGAACCTGTCTAACGCCACACGAGCATTGCAAGATTAATTATTTGAGGATAAATACCCCGAAAGATATTCATCAACAAATCATCTACCTATTACAAAATCTAACAATAAAACTAGAAATTTATAGAGAAAGCAACAATTTCATTTCCCAACACATACAGAAGGCAGAACAAAGAATATAGACACAAAATGAAGGGAAGTAGCCGTAGAGAAAATGTAAATACGCAAGCGAAACAAGTTACCTCCAAGAACCTTGGCAGAAAACTACTTTACAGGCTTCTGCTTAGATTCAGTTTCTTAAATCCTTTTTTAAGTTATAATTTGATTTGTTTTTAAATTATCATTTAATTAGGTGGTCATTTAGCAGGTGTTGATCACACAGACGGTGACTCCTGTAAGAAAGTTTCCTTGCTGAACAGCCCGATATCATTCGGGTTTTAACTTTCGAGTTCGCCTGCCCCGGTTTGGGCGAAAGTTGCTGATGATCAGTTGAAAACAGTATGGGCCTGGATCCATTCAGCTCAGTCGCCAAATTCAACGCTCTCGTAACTGGAGGGCGTGAGTTTGAGCCCGAGCCGGCCTAAGATCCGCCGTGTTCGTTAAAGGTGCCTGGGGAGCTTAAAACAAATTCGTGGTTACAATGTCCTCCAAGTTCTCAATAAATACCTGTGGTTGTGGCAGACCCAGCCTATGGATCTTCTGCTTGGTACCTGCTTAAAAATTACGAGGATCCACTTGAGCATAAGTCGTACTTTCACCCTTGAGTTGCTCGTTAGAAACGAAAGGCGCACTCCTCTGCTTTAAATCGAGTAGGCTCCGGCTCAATCATGTTTTGTTTGACCAAGTGGCATAAGACAACAACAACTATAACTATGGGCCAGTCTCACCAAAGTCGTTTAATGGCTAGGCTAACCATGATTAAACTCTGTTTAAGCGGAATATTGCGTCCCACTACTGATTGGCGCCATGGGTTAATCGTGGTTAGCCGTTAAACGACTTTGGTGAAACAGGCCTTGATACTTACTCAACAGTACATCACATTGTCACCAGAGAAGCTTTAATTAAAATATTGGCAGTGTACTATTTGAGAAAACTTGCTCTTTTTCAAAGGCTGCTACTCACAGGGATTCTAAACGATATGAATAGTCGATTTTTTCGACTGGCTACGTCATTATGACGAAAATCCTTTCCAGAGTAGCAAAAACTTCCATCTTTGTCATAACCCAAAGTGCCGAAATGCATTTCTCGTGACGCCATTAGATAATCTAGTGGTGTAGATGATCGCCGTAAGTAGCAACCAAAGGCGCTTACTCTGGACGTTGCGGTTGGGTTCGAACCTTCGCTGTGACGTCACTTTGACGTTAGCTTGATCGTTTGCTCGCACAATGGCCGCAAGCTGAAGTCAAAATAACGTCACAACGAAGGTTCGAACCGAATCGCAACTACCAGAGTAAGGGCCAAAAAGTCGGAACGAGGAAATTCCTGAGTTTTAACTGTTGAATTATTTTGATCATGCAAATGAGCAATTTAGAGTTTATTGATTGGTTTCGTACTTAGAAAAACAATTAGAAGTGAATTGAAGAAGAGTTTTTGTCGTTTTCAATTTTGGACGTGCATGTGAAGTGAATGTACTGGTAAAACTCGTTTCTGTTTTTAGTTATTGGACGTAAAATGGACATAAAATCTCTTCAAATATCATTGCTGATGTACATCGTATCAATAATTCTCATGCTATCTTCAGCTACACTGAACGACAAGAACATGTTTTAAACAGTTTTATTTTTAGACTATATTTAAACAACGAAGTACTTAGCCGAACGATGGCCGATTGGTTAGGGTGTTGGCCTTCGGTACCCGTGTTCGTGGATTCGAATCCCGCAGTGGCATGGATGTTCGTAGCCGTTCGGAATCGGCTTTAAGCTGTAGGTCCCGGTCTCATTAGCTCTCGTGTTGCAAAAAATAGACCGAGCACTCCAAACCAAACCAATGTAGCACTTGTTTAGTTATGAATAAAACAGAGTTAATGTAAAATTCGTACACTAAGCAAAATTTTCAATTTTAAGAAATTTAAAAACATATTTTCAATTTTGATCTTTATTTGTATCCTCCATGTGTCTAAAGCCCTTTTCCCACGTCAACATGTACTTGTTAGTTAAAATTTAGTTTCTCAAAGGCATTCTTACATTGTTGTGACTTACAGACAGACATAATCCCAAAAATGGTATTTTCGTACTCAAGGAGGTCCATGAAGATCAATCAAAATCTCAAAGTCGAATTTTTTGTACGAATACATCACTTTCCTCATACCAGGACATTCAACTTTCACATTTTGGGTAACACTACAAATTTAGTTTTTTTGGGGGGGAGGGAACGAACCACTGATTAAAGAACAGAAAAATCAGGCACGAAAGCTTTATCTTAATAAAATTTCCAAAAATATTGTATAGATGTACTTTCTTCCGATGGACAGCACTCATCAAGTCCGGCTGCCGACCTCAACTCATTTTCCAATTTTTTTTCCACAACTTTACACATCGGTTCAACGCCCCATTTTTTTCTCTTTTCCAATCATTTGTTGGTTAAATTTTTCCCATATCTGAATCCCCTTCGAGTGTGCAGGTGGGTCCATTAACAAAATTATTTACAGTCAATCAAATGAACACAAGAACACTAAGCTTTTTTTTACTATTATTATTAAATTGATATTTTATGAATGAAAAATATTTGGCTTTTTTTTTACTTAAATAAAAATTAAAACTACTAATATTTTTAAACAGTTTTAATTTTAGGCAATATTTAAACAATGTAGCACTTATTTAGTTAAATATGAATAAAACAGTTAAAGTAAAACTCGTAAATTAAGCAAAATTTTAAAACATATTTCCAATTTAGATCTTTATTTGTATCCTCCATGTGTCTAAAAGCCTTATCCCACGTCAACATGTACTTGTTAGTTAAAATTTAGTTTCTCAAAGGCAACGTGTTCTCGTGTTGTTGTGACTTACAGACAGACATAATCCCAAAAATGGTATTTTCGTACTCAAGGAGGTCCGTGAAGATCAATCAAAATCTCAAAGTCGAATTTTTGTACGAATACATCACTTCCCCATACCAGGGATATTCAACTTTTACATTTTGGGTAACCCTTAGTTATTTTTTTTGGGGGAGGGGACCGAACCACTCATTAAAGAACAGAAAAAATATGTCGCGAAAGCTGTATCTTAATAAAAATTTCCAAAAATATTGTACAGATGTACTTTCTTCCAATGGACAGCACTCATCAAGTCCGGCTGCCGACCTCAACTCATTTTCCAATTTTTTTTCCACAACTTTACACATCGGTTCAACGCCCCATTTTTTTTTCTCTTTTCCAATCATTTGTTAAATTTTTCCCATATCTGAATCCCCTTCGAGTGTGCAGGTGGGTCCAAAATTAGTTACAGTCAATCAAATAAACACACGAACTCTAAGCTTTTTTTATTATTAAATGGATATTTTATGAATGAAAATTTTTTGGCTCTTTTTACTTAAATAAAAATTAAAGCTACTAATATTTTTTAAACAGTTTTAATTTTAGACAATATTTAAACAATGTAGCACTTGTGTTAGTTAAATATGAATAATATAGAGTAAAAGTAAAACTCGTACACTAAGCAAAATTTTCAATTTTAGTGAAATTTAAGAATATATTTCCAATTTAGATCTTTATTTGTATCTATCATGTGTCTAAAGGCTTTATCCCACGTCAACATGTACTTGTTAGTTAAAATTTAGTTTCTCAAAGGCAAAGTGTTCTCGTGTTGTTGTGACTTACAGACATAACCCCAAAAATGGTATTTTTGTACTCAAGGAGGTCCAAAACGTGAAGATCAATCAAAATCTCAAAGTCGAATTTTTGTACGAATACATCACTTTCCTCATACCAGGGATATTCAACTTTTATATTTTGGGTAACCTTTTAAACTTATAGTTATTTTTTGGGGGGGAGGGGAACGAACCACTGATTAAAGAACAGAAAAAATAGGGCACGAAAGCTGTATCTTAATAAAATTTCCAAAAATATTGTACAGGAGTACATTCTTCCGATGGACAGCACTCATCAAGTCTGGCTCCCGACCTCAACTCCTTTTCCAAGTCATTTTTCCACAACTTTACACCTCGGTTCAACGCCCCTTTTTTTTCTCTTTTCTAATCATTTGTTAGTTAATTTTTTCCCATATCTGCATCCTCTTCGAGTGTGCAGGTGGGCTCATTAACAAAATTAGTTAGTCAATCAAATGAACACAAGAACACTAAGCTTTTTTTACTATTATTATTAAATTGATATTTTATGAATGAAAATTTTTTGGCTTTTTTTTACTTAAAAAATAAAACTCCTAAATTTTTTATACAGAGTTTTAATTTTAGACAATATTTAAACAATGTAGTACTTGTTTAGTTAGATATGAATAAAACAAAGTTAAAGTAAAACTCGTACACTAAGCAAAATTTTCAATTTTAGGAAATTTAAAAACACATTTCCAATTTAGATCTTTATTTGTATCCTCCATATTGCGAAATGTTTTATCCCTCGTTAACATGTACGCGTTAGATTGACTCTTTTTGCTGGTAAAGAATGTACGGATACTTATTCCACGTCAACATATAAGTGTTAGTCTGATTCTTTTTGCTGATAAAGAATGTACCGATACTTATTCCCTGTCAACATGTTAGTTTATGACTTTTTGATGGTAAAGAATGTACAGATACTTATTCCCCGTCAACATGTTAGATTGACTCTTTTTGCTGGTAAAGAATGTACGGATACTTATTCCACGTCAACATATAAGTGTTAGTCTGATTCTTTTTACTGGTAAAGAATGTACAGATACTTATTCCCTGTCAACATGTTAGTTTATGACTTTTTGATGGTAAAGAATGTACAGATACTTATCCCACGATAACATGTTAGTTTGACTCTTTTTTACTGGTAAAGAATACTTATTCCCCGTCAACCTGTTAGTTTGACTCTTTTTACTGGTAAAGAATGTACAGATACTTATTCCCTGTCAACATGTTAGTCTGATTCTTTTTGCTGATAAAGAATGTACAGATACTTATCCCACGATAACATGTAAGTGTTAGTTTATGACTCTTTTTACTGGTAAAGAATGTACAGATTTCTTGTGGTACAGCGAAAAATTTTCAACCAGTCTATTCCAGTTAATTTGTAATAAAGCCCTTAATCTGTAGAAAACTTTCCGCTATCACAAAGAAATCCACATTCTTTAACAGGAAAAAGAATCCTAAATTGAATCGGCTGCTTTTTCATAACGTACATGGTGCCGTGTAAAAAGACTTTTAAATTTTTTTTCTACTTTTACAATCTCAATTGAACAGGAAAAACATAGTCTGGGATCTTCACTTTGATTGGCTGTATTTAAGGGGACGTATTTTGATTCATTGTAAAATAAGTTCAGCTGTATTTAGAATAAATTTTTCCTATCTCGAGGTTATCTCTTCCCCAACAACTCTACAGGAAAATTTTAAACACATCGAGATTTTGAAGGAAAACCGGTAATACATGCTCTGTATTTCCCTCTTTCCATTGCATAGAATTAATAATAGTAACTAAAAGAGATGCAATGGTTATCCGACCACTATACCAGATAATTGGCAGTAGCTGAATTTTACAATTATCCGGCAGTATATCCGGCCAAAAATTATACATCGAGAAATAAGATAAATATAACAAAATAAAGTGCTAAACAATATACTATATGAAACAATGCATATAAGTATTTTGAAGCATTATGTAAAAAAAAAGTGTTATGGAAAAAAAATTAGGTTTATTTATACATTTCATTACAAAAAATATAAATCATTCTTTTTTCAGTCTGCAAAATTGTGTTCTTGTATCTGAGAACAAAAAAGACAAAACTTACTATTTTGGAGGATAGAAAAATAAAGATAATTTACTGAAAAAAAAGTGTGAATATGTTCTTGAAATTTTTCATACACAAACATAAGAATCATTAAAGAAGAAAAGTAAAGTACTATTAAAAATGCTTTTGTTCAGACTTGAGGTTTCTAATTAAATAATGCCAAATTGAGATATTGAGTACTAAACTTAAAATAAGAAAAAGATTAAATAAATTTATACAAATCAGGGTGGCGAAGCTCCTTGATAATCCGAGCCATTTTTCAAAATTTCAAATTTTTCGAATTACATCTTCACGGATGGCTCTAAATTAGACAACGGAGTTGGAGCTGCCTATCAATTTTCGGGAATTCAAAACTACAGACCTCCTGGTCCGTATCTCTAAACAGCCATGGTTCGGTTTTCCAAGCGGAACTCTACGCAATCCAGGAGGCATTAAATTGGCTTCTAGCAAAGCGTCCTGAGACTAGTGTTTCAATACTTTCAGACAGTAAGGCTAGCCTACTTGCAATAAAAAAATTTAACCAAGTTAACCCTCAAGTACAAAATATCCAAAAATCCCTCTACTTACTTGCCAAATCTAAAACAAAACTTGAATTGCACTGGATTAAAGCACATGCAGGCCATGAGGGTAACGAGATGGCGGACAAACTTGCGAAAAACGCGGCCTTAAGACCACCTGAAATTAACATTCCAATAACAGCCAGACATATCAGAAATATCCTATACTCTAAACTATTAGAGGATTGGCAGTGCTATTGGGATTCTATTCACACTGGCCGCACTCTATATCGTTTTCTAAAGAAGGTCGACCCAGCCCGCTTATCTAATTCACCACACATAAATGCTCTTCTAACGGGACATGGTCCCTTCCCTCAATATCTCTCTCGTTTTCATTTGGCGACTGGGTCTTCAAACTGTATTTGTGGTCAGGAAGGTAACTCTCTGCACTACCTTTTCTCTTGCAACTTAACAAAGGATTTTCATCTTAAAGAACCTCCGATTGGAGCGGAATCGAAGTGGTTCCAGCTTTTACAAACAAACAAAGTCCTGCGCAGTAAGGCACAGAAACTAATCTCCTGGATGATGATTGAAAACTGTGAACTAATCACTTGCACCAGCTAAATGGTCAAGCCATCCCTTTTTATTGTACTGTAAATATTTTTATGAAATTGTTAAAAATTAATTTTGTTTTTAAATAGCTCAAGTAATAATAGATTGACTTTCTATAAATTATTTCTCATTTCAACAAAATCTTCTTTTTGTTGTCAATCTATGTTCCTTTCTCTTGTTAATTTTTAATGTACATGTTTTTCAAGATGTTTGTAACGCTCATTGGTACAACAGCACAAATTCAAATATCTGTACAGACAAGTGTTTGTTTTTAATCACTTTCGGGGCTGGACCCATGCTTGGAGACCCCCCTCTCTAAGTTAATTATGTAAAAGTATCCTGTTCCTAATTTTATCTTGTAAACCATTTAACATCACCTAACTAGGGATTCGTTCTAGTTTTGGTTTATTTTTAATCTTCTTTCGCTAGTTTTAACTTTTTTTTTTCTTTTTTCTTAATATCAACGGCAAGCATAATGTTACCTTCTTCCAGGGTTTCGTTTTAGTTACTTAAACTATGGGCTTTTTTTTAAATGATAATTAACGACTATATTCTCTAATTTTTTTTTTAATTTTTTTTTCTTTTTTTTGTTCTACTGTTGCGGAGTGAACTGTTTCGTGGTAAACATTTGAAAGCCTAATCCTTAGGGAAGGCTGTTTGCCACCGAGGGTTAAAAAAAAAAAAAAAAAAAAAAAAAAAGTATTAAACAATTTTTTTACAGAAATTATATTTATTGAATGTTATTTGGAAGTTCTTCGTCCTTTAATTGTTCAAGGAAAATTTTGAATTGTTC
This sequence comes from Pardosa pseudoannulata, assembly GCA_032207245.1. Classification (NCBI taxonomy): domain Eukaryota; kingdom Metazoa; phylum Arthropoda; class Arachnida; order Araneae; family Lycosidae; genus Pardosa; species Pardosa pseudoannulata. Next base: position 79,533,761 of record CM063500.1, on the reverse strand, counting down.
ATGATTTTGTAGCATTTGTGCGAATGTAATTTACAAGGAATTACACTATTTTCATAACATCAGGATATTTTAAATATTTTGCAACGAGATGTTCTCGGTGAATTATGCAGTGAATCCGTGTGGATTGGGGAATTGGAGAATCATCTCTTAAAAGCCCAACAAGACAGATTTTTTTACCCGGCATTGCCGGAACTTCATTAGTTGTAATATTTTTTAAAAATATAATAACACAAAAATGAAAAGGGAACTCGAGTACATTTATCTAGAGCCACAAAGAATCCCTCAAAGAACCGTAGGTTGGTCAAACCTGGTACAAGTAGTTGACCAATTAAAAAATATAAAAGGTGAGAAAATACTACAATTTGGTTGCCAAAAATAAAGTACATAAAATTGATTTATTTAAAATCAATTTAAAAAGAAAAAGGCAAAACATGCTGATATCCAGTCGGATATCCGGCTGAAATTCTGGCCAGAAATCCAGTATCCGTTATCCGGAAAAACTGACATCCGTTTCATCCCTAGTAACTTATACGCTAGAAGTGTTACAATAGGGAACAGAAAAGTGATTTCACAATGAATCCTTTAAACTATACTAGACAGTTCTATACAACAGGGCTTCTCAATTTTTTATGAACCATGCACCATCGAATCGCTTTTAAATATCTGATGCTCCCCCATGGGGAAAATACTTAATAACTGGTTGGTTGGTTAGTGTTTACTGGATCAAAAAATAGGTAAGGATAAATTGCGCGAAACAAAATAGTAAAAGACTATACGGTGCAGGAAACAAATGTAATAGAGGGAAAGAAAAAAAAGCAATAGTGAAGAGTTTTTGAAAATGTTACAGTAAATTAAAAGCTTCAATCCTGGAGTAGGAATCGAATCCAGAGAGGCCACACTTATACTGATCTTGCCTCTAAGCTGTGCTACAGACTCTGTTCAACCCCTTAACGTGCACGCTCGAGTTAACTCGAGAGCGCTAAACTGGCCAAACTGTGCACACTCGAGATAATTCGAGCGGCGTTGTACTTTATGTTGCTATAATTTTTCACACTCGAATGCAATCGAGAATTGAAAATAACAATGTAAAAGAAAAAAAAATAATCGTTTTATTGATATTTATCATTTACATGGGATTGTAAGCTATAACACTTACTTATTCAAGTATAAAATATATATTTTTTCTACTTATCACTTACGACTTATCTCTTCCTTGTGTGCCACTTTCCGACAGCGTATTCAGATTCAGATTCTAATTCGCTCATTTTTCAATATATATTTTACTAAAATATAATGTAAAATAAAATATAATTGTTAACTATTTTATTACTAAGCTCTGGCTGTAAAGACATCCTTGACTCGAGGCGTCACTTTATATACTTTATTTTTGAGATATGAAACATAAGGGTTTTATATTTACTACCTACGCATCAAGGGATGACACATTATACTGTCAATTGGTAGATTGTCTACCAATTGAACAATATACTCTTTCGACAATAATAATAATATTCTAAAAATTAGAAATCATACCAATTGTATAAATATCCAATATACTCAAATTTTGATTATTTTTGTATTTTTGTAATTTTTTTTGTCAAGACAACGTTCTAAATTGTGTTTTTTACAATAAAAAAATTGATTTTTTTTTGGCCGGCTTTAAAAAAAAAACTGTGCATTAAAAGGTTGAGTAGGTGTTAAATATGAAAAGGTAAATTTCTGAGGCAATAGGAACACCATTTTATTCAAGTACTTTAAACTGAAGGTAGGTATCCACTGCAAACAATCGAAATAGATCTGTATTACCACTAATTGTCAATATTTTTATATTGTGGTGTTTTAAATTGAGATGCAAAGTTTCTAGGAGCAGCGAAGGATTTATGTGCATAGACTCGCATGTGGCAGTGGAGAGCCGCTTTATAAATCAGTCAAGCTAGGCGTGCCCAGTCGAGGCGGGCCAAAAAACTGATTAAAATTTTATAAAATTGATGCTTGCATCTACATAAAAACTCTCTATCCCTTTTAAACTTTCTACTCTCTTATTATAACTTTCTCTCTTTACCTTTTTAGTATTAATATTTGCTGTCTAGGGACAAACTGTTTTTACCTTTCATGTAATGTTAATTTTATGTATTTGTGCTTATCCCTTATTGAACTGACATTTCCTGATGCTCACCCTGAACGATCTAATCACTCTTACGACGGGGAATACAGCTTCGTGCTAAGGAGCCCCAAACAAACTACTATTCGATGCGTGCCCAGTCGGCTACGCAGAGTTAAAGCGGAGAGCACTTCTTCAATCAGAGGTGGAATCCATCGGGCTTTGATCTCTGAGGGTACTTCTTCACTCGGCGGTGGAATCCATCGTGCTATGATCTCTGAGGGTACTTCTTCACTCGGCGGTGGAATCCATCGTGCTATGATCTCGGAGATCACTTCTTCACTCGGCGGTGGAATCCATCGGGCTTTGATTTCGGAGATCACTTCTTCACTCGGCGGTGGAATCCATCGTGCTTTGATCTCGGAGATAACTTCTTCACTCGGCGGTGGAATCCATCGTGCTTTGATCTCGGAGATCACTTCTTCACTCGGCGGTGGAATCCATCGGGCTTTGATCTCGGAGATCACTTATTCACTCGGCGGTGGAATCCATCGGGCTTTGATCTCGGAGATCACTTCTTCACTCGGAGGTGGAATCCATCGTGCTTTTGAACGAGGGAACTCTACTCAGTATTGTTCGTCACTTGCAAGCTGCAAGTCCCATATTCGGCCTAATGTTTTTTTTATTCTACCTTTTTACTATTATTTAAATATCAGCCTTTTATTAAAAGGTTCTAACGGAAAGCTCCTTTCGGTGTTTAACATTTTGCATACCACTACAATAGTGGGAACACCTACAGATCTTAAGAAAAACAGGATGTACCAAAAAATTAGTGACACCCTTGTGCTTGATGCTATGAAAGTAGAAATTTACTTATCTTCGGTGTCAAATCCCTTCGTTTTACACATTAACCCATATTGGACCGCTGTCCTATATACAGGACAGCAAATAAAATTCCATTTAGTAATAAAGTTATAAATATTTTGAGTGGATTTTATTTTAACACCTTTAAAATAGACACACTTTAGCATAGTAGCAAAAGAAAACTGAGAAATCAAATTATATTGTATCGTAAAATTTATTTTCAGCAACCTCTTAAAAATTGTCATTTTATAATCTTTAATTTTATATTTATTATTTTTTTTCAAACATTGTGGAGTTTACTTTTAGTTTAAAAACAGAGCTAATAATATATCTGATAGTTTTTGTTGAAAAACATATTTTACACTTGTATTTTGTAAGTATAAAAAAGATGCCCTAAAATTAAGACGACGGTCCAATCCCGATTATTTTTCAATGAATTCGATATTGCTTTGAGAGTGCACATTATTTTCTTATCTTTCAATAAAAACCAGTTCAAACCCCTGTTCACACATCTGGATACAACAAAAGGTAATTAGATGTCTTATTCTATTCAGAAAAACTGGAGATTGCAAGATAAACTTACTCTCTTACTGCCAGTACAATAACTGCCAGGGTAAACCTACAACAGCATACTTAAAATGTAATGTTGGACTTTGTTTTGACTATTTATCCAAATTTGATCTATGAATCAACCTAATGCAATGTAAGGGATATTTGTTAAGCTTTAGTAGTGTATTGGACCTATTTATAGGACAGCCAATAGCATAAAAATTTTAAAATATTTTTTCAAAATTTTGGTTTTATATACTTAGTTACACCATATTAATGATATGGATTAAGTTTTAATAACTTACAGAAATATTTAGTTGGTGTGGTACAATATGGTTTAAGGGAAGTTCTCTTCTTCAGTAGCAAATCATTTACAGTATTAAAGCTATTATACACTGGTGTGCAAAACTTAAGCAACAGGTGGGTTTTTGCCATAACTCCACGAGACATGAAATTCAGAAAGGAGGGAGAGTATTATGTACGTAAAGGATCACGAAAGCATCGGAGAACAAAAACAAGCTTCATTGAACACTACAGTATCGTGACTCATGATTGTCTATCCAAGAGGAAGAACAACAAGCAGATGTTCCTTAACCCTTTAAAGGTCACTATTATAAATTCTTTGGGATTTAATGAAATTAGTTCATAAATGGTATCTATGAACTTTATAAATGTATATGCCTAGTTTTTTTTCATTTTTAAGGGGGGTGAAATTTGAGGGGTGGTTAAAGGGCAAAATGCAGCCAAGATGCTTTTTTAAAGGTTTAATTATGCTGCGGGAAAAATGATTATTATCTAAAAGGGTATGATAAAGAAAGACTAACCAATTTACAGCCGATCTATTGCCATATAGTACAGCGTTGCTTTTAGGTACCTGTTAAAATCCCACTGCAGGTATGGATATTCGTAGCAATTTCGAATCAGCCTTAAGCTGTAGTTCTCGGTCTTATTCATCCTCGTGTTAAAAGACAGTAGACCGTACCAAACATAAACAATTTTTAAGGGTTGTTTGGATAGACATTTATTTGGGTTTATAAGTAAAAAATATCATATTACTGACATTTCCAGGTAAAGTAAGTTTAACCACGTATATTACAAATGAAGTATAGAGTTCTTTTATACTTTCTGTTGGGAGTTGGAAATTTCATAAACATAGAAAATTTAAAAAGTCCATCCTATCACTTTTAAAAGCAGAGACAAAAATTTAACAGGTGGTTTCGCTTCGAAACCACTGTCCGTTAAAGGGTTAATATGGGATATGCCCTCCCCTAACTGCAATGGCTGCTTCGCACCGTCTCCGCATGCTTAGAACCAACGGGTCCAACATTTCATGCGGTAGGAGTGCCCATTCCACAATCAGCATCTGTTTGAGTTGAGCATCTGCTGGGTGTTCTCTGGAGGATGTGAGCGTGCTGCAATGCATCTCACACATGTTTGATGAGATTTAAATCAGGGGAGTACGCTGTCCAATCCATTCGAGTGATATCTTCACTTTCCAGTTGTTGAGGAGCTACTGTTGTAATAGTCTATATTTGATTCAACATAAACTGAAATGCTTCCCTCCATTTAAAATAAAAACTTTTCTTCATCATTAATAATATTTAGAATCGCTATAACAATTTTTCAGCTTTGGTATATAAAGCAATACATTATTTTAAAAAACATAAATTATGTATATTAAGTAGAAAAATAGCAATTCACTTACCTAGAAATTAACTTTTGGCATATGTAAGTTAGAAACTAATTTTGCTTATAATAGAAGCTAATTATCGGTTATTTTATTCAGTGAATCCCAGTTATATAAACTCGAGCAACAGTTTTATTTTATAGCATGATAAAGACTAATACTTTTCAAATTTTTAAAATCTTATCAGTTTTTAGTTCTTTTTAAATATAAAATGTCAAATGCTTTTATAGTCTTGGGGTTACTGAATAAAAGAGGTATTTTACTCCATTTTAATATAAAAGTTTAGTTTCTAATCTACGAGGCGCATCCAGAAAGTAAGTTTCCCGATGTTTTCCCTTTAAAGTAAACTTAATCAATTTCGCGTGAGTAACAGACATATGACGTATTAATCATATGCCAGTTGGACAAGTCCCGATTCATGCCAGTAGAGGAGTAGCAGTGGTCCGAAATGGAAACTCTAATTCCTTCTCCCTCTGCCTGCAAGGCTCGGTCGGTTCATCTCGGGAAAAACCGGGAAAGGGTTAAAGGATAAAATTCGTTAACACGCAATTCTGTGTTATCACCATTCGTTATAGTATTTAACAAATAATATGGCGAATTTCGCATGCTAATATCAAGTTCCGGTCTTATCAAAGTTGTTTAACAGCTAATCGTGATTAATCTCTGTTTTAACAGAGAATTGGGCTCCACCATTGATTGACGCCATGGGTTATCACGATTAGCCGTTAAACGACTTTGGGACCTGCCCTTGGTGCTTTCCAGAAGTTAAGACATTTGTTACTGTAAGAACCGATCCCACCAAAGTCGTTTAACGCTAAGAGCAATTAATCTCTGTTTAAACGGAGAATTGCGTTCCCCTATTGGTTGGCGCTAGGGTTACTCGTGGCTAATCGTAGTTAGACGTTAAACGACTTTGGTGGGATCGGTCCTAAATAAGTATCTTCTACATTTTAAATGTAAAAGTTTATTTCTGAATTCACTATGAATTTCATTTACATCAAAAGAAAGAAATTAATATCTTAAATTTTCCGGTTATGAATTCGCTGTCATAGATTCTATTTTTGATGTTACTCTGGTAGTTGTATTTTCCTTCGAAGATTGTAATGTTAAGCTGGCAACGTCACTCCTGATCAAAATCTAAGTATATATATGATTAAAAAGTTCCATCGTTGGGTTTGTTGCTGTACGATTTTATTGTTGTGTTTGTTTACATTTTAAGTGTTTTAAGGTAAATCTTATTTATATAAAATTTGTTTGACTTTGTCTTGGAAGTTACGTTTTCCTAGCTAGCAAATAATTGTGTAATTTTTTTTTATGTTTGGCGTACGTCAAAGCTTAGAAGCAATGAAGTTATTTTATTGGTGTTTATGTATAGGTAATGGTTTAGCTGTTTATAATTGCTGGAACGGATTAAGTTGAAATTGTCAGCAGTCTGTAGTTTTAAGGAGACTCAGTAACTTTGGAGATTTAAACCTTCATTATTATAGAATTTTTTTTTAATTCTTACTCCATTTAGAATGACTTTTTAATGTTTTTTAATATTGCTGTAATTCTTGAGAGAAAATTGATTTTGTCGTTTCAAACAGAATGTTATTAAACATCAAAATACACACTGCAGGGCAAAACATGAGTTCATTTACCCTCGAGATAACTCCTGAATTACGTCTATGAGAAACTAAGCTCTGATATTAAATTGAAGTAAATGTTTTATTCCATAAATCTGAAACTTCGAAGTTATATTATTTCAAATTAAAAGATAACCTTAAGTCCATTAACCCTTTCGTGGGCCGTGGGAAGATTACTTCCCACCTACACGATCTTACAAAACACCTGTGGGAAGCACAAAACCCATTCTAATATATTGGTCTTGCTATTGGAATGACGGGAAGACTAATTCCTGCTTTGGTTTTTCGCTGTCATCTATTGTTCGATCGACTGAATAAAATTAGCAGTTCTGTTTTTAAAGTTTGGAAACGTGGAATGAGAAATAAATGGCCCACGAAAGGGTTAAGGGACTGAAAATTTAAATGAAATTGTTTTATAATAGAAAATGATGGTTTACTTCTGTTTGATGTAAAGTAACTAACTTCTAATTTACAAATTTATTGTTTGGTAAGATTTACTTTTTTCCTTTTTAAACGCTTTATTATTTTTCTTTTAATACATATCTTTATGTAACAAAACAATTTTATAAAGTTAAAACCTTCTTAAATATTTAGGGAATATTTTATTTTAAATTGGGCACAACTTTGTTTTACAATTAATCGAAAGTAAGCTCGAAAGGTTTAATGTCTTCTTAAACCAAATAGTAAGTTACTTCTAGAATTGTGTTAAACCCTTCACGATACTTAGTGTTTCTATCTGATTTTCTTTTTTTTTCTCTCTGAGACTTAATCTTCGAAGATATCGCAGAAGTTGCGTAGGTAATGTCACAGTATGTGATAAATACCCAATAAACATTTATGTTGATCTGTCTGTCACTTTGAAACATTTAGGTGCATTTATATAATAAAGATTTATGTTGGATGAAAACCCAAGGATTTTGATTGAAAAAATCTGATTTTTTTTAAAACCCTGATATTATCGGGGTTTAGCGTTTTATTAACCCTCTATTTTTTAAACCCTACATTAAGTTTCTCTCCCTCTAATTTTGTCTTGTAAATGTTTCGAAGATTGTTACGATACGTTAGATATCTGCACTAACTTCTGGTGGTACATGTGTAGTAAGGTTTAGCTTTAAACATTCAGTAAGATCATCGTAACATCTGGCATAAAATAAGTTGGATTCGTTTAAGGTAATTAACCACGTTATGCTGGTTATGTTAAATTTTGGAAATAGTTTTTGCTTTGCTTCTGTACAGCAAATTATATTCTAAGTATTTTTATCACTAAGACTGACTGTACACACAGCGGATTTTTTACCGAGCGGAGAATTTACAGTCGCTGCTCAACGAAATCAACATTGATTGGTTGATTTCGTTAATCGGCGACGGTAAATCCTCCGCCCGGTAAAAAATCCGCTGTGTGTGCAACTAGCCTAATTGTCGTAATTGGACAGAATGGATATAAGTTAAACTTTTGTCACATTTTAAGGCTGGAAGTTTATTTAGACTTAGTTATTGGTTCCTGATGTTTATAAACACGTGGTCACAAATTTAGCAGCAATGCTTGTTACCCTGCAATACGTATCTTTGATCATTTATTCCCGTTATAACTTTTAAACTTTACAATAAGTTTCCATGATTGGAACACAGGAAATGGATACGTAACCTGCTTATACGCTCGAGTAAATACCTGACAGCATTACACAATTGCTATTATCTTTTAAACTTTTTCCAGATTCAGTTATGTTTTATGGAAGCAACATGTATAAATCTATCCGGCTGTACTCTTCCTTATGTAGAGTAAAATTTCTATTCAGTTTAGGGGTATGGCAAGTTAACACGTTGACAGACACTTGCGTCAATAGCCGTCAAAGCGGAGTTCACTATATGGCATGATAGTAATAGCCGTCCAAAACGAAACGGTCGTAAACAATGTTATAAAAAGGGAATGAGGAAGGAAACATATTTCTGCAAGATAGTATGTAAAATCCAGCACTATGCTTTGAAACATGGCATACTGAAATTGAGTAATAATTATAAAGTTATAATAATTTTTGTCATTTATTTATAAACTAACATCTCATGTAAAACTCTCAAAAATACTTTGTTACGAGCAAAAAATTGCTTATTTGAGTCATTAAACCTGTCATTTAAGTTTTTAAATATTTGCTGTTATAGCTGCCATCGTCCCATAACTTAGCGCCGAACGATGGCTGATTGGTTAGGGTGCTGGCCTTCTATACCCGAGTTCGTGGGTTCGAATCCCGCAGTGGCATGGATGTTCGTAGCCGTTCGGAATCGGCTTTAAGCAGTAGGTCCCGGTCTCATTAGCCCTCGTGTTGCGAAAAAGTTGACCGTACCACTCTAAACCAAACCCATAACTAAAGTCCGCTGGTGCCATGATGGTTATAGCCGCAACCTAATTAAAGGTGCTGAATTAATCCAAAATTAAGTTTATTTAACCCTTTCGTGGGCCATTTATTTCTCACTGTACTTTTCCAAACTTTCAAAACAGAGCTGCTAATTTTATTCAATCGATCGAACAATTGATGACAGGGCAAAACCGAAGCAGGAATCGTCTTAACGTAGGTTCAATAAGAAGACCAATATATTAGAATAGGTTTTGAGCTTCCCACAGATGTATTTTGTAAGATCGTGTTGGTGGGAAGTAATCTTCCCACAGCCCGCGAAAGGGTTAAGCATAAAGAGAAACTATTTCTAGTATTCTAAAAATTACATAAACAATGTTAATTTTAGAAATTCATTTGTTCCTACTGTTCGTCAATGTATTAACACAATATTTTAATCTGCAAAATTTTCACTAGGTTGCAGACTTACTGAATTCTAGATAGAATTGTTATCTGTTCTAGAAAACATATGACTAAGATAATGTTTAGTAAATGGCTATTAGTAAGGGAAGGAATTACGACGGATTAAGTCCGTTGGCTTAGTTGAAAAATTGCCTAGGAAAATTTTTTAAAGTTTCAAATCAAGAAAAGCTGGATTGTGTTAACCCCTTCCGGTATGATGTAATAATGAAAAACTGCATGAAATAACCATTTAATTTTTATTTAAAAAACTTGTTTCATTTTACAATTCTTACATATTCTTAATTAAAATCCACTTTTTACATAGTGTTAAATAATATCAGAAACAGTAAAATTAAGAAAATATCAAAGCAAAACATTAATAAGGTATACAGATAATAGTCTTCAAGCTAGTGGTACTTTTCAAAACAAAGTGCAAAGGAATTCTTAATTGTTTACACCGCCAAGTAGTCTCACTTTTAATTTGATTCTTGTAACACACATGGCATTTCTTAGTAGGTTTTCTTTTATTCTGACTCAATTTGGCAATGACTTTTACCAAGTAAACAATATGCAATAGTGACTTGTGAAAATCACAAGTGGTAAAAGTGTTGCCAAATTCAGTACACTAGAAATTTTAAACTAAATTATATTTAACAGTAACTTTAATCGCATGACGAGTGTAGCTCGTCATTTTACGGTATGGAATGAAAAACCAATGACGAGCTAGACTCGTCATTTTACCGGAAGGGGTTAAGAACTGTCATTTGCAAAATAAAATGTTTTAAATGGATATTTTGAATAGCTAATAACTCATTGCAGTCAAAGCGAAACATTGTTCTTAAAGTTTAATACTAAAATTTTGCTGACAAGTTTAGCACGTACTGCGTGGTTCGAACTACGAGTTCTGAATGTAATCTTTCCTTTTCAGATATATGTAAGGAAAGACATCTTCATGAACTCTCTTAATTTATCTGAAATTCCATGATTTAAAGTTTAAATTAGCTACACATAAGTGTAGCATGCCATCAAGAGAACCTAATTGTATTAGAATTAGTAAAGTCAAGTATTGCTGATTTTTTTTAATACTCATGCCTATTTCATAAACCCTACAAAAATGTCACTTTTTAAAGATTTATCTTTAAACTAATTATAATTTTTCTAAGTTAATAAACGGTGTATCGAATATAGGTTATCTCCCTTACTCATAACTGATAAGTTGTTACTTTGTGAAAAAATCTAATTGGCTTTTTTTCCTGTTTCAGCTCAGGCCTTGATAATCAGAATTTCATCATGCCTTTTTCTATCAATCTCGAGTTCTTCAATGGTGTTCGGAACTGTATAAATGCCAGCATTGCTTCTCCTTGGGTAGCTGTTTTTATTTCATTCTTGATTTACTTCAGTTTTATCTGGACTGGGACTTTAAATGCCGTGGTCTTCTCAGTACAACGAAGTGTGGTTAAAGCTGTGGAGATATTGCTGTGCCGGATGATCTTCAATTCATTATTATGCATCAGTTCTGCAAGCTTCATGCTATTTGGACTCTACCTGACCCTGAACAACCCACTCATAGGTCATTTAGTTTGTTCAGTTGGCACCTTTTTAACTTATGCTTCAATCAGCTATGTTTGCTTGGATATTAAGAAAGTGAGTAAAACAGTCAGATGTTTTGCAGGTGTAGTATCTACCAGGTATCTTGCATTCTGCCTCATGCTTCGTCCTGATTTACTGATGATGGGGTTTAATATCTTAATCATTGGATTCATGGCAGATAGATTGATCTGTCGCCTTTTTAAAGTAGCCCAAGCAAATGAGAGTCAAGCAAATGAGAGTCAAGCAAATGAGAGTCAAGCAAATGAGAGTCAAGCAAATGAGAGTCAAGCAAATGAGAGTCAAGCAAATGAGAGTCAAGCAAATGAGAGTCAAGCAAATGAGAGTCAAGCAAATGAGAGTCAAGCAAATGAGAGTCAAGCAAATGAGAGTCAAGCAAATGAGAGTCAAGCAAATGAGAGTCAAGCAAATGAGAGTCAAGCAAATGAGAGTCAAGCAAATGAGAGTCAAGCAAATGAGAGTCAAGCAAATGAGAGTCAAGCAAATGAGAGTCAAGCAAATGAGAGTCAAGCAAATGAGAGTCAAGCAAATGAGAGTCAAGCAAATGAGAGTCAAGCAAATGAGAGTCAAGCAAATGAGAGTCAAGCAAATGAGAGTCAAGCAAATGAGAGTCAAGCAAATGAGAGTCAAGCAAATGAGAGTCAAGCAAATGAGAGTCAAGCAAATGAGAGTCAAGCAAATGAGAGTCAAGCAAATGAGAGTCAAGCAAATGAGAGTCAAGCAAATGAGAGTCAAGCAAATGAGAGTCAAGCAAATGAGAGTCAAGCAAATGAGAGTCAAGCAAATGAGAGTCAAGCAAATGAGAGTCAAGCAAATGAGAGTCAAGCAAATGAGAGTCAAGCAAATCGCCAAATAGACCTGCGATTTATTTATGGAATCAAATGATTTTGCGTTTGGACTAAAATGCTATGCTTTTAACGTTTTATGTATCTTATACTTTGACGATTTTAATAAATTGAAATGTACAGATGCGTTAATATTGAAGTGCCTTGTACTTGGTTTTTCTTTCATTTAACAGGGTCTACAACTATATACCGCTAATTTTAAGAATGGCTAGTATTTCCTGAAATGATACACAAAATTCATAACATAATTCTTTTGTTTAATGTTATGAAAATTTACCTGAATGTACAACTAGCATAGCAATTTTCAGAAGTTGCAGTTTCACTTAAATATTTAAAATTAATGCTTAGAATGTCCGTTTAAAATTTATCTCTCTAATGCTTTTCACTTGCGAGTAAAAGTACTTGTCACGTTGTTTTTATTATAAATATAGCAATAAAAACATGAATTACATGCTCTGTAGTGTAGTGGAAAGCTTAACACATTGTATTCAGGACACGTACTAGTAAGTATTCTAACGGTTGATACTTGAGCGTGGGTCGCGTACTAGTACGGGTTAATGTAACAACATGGTTTGTTTGTGGGTACAACTAAAACTGTATATACAGGAAAAGAAGCCGAATGTTCTTGTCTACTACATATTCTGGAAAAACTTGGACAAAAACAATTTTTTATATTAGTCGATGGGGAACCACAGAACGGTAAGGTTGATTAAAAAAATAAATTTAGATTTAAATATAACTTTTTATTTATCCTTGCGGAAATATTTCATATATATGCTTATTTATATTGTATATATATATTTGTATTTATATATTTTATATGGAATACAAAGATTGGTTAAAAGCTTAAATAATTTTCGATCATTGAGATTTGAGTAAATAACTAAATTTACGCGCTAAACGCCCTCTCCCAGATGTACCCGCACACACTGTTAAGTTTACCAAAAATTTAATTCACTAAAATATTGAATTCTGCAAAACTTTATAAAGTTGAAAAGGAAAACTGCATGGTGGAACATGTGACGTCGTTATAAAAGTGAAGTATGCTTATTTCATTATTGTAAAAGCCTAAGGGTTACATAGTTTGAAAGTCCTGTACTGCTTAAGTTTTGAGAGATAATTTTTAAGGAGTTGTAGCCCGACTTTGGTTGCCCACCCAGTGAGGCTGCTTTGAAGTATAATATTGTGTGAAAAGTTAAAAGAAATCTAAACTTGTATTGTAGATATTAATCTATATAATTTCAGAAGAAATTACTGTTAACGTAAGTTCAAGTTTTCAAACGAGTTATCGGTATTTAACTCCTAACTAGATAAGCGAACTTATGTCTTTACTTTAAGCCAGTTTTAGGAATTCCATCATCCTATTTGGCAACATTTCTGCCGTCTCGTTTCCGGATGTCAAATCTTTAAATGGAATCATGTTTGAGAGGTAGTTATAAAATAGAACAATTCTTAGACGATTGGATGGGGACAGCCAATTTTGGGTGCTAACACTTCCGGTAGAAAATTGATTGGCTGACTGGCGCCATCTATTCACTAATATATTAACTAAAACTACTCAATTAATTGGACAGTTATTTTATTTTATTTACATTTTTGACAATATTTTCAGTCAATTTTCTGCTTTTTATTTGAATTTTATTTAATTTTTTACTTTTATTTTTATTAGTTTTTGTCGTTTTAAGTTTATGAAATTAGTTTCTGCTAAGAAATGAGCTTGAGAAGTGCTAGTATTTCTAATATTTTATTGTAATAAATTTATTAATTTTAATCTTTATTATTATTGTCATAATTTAATATTTTATTTCTAATATTTTTTTTACATTTTTGACAATTTTTAATATGGATTTTTATTTTTAACTCAATTTTTTTAAATCTTTCTTTATTATTTTGAAATCCATTTTTGCTATTATAAACTTTATACCTCAAGCTGTCTATAATGGGCAGTAAACAGCCTTATTTTTAAAGAAAAAATGTTATAATAATATAATAATTTAGAAACTTATGAGTATTCTTTGATAAAAAAAATATAAGTTTAAATTTTACTATTCCTCTAAAAAGTATACAGCAATATTGAATAATTATTTCACTTAATAAAGAGTAAAAGAGAATTTTTCTTGAATATTCTTTAATAGAAAAATATAAGCTTCTAAAGTACTATATTGAAGTACTTTCAATAAGTAATTTTCTCATGATTAAATGAAGCTATTTACTGTCCATTACAATAAACTGAGAAGCAATCGATTTTCTACCGGAAGTGTAAGCACCCAACATTGGCTGTCCCGATCCACTAGTAATTCTTAGTTGAAGATGTTTAACTGAAGGAGTAAAGTGTTGTAAATATTAAATGTCTTTGAAGTTTTTAACAAGAGTTAGCAAACTGTCATTTCTTAACTTGTACTATTTTCAGGAAGAAAATAAAATGACTGAATGAAGTTGCCATATCATAAATTCCAAATCTATTACATTTAACAGGTTATAATTAACAAAGTTAGTGGCTTTTACTTAAAGATGCATAATCACAAGACCGAGCAGTAAAGATGTAAAACAAAAGTTGCGCCTTTTGCATACCAAAGGATTTTTAAATCGGCATAAAGTGGGAGATCGTCTAAATTTCAATCTTGGTTATTCATCTCTAACGTAAAACCATACAATAAAAACTACCTAAGCGTTAAATTTTCAAATCTTAAAGCGGTAGAAAACATATTTACAAGAGTTATTATTCCTAAATATATTTAATCGGAATGTTGCTTATATTTATGAACATTTTAAAAGTACTTCTTTTATATTTGATCATAGAACTGATGACAAATTCTTAACACTAAACATACCAACACTTACTACATACCTATTTCTACGATAGCCGGTCAAATAACCGGACTTCATATTTTTCTGATTATAAATGTATGAAAATTGGAAGGAAATAAACTTTATTATAATTTAACAAAATTGTATATTGTCAATTTTTATGCATTGCAAACACAAAGAATAAGAATTTTTAATTCATTTCCCATCGCATTTTTACATAAACCTTACGGGTCACTTGACCCGTTATATGGTATGTTTAGTGTTAAAATATGACTTTACAATAGTTGAAGCTTTTAATGTCTAAAGTATATACTTTTGTTCCTACTTCCTTTAGGAAATAGACTACTACACTTTCTGCTGTTGAATTAGTTTCAAGTAGTGTTAAACAGCAGTTATCTAGGTATTTTATTTTCCTAGAATTTGTATCCCGCTTTGTAAAATGAGCAAATATTTCAAATTATTCTCCGTTGACACATTGCGGAACAATGGCCTATTGGTTAGGGTGCTGGCATTCGGTACCGGAGTTCGTGGGTTCGAATTCCACTTTGGCATGGATGTTCGTACCCATTCAGAATCAGCTTTGAGCTGTAGGTCCCGGTCTCATTAGCCCTCGTGTTGCAAAAAGTAGACCGTAGCACTCCAAACCAAACCAAACCGTTGACACGTTTTTTCAATACGGGAGTATATTGTTCAACATATATCCATAGAACTAAGCGGATTGGAACGCGATTGCCGCACGAGAACCCGGCCCTCAAAAATCTACAGGTGAGCTTCAAGGCAATGCGATAAGATTTTTTTTAAGGTAGATGATAATTATTAATATTTCTCATTCAAAATGTATTCTCAAAATATATTTTTACCTCATCGCAAGTTAACCGAAACTACAATAATCTTTTTTTTAAAAAAACACCAGAAATCTGTACATTCTTCACCAGTGAAAGGAATCATTTACACGTACTTATTGGCGAGTACTATAAGGCTTTAAAGCGACTCGCACACTATCAGATTAAGGACCTGTCTCACCAAAGTTATTTAACAGCTAACCGCGATTAACCAATGGCACCAACCAATTTGACACAATTCTCTGTTTAAACAGGGATTAATAGCCGTTAGACATTAAACGACTTTGGAGAGACAGGCCCTAACTGTGCAGTTTCCTGATATGGCTTCCTAACTGAATGATAATAAGAGTTAACTGTGGGGTTTATGTCGAAATGTCTACAGTTATTCAATCTTATCAAACGGACCCCCTTTTCAACTGATCAGTTAATTGCATGAACAGATAGTTTGCTCAGTTCACACTCAACTTCCGACAGCTCCAGCTTTATCTTGGAATACCGTAGATGGTATTCCGAAACAAGGTTCTTGCTTTTATTGAAACTTATCAGTCAATTCCTTAGTTTTGGAGAAAGGATTATACAAAATGCTTTTTAATTTTTCTATTCCGGAAATTAAAGAATCACGAAGTATGTAAAAAGTATTCTTGATTTAAATCAATGAGTTTAAAAAACACGGCAATTTTAAATGATATATATGAAAGTTATATAAACGAACCAACCTTGTCTAAAAGGTGGGATGGCCAAAATAATCTCTGAGCATATGTGTAAAAAAAATCTGATGTGTCCACATATTACTTTCCTCAGATCCTATGCTTTTTATTTTCATTTCATCAACAGAATTATCATTTGCACATTTTTTAAGGGTTCAATGATAGATTTACTTTTCAAGGTAAATGAGTTGCCTTAATAGAGTTAAAGTATTGCCACCTGGCGGCAACCAGCAGTGCCAATGCCCGCATATTGCGATTTCTTGCTTTACATATCTATTTGGTAATAAACTGAAAAAGTTTGATTACAGAACATTTACTCCGTACTATGAAATAACACTTCAATGTAATTAGTACAAAATAGTTATACTGCTAATTTTCTTAACGACGTGCTTCATAGTTTTTATTTTTTTCTTTGATGTCCCAAAGAACACTTAAATTTTAACATTTAATTTTTGATCCAGTAGTTTAAATTAACTCACCTCTGTATTGTACAATATCTAAAGAAGATGACAAGATTTAACAGCATATTTTTAATTAAGGTTGTACACATTTTATGGTTAGCAAAATAAAAATAACTACTTATTTCTTCACAGCTAAAAAAAACACTAAAATAAATACTGCTCAGATTCTTTACAGCAGCATTCATCAAGTATTCATCTAACTTTTTCATTGTCAAAACAATTTAAATTGTTATAGTCATTTATTATGCAACGTATCTTCTCTTACCCTAAAAAACTATATTTACGCTTCGGCGCACTATCAGAAGCATTTATTCATTTATAAAACAATTCATATCGCATTATTTTAAGATAAAAAGCTTAAATATTTTGTTTTCAATAAAGAACTTACAAACAACCACTTTCTCATCTTGTAAAAATCAAACCATGAAAATTGCTTATGTTTCTTTAAAGGGTTTTTTTTTTCACAAAATATTCACTGTAAATCGTAACTGAAAACAGAGCCATGTTCGTTAATGGTGACTGGAACAAGTAAAATAAGTTCGTGGTCTCAATGTCCTCCAAGTGCTCAAACGCTACCTCTGGAACTAGCAGGCCAAGCCTGGTAGCCTTCTGATTGGTCCCTGCTTTGAAATTACGAGGAACCAATTGAACTAAGACATTCTTTCAACCTAACAGTGTTCGTCAAAGTAAAGACACACCCGTTCGCCCCAATTCGAGTAGCCCCTGGTACACGTGCTTGGCTTGTCTAAGTGAAATTGGTAACTTATAAAAGCAGAAAATTCTTTGTGGTATAATATTAATTTCTTAAAATTTGCTTACTCAATTTTAATGTTAATAGGATACTTCCATAAATACAAGTAAACAGATGTGTTGTTGATCGAGTGCAAGAGTTCTATCCGTTTTTCTCAGCTACAAAGAAAAGCAAAACGAACAGTACTTTCTATTGTGCATAGTCTCTTGCTACCCATGGCCTGTTGCTATTTGTCTGGTAGGACATGAATCCCACGAAGGGTAAAATTAGGAGTCATAGAAGTCTTGGATGGCAGTCTTCATAGCTTCAAGATCAAAGATTTTCTGACTGTAGGAATTGCTCAACTAATGAAATATGTGAAAGTCCGTTGGTGCCACGTCAGGAAAATAGGGAGGGTGGGGTAAAGTCTTCCCACCAAAGTCCAGTAAGTTTTAGCGAGTAATGACAGAAGCATTAGCCTGGTATTATAACACCGTGACGATTGTTGAGACCTGGTCGTTTTGTTGCCAAATTAGAATGCAGCCTGTCTAACTGTAGACAGAAGACAGCAGTCATGGTTCGGTTGAGGGAAAGGACCTCCCAGTGAATTATTCCCTGCATATCCCACCACACACTCAATGACGCTTCCTTGGGATGTTCAGCTTTTGAAGTCGATGCAGGCTGGTCAGAAGGGCAACACAGTCTTACGACTCTTTACGTATTGGTACATAACCAACTTTTCATATCCTGTCACAATTCATATCAAGAATTGGTCGCTTTTGTATCAGGAAAGCAAGGAAACACGGGTGGTGATTTGGTCATCCCGTTGGTTAGCTGTCAGGTTATATGGTACGCAACAATTCGATTATTTCGTAGAACCCAACTTAACCAGCCACCTTACGACCGTTGTCCTCTGTACATTGTAAGTCTCCGATAATTCTTGCACAGTTGGGTTCGGATTGTTCCTTATGGTTTGGTCAATATCGTCTTCTCCAACAAGTGATGGTCATCCACACGTAGACCGATTTTGATAGTTTCTATCTCCTTTCCAAAATTTACAAAACCATCGACGACATGTGCTATCGTCTAATGTACCCTCCCCATAAACTTGATAAACATTGCGACATGCTACGCAACCGAACTCGTATAACAAACAATGTGTTATATGCTACTTCTCACTTTCCATTTTACACCTTCTGTGATTTTTTTCCCGGAATGATTAACTTTGTAAATCACGATGCATGTATATGTGAGGCATCCACACGTTTGATTGGCCAACGATTTGCGTCATTACAATGTAATATGAGACGTCAGATCTACTGAAAATTTGCATATCCAAAAACAGATAGAACTTTCTCACTCATCGAATATATTTGTCCAGAAAAATATCCTGATTGATAGTTTTTGAAAGAATAAACGTCAGTTACAAGTGCATAATCAAAAAGTACTCATTCGAAACATAAGACATTATATCAGAAGTGATCGCATTATTCTCAGTTGAATCGAAGTAATAACTTCCTTAAAGTTGCTCGTGGTCTCGTTAGCCAGAGAAAACCGACAGTTGCAGAATACATATTACACTCTTGTTATCCCTGGATAAGATCATTAAGATTCGGCCTATGCCACCTAGTTCTCTCATCGAATTTACATTTTACCATAAATGACGAGATCTTCCCCGACATGATAAAGTCCAGGTATTTTTTCCGCATTGGGAAAGCCTCTTTCTGAGGACGAGTACCACCCATAAAAGCCTCCAAAGAAAGTCAAGTTCCACTCTAACACACGAGAAAAGCATCCCACGGAGGATGAGTACCAAACTTTGACAACCAAGCAACTAGCATTTAGCAGTCGCAAACCGATCTGATGTTCGCCTACCTGTTACGAAGGATGTAGCTCGCTCCTTGCGATCTGCGATGGTACCTCTCTCTCTGGAGGTTGTAATGTTGAAATTGGCAACGTTATTCCTGATTGAAAATCTAAATATATATATGGCTCGACAATTCCATCATTGTAGGTCTATTTTAAGGTTTTAGTGCTGAGCTTGATTCTCTTTTAGCAATTTTAAGTAAGTCATTCGTGAGTTTTGTTTATACTTATACAGGAATGTGTTGTTCTTTATTATAAATGACGGATGTTATGCATTGTTTTTAGTTAAACACATTGTTTCAGTAGTTAAGAAATATTGTGCTTGTGGGGCACGGTGGTTTTGCTGTTTATTATTGTTATTGAAATAGAGTGACCTGTAATCTTTATGTTCTGTAGTTTTAATTTATATGCCAATTCCAAGGTGTGTGATGGCTTAAAGTGCTACAGTACATATTGTCTATGGTGGAATGTTAATTATTGGGAAATCTTTTAATAAGCTTGTGTAGAAGTCCGAAAAACTGAGTCAAACGAATTTGCATCGTATTAAACGAGACTTTCTAAATGTACTGTAGCCGAATTAGTAATATTTACTTTAGTCAGAATGTTTGATATGATGGTTATCGTCTAAAAGCTTACATGAGTGTAGTTTTACTTCTTCCAGGAAGTTTTTCTACGTTTAATCAATCTTACTACTTAGGGCCGTCAAGAAATACTAAGCTATTAAGTTCAGAGCATTGTTTAAGTATCTATGTTTTAAGTATCTAGTAAACAAGTAAAAGTAATCTTGTTTGTTTTTTTTTCTTTTCTACCGACCTAAAAACTTAACATTGTGATGGTAAAGATTAAGAAAGCTTAATTAAATGTGTTTAGCAGACCATCACTGTAAGTACTTATGCATTTACATTTGTATTATATACTACTGTGAAGTTTAAGGGCCCTGACTATTACTCTTAACACATATGGTCATGATGTGACAGATCGTCACTTAAATTTTAAGTTTATTTCGGTAAAATTTTCTATTGAAGTTAGCAATGTTTGCTTACATTCAGTTCAAACTGTCTCCTCTAATAACTTCTCGCTTCCGGATTAGACTGGAGTAATCTACTAAAACAAGTAGACTTTGAAACCGGAGTTAATTTATTGTAAAATTATTATGAATATATGCCATGAACTTGTTTATATTCACTAAATGTTTAGAGTCTTGTTTTATTATTCCAATTGCAGTGCTTAAGGTCTGTCGGTGGCGTTTAACACTATTTAGGCTCTTGTATAACAGTGCTTACTTGTCAATGCTTTCATACTACGTATATATTAATAAGCTATGAAAATATTGCTTTTATAATGCGGAAGCAACTGAAATTGCTGAGTGACTAACATAATAGTAGTATGAATACCTAACAAATTCACCTATGCATTATTTCATTGAAACATTTAAGTACAGCAATTACTTGGTGACTTTAGTTGTACGTAGACTTACGTTTAGATATTACCTTGAAAGAAAATCTGGGGATATCATTATAATCCTCGTTTTATAACCTTCATCGGCTTAGACTGTTTACTAAAGTACTAATTAAGTTTTCTTATGTCAAATTTTTTTTTCTTGTAGACGTTGTGTACAGCATTATAACATGTTGAGAAACAACCTAGAGTGTTATTGTGATACTTACGAACAGCTTTTTCTCAAAAAATCTAGTAATGTCTATGACGTAAAATAACTTTAGACGAAGACTTAAAATTTTTATGCCTTTCATTTATACGGTAACCGATTCTAAATAAGCTTTAGTTTTATTTCGATTATAAGGTTATCGGTAATTAAAATATAAAGGGGCTTTAAAAACTTGAATTGGCATTTAATTCTTAGTTTCTTCGCTATTTGCTTTGAAGGAATTTATCAGCATGTAGCCATAAATAATGTAGTGGATATATGCTGTGAAGCGTTTTTCCAATCGTTCATACCTGGTTGTCACAAACTTTACTAGTGTATACCGAACTTCACTTCCTTGATTTTACTCCAACAGCAACAGCTCTTAGATTGCTCTAACAATATATCAAATGCATACGCAGCTTTGTGCCCTACAGCAAATATCAAAAGGTCTCAATCCCTCATTTTGCCAGATTCAGTAAGTCACACGGTGCTTTTATAAGATTGTGAAAATGCTAAAATTGGTATTTGGTTTAATACATAAAATCAATACAATAAATATGTTAAACTATAAAAATCCTTGTACATATTGGTGTTTATTCCTAAATTCCAGATGATTAGGATTATTACTATCCTTTAAAATCTTAATTCTGTTAATAGAATACGTAAAGCTAGGTGAATATGGTAAATGAGAGGTAGGAGGTTTGAGGACTATAAACTGTTTTTTAAGATGAAAAATTGCATGAGAGTATATATTTTGAAGATTAGAATGTTTTCTGACTATATAAAGCTTCATTTACAAGGGTTAACCGTTTTTCCTGCATTTGTTGTGAAAAAATCTTTAGCTGCGTTTTTTAAAAAGTAGTTATTCACTGAGCCATCTTCTCGCGTCGGACTCAAAGTTGGATACCAAACTTTTCTGCCGTGCTTGGCACATATTTGATTGTACCTTGATTTAAAAGAATTTCAAAGTTTAATCTGCATTTTATCTTTTCTGTAAGATGATAAAAGGATTTCATAAGTTCTCGCCTAACTATTTGACATCTGAGATTTCGGAATATAAAATTTTATTTCTTGAAGCTCATAAATAACATGTTAACAAATAAATGCAAACAAAATTAATACGTCCCTGCGAGTTGAAATTTATTTAAGCGTTTGCCACATCTTATTTCTTATTTTAAGTGCGTATATTTAACCCTTAATTTGGCAAAGTCTGGCAACTACACCGGACACGTATATTTATAACTACTATATAACATAACTGTCAGTGTTCGCCACAGCGGACATTAATTATCTCATACGGAAATTGAAATATTTTTGTTAATTCTAGGCAACCTTATGTCTATACAGACATGGGAAAATAACAAATTAAAAAAATACTAAAATTTAAAAATATAGTGAAAGGGTAGCCAAGCCTTGGTAGGGTGGCTCATTGGTAATGCAAGCCTTTTTTCAAAATTTGAAATTTTTCGCGAGACGCAATTAACTATCTAAGCGGTTTGCACGTACAATTCCTTCGGTTGTCACGTACAATTTTCGACCTCCAAAAACGTTCCGAAAATGGATGTATTGTACATTTCTGCCAGTGCTTTCCCCCATAGTTTTGAGGTAGGAGGGTCAGTCGATTGTTTAGGAACTGCACCCCTCTTTGACTGACATATATTGAGGGATGCACCCCTACTTTTTGAGGCACGAAGACGCTGATAGCTTCTCATGGCTTTGTCAATCTCTATTTCGAAATATTTCGTTTCCGGTAATAGATGTATCTAATTGCACCACTTAAATATCTTGGATGACTTTCGTAAAAAAAATATAAATTCTCTTAAAAATATTTTTATTCGTATTTTTAGAATCCATTATTTCTTATGGGATGATCTTCTAGACTTGACGAGCTTTATGTGTATTAAAAATTAACAATCAATAATATCTATTTATATATCTATTTATAACCGGAAGTAAAGGGACAATAACAAGGGTGGGTTTCCCGTATACGACAAAGGGTGAAGTAAAACATCATAGAACACTTTGGTCACTGACATAATAAAATGTTAGCGTATTTTTGGAGACTTTTTTTCCTCGGTGTGTTCCACTCGGAGGGTTAAACAAGCATTCAAAAAGTATGCAAAAAAGGTATTAAATTATTTTTTTACAGAAGTTATATTTATTGAATGTCATTTAGGAGTTTGTCTTTTAAGGTTGAGGAAATTTTTGAATTGTTGATGATTTTTTTGCTATAGAACGAATGTAATTTACAATGTGTTACCCTATTTTCATAACATCAGGATATTTAAAATATTTTCTAACGATGTTCTCGGTGAATTATGCAGTGCATCGGTGACATTTGAGAATCGTCTCTTAAAAGCCCAGTAAGAGAATTCTTTACCCAGCATTGCTGGAGCTCCATCAGTTACAATTTTTATAAAATGTAACGGAAATATAAGAAATTAGAGTACGTTTTTCGAGAGCCATAAATAACCCATCAAAGAGCTGCAGTTGACCACCCCTGATATCGAGTTTCATACTCGAAACTGTTATAAGTATCCCAGAACGTAGTCAATCTGCCTTGCTCGCAATTATAAGTTGTGCTACTTTTTGAAAGCAAAACTAATTGTATTTTCTTTTCCTTTTCAGCTCGGGACTTGATAATCTAACTTCAGCATGGCTCTTTTTCTCGAATGTTTGACATGTGTTTTGAACTGCACACAATATATTTGGTTGACAGTTTTTCTCGTAGTCTTGCTCTACTACGGATTCTCCCTGACTGGAATCCTACATGACATAGTCGCAATACAACGAAATGTGACTGAAGCAGTGCAGTCGTGGCAGGACACGAAGACTTTCAATGCAGCTTTGTGTTTAACTTCTGGAGGCTTGCTACTGATTGGACTGTACCTGACCTTGAACCATCCATTCATTGGGCATGTTGTTTGTTTTATTGGCATGTTTTTGACTTACAATTCAATTACCTACGTCTTTTCGGATATTACGAAAGTGAGCACGATAGCTCAAATACTCTTCGAATGTGTAATAAGCGTAAGGTATTATGCATTCTACCTCATGCTCGATCCCTCACTACGGTCGACGGGGTTTTCTCTCTTATTCATTGGGTTCTTCACCGAGGGATTGAAGTTCAACTTGAAGAAAGTAGCGGAAGTAAATTCCAGAAGAATGTCAAGAGAAGGAAGGTAAACAAATAGAACAAAGATTCTGTGTTTAGACCGATATCATTTGAAGGCATGAACATTTTAAGTATCATATACATCGACGGTTTTTAATGAAATGTACATATACAATAAAATTTTACCCCGAACTTGGTTATTTCTTTTAGTCATTCTCTAATTTTTAAACTCAAGGACTAATCTTTAATATATACTAGTCGAGTTGCAAGTACCTAACCGACTTAAAATTTTGTCAAGTCTATATCATTTTCCATAAGAATAGAAAAACATACTTTAATCTTGTTATTAACACTTGAACAAATACTTATATGTAAGATGCTGAGCTTTCTTTGTTCGAATTTAACTTGGAGATTTTTCAGTGTGCGGGCTGGGTAATTTCAGTTTTATAGGTAGTATAATTCTAATACAGATATTAGAGTATCTCAAATCGTTGAGTTAAGACTAAAGTAACATATCTTTACCTCTATTATTGTGGAAGTGAGCTTCACGTGAATTTTCACAATCTTGTACAGATTTTAAAAATTCATACTTAGTTTTGAGTAACATATTAATACGTCCAACAGGCTGAAGTGAACTAAGGAAAAAAACTTCCAAAATTCTGGAGTCAGGAGGTCGTAATACCTTTAACTGTGATCACGTAAATGATTTTCTTTTATATTTGGCTTGAATAATAGACTAGGTACATATGTGATAATTTTAAATTTAATCATAGATTTTTGTTACAATGAGAATTTTTTCACCGGTGTTACATTCTATCTACCTCCAGAGTGTAGTGAAAATCAGTTTCATTTCTTTACTTCATAAACGAGGTTTTGCAGTTTTATTCTGCTGGATTCCAGCGCATGCGGGGATCCTCGGGAACGAGTTTGCGGATGATGCGGCGAAGAATGCCATTACCTTAATGCCTATGAAAATCCCCCTTTCAGACTTGAAATGTGCAATTAAACGCCAGTTGCACATTATGTGGAAGAACGAGTGGGACTTAAATGTCAGCAATAAGTTTCACAACATTACTGCGGACATTTGCCTCTTCCCGTATAATGTTAGTCGTAAGCACGACGTTTTAATTACTCGCTTGCGTATTGGGCACAGTCGTCTCACACACAATTACTATCTTTTAAATGAACCCAAACCCCGATGTTCTTTTTGTTAGGCCACGCTAACTATTTTACATATACTTACCTCTTGTAGCCACTTACAGACTGTCTTATTTTTTGGTACACGGCATCCTACCTTAACGGAGTTACTAGATGAACCCCGCATCCCTGTCTTTTCTCCTTCATAGGCTTTTTTGTTTGTCTATTTAACTTATTTTCTATGAATTGTTTTAATTTTTTTTAAGTCTTTTAATTAAGATTTATTGTGCTTTTAGCTCTGTTTCATCATTTTTACCTTGTACGTACCTTTCCGATGTAATTGAGTATTTATACTGCAGACTTTTTTATGACTTTATTAAATTGGTACGGTTTTACCTTTGTTGGTTATAGTTTGTTCTGTTTTTGGGTTATTGCTCTTTTATTAGTTAAGTCTTGTTGTTTTTATGAAAACACCTTGTGCTTGGCGCTTATGTTCTAAACAGGACCTTGCGCCGTAAAACTCCAACCGACCTTAATGCCTATGAAAATCGCCCTTTCAGACTTGATGTGCAATTAAACGCCAGTTGCATGTTATGTGGAAGAACGAGTG
This sequence comes from Pardosa pseudoannulata, assembly GCA_032207245.1. Taxonomy (NCBI): domain Eukaryota; kingdom Metazoa; phylum Arthropoda; class Arachnida; order Araneae; family Lycosidae; genus Pardosa; species Pardosa pseudoannulata. The sequence continues at coordinate 79,507,772 of CM063500.1, read as the reverse complement.
AGACTTAAATGTCAGCAATAAGCTTCACAACATTACTGAGGACGTTCGCTTTTTCCCGGATAATGTTAGTCGTAAGCATGACGTTTTACTCACTCGCTTGCGTATTGGACACTTGTCTCACAAATAGTTACTATCTCTTAACTGAACCCAAACCCCGATGGCATTTTTGTCAGTCATCGCTATCTATTTTACATGTACTTACTTCTTGTAGCCACTTACAGCCTGTCTATACGTTATTTTTTGGTACACGGCATCCTAACTTAAGAGATTTACTGAATGATTCCCCGCATTCCTCTTTTTTTCTCCGTTTCACAGGCTTATTTTGGTCAATTTAACTTATTTTTTTATGAATTGTTTTAGTACTTTTTCCATCTTTTTAATTCAAATTTATGGTGAGTTTAGCCTTTACCTTCTAAGGTTTCGAACGCCAGCTTCATATTGTGTGGAAGAACGAGTGGGACTTGTGTGTCCGCAATAAGCTACACAACATTACTGAGGACATTCGATCTTTCCCGGATAATGTTAGTCGTAAGCACGACGTTTTAATTACTCGTTTGCGTATTGGGCACACTCGTCTCACACATAATTACTATCTTTCTAATGACCCCAAACCCCAATGTTCTTTCTGTCAGGCCCCACTAACAATTTTACATTTACTTACATCTTGTAGTCAGTTACAGCCTGCGTATGTCTTATTTTTTAGTACTCGGCATCCTACCTTAACGGAGTTACTGGGTGAACCCCCGCATCCCTGTCTTTTATCTTTTTTACGTTTTATAGGCTTATTTTGGTCTATTTAACTTTTTTCTATTAAGTGTTTTAGTATTTTTTACATCCTTTAATTAAAATTTGTGCTTTTAGCTTTTTAACGTTTCATCTTTTTACCTTTTACATACCTATCTGGTGTAATTGAGTTTTTACTTTGCAGAAGTTTTTATAACTTTATTAAACTGGTACGGTTTTACCTTGTTATTAGGCTAGGGCTCTTTTATCAGTTAGGTCTTGTTTTTATGAAAACACCTTGTGCTTGGCGCTTATGTCCTAAACAGGACCTTGCGCAGTAAAACTCCAACCAACCAACCTTCTAAGGTTTCGTTTTACCTTTTCCATACTTATCTTGTGTACTTGAGTATATATACAGCAGACATATCTATAGTTTTTAAAATTGCTACGGTTTTACCTTTGCTAGTTGTAGCTTGTTCTGGTTTTGGATTAGGGCACTTTTATCGGTTATGTCTTGTTGTATTTATGAAAAAACACCTAGTGCTTGGCGCTTATGTCCTAAATAGGACCTTGCACCGTAAAGCTCCAATCAACCAACCATTCCTTTACTTCCATTAATTACTGTGGGAAAAAATGGGGGAAACTTAATGATAATTTCGATGTACCTAACAAAACTTGGAATTATCATTCTAAATGTATTCAACGTGATACTAAACTGCATTCATAGGAGTGAGAGACTTTGGAGGAGTATGAAGACAAATTATTGAGCATGTACCAGATAATTCAAAGCCAAAAAACAAACCATTTTTTTCTGCTTTCTTGGCTACTTTAAAATTCTGGAAAATTAAAAATATTACTGGATCTCCTCATATGACAGGATATATCCACGTTATATATGAATTGAACAAATGGAGAAAATCGCATGTATTCACGATAATTGCAAAACGTATAAGGAGAAAAACTCTCCCACTTCAGTTGTTTAAAGGTGATGGGATAAAGGGAAAAGATGTATAAAGATGCCACATATTTCTTGCGGAAAGTTAACTGTAACCTTAACAGCGGTTTCAATTTCACTGTAAAAATGAAAATGAAAAATTGGAATGGTAACTATTGTTTTACTAAACTGCATTCCGGAATTTTTCACTCATGATGTAATACCACGTGACTTCCGTTATATCCTCGTGCAGAATAAACACCTGGAATATCAAGTCCGGCGTCATTTGATTCTACCAGATGTCTAATTGCGATTTCTATCTACACAAAATTACCAAAAATGATCGGTCGCTTGCAATATTGGTGGTTTTGTCATACATCCAGAAAACATTTCGGTGAACTATCTTGAAAATTCATAAATGTGAAGAACCTGTTACTCGTCATGTATTTCAGTGCAGATTTTGTTCCGAAGGCAAATAGGGGATCAGAAAAACACTGTAGTTTTGGAAATCACTCTGTAAAAAAATAATTCTTGCCAATGTGGTTCTAGCATATTAAATTAAAACTACTTGCAATTATTTCTGTTATTTTAAGTAATAATTGTATGCATATTCATGGAGATATAAAAATTCCTTTAAAAATTTAAATATTTTTTTAAAACATGCAAGGTTTTCAATTAATTGCAGTACCATTTTTAGGAAACATGATAAACCATAGATATTACACCCTACATTTAGAATATAAATACACTCAAGGGCCAAAACATTATGAACACCTGTCAATAACGAGTTCGCCCACCTTTGGCGTGCAACAGAGTTTCAAAGCATATCACCGACCTGTGTATGACCTACTAGTACATTGATGAGCAACTGTTCGGCTAGAAGACGGCGTATCCTGACACGGCCATCGGCTTGATGAATGACAAACCGCGATCAATCTGACCAAGTAACTTTCTCCCACTCATCCATGGACCAGTCGCGATGTTCCCGGGCACAGCGTAGACGCAGTTGGCTATGACGCTTGATCAGCAAAGGCACACGAGTGGGACCTTTGCTGCGTAGCCCCATGTCCAACAGTGTCCGCTGAACAGTGTGCTCCGATACTATTCTTCTTAGCCCTGCATTGTATTGGGTTGGCAGATGAGCCACTGTCTGGCTCCGGTTTTGCTTCACCATGCGAGACAGTCTCCGACGACCTTTATCTTTGATAGCGTGTGGACGTCCAACACCATGTCGTCTACTGCTGGTTTCACCGTCATTCATCCACTTTGCTTAAGTACTAACAACTAGATCGCGAACAACCCACGAGTCGTGCAGTTACGGAAATACTTGATCCGAGCCTTCGAGCCATTACAATCTGCCATCTATCAAAATCGCTTAGATCCGCAGCCTTTCCGATAACACACAGAAGTGAAAGAATGATTCTTCAGACTCTCCAGTAGCAGTTAATTATCACTTCCATCTGATCACGTGCTTTCCACTTTATTCAGGCGAGTTCATTGCAAAATGTAGGGGTGGTCATAATGTTTTAGCTCTTGAGTGTATATTAAATTGTTGCTGATATGTGAACATTTTTATGGAATAATTTTTAACTTTTCATTCGCAAATAAAGTATTTTTTATCTTTCCAGAATTTGATAGCTTAAATGGAGAACAAATTATATAGAATTTCATTTGAGTATTTTTTAAGATATCAAGCATTGGAACTTAAATAATGAAATATAATAAGATACCTTCTACATCTGAATCGCACGTTGCTAAAACACTTTTTTCTTATAGAATGAGGAAAATTAAAGAAAATACAATCCTTCATATCACACTCCTAAACAATTGGCTGATGTATGAGTCATTCTATTTCAGCACTCCCGGGTGAATGCTTAACTCCTTCCCTATGAATGTTTAAGGTAACCGATAACAAGCGCGAATGACTTCATTAACACATTGTATGCGGGACACGTACTAGTACGTTCTCTGACGATTGATACTTGAGCGCGGGTCACGTACTAGCAAGGATTAGTGCGACAACATGATTTGTTTGTGGGTCAAAAATAACGGTATATACAAGAAAACGAAGCCGAATGTTCTTGTCTACTACATAAGGTCTGGAATGTAAAAATGTTTATATGTAACATAATTCGAAAAAATTAAAACTATATACTACTATTTCTATTTGATTTTTCATATTTACGTTGTTATTATAAATTTATCCACAAAAAAAAATTTTTTTTTGTTTACAAAAATCTTAAGGTTGTTATTTACATATTTCTATTTGCTAGGGAATCTTTCTACTAGGGAATATGTCCAATACTATGCACTGTCTATGCTGTGTCCGTGTGCACTTAGGTCGACGAAGTTTAACCTCCCACGTGACCAAGGAGTGTAGTTCCCCGGAGTGAAGGGACACACTTCGGAATGCGCTCGTTCCTTAGGTCGACGAGGTTTCACCCCCGATACGACCAAGTAGTGTTCTGCAGCAGGCTGCCTGTGCATCAAGAAGACGTCCAGTGAACACTTCAGAGATAAGCAGACGGCAATCATCGGCCTAAAAGCCAGCCGAAGTCCGACTTCTAGTTACCGGGGGGCGCCACGAGGAGGCTGATTGCTGTCCTGGTACATCTTAACCATAAATGACGAGATCTTCCCCGACATGATCAAGTCCAGGTATTTGTTCTGCATTGGAAAAGCCTCTTTCTGACCTAGCATTTAGCAGTCGCAAACTAAGACAGAAACGGAATCTGATGTTGTTCGCCTACCTGTTACGAAGGATGTGGCTCGCTCCTTGCGATCTGCGATGGTGCCTCTTTCTCTGGAGGTTGTAATGTTAAAATTGGCAACGTTATCCGTGATTGAAAATCCAAATATATATATATGGCTTGACGATTTCATCATTCTATGTCTTTTTCAGGCATTTTAAAGTAAGTTACTCTTAAGTAAGTTTTGTTTAAACTTGTACAGGAGTATGGGGTGTTCTTTATTCTAAATGGTGGATGTTATGCAATGTTTTTAGTATCATATTCTGTTTTAGTGAAAGGAAATACTGTGCTCGTGGGGTACGGTGGTTTTGCTATTTATTACTGTTATTAAATTTCAGTTATCTGAAATTTCTATGTTCTGTAGTTTTAGCTTGATGTCAACCACAATCAGATATGTGCGTGCTTTAAGAGCTACAGTATTTACTGTCTGTGGTGGTATATGTTAATGATTAGGGAAAATGTGTAATGAACTTGTAATAAACAGGATTGAAAGTTTGCTAAAACTGAGTCAAACGAATTTGCCGCGTATTCAACATAGGTTTCTTAATGTACAGTAGCCTTATTCGTAATATGTAGTTTAGTCTAAATGTTTGACATGATGGCTGAAATTAAAAGAATCTATATGAATGTAGTTTTACTCCTTTCAGGAAATTTTTCAATGTTTAAATAATTTTACCATTCAAGGTTATCTAGGAATATTAACCAATCGCATAGTTCATTGGTTATTTATCTAAAGTTAGTTTCGTGACCTAATTTGAATTAAATCTTTTTTCAACTTAATAGACCTAAAGATTCGGAATTTCGAAGGCAAAAATTAATAAATAAAAATTTAATTAAATGTGGTTAGTTGACCATCACCCTAAATACTTAAGCATTTAAATTTGTAATACATACTACTGTCAAGTATAAGGGTCCTGACTATTTATGTTAACATACAGTCATAATGTGAGAGGGCGTCAGATAATTTTTTTAAAGTTTATTTCAAAAAAACTTTCTACTGAAGTTGTGAATGTTTACTTTCAGTTCAAACTATGTGCTTCAACTTCTCACTCCTGGATTGAACTGGAATAATCTACCCAAACAAGTTGTGACTTAAAGACCAAAATTAAATTATTGTAACTCATTATAAATACATGCTATGAACTTCTGAGTTTATATTCACTAAAATGGTTGAATCTTATTATAGTCTTCCAATTGCAGTGCTTAAGGTCTATCAGTGGCGTTGAGGGTTTTGTATAATAGTGTTTATTTGTTAATACTTTCAAACTACGTATATATGAGTTATGAAAATGTGTTTTATAGGAGGAAAGTAAATAAAATTGCGTAGGGGAATTTTAATTAGGTATTCATCCCAGTATTGTGTTATTCACTATGTATTGTTTCATTGAAAAACAAAAGTACAGCAATTGTATAGAAACTTTAGTTTTACGTAGACTTACGTTTAGAGATCACCTTAGAAGAAAATTTGGGACTAGGATTATAATCCTCGTTTTAAAATCCTCATCGAGGTAACCTGTTTGCTAAAGATTTAATGAAGCTTTAATCTGTCCAATTTTTTCCTTGTAAACGCTGTATTATGCACAGTATTATGACATCTTGAGTAACAACCGTGGTATTTAGAAGCAACTTTTACTCTTAAAAACCTAGTAATGTCTTTGGCGTAAAATAAGCTTAGACGTGGATTTAGAATTTTCATGCCTTCCTTTCATGCACTAAACGATTCTAAATAAGCTTTAATTTTATTTCTATAATAAGGTTATAGGTAATTAAAGGGTTTTAAAAACTTGAATTGGCATTTAAAAGTTTAAGTCTAGATTGTTTCTAAAGCTATTTGCTTTGAAAGAATTTATCAGCATGTAGACACAAATGTAGTAGAAATATTATGCTATGAAGCCTTTTTCCAATCATTAATTCCTGGTTATCATAAACTTTACTAATGCATACTTAACTTTAGTTTCCTGATTTTACTCAAACAGCTCTTTTCGATTGCTCTAACAATATATTAAATACATACGCAAAATTGTGCCCTACAGCAAATATGAAAAGGTCTCAATCCCTCATTTTGCCAGATTCAGTGAGTCGCACGGTGCGTTTATAAGATATTGTAAAAATGCTAAAACTGGTACTACATAAAGTTGCACAATTATGGTTAATACATAAAGTCAATACAAAAGTATGTTAAACTATAAAAATCCTTGTACATGTGTGTTTTCCTAAATTCCATATGATTAGGATTATAACCATCCTTTAAAATCTTAAGACGGCTAATAGAATACGTAACGCTAAGTGAATATGGTAACTGTGAGGTGGGAGCGTTGACTAAAAACTGTTCCTTAAGATACAAAATTGGCTGAGTACATATTTTGAAGATTATGAATATAGCTTCATTTATAAGAGTTAATAGTTTTTCCTGCATTTGTTTTGAAAAGTAGTTATTCACTGAACAATCTTTTCACGTTGAACTGCAACAGAGTTCGATATCAAATTTTTCTGCCGTGTTTAGCCCATACTTGATTGTACCTTGATTTAAAAGATAATTTCAAAGCCTAATCTGCATTTTACCATATTTTCTATAATATAATAAAGGACATCATAATTTCTCGTATAACTATTTGACATTTGAGATTTCAGAATAGAGATTTTATTTCTTAAAGCTTGTACCGAGGTACTTTCTCACGGTGATGTGCACGTGCATGCATAGCCGTGGGAGGATTTTCCTTGACGAATTTAAGACCCCAATTATTTACGTCAAGTTTAGGGACCCCTGCAGAGAGGATACTTCACGGAATGACAGCTTAACGGTCAAGCTCGCACAGAACTGTAAGCGTGAATTATGGGAGCAGGAGTTAAAATGTAATGTCAGCCTGAACAAAAAGGGGCTACTTTAATGAGCCCACCTGCACTCTCGAAGGGCATTTGATGTGGGAAAAATTTCCCGAAGGAAGGGATTGGACAAGAAAAGGAGGGGCGTTGGGACCTAGGTGAAGTTTTTGGGGTGAGAGCTGAGAGTTAGACGTGGGCAGTCGAGAGAAGTGGAACAAGGATCCACTAGCACCAGCTCGTTCCGTGCGCCCGGACTGACACCGCCCCGCTCACCATCATCAACTCGTACCGTATGCCCGTGAGGAAAGCCCCTGCCTGCTCCCCTGTGACTTGAATGGAGGTACTGTATAAAGAATATTTACAGTCATTTGACTTAGGCCTCTATTAATGATATTAATTCCTTATAAAGAGTTGTGGGATAATTAGTCTGTAAATAGAAAATATAAATGATTGATTATGTTAACCAAGTATTTTTGTAAATAAATGTATAGAATAAATGTTTGAATCTATATAAGGTATTATATTCATTCTGTGTTTCCCCCTTGTAACGAACACTGGTGTTTAAGGTTGTATGTACATTACAACAAAGCTCATAACGTGTTATCAAATAAATGCAAACTATATTAATACAGCGTGTAAAATTTTGCTAAGTGTTTGCCACATCTTATTTCTTTTTTATTTTAGTGTGTGTATATTTAAGGAGTATAATATAGTGCAGGGGTGGCCAAGCTCCTTGATAGTGCAAGCCATTTTTCAAATTTTGACACTTTTCGTGATCCGCAAATTAAATACGCATTTAAAAGGTATGCAAAAGAAGGTATGTAAAATTTTTTTACAGAAATTATATTTGTTAAATGTCATTTACAAGTTCTTTGTCCTTTAAGGTTTAGAGGAAATTTTTGAGTTGTCGATGATTTTTTGCTTTGGTGCGGATGGAATTTACAATGTGTTACTTTATTTTCATAACATCAGGAAAGTTTAAATATATCTGAACGATGCTCTCGGTGAATTATGCTGTGAATAGGTGTGAGTTGATAATTGAGAATCATCTCTTAAAAGCCCAATAAGACAGATTTTTTACCCAGCATTACCGGAGCTCCATCAGTTATAATTTTTTAGCCGAACGATAGCCGATTGGTTAGGGTGCTGGCCTTCGGTACCGGAGTTCGTGGGTTCGAATCCCATGTGGCATGGATGTTCGTATCCGTTTGGAATCGGCTTTAAGCTGTGGGTGTCGGTCTCATTAGCCTTCGTGTTGCAAAATAGTAGATCGTAGCACTCAAAGCCCAACCTTTAAGATATAGTAGCACAAATATAAAAGAATTCGGGTACATTTTTCGAGAGTCGCAAATCTTCAAAGAACTACAGCTTGTCCACCCCTGATAATTTAGTTTTTAAAAAGTAAACTCAGAATTGTGAGTAGGGCAGATTGACTACTTTCTTAGATCCTTCTAACTAATTAGAATATAAAAACTAACTGGATTTTTCTCTCCTTTTCAGCTCGGGACTTAATAATTAAATTTCAGCATGGCTTTTATTCTCCGATGTTTGACATGTATTTTGAACTGCATAAAATACATCCTTGGTTGGTTGATAATTTTCCTTGTATTTTTGCTCTACTGCGAAGTCTTTCTGGTCATAATCCTATATGACATGATATTCGAAGTACAACGAAATGTGTCTGAAGCCGTGCAGTCGTGGCAGGGCATGAAGACTTTCAATGCAGCGTTGTGTTTAACTTCTGGAGGATTGCTACTGACTGGACTGTACCTGGCCTTGAACCACCCAGTCATTGGGCACGTTTTTTGTTTTCTTGGCATGATTTTGACTTGTACTTCAATTAGCTACGTCTTTTCGGATATTATGGAAGTGAGCACGATAGCTCAAATAATCTTCGAATTTGTAATAAGCTTAAAGTATTTTGCATTCTACCTCATGCTCGATCCCTCACTACGGTCGACGGGGTTTTCTCTCTTATTCATTGGGTTCTTCGCCGATATATTGAAGCTCCACTTGCAGAAAGTAGCGGAAGTAAATTCCAGAAGAATGTCAAGAGAAGGAAGGTAGACAAATGGAGCCAAGATCCTGTGTTTAGACTGATTTGATGGCTTGAACGTTTTAAATATCAAATACGTCGACGAATTTTAATGAAATGAAATGAAATGTACATATACAATAAAACTTTACCAAGAAATTGGTAATTTCTTTGAATCAGTAACAGTCCTTTTAAATTTAAGGACTAGTCTTTAATATACACTTGTTGAGTTGTAAGTACTTGACTGACTTAAAGTTTTGTGAAGTGTACATCCATTTTCATAAGAATAGAAAAACATACTTATATCTTATTACCGACACTTGAAAGAATACTTACCTGTGAAAAAAGTTAAGTTTCCTTCATTCGAATTTAACTTGTAATTAACCCTTCCGGTAAAATGACGAGTCTAGCTCGTCATTGGTTTTTCATTCCATACCGCACGATGACGAGCTACACTCGTCATGCGACTAAAGTTAATGTTAAATATGATAATTTAGTTTATAATTTCTAGTGTACTGAATTTAGCAAGACTTTTGTTACTTGTGGAAATGCCAGGTCACTATTACATATTGTTTATTTAGAATTTCTTGGTACAAGTCACTGCCAAATTGATGAGTCATAATAAAAACCTAAGAAATGCCGTGTGTTTTACAAGAATTAAATTAGAAGTGAGACTCCCTAGCGGTGTAAACAATTCAGTATTCCTTTGCACTTTGCTTTGAAAAGTACCACTAGCTTGAAGACTATTATCTGTATACCTTATTAATGTTTTGCTTTGATATTTTCTTAATTATACCTTTTCTGATATTATTTAACACTATGTAAAAAAAAGCGGATTTTAATTAGGAATATGTAACAATTGTAAAATGAAAAAAGTTTTTAAAATACAAAATGGTTACTTCATGCACAATTTTTCATTATTAAATCGTACCGGAAGGGGTTAAAGTGTGCGGGTGGGGAAATTTCAAAGTTTTACCAGGTAGTATGATTCAGTTACAGACATTAGAATATCTCAAATCCTTGGAGAGGATACAATTGAGTGTTGCGGTGTATAGAGTTGTTATAACAAAAGTAAACTTATCTACATGCTGTAGATATGTGAGGTTTACATGGATTTTGACAGTCTTGTACTTGTTTTAAAAATGCATACTTAGTTTTGACTAACATATTAATACGTAATGTCCAACAGTTTGAAATGAACTGAGGAAAACTAAAAATTCTGGAGCCAAGGGGTTACAATACCATTTCAGTTAAGAGAAATTTCATGGGAACTTTAAATTAAACGTAAATTAAAATTCTCGTAGAATGAATTTTTCTTAAATAGTTGGATGATAGCACTTTAACTGTAAAGAAAAGGTACTTAATTTTCATTTGTAAGTTTCATTAAATATAATTTAACTTAAAGATAAACAACACATGTACAGATGTATGTAAAAAAAATTTTATTTGAGGTGAAATGTTATATTCTGTAAATCTAAATCATTAAAAGAATAGATTAAACATTTAAATTTTCCAGGATTTGATGTAGTGTACAATATACTGCTAGTAATATAATTCTCGCAAATTATAAACAATGTTATACCGGATTCTAAAAGTTTCAAAAGTTATATTGTAAGTGAATCTTTGTTTTTCACTTGGAATATTGACTTGTTTATTAAATGTTTCTACCTAAAACATTTTTTAAGTTAAATTTGGGAAACATTTGTTAACTTTGATATTCTTATTTTATGACTCCAATGGTACTATTATCCTTTAAGCTTAGCAAGATTTTAATTTTTAAAGAACTGTCTAGGACATAGTTGAAAAAAAATACGCTATCCAGTCGGTATTTCATGCACTACATCTAACACTTTTAGCGTTTGTTTGGATAGGAAACTACTATGTGATGCGTTGATTGTTAAGCCAATGAAAGGTTAATTCATTGTCTTACGATAAGAGTTCAAAAAAATATACTGTAAACAATATGTAAAGAATAGTACTTAAAGTTAGTCCCAGGAACTAGGGATATGAAGTAACATAGTGACATCATGTTTGCTGAATGTGCCAATCTAGTAAACTTTTAGTTAAGTTTTCGCATTTGGATATTGGATGACCGAGTGAATAGGGTGGTATTCATCTTTACCCGAGTTCGTGGTGCTGAGGCATTGCTGAGCCGTTTCCCTTTACTTTAAATACTAATTTTACTCATTTTATTCTTGATAATTTATTTTAATTTAATTGACTTTAAGTCCATAAGGTTACCTAGGTTCAACCCTATCGGCTCAGGCTAATAAATTTCATTAAGACATCAAAAAAAATTTGGAAAAAAAAATTAGAATTTATTTACTATTTTGCATATGTACACAAAAATATTACTTCAATTGTCACTGCTTTAAAAAAAAATAAAAATAGAACTTACTCCACTGCAGAGAAAAAAAACATCTTGACTCGGCCAAAATAGTATCGCTCAAATCACAAGCTCAAAAGAAGAAAATATTGAAAAATCTCTTTTCTTCTCTATATCACTATCTCCATTCTATCTATTTTTCCCTCTCCTCTTTTCCCTCGTATATATATCCTTTACCCTTTTCCTTAGTTCCGTCCCATTTGGGAAATTATCCACTCTTGAAAATTCAGGTGGTCAGTTTTCAAATTCTGATATTTCATTGGATTAGTACCCCACGCTCGTATTTATTTATTTATTTGCATTTTTATATTTTTATTTCTTCTAAACTCCCTTCTCGAAAACATTCCCATCTTGAAAACGTGCTCTTTTTATCTCCCCCCCCTTTATCTTCCTTCTCGATATCTTTGTCTACTGTCCCATTTATGCATTGAAGGGGTATAGGGAGTTATTCGTAGACGCGGCTTCTTTTATGATTTTCCGAAAATACTTTCTCATTCTTAAATCTATTTACTATAAGTGCGGTATCTTTGTACCAATTACACCTGGCTTAAATTCCGTTCAAATCGTGTTTTTCAGAAGCTCGCGGTTTTGCGTAAGTTTTACGAGCCGGTTTTCTTTTGAAGTATTGACCACAATTTTATATAATTCAGACCTCAGACTGTCCTTTCTTTAATTTCATAATACCTAGCTACTAACTTCTATTTCTAAGAATGTGCGAGGCATGAGCGTTTCTTATAATACTTTTTCTTCTTCTCTACCAGGTGTGGCGGACTTACACATATGTCACATTTTCCTTCTTTTTGGATAAAGCCTTAAATATCTAAACGGGGTTTGTGAATAACATTGTAGAAAGTCATTGTAAATTTTAGCATTATACCTTACAGGTGTGGCATGACTACACCATAAGGCGCATACCACATATTTGCGAAGAAAACCCTAAAATATGAAAGGGATTTTTCCAGCAGTGGGTTCAAATACCACTGTGGCATGGATGTTCGTAGTCGTTCGTAATCTGGTTTAAGCTATGGGTCTCGGTCTCATAAGCCCTCGTGTTGCAAAAAAGTAGACCGTAGCACACCAAACCATTCGAATCCCACAGGGGATGGATGTTCGTAGTCTTTCCGACTTTAAACAGTATGTCCCAGTCTTATTATCTCTCGTGTAACAAAACAGCTCAACTTAGCTCCAAAAACCAAAGCCAGATCTTGGGTGACTTGATTAACACCAGAACTAGCATATAAAGTACCAATTAGCACCACGAGAGGAAGAAAATGGTTTATATTTCCAGTTATCATCAGCATGATAGGATGATTGAGGAATAACCTAAGTAGTACTCTTAACACAAGTGTAAAGAGTTAAAAAGTTTTGTGACTTAAGCATAATTACAAGACGCACACAATTATGGAAAAAAGGTGCCATATCCTTTTGTGGTGTTATATACTTTTTAATAAATTAAGCATAACGCGTAAGATTTTTACCTAAATTTTAATTTTAGTTAATAATTTCATTCGCTAATGGGGTAAACCAAAAATATTTTCGTTAATTATCACACTGAAACCTGGAATGCTATTCTTACTTCTCAAAGGCGTTAGAATAATAAAGTACTATCACCTTGAAAAGCCTCAGAATTTTAACAGTTTCTTTAAAAGTGGCTATTAAGAAACTGCGAGAGCACATGATCTTAGTTTCTTCTATTTTTTATCAGAAAACGCTCTGGTAACACGATATTTTTAGTCTTACACAAATGAGCAAGCATGTTTCTGTAAGGAATGTATAATCCCTTACAGGAGCTGCTGGAAAGTGAAGATATTACTCGAATGGATGGGCCAGCTTACTCCCCTGATTTAAATTCCATCGAACATGTATGGGATGCTTTGGGGAGACGCATTGCACCACGGTAACATCCTCCGGAAAACACCCAACAACTCAAACGGATGCTGATTGCGGAATGGTCACTACTAACACAAGCAATGTTGGATCAGCTGGTTCTGAGTATACCCGAAGCAACCATTGGCGTAGGGGAGGGCATTGTGACGTCGCTACACCCCATTGGCTTCACAAAGGAGTTTTGTTAAAGCCCAGGGCAGGGCGACTCTGTCTGGGTTTTTGACACTACACTAAAAAGGATTGTCGCTTCGACCACGCCTTGAGATGTCTGAGAGGAATCCGAAGGGCAGACGGGACAACGAAATGTCAGACAGTAAGGCGCCCCCGAAGAAGCTAATCGGAGGCTACCAGGACAACAACGCGGAAAGAAAAAGCCGATGAGAAGAGGCGAAAGGTGACGTCAGACGGCTCGAGTTTTTCGCCGGAAAGTCCCCAGAAGTAAGAGAACGAAGAAAAGTTCGATTTGCGGCGGTTGGTTTTTTTTTATAAGTTTTTCTCCAGCTTTTTGTGGGACTCAAGTAGGCCCAGTTGTACCCCAGTACAACGGTATCTGTCGGCACCTGTCCGCAGATTGTTTTTTAGGTTCGCCTTGAACCTGGAACTTTTAGGTCCATACCAGCCCGCCTGAGCTCCATTCTAATCAAGGATAAACGTTGATATTGTTTCTAAGCTGTACGTTGTGTCATAACCACTTCGACACCCACACGCTACCCGAGGATCCCGTGACGTTACAGCTTTTGGTTTGGTTTGGTTTGGAGTGCTACGATCCACTTTTTTCAACACGAGGGCTAATGAGACCGGGACCTACAGCTTAAAGCCGATTCCGAACGGCTGCGAACATCTATGCCACAGCGGGATTCGAACCCACCAACTCCGAAGTACCGAAGACCCGTGACGTTACAGCATATCCCATATTAACCCCTTCCGGTAAAATGACGAGTCTAGCTCGTCATTAGTTTTTCATTCCATACCGCACAATGACGAGCTACACTCGTCATGCGATTAAAGTTACTGTTAAATATGATAGTTAATTTAGTTTAAAATTTCTAGTGTACTGAATTTGGCAACACTTTTATCACTTGTGAAAATCACAAGTCACTATTGCATATTGTTTACTTAGAATTTCTTGGTACAAGTCATTGCCAAATTAATGAGTCAGAATAAAAGAAAACCTACTTAGAAATGCCGTGTGTGTTACAAGAATCAAATTAAAATTGAGACTACTTGGCGGTGTAAACAATTAAGAATTCCTTTGCACTTTGTTTAGAAAAGTACCACTAGCTTGAAGACTATTATCTGTATACCTTATTAATGTTTTGCTTTGATATTTTCTTAATTTTTCTGTTTCTGATATTATTTAACACTATGTAAAAAGTGGATTTTAATTAAGAATATGTAAGAATTGTAAAATGAAACAAGTTTTTTAAATAAAAATTAAATGGTTATTTCATGCACAGTTTTTCATTATTAAATCATACCGGAAGGGGTTAAGGAACATCTGCTTGTTGTTCCATCTCTTAGATAGATAATGAGACACGATACTATGAGTTCAATAAAGCTTGTTTTTATTTGATTCCATACCTTATGCATTGTATTTCTTTTTCAGCTGCGATGCTTTCGTCATCCTTTACGTACATAATACTCTCCCTCATTTCGGAATTTCATGTCTCTGGGATGATTTCTCTTGGAGTTTGGCAAAAAACACACCTGTTCCTTAAGTTTTGCACACCAGTGTATTAACGGTTGCATTCTTCGTTCAGCAGTACCGTAGCTGCGTTTGGCGGTGAATTGCACTGATATTGGCTCGATTCTGTGAACACCATTATTGCCAAATTAAATTTAATTAATGAATTAAAATTTGAAAAAGCTATATTAACATCAAATATCATCCACTACAAGTCTTAAAAAAAGTATTTGAACTTGAGTGGATGAATAAAAAGTTGTTTATTAAAGACTGAAAATTTAAACAAGATATATAAATATATATAGCGAGAGTGTGAACTAATAGTAGGAATTGAATAAAACTAATCTCTTATATAATAACAGCCTAAGTTATCTGTCCGTCTGTCCTCGAATTTATGAAGCGGTTGGATCTGGAAGGGATAAAGGCATCCATATTAGATTTTTGATGAGTTACGGTTAGCAACGTTCGAAATCAACCTCTTCCCCCCCCTTTTCTAGCATTTAATGCCATTATTTTAAGCCCTGTTTTTCCCGGTTAGAAGCAGGGGATTAAATTTATCAATTTTTCACATAATAAATAGGCAAAAATAACATTTTTTTCCTAGCATTATGACGCCATTCCTTAAACCATCTCATTTAATCATTTCCTATTTTAAATTATTTAAATATCGTCTGCATTATTTTCGATTAAGACTTAATAAACAGGTAAAAATAGCATCTTTTTTTTTCTAGCATTATGACGTCATTCCTTCAACTATCCCATTTAATCATTTCTTATTTTAAATTATTTAAATATCGTCTGTATTATTTTCATACGTTTTATGACTGAACTGAGATATGACGTAAATTTTTTGTATATATATTTGGCTTAAATAATAGATTAGGTACATATGTGATAATTTTAAAATTAACCATCGATTATTTTAGCTACAATGAAAATTTTATCACCAGTATTAACAACAAATTATATCTACCTCCAGGGTGTAGTGGTAATGATAGTTTCATTCCTTTACTTCCATTAATTACTGTGGCAAAAAAAATCGGAAGAACTTAAATAATTTCGACGTAGCTAAATTAATTCAATGTGATGCTAAACTTCATTCACAGTATCGGGATACTTTAGAGGAATATGGGGATAAACAAAATTAGGGAGAATGTACCAGATAATTCAAAGGCAAAAAACAAACTTTTTTTTATCTATTTCACGGACTAATAAATATATAGAGTTTAAGTTATATATCTTTGAAAATTAAGAAGTGTTTGTTTGTGTGTTTGTTTTTTTATATATAACCACACGGTTTGCAATCGATTCGCTCAATTTTGGACATCATTCATATATACTGCCAAATAATCACTGTCAATATTAAAACCTCTACTGTTCAACCTATAACGTAATATAACAAGATAAATTAAAGTTGGCAACATGCGGTCATTAAGGATAAACAAATTATGGAGCATGTACCGGATAATTCAAAGCCAAAAAAACAATTTTATTATCTGCTTTATACCAGTGGTGCGCAAACTTTTTTCGACTGCGACCCCTTTTGTAGAGAGAAAATTTTTGGCGACCCCTAGAGATAAATGTTCACAAATACGATGTATATTTCGTGCATTTCTTTCGTTTCATCGAATAAAAACATCATCATATTTGACTCATATTAATTTTATTTATAATTTTAAGAAAATACTTTTTGTATAACACAAAAATCAGTAAATTGCCCTTTAATGAGATGTATGTGGCTGCAAGTTTCTAATTATCTCATCGATGTTTGGATGTATGTTGCTAATTGCAATTCGCATATCATCTTCAGGGTTTAAACGCGAGCGGTATTTAGTTTTTATTGAAACTAGTTTGCTAAATCCAGTTTCACATAAATACGTTGATGCAAATTGTATTAACACTCTGATGGCATTCTTGCATAAAACGGGATATTGTTTTTCCACGGATAGCCAAAATTTTTGGCAAGGCTGAGTCTTAGATTTCGAAGAGTATAATCACTAATTAGATCTATCAATTGCTCTTTCTCATTAATTTGAAGAGTTGAACTGCATATGTCAAAGGAAAATGGATCACGAATCCAACCAAGATCGTTTTCAGGAAAATCCTCGAATCTTCTCGAAAAAATTTTCTTTAACTTTTCAATGTGATTGGAAATGATGTGTTTAAATGTAAATATATCTATATTATTTTTCTTGAAAAAAAATCGTTAAAGCAAGGAACATGTCGGTGTTGTTTTTATTCAGTTCAGTTTGCCAGAGACAAAGCTTATTCTTTAAAAGCTTGAATTTTACTGGCTGCAGTTATGATAGTTGAATTCTCACCCTGCAAGCTCATTTAAGTCGCTAAGTTTTTGAAAATATCAACTAAATAGCTCAGCTTCCCTAGCCAAACTTCATTGATAATACTGTATTGTTGATAATACATTTTATAAAAATTTGGCGACCCCCACAGGGGTCGCGACCCCTAATTTGCGCACCACTGCTTTATAGGATGCTTTAAAATTCTGGAAAATTAAAAATTTTACTGATCCCGTCATATGACGGGGTATATCCTAGTTAAATAACAATTGAAAAAATGGTGAAAATCGCATGTATTTACGATAATAATTATAAAAAGTATAGTAAGTCAATAAATAAGAAACATTCTCCCACTTCAGTTTTTTAAAGGTGATGGGGTAAGGAGAGAAAGATACATCAAATTTTCTGCCAAATATTTCTTGAGGAAAGTCAACAAACCTTAACAGCGATTTCACTTTCGCTGTAAAAATGAAAATGAAAGAAGATTGGAAGGGGTAACTATTGTTTTACTAAACTGCATTCCGGAATTTTTCACTCATGATGTAATACCACGTGACTTTCGTTATATCCTCGTACAGAGGAAACACCTGGAATGTCAAGGCCGGCGTCATTTGACTCTATCAGATGTCTGACAGATCTCTATCTACACAAAATTGCTAAAAATGATCAGACACCTACATTAATAGTGGTTTTGTCGCTCATTTAGAAAACTTTTCAATGAATTATCTTGAAACTTCATGAACGTAAAGAACTTGTTACACGTCATGTATTTCAGTGAAGATTTTGTTCCGAAGGCAAATAGGGGATCAGAAAAAAACTATAGTTTTGGGAAACACTCCGTAAAAAAATACTTTGACTCTAGCATATTATAACAAACTACTTGTAACTATTTCTGCTAATTTGAGTAATAATTGTATGCATATTCATTGAGATATAAAACTTCCTTTAAAAAAAACGAAATTTTTTCTTTATAGCATGTTAGGTTTTCAGCTCAATGCAATTCTCAGGAAAATTGACAAACCAAAGTTCCCACCCTACAATTAGAATATAAATATATTAAATAATTTATGACATTTGAATATTTTTACTGAATAATTTTTAACCAGTCATTCCCAAATAAAGCAACTTTTATCTTTCCAGAATTTGATAGCCTAAATAGAGGACAAATTATACAGAATTTCATTTGAATATCTTTGAATATGTCAAACATTGTAACTTAAATAATGAAATATAATAAGATATTTTCTTCATCTGACTCGCACGTTTATAAAACACTTTTTTCTTGTAGAATGAGGGAAAAAATGAAAATACAATCTTTCATAAATCACTCCTAAACAGTTGGCTGATGTAAAAGGTATTCTATTTCAACTTAGCAACCCCTTCCCTATGAATGACTTAAGATAACCGATAACAAGCGCGAATGACTTCTTTAAGATGAAGTCATCTTTAACGTTGCATACATAGAGCATTGCAGCATTATTCATTGGGTTTATCATCCAGAAAACATATTTCCGTTTCTAAATCTTAAGATTTCTCTACCTATATATTATGAGATATGTTTATACGTTTTATACCTGGCGTCAAAATTCCATTTATATCGAAAAGGTATTTCTCAAGAGCGTGCAATTTACATAAATCTATTAGGTATGGTCCTTTTTCACTTTGTAAATCTCTATCACTTGAAGCCGAACGATAGACGAATGATTAGGGTGCTGGCTTTCGGTACCGGAGTGCGTGGGTTCTAATCTCACATTGGCATGGATGTTCGTAGCCTTTCGGAGTCGGCTTTAAGCTGTAGGTCCCGGTCTCATTAGCCCTCGTGTTGCAAAACGTAGACCGTAGCACTCCAAACCAAACTATCACTTAAAATTTTCTTCCAATTTTTCTTAAATTACAATCCTTTTTTATTTATTTTTTGTGTGTGTGTGTGCATGTACATCACATCTACAGATTTTCGTCCCATTCGGATAACTCCTTGGTGCGTCTTTTTTTTTTTTTTTTTTTTTTTTTTTTTTTTGTCTAAGAGTGTATTACATATTTGCGAAGTGAAACTTATACTTTGAAAGTGGTGTGTGCAAAATATGGACTTTTCCCTATCACTGTATATTTTCGCATTATACCTACTAGGTGTGACGCGACTCTACACATATGACGCATATTACATATTTCTGAAGAAAACCCTAAATTTTGAAAGGGTTTTTCAGCACTTGTATTTCAAAATTTGGTTTCGCGTTATGCACAAGATATAATTTTCCCCCATTTTATGTAGAAAATACATGTCCGTTTCACAATCATTTATTCACGAATAAATACGGTACGAATTTTTAAAAGAAAAGTGGAAATATCATGTTTTTTTTCTTTCATCTTAAAACATGTGTACAACATGGAAATATTGAATAAAGCATATTTATTATCAAAAACTTACTTATTTCAAAAGTTTGCCAATAGAAATATTTAGGAAAAAACAATATACACTTTAGTTTTCATACTTTTCTCCTTTTTTCTCTTATTGTTTTCTGAATAAATGAACATTATAGTTAATGATTTGATTCAATTTTGATCGATTGACTATTTTTCCAATAGAAGAATTATATGAAACAATCTGTACATCACAATTGATGTAAAGGGCCTCGCTAATCAGTCGGTAAAGGCAGCGACCGCTTAACCGTTGAGTAGTGGGATCGGGGTCCAAGCAGGACAAAGATTCGACGCATTTATTAATGGCGACTGGGGCACGTAATGTAGCCTCCACACTATGGCCAATTGTTCACCACTTCCTGATGGTGACCTTGGACGATAGTTTACGGGTTGCATCCACACACTGGGCCCCTAAATGAGCCGAGCGAGTGGATTCGTCCATAGGGTCTACTGCACACTTTAGTTGCGCATCTGGCTGCCTTTGATCTTTGGAGAAAAAACACTTCCCGAGCCATCCTCGCCAAGGGTGTTTTATCGTCTGCCATCGTCGATCTCCATAAGCCATACCCCTTTCCAGTCGGCGATAATGGCTTGCAGTGGACCATAGTGTAGAGGGTCCTTAAAATAGATTGGTAGTCACAATATCCTACCAGTTCTCAAACGATAACTCTGGAAGTGGCAGACCAAACCTAAGGGTCTTCTACTCGGTCCCTGTTTCTAAATTACGAGAATCCATTGATATTAAATCAGTCTTCAGGCTTCGTGGTTCCTGGCTCAAAAGTGCATTTCAGAACATTGGGTTATGTCGAAGATGGAAGCTTTTGCTACTCTGGAGGAGATTTTTGTCATAATGACGTAGCCAGTCGAAAAAATAGACTATTCCAATCATTTAGAGTCCTTGTGAGTAGCAGCCTTAGATTCTTAGGGCCGATCTCCCCAAAGTCATTTAAAGGCTAACCGCGATTAACCCATGGCACCAACCAATGGTAGGGGCCGATCTCATCTAAGTCGTTTAAAACTTAACTGTGATTAATCTCTGCTTAAACGGAGAATTCCGTTCTACCATTGGTTGGCGCCAGGGGTTAATCACGGTTATCAGTCCAACAACTTTAGTGAGACTAACTCTAGGACGCAAATCT